>CM001192.1:6228280-6869591 GCA_000218505.1 Schrenkiella parvula | reverse complement strand
TTAAATCGCGAGTTTGCTCCATAACACTAACGATACTATCAAACTTGGCTGGGAGATAGATGAGTATCTTCTGAATCAATTGATAATCAGTCTTCTTATCACCATGATAAGTTAATTGATTCTCCAAATCGATCAACTTATCAGTGAATATCTTAATGTCTTCATTATCCTCCATCTTCAACATTTCGTACTTTTTACGTAATGTTTGAAGTCTAACCAACTTGACTTGGGGAGAACCTTGATACTCAGCCTTCAATGCGTCCCATACTTCCTGGTCACAGCGGTTTGCATGATTTGCAAAGCCATCATGTCATTTGTGATTGCTTCTTCTCTAAGCGATCTTTTCCTTCCCGTTTCAGGGGTTTGTTGTTCTTGTACCGGTTCCACCAGCACTCCTTCTTCTACCACGGACCATAACTTTCTGGTCCTAAAGATGGTTGCCATCTTAATACTCCATAAGTCGTACTTCTCTCCATCAAATATCGGAATTACTTGATGTGAAGTTCCTTGCATCGTCATTTTGTTGTGTAACGCATGCAAAACTTCTTCTCTCTATTTGTTGTGTAAACTAGTGCTCTCTCTTTTCTATCCTCTCAATCGTAAAGCTCAGCTACCATGTTGATGTATCAAGATTTTTTTACGTTAAGTATGAAAAGAACAAAAGGAATCTGAATAAAAGAAACCTTTATTATTAAATGGGATTCAGAGTGTATTACACATTGCAAATGTTGTGTGACTCGACGCTTACTTATACACCCGAACGGTTGTAACGTAAAACATTACGACTCAATCCTAAAGACATAACCGTTCGAACAAATACGAACGTGGTCCTAAAACATAACTAACTTATACGAATAGAACTATGTGTTACACAGAACTATATATGTGTTATACATAACTATATATTATACGAAATTTGATTATAGTTCAACACTCTAAAGCTTATTCGTTTTGATCCCAAGTCACCTGATTTTTGATCTTGACTTCGTTTAATTTTCCTTCTACATACATTTCTTAAAATATTTCTATAAGTTTGTATCATTTTGTTGTATTGTGTAAATAAAGCTTGTGGTAGTCACAATACGCGTCTTTTACCTTTCCCAGAGTTCATGGGTCTTCATCAGATCTTAAATTCCTTAACTCCTTTTGGACTGCAACGGTATGCAAATCTCCGGGGTGACCTATGTCCTTGTGTTCTCTCTTGTCACTTCGGGAAGCAATGGAGATGCATATGACTTGGGATCTCGAATTTTTGTACCGTTCATCTAGAGTTTGCCCAGCTTGCACCCTAGTGGAGTTCATCATTAATTATAGTCAGCTCATTAGCCATGAGGTCATCTCTGCACCGCGAATCATGCTATAGCCAAGTTTTTAAGGCTGCTAAGACTGTTTCATCGTGGACGTCAAGCATTCGTGCAACGACTCCTTCAAACTAAATTATTTTGGAACAAAACAAATCTAGGTCCTTGTGAAAAGGCCCAAAGGTCTGCTCCCCATGTGGTCTTCTTAATAAAAACTTATTATTGGATCAGTAAACTAATTGAGAGTTGGAAACAGCTGTTCATCGTTTGTTCTTCCAATCGGGAGAACCAATCTAGGGTAGTCCACGAAAGGTGTTTCCAAAGAGTTTGCGCAATCCCGTTCAAAGTTAATGTTTAGTTTCGTTGACCCATGTTGGTACCTCGGTGGGGGGGAATATGTGCAACAGCTGGAATTATCAACTCGTGTTGCTTCTGAGCAAAGCTCATTGACTGTGTGGACTAAAGCCACTTGCTCGTTAGTAATCGTGACGCGACTCGAGTCTACTAGATCAAGGTCTATCCCAAAATCTTCACTCCAAGGTGGTAAAGAATAATCCTTAGGCAAGGGTTGGATCTTGTAGAACCAATATTGGGAGCGGCCAAACACCTGTTCTATCTTCACTAAAACGTTCCAAAGTTTGAAAGGTGGTGGAACCTCCGGTTGAATAAGCACACAGCACCAACAATAGGCTTGATCCTATTGCCTATAACTGTCTTACACCATTTAGCCACTCCTTTGGTCGGTAGAATGGCTGCACAAGAGGGATGGAATCTCTTGATATACCAAAGATCTTTGAGTCACACAAAGAGCAAGAGTTCACAAGGAACAAAAGGGTTGTTTCGAAGAAACAAGAAGATAAGTTTATCAAAATTGAAGTGTGTCTCAAAATGAAACAAACACCAATTATTTATTGAGTTAAGGCTGGATCATGGGACTCTCAGGCTCCTTGTGCGGTTTCTTGACTCCTTTATGGCTGTCTTGGGCCGAATCTTGAAGTCTCAGTCCGAATCATACACTTCCAAAAGGTTTATTTGGTACTTCATCCTCTTCGCGGCCCATGAGGTTTGGTTCAGACCAAATTTATCTAAGTGTCAAGCCCACCATTTCTTTGATCTTCCTAGCTCTTGAACGAGTGATTGGGCCAATTTGGTCATGTAGATCTTGCACTGGTCCAAGATTAGTCGTGGCCGGCCGAACGGGTCCGGTTTGGTCGAGACTTGTGATTTCTGAACCATCTTCAAAATTAGTCCGATCCAAGGGTAATTTGGCACGATCAATCTGTTCTACATGGTCCTTTGGTCGAGAGAAATGGTCTGCATTCTTCATTTGGTCGTCGGGATCTTCAAGTTCCAAGTCAGATTCCATGTGAGGCTCGTCCGGGTCGTTTGGTTTCATTGGGCCGGTTAGTCCTTGGCCGGTCATGCTCATATCAACCCCCCTTCTTGTTAAAGATTTGCCCTCAAATCCTGCTCATCTGCATCATAGGGAATTAAGTCAGAAACATTAAAGCTTGAGCTCACATTGTACTTACTTGGCAAGTCGATTTTGTAGGCATTGTTCCCGATCTTTTGAAGAACTCTGAATGGACCATCGGCTCTAGGCAGTAGCTTTGACTTTCTCTCATTTGGGAACTAGTCTTTTCTTAGGTGAATCCAAACTAGATCGCCCGGTTCGAACAGCTACACATTTTATCCTTTGTTGGCTTGCTTTTGATATTGAGTCGTCTTTAACTCCACGTTCTTTCTTGCCTTCTAATGTAGTTCCTTGAGCAGCTCAGCTTTTTTTTGCCATCATGACTAACTCTTTCACTCAGAGATAAAGGCAATAAATCCAAAGGAGTTAAAGGATTAAATCTATAAACCAATTCAAACGGCGAATACTTAGTAGACGGGTGTTTAGCATGGTTATAAGCAAATTCAACATGAGGCAAACAATCTTCCCAAGTCCTAATATTTTTCTTGCTTATGACACACAAAAGCGTGACAAGGACCTATTGACTACCTCGGTTTGCCCATCAGTTTGTGGGTGATAAGTTGTTGAAAACAAGAACTTACGACAAAGATAGAATCCTTTCCTTTCCTAATTCTAGGCAACCCGAGAACAAAATCCATAGATATGTGAGTCCATGGTTCAGTGGGAATAGGAAGAGGGGTATTCAAACCTTGGCTTTGCATTTTAGACTTAGCTTGCTTACATGTTGTGCACCGGTTACAAAGCTTCTCCACATCTCTTCTTAGATGCGGCCAAAATAAGTGCTCTTGTAAGATACTCAAGGTTTTAGCGACACCAAGGTATCCCATCAAACCACCTCCATGAGCTTCCCTAAGAAACAAGTCTCGTAGAGAGGAATTAGGCAGAGACAAACGGTTTTCATAAAATAAAAATCCGTCTTGTCTAAAATACTTTCCAAACGCAAATTTTTCACACGACTTGACAACATCTTTGAAATCAGAATCATTGGCATACATACCTTTGATATTGTCAAAACCAAGAAGCTTTGTGTCTAACATAGAGAGTAGATTGTACCTTCGGGATAGTGCATCATCCACTATGTTCTCCTTACCTTGATTGTAGCGTATGACATAGGGAAAGGTCTCAATGAATTCGATCCACCTAGCATGTCTTTTGTTCAGCTTCTGTCGGCCTTTCAAATGCCAAGGATTCATGATCCGTGGGAATCACAAATTCCTTGGGGGCACAAGTAGTGTTACCAAGTTTGAAGAGCCCTCACCAACGCATACAACTCCTTGTCATACGTGGGATAGTTCAGCATGGCTCCTCCAAGCTTCTCACTAAAGTAGGCGACCCGAGTCTACTAGACCAAGGTCTATCCCAAAATCTTCACTCCAAGGTGGTAAAGGATAATCCTTAGGCAAGGATTGGACCGTGTAGAATCAATATTGAGAGCGTCCCAACACATGTTCTATCTTCACGAAAACGTTCCAAAGCTTGAAAGGCGGTGGAACCTCCGGTTGAATAAGCAGGCAGCACCAAAAATAGGCTTGATCCTATTGCTTGTAACTGTCTTACACCACTTAGCCACTCCTTTGGTCGGTAGAATGGCCGCACAAGAGGGATATAATCTCTTGATATACTGAAGATCTTTGAGTCACACAAAGATCAAGAGTTAACAAAGAACAAAAGGGTTGTTTCGAAGAAACAAAAAGATAAGTTTATTGAAATTGAAGTGTGTCTCAAAATGAAACAAACACCAAATATTTATAGAGTTTGCAAAAAGAGGGAAAACGAAAAGACAAACGTTTTTGAAATAAAGACTAAAAATTAAAGAAAGAGTTAAGGCTGGATCGTGGGACTCTCAGCCTCCTGGTGCAATTTCTTGACTCCTTTATGGCTGTCTTGGGCCGAATCTTAAAGTCTCAGGCCGAATCAAACACTTCCAAAAGGTTTAAGGCCTTTGGTACTTCATCCTCTTCGCGGTCCATGAGGTTTGGTTCGGACCAAATTTCTCTAAGTGTCAAGCCCACCATTTCCTTGATCTTTCTAGCTCTTGAACGAGTGATTAGGCCAATTTAGTCTTGTAGATCTTGCACTGGTCCAAGATTTATCGCGGTCGGCCGAACGGGTACAGTCCGATCTAAGGATAATTTGGCACAATCAATATGTTCTCCATGGTCCTTTGGTCAAGATAAATGGTCTTGGTTCTTCATTTGGTCGACAAGATCTTCAAGTTTCAAGTCAGGTTCTATGTGAGACTCGTCCGGCTCGTCTGGGTCGCTTGGTTTCATTGGGCCCGTTAGTCCTTGGCCGGTCATGCTCATATCAAATCGTCTTGACTTGTTGAGTCATTATGGCAAAAGTCCCGTTAGTCGTTTTAGTTAGGTCGTTAATTAGGGACAATATTTTGATCTACGAGAAACTTGTTGAGGGTGTCTTGAATGTCTTGTTATAGGCCATGGCGAGATCTCATGTGTTAGTGTTAGATTAACTTGTCGAGACAAGGAATGGAATCAATGGGTTTTGTGTCGAATTGAAAGTAAAATGTGGTATGAAATGAGTTTACTACTACAGCTCGGAAGAATTTTACAAGTGTAAGAACAGAGAATAATAAGTATAAAATTAGTATGTGAAGTGATATAATGAGGATGTGTTCCCTCTTTCCCATTTCCCATGTTCCTCCTCTTGTTTTATACCCCGAGAATATGTTTAACGTTCGCAATTCTATTTAATGTGTCATTAATTGCATTATTTTTGTCGATCCAGCCGTTTTCTTTCAACAGATTAAGCTGGTGGTCTGAACGAGTCTTATGTTAACCTTGAAGTTGAGTTCGAGTTTGACACTTATTGCTCGACTTCGTCGCCCACTCCTGGTTAGTTTGAGCTCGCTACTTCACTTCTCTTTCTCCTTTCACTTCTCTTTCTCCTTTTACTTCTCTTTGATCGTTCACTTCTCTCTTTAATTGGTCTATTTTTTATGGGCCGAGACTTATATGCCAATAATAATAAAGTATGTTACGTGTCTCTAAAAACCTTGTTTCCAAATGATGAAAAGCGAATTCCAGGATATTCGCCAGGGTAGCAAGAGTATAAGAGAGTATGGTGAAGAGTTCAATCGTCTAAGAATGTTCGCGGGTTGGTACTTGGATAAGCACAAGTTGATCCGTCTTTTCAAAAAGGGGTGAGGATAGAACTCAAGAATCGCTGCAGTGTCAGGGATTATCAAGACATCAATGAGTTGGTGGAGATGGCTGCTGAGCAGGAAATCGGGCTGGAGGAAGAGCTCAAACAGGCAAAGAATGCGCAGGCAAGAGCTGCGAAGAGGACATGGGAAACCTCAACTGCAACATCCATAGTTCCGTTTCAGTAGTTTTGTGGAAGGTTTGGGAAAAATCATTCTCGGGAGTGTTCGTAGAAGCTGTGTTATCAGTGCAAGAAGCCGGGACATGTTAAAAGGTACTGTCCTCTTGTGATGTGATGTGATGTGATCTTGACAGTAACAAAAAATTAATAAAATATATAACAAGATTCAATTGGATCAAAAGCAAACTGAGTTCTTCATTAGCTTCAAAATAGAGTAATTTGGCTCATCTATGAAGTTCTAGATATGGTGAGCACTCAGAAATCCATATATAATGTTAGGTATCACGTTCAGCCCATTTTGAACATGTTAGAATTCCAAAAATAGTCCAAACAAATCACTTAATTTTATAGCCAAAAGAGTGATGAAAATTGAAGATCAAAAGTCATTTGGAGTTGAAGAGTCATGTGGAGGCCAAAAGTTATTCAAATATAATTTATTAGTCTAAGTCATGGCATTGGTATTAATATTTTCTAGATTAAAGATAATTTATTATCTACTTTTAACACAAGTAATTTCTATACATACTCATGTAATCTTTTTGAGAAAAATAAGACTTTTTATTACTTTTGGAACCTTTGCGAATGAATCTCATTTTCTATCAATAATGTGTAATATTCATTGATCTGATTAATGGTGTGTCATATCCATTAATCAAACTGGAGTATCAAGAGTCTTCCGCAACTCTTGTATCACCATTCGATCCACCGATCCGTCTTGGTGTGTCATATCCATGGGATCAACCGGAGTATCAAGAGTTTTCTGCAACTCTTGTGTCACCACTCGTTCTACTGCCTTGTTTCTTTGGAGTTTCACCATTCCATTGAAGTCAAGTATTATCCCTACCACCTTATAGTGCCGACTCCTTAGAAGATTGTATCATTTGTTATCAGAGCCACCCTCTAAGCATGGTTTCTATCATTCTATTTTCTATCATTTTCTCATCTCTTCATCTTTTTTTTCCATTTTCTACCTTTCATCTTCTATTCTATTTTCACTTTTTATCATCTATTTCCGTTTAAGAAAAAAAAATTCAGAAAAAGAATACAAAAACCAAAAAGAAAAAAGAAAAGAAAATATATATTTTCCTTGTGTCAATGATCTCTTTTGTTAGCCACATTGGAGGGCAAATTTTCTTTTCAAAAGAGAGAGAATGATGTGATCCTGACAGTAGAAAAACAATCAATAAGAGGCGTGATAAGATCCAACTGGATCAAAAGCAAAGAGAGTTGTTCAACAGTTTCCCCGGAGTACTTGGATAAGTGTGTGATTGTGTTCATCGACGACATATTAGTCTAGTCGAAGAGTAAAGAGGAGCATGACTGGCACTTGTGTGTTGTTCTGACTAAGGTGTAGGAGCATCAGTTGTTTGCTACGCTGAATAAGTGCAGTTTCTGGTATAGAAAAATTGGATTCTTGGGTTATGTGATATCGGAAACCGGAGTAGCAGTATAGATGGAGAAGATCGTTTCTATCACTAGTTGGCCAACGCCCAAGAATGCCACTGAAATCCGTAGTTTTGTAGGCTTGGCAGGATAGTACCGAAAGTTTGTTAAGGGGTTTTCTAGCGTGGCCAAGCCATTAATGAGTTTGATAGGGAAGGATGTCAAGATTGAATGGACAGAAACTTGCGTCAAGAGCTTTGAGCAACTAAGTGAAAGGTTGACTCAAACGCCATTGTTAGTACTACCATAGCCCGGAATACCGTTTGTAGTCTACACAGATGCATCGAAACACCAGTGTTTCATGTATCTGTTTCTGTAAAGTTGTCTGAGAGCCAGAGTTGATTCTACCTAAGCCGCCAATATATGTGGGTTGTGATCTGTCAGTAGTCAGTAAGCCAGTTGAGATTGTTGACCGCCGGAAAGTGGAAGTTCACCGAAAGAGCTCCTGTGTTTGTAGGTGCTAGTGGGTCGCAGAGTGTTGAGTTGAATTCGAGGGCAAATTCTTAGTTAGCGGAGGAGAATTGTAACACTCCAGACCCGTTAGGAGAGGGAAAAAACCGAAAAAGGGTTAACCATAAGGTCTCCTCCCTCTTCTCCCTATAAGAGAACCATAGAAGCCGCCGAGCCGTGAACCTGAGCCGTGGCCTCCTCGATTCTGCCGCGTGTCACCGGCTCCGTTTGTGAGATATTTGGCTGTGTGATCTTCTTCTCATCTTCTCTTCTAGATCCATCAGATTAAGCAAAAGTGAGAACTAGCTGTGAACTATCTCTCTCTCTATCACAATCCTTCTAGGTGATACTCCTTTGTTAATGTCAGCTTAGATTCTAAGGTTAGATCTAGTTGTTGTTTTGTGTTGATGTGAGAAAGCATACTTAGAGATGTAGATAGTTTAAAACTGAAATGGTTGTTTGACGCTTGAATGGTGATTGTGGATATAATGTGGTGAATGGGAGTTGCCCATGATAGGGTCCCAGGAGGGGATATTTCCTTGGGTTGGGCATGAGTTGAGCTGTGTACAGGTGGCATGTCCTAGTAATGGGGATGTGACTGACACTGGCACCGGTTTGGGCAGACAGAGGCGAGGCCAATTAAGGTCACTAGGTGTACGAGTGGTTCGCTCTATGGGCACCAGTGGGGATAATAGAGACTCTGATATGAGCATGACCGGCCAAGGACTGACACACCCGCTGGAACAAAACGACCCGGACGAGCCGGATGAGCTTCACAAGGAACCTGACGTGGAACTTGAAGATCCCGACGACCAGAGGAAGGATGGAGACCTTTTCTCTCGACCAAAGACCCTTGGAGAAGAGAATGATCGTGCCAAAACACCCTTGGGACGATCTCATTAAGAAGTTATGAATTAACTAAACTAACTAAAATAAAAGAATACATGTCATGAATAATATATAGCTAGAGTAAAAATATTATTATATAGTAAAGAGAATGTGAGAAAGAGTTTAGGGCTTAGCAAAAAGAAACAAAAGTACAAGAATGAGTGAGAAAACAAATTGTATGTTCACCTGAAATTTTAAGATTTAAATATGGCAAAGTAACAAGGTTTTTTTTCTTCATTGGATTCTTTTGATGGTAGTCCAGCAATAAGATTATAAATAATGTATATGTTAAAATCTTCTCTTTTAGGGGTTATCAAGCTTATGTCAGTTGGTGTAGCTACTGAAATTAAAATGTTGAGTAACTACAATTGTTCAGATTTCTCTTTGCCGCTGCGAGGTTATGCTTTCGGCACGAATGTGAGAACATAACTATTATATTATTTTTTGATTTAGTACTAGAAATCCAATAACTCTCAACTTTAGAATCTATATTTACATGGTACTGAATGATTATTTGACATCATAAATTAGTAAGTTTTAAATCTTAAAATTTCTCGAATTCATCTTATCTGCATTTTAAAATATATACACAATATATATAGTTTACCTAAAATTAATTTTAAAATATTTAAAAAAATCGGAGCGTAGTCCGGGATATTTCCTAATACATATAAAAAGATTAGTTCTGTATTTTCAATGCGTTACTTAAGTACGTGTTGTTATTCTGTGGGATATGTGTTTAAAGCAAGCTGAAAATCAATTATAGGAAAGTAATTATAATACAATTATGGTGAGAAAATGTTTTATATATTATTTATAGCAATCTCTCATGCATGGTTATGTCCAATGTCCATCCAAAAAAGCTCAAGCAAAAAACATGTCGAGACAAGAGCGAGGTTCTTGGACAGGTGATCGTGCACTCTTTAGTATCAGATTCAATGATATTTCAACTCTTCTTTTTCTGAATAAAATAACAAATTAAAGTAAAGCTTCGGAGGTATAAAGGTGGCTACACACACCTCTAAGTTATTCTCCATAGTCCATAATAACTTAGTGGGTATAATCATAAAGCTTCTTTATGCAAAGGAGAGATATGTATGCTCCTTTTCTTCAATTATTTTATTATTTAAACTATCTTTTTAAATAAAATGCATCTATCTGATTCTGATCGTGTACAAAAAACGTGAACCTTCTTTTGTTTTTATAAGCCTATCATTAATTTTAGTCTTTCAACTTGTAAACTTTCCTCTTCCCCTCAGTTTTTTCTCCCAAACCCAAAATTTCTCTCCCTTTCTTGCATCCTAAGTTAGCTACTCCTGGTTACTTTTGATCTTTCCTCGAAATGCATCTCAGATTTTTCCCCTTTTTTGTTCTCTTCTTCTTTTGCTTCAACAACAACCAATCATGGGGCTTGATGAGTTCCAACCAACAGCTACAATTCTTCAAGCTTATGAAAGCTTCTCTCGGCGGCAACGCTTTGTCCTCTTGGAATCTCTCTGATGCTACCGCGGCTACTGACTACTGTAACTTCACCGGCGTAAGGTGCGACAGTCAAGGGCTAGTCACCGATCTTGATCTTTCCGGATTGTCTCTCTCCGGGATTTTCCCAGATGGGATTTGCTCTTACTTCCCAAACCTTCGTGTTCTTCGTCTCTCTCGCAACCATCTCAACGGAAGCAGCAGCTTCCTCAGTTCCATCCCTGAGTGTTCTCTCCTTCGAGAGCTTAACATGAGCTCTCTCTATCTTATAGCTCGACTTCCTGATTTCTCACACATGAAATCTCTAAGAGTCATCGACATGTCTTGGAACCACTTCACTGGTAGCTTCCCATTCTCGATTTTTAATCTCACCGATTTAGAGTATCTCAGTTTCAATGAGAACCCAGAGCTCGATCTCTGGACTTTACCGAGTTCTGTCTCCAAGCTCAAGAAGCTCACACACATGCTCCTGATGACGTGTATGCTCCATGGTAATATCCCAAGTTTCATCGGGGATTTAACTTCCCTTGTTGATCTCGAACTCAGTGGAAACTTCCTCTCCGGGGAGATTCCAAAAGAAATTGGGAATCTTTACAACCTTAGGCAGCTTGAGCTTTACTATAACTATCACTTAACCGGAAGTATACCGGAGGAAATCGGTAATCTCAAGAATCTTACGGACATAGATATCTCGGTTAGCAGGTTAACCGGAAGCATACCGGAATCAATATGCCGTCTTCCAAAACTCCGAGTGCTTCAGCTTTACAACAACAGCTTAACCGGTGAGATTCCCAAGTCACTTGGCGATTCAACATCCTTACAGATCTTGTCTCTCTACGACAACTACTTAACCGGTGAACTTCCGCCGAACCTCGGATCTTCCTCGCCTATGAAAGCTCTTGATGTCTCGGAAAATCGTCTCTCGGGTCCTCTTCCGACCAAAGTTTGCAAATCCGGTAAGCTTTTGTACTTTCTTGTACTACAAAACAAGTTCTCTGGTTCGATCCCTGCCACTTATGGGAGGTGCAAGACTCTTATACGGTTCCGTGTCGCGAGTAACCGCCTCGTGGGAGTTATACCACAAGCAGTTACGTCTCTGCCTCATGTCTCCATCATCGACTTGGCGTACAACTTCTTATCCGGTCCAATACCTAATTCGATAGGAAACGCTTGGAATTTGTCAGAGCTGTTTATGCAGGGTAATAAGATCTCTGGTATTATACCTCACGAA
Organism: Schrenkiella parvula; assembly: GCA_000218505.1. Classification (NCBI taxonomy): domain Eukaryota; kingdom Viridiplantae; phylum Streptophyta; class Magnoliopsida; order Brassicales; family Brassicaceae; genus Schrenkiella; species Schrenkiella parvula. The sequence goes on along the minus strand of CM001192.1, from coordinate 6,857,980 downwards.
ATCTCTCATGCCACCAATCTCGTGAAGCTTGATCTCAGTAACAATCAATTGTCTGGTCCAATACCTTCAGAGATCGGAAGACTAAGAAAACTGAACTTACTTGTGTTGCAAGGCAACCACCTCGACTCTTCAATTCCTGAGTCGCTTTCGAATCTCAAATCTCTCAACGTTCTTGATCTGTCCAGTAATCGGCTCACCGGAAGAATCCCTGAAAACCTCTCCGAGTTGCTCCCAACCTCAATCAATTTCTCCAGCAACGAGCTCTCTGGTCCCATCCCTGTCTCGTTAATAAGAGGAGGTCTTGTAGAAAGCTTTTCGGATAACCCTAGTCTCTGTGTTCCAAGAAATTCTGGTTCATCGGATTTAAAGTTTCCCATGTGTCAAGAGGCTCACAGCAAGAAGAAGCTGAGTTCGATCTGGGCAATCCTTGTCTCAGTCTTCATCCTAGGCCTAGGGGGCATCGTGGTTTACTTGAGACAACGCTTGAGTAAAAACAGAGCAGTGATACAGCAAGATGAGACCTTAGCGTCTTCTTTCTTTTCCTACGACGTCAAGAGTTTCCACCGAATAAATTTTGACCAAAGAGAGATTCTCGAAGCTCTTGTGGACAAGAACATCGTAGGCCATGGTGGTTCAGGTACGGTCTATAGAGTAGAGCTTAAATCCGGAGAAGTAGTTGCGGTGAAGAAACTATGGAGCCAGAGTAGCAAAGACTCAGCTTCTAAAGACAGATTGCATTTGAACAAGGAGTTGAAAACTGAAGTTGAAACGCTCGGGAGTATTCGCCATAAGAACATCGTCAAGCTCTTCAGCTATTTCTCAAGTTTGGATTGTAGTCTTTTGGTATATGAGTACATGCCTAATGGTAACTTATGGGACGCTCTTCACAAAGGCTTTGTTCATCTCAACTGGCCTACTCGTCATCAAATCGCGGTTGGAGTGGCTCAAGGATTGGCTTACCTTCACCATGATCTCTCGCCGCCAATCATTCATCGTGACATCAAATCCACAAACATCTTATTGGATGTAAACTATCAGCCTAAAGTTGCAGACTTCGGCATTGCAAAGGTCTTGCAGGCTAGAGGAAAAGATTCAACCACAACCGTTATTGCCGGCACCTATGGTTACTTGGCCCCAGGTACGACCTCATAAACCTTATTTGGTGAAACTTTACAATGCCTTTCAAAAAAGTAAGTATAAAAAAGAACGAAGTCCTGGTTAAATATGATCAACCATTGTCACTTGATAAAAGTTATTGTTTTTTAGATTTAACACTTGTTCACATATGAGTTTATCGATTTGTATTAGAGTTTTGAAATTAAATTATTTTTTAAAAAAATATAGACAATGGTATAGTGTTTATAACAAAAAAACGATTTTAGTAAATTTGAACAACTTGATTAATATGCATTTGATAATGGCAGAATATGCATACTCCTCCAAAGCAACGATCAAATGCGACGTATACAGTTTCGGGGTGGTGCTAATGGAGCTAATCACGGGGAAGAAACCAGTACACTCGTGTTTCGGTGAGAACAAGAACATAGTGAATTGGGTGTCAACAAAGATCGACACAAAAGAAGGACTGATTGAGACATTAGACAAGACATTATCAGACTCATCGAAAGCCGACATGATAAAAGCCTTGCGTGTGGCTATCCGTTGTACGAGCAGAACTCCAACAATCCGTCCTACCATGAGCGAAGTTGTCCAGCTTCTCATAGACGCAGCGCCTCAAGCAGGACTCGACATGACCTCTAAATCCACAACCAAGATTAAAGATGCAGTAGATAATCTCACACAAACAAAACTCTAGTCATGCTTTCTTGATGAAGAGGTGTAGCAACAATTCCTATAACTTCTAAACATATGCTGTATTTATCGTAGATGAAAATGCTTATATAATGGTTTAAGCCTTCAATGTATTTAACATCTATCCTTTATAGACTTTGGTTATTTCCGGTTTTGCCAATCCGATATGAGATCATCGTAGGCAAGAACACAATGGAATTTTTGTCAGAACGAAAAAGAATACAATGGAAGATCATGAAACTGTAATATAACTGCTGCTTCAAAATAACGCATAGAATCTAGATGTGTATGTAGACCCACCAATTGAATCATAATAATTCACAAGCTCCTTTTTATTTCTTGTGGACTTTTAATTCGTCATTCTTCTTTATTCCTTGGTGAGTGGAACTTCTTTTTCGTTTGCATGGCATAGAAGTGGATTCTTGATTTACATTTTTATAAACTTAAAAAGCGTAAAGTTAATATACATATATACGCTATATACGTGTGCATATATATCAGTATGATCCATATGCGTATGATCGATCGATAAGTCCAATCGTCATATTTGTCTCTATATATTAGCAAAGGGACAAAAGAGAAAGCAACAAAATCAAGAAAGCATTTTATCACAATATTTTTATATAATTTGAACTAGTGTGTCCATATTCTATCCTTGCTGACACACACTATTAACAAACAATAACAACTTATCGCCAAACATCTTCTTTTCTCTCTCTTTCTCTTCGTGATTTGTTAATAATGTTTTTGTCCCCTACTCATTTGATATACTTACAACCTCTTTAACAAAATTGATTCTGATCTTATGGGAAAAAAAATTACATTCTGTTTCTCATATGCCATGATCTAAAATTTTTAAACGCACACAAATTTTTCAAAAATAAGTAGTTATAAATAAAAAGGCCTCGTGCTATAAGATGTTTTTTTGAAATCTGAAATTGATTTATAATTAACATGTACCATATACAAAAATGAGGATCCCAAGCAATCAGAAGACCTTAACAAGAAGAACTTAACCAAAAGAGCATTACACAGCAGCAACACTATTATAGTCAAGAACAAAAAAAATGTCATAAACATATAATTGCAAGCGATCCTCTTTACTTTGATATATTAGAAAAGCTTCCCTACTTTTAGTTCTTTCTTCATGTATAACTTTTCAAGTTGGAAGTTGGTCTTCGTTTAAGAATCGGTGATTGAAATTTGAAAGAAAGCCAAGCTGGAGGATGGTTTATAGCATTAATCAATTTTGAGGCTTCCGCCGCAAAGATCACTTTTGATACACCCAAACATTTTATTTTCTCAATTGCACACAACCAATCAACTGACCGTTTACGTCTAAATCACTATCCATTGAAGTATAGTCCATTGAACTATAGACTTGCCTACTATACAGTAGAACCTTACCTTCAAATTCCTTAAGACACACGCCGCTCCTCTCAATTTTTTTTCCTATTCCAAGATATCCCAATAATGCATTTGAGCCAATGTCTTGGTGGAGGACACCGAGTCTACTTGTTTTCCTGCTTATTTTAGAGCTCCTTCTTGTTGTACAATTCGAGCTTAGAACCACTAATTAGAGTCTTGTCAAATAATTTCACACATTTCTTCAGTCATAAATGTAATATCCTCAAGAACAAATGTATTCATATTCATCACAGAATCAATAAAACCCAAGGAAAAGCTCTCATAATTTCCACCGGTACATGAACTTTTTTCCCGAAAGTCATCACAAAGGAAATATTTTGATAAAGGGAGTTTAAATCAAAACCATTTTCAGGTGAAGGAAAATTTGACAAAGCATATATCTGTCTGGCCAAAGCACAAGTGAATATCACCATCGTCACCTCAAATCAATCTTCATCTCTCTTGAAGTTATCTTATCAGCTACGGAAATAGCTCCAGAGAGAGCTGTGCACATGAAAGTCGTAATTTTATCTGGAGATTCAATTTTCCAAACTTGGTGTTTGAGACCATATAGAGATGGTTGTCAAGTTGCTTCCAAGATCTCGTTCTATTTATAGACTTGCGTGGCTAACCAATACCCTGACCTTGCCGAGTAAACACCACTCTTTCATGATCCCAAACCCATAAGTCTTCAGAGGACACAACCGGATTGGTTTAAAAATCAACTCCATATAATGTTCCTCCATCTTTTCTATTTCCCAACTTTTTGTTGTATAATCAATAAGACTCACCACTCTTAACTCCAGATAGATAAGAATATTCTTCATGCGAGGGGCTCTCATAGTTCCATCTTTAATCTATTAATTTGTCCAGACTCTTAGAGAAGCACTGTTTCCAATTATTTTTTTAGACCCTTATGTAGAACATCTCTCCCATGGAGAATACTTCTCCTTCCAAAAAGGCCGATTTCCTAAATCAGCCTGAAGAAAAAAATCTTCCTCAAAATATCTGCTTTTTAGGAATAAGGATAGTAAGCAGAAGGGATCTTGCACCATTTTCTATGCATGTTTGGGTAATAAGGCATGGTTGAATAATTGAATATCTTTATACTGTATACCCTTTGGTCTTTAGAAAGACAGAGCTTGTCTCATCCAATCCAATGGATTTTCTTCTTGTTTCGACTGAATTTCACCAAAACGCAGACATGGCACTTGATAATGAATCACAAGTCGACGTTGGCAGAATAAAACAAAACATAGCAAACACCAGCATCGCCATTGCTACTGATTCAGGAGAGTATCACTTTCCCCTTGAGATAAACCTCTAGCAAACAATCCTAAGAATCTGTTCTCCATTTTCTCATGAACAACTCTAGCATGTCAGACTTGGAGTCACTAAATACAAAAAAGAAAGGAGGAGAGAGGGTCTCCCTGCCTTAAACCTCTTTATGGTACTATGAGACCATGAGGTTGACCATTAATGAGAACCGTATAAGAGACCGTAGAAACACATGTCATCACCTTGTTGATCCATATTTGGTGAAACCCTAAAGCTATAAGAGGATCATGAAGATACGACCAATCCACCCTGTCATATTTTTTGGACATATTTTTCTTGACAGCCAATAACTCTTTAGCTGTACCCTATGGATTCTCAAAATGTGAACAACTTCATGTGCAATGAGGATATTATCGGATATAACTCTTTCAGCAACAAAGGCGTATTGGTTAGGGAAAAATAGATTCTGCAGATGTGGCTTCAATCTAGAGACCAAAACCTTGGAGATCACCTTATAAATGGCAGAACATAGGCTTATAGGTCTGAGATCCGACATGAAAGGAGATCCTATCTTCTTAGGGATAAGGCTAAGTTGGGTAAAATTCAATTCTTTGTCAAAAACTCCATCAGTGAAGAACCTCAGGATTTCTTTAGTTAAGACTTGGCTCAATTATCTCCCAGTATTGTTGAAAGAACAGGCCAATAAAGCCATCAGCTCTTGGTGCACTCGATGGTTTTATGGAAAAAATAGCCTCTTTAATCTCCTGTTTAATAACTTTTCTGATTAGATCCACGTTGATGGCATTACTGATTCTAGATTCCAAACCTCAAAAGATTTCCTGGAAATGACTAGGATACGAGAAGATAAAACCTTTTGTAATTAATTAACCGCCAGGCCTTTTTTGAGCTTCTAAATCTCTTGCAAATACCATTCTCATCCATGAACATTTCCAAACCATTCCTCGTCCTTATAGTTTGAACAAACGCATGATAGAATTTAGTGTTTTCATTCCCTTCTTTTAACCACTTGTCTCTACACCTCTGTTGCCAATAGCTCTCTTCCTCCCCCATAAGGTTTGGTCATTTCGTTTTAACGTCTTCATTCTGGGAAAAGAGGGATGAATGGGTGCATGTTCCACCTCAATCTCTCTTTGTATCCTTGAATTATTTTCCTTACAGTTGAGAAGGTTGACTTTTTTTCACTTATTTAGCTCTCTTCTGCAGTTCCACATCATATCAGAGATAATATTCCTCGACCCCATGTTTTGGGAATTCCAAGGTTGAGCTATTGTTTCCTTCACACTAGGTTTATGCAAAATATTTTTTGTCAAAATGGAAGCATCATCTATACCTCTCTTGGGACAACACCAATTTAATCAAAACTGACATGTGGTCAGAACCATGTTTGTCAAAAAAAAAGCTTAATTAGAGGCAGAAAATTCTTTGTTACCAAATCATCTATCAAATTTGCAATGAATCCAGAGGTCACCTCTTCTTACACCACACGTGAAGAAATTTCCAAAACTAGAAAGATCAGACATGCCACAACAGTCCAATATACAAGAAAAATCTTTAAAAGATTCTTCAACTCTTCTAAGGTCTCCCAATTCCTCACCATTGTGGAGGATCTGGTTGAAATCCTCAAACATACACCAAAATTCCTTGCTCATAGCTCCGAGCCTAGTTAATCTTTTCGAAACCTCATGCATGAGCTTCACATTCGGATTACCATATAAATAAGATATATAAAAGCTAATTGCTCCAAACTGAACATGGGCATCTAAAATGTTCTTATTAACAAACTTAAAATCCATCAAGATGTTTTCTTCCAAAAAAAGAGGTAAACCAACCACATCTTTCAGCTGGATCGACCGTATAAACATTATCATAGCCAAGCCATTTTTGTAAATCAGCTAATACATTATTTTTGTTCATCATCTCCATCAGGAAAAAAATCTCTGGGAAATATGTTTTTCTCATCTCCATCAGGAAAACAATCTCAGGGAAATGGGTTATCTTCATCTCCAAGAGACGAGAAACTATCAGGTCTTCAGGCCGCCCCAACCCCTGGCAGTTCCAACACAACAAACTCATCAAATATTCGACGGTCTCTCACTTCGGACGATCCCTTTGTAATTTTGCATGGCCTTCTTGTTAGACATATGATAATCCATCACTCTTTTCCTTTTTCCAATACTCCTGTCTGTCAAGCGCACTTTGAAGACCACCTCCTTTGGATTTATGGTAGCATCTACATCTTTTGGGCGTCGTCTACTGACATAAGGCCTTCTCCTAGGTTTACTCTTTTTTTTTCTTAGTCCCAGAAGGGTATTCTCATGAGAGTCAGGCCCATAAGCCGTCGAACTATGCAAAAAGGGAGAAGAGGACCACAATAATCCACCAAAGCTACATCAGAAAAAAAAAACAGAGTCTGTATCCTGACTTAACTTTGATGCTGAGGCCGGTTGAATAGCTGAGGAAAGCAGCTTCTGAGGTTGGAAGATGTTTCAGAATATTCATATCCAAACACTAATCATTTGCCTTTGTCTAGATCATGAATAATAACTTGGGGTTGTTCCAATTGCAGAGTAGATTTAGTAGCTATCAGATCTTTTAGAGTATCAGCAACAAATCTATTAAATCTATCTATCTTCACCATTTTTTTCATCACCATTTACCACCATAAGGTATTAGCACATACCTTCTAGAACCTCTGGAGCAATTCTAGTCTTTGTGGATCAGGATTGACACCAAATTGTTCCTTCTTAAGCACACCAAACAAAGGATCCAATTCCTTAAGAATCAGCTCTTTAGAGATTCCCAACGACCCACCCTTAAGCTTATTAAGTTTAGCGATCTCTTCTTTCTTTCTTAGTACCAACGGATAAAACTCCTGAGCATGAGTGAGTCTGAGATGCATAGCAAAAATTTTGCACTCTTTCATAATGATAAAGCACAGTTGATTTGCCCCCATTTGGCATATTAACCACTTCGGATCTTCAGAGGGTTTTATATACATCAAAAAGAACATCGACTTTAACATAATCCCTATTATGTGCATGAGACGAATCAAGTGCCACTTCTTTAACTTTCCCGACGATAAGTTTTGATTAGCATTTAACTTCCCCGGCGATAAGGTTTGATTAGGTTTGAGCTAGCATGAGACAAGGTTTGATTATCATTTACAAAGCTCTATAATCAACTCTTATACGTTATAATACAAAATTCATCGAAGCTAGCTCAGGTAATAGACTTTTTAAACTTTCAAGTGAGTTTATTAACCCTAAGATATATTACAAAGTGGCCACCAAAGGAACAAGCAATCAGGACAAGCAAAGAACAAAAAAACATCTAAAAGAAGTAATCCCAAATCTAACAACTTAATAATTAATCAATCCACAAAACTCATTTGAAAAACCCTTAAACCCAACCAGTGTTCAAAAAATCGGCCTAGGCGCCCAGCTAGGCGGTCAGATATACACAGCCGAAACGATTTTACTAAAATCGGAAATCCGGTTTAGGCGGTCTGGTTCGGCAAAAATCGGCAAAAATCGGCCAAATCGCTCAATTTCCAGTTTAGAAGTCGGTTTCAAAATTTTAATTAATTTATATGGTTTTTAAAATTTAAATAAAAATCTAATCTAATGTAATAATTTTTAACGCCTAGGCCCCGTCTGGGCCCCGCCTAGGCTCTGTCTAGGCCCCGCTTAAGCCCCGCCTAGACCCCGACTAGTAGATCTAGGTTTTATAAAACCACTAAGACATGATTAAAAAAATAACTATATTTGGATATCATAAATCAAAGTAAAAAACAAGAGACAAAAATTTTGTCGACTTTGCAAAGCAAGAGAAAGAGGGAAGTCTTGAGTGTGCGAAGATTCAGACGATTTTACACTCGACTATTTAATCGCGGAACTGGAGATCTCCAAAATCTGTAGGCGGCTTAAGCTGACACAATTGTGGATCACCAGTTCTTCTAGCAAACACTACACGTATTAAAATGCATGTTATAATGTTTTTTGATACATCATCCTATACCACGATATCGTGTCTCATCCTATATATGAAATATTCGTTGATGTTAGAGTATTTTTGTTAAAAACTCAGGTATATGGCTATACTAGGGGAGTCAATGTACCAAGTGGTGTTGGTCGATTGTGGTCACTAAAAACTAAATACACTAGAGAAATAGACGTTCATGTAGAATGCTAATGATACACAACTTTATATGCAACTCTCAGAAAGAGGTGGTCTAGAGATCAGTGAGGCTTTGTGAAAAGAGGATAGATGCGCGGGTTCGTCTATTGACGTTTACTAGCCCCCATGGATGCTTGTTGTTGACGACGGGACAACGAAACGAAAGCCGATCAAAATTGACCAGAACATGGATTTGTTTCTTGCTTTAAGGATAGACGTTGCTGACCTAAAATTCTATGTCACAAAGAAAGCCATCCCCAAGACCAGTCTTCCTCTTCAGATAAACGGTGACATCACTCATAATGGATGGTATCATAGTCAACGACATTAGTGATTAAGGTTCACTGCGTGAGACTATTTCTATTTTAAGAAAATAGAGTTTTACCATGCGTGAGACTAATTATATTTTAAGAAAATATAGTTTTACCATAACTCTTCTAGGTCATATCTCGTTGAAGGATAATTTTTCTGGTGTGGACTCCTAAATAGATGTATTCAATAGAGATGCATCGCTGGTTTTTTTTACGACTACATAGATGGTGTCATGTCTTTTTCATAAACACCTTAACTACTTAAAGTTTCACCATTATATGCATCACTATCTTTTCTCATGCACATTCATATATTCGTAAAATTCAAATAATACATGAGAATATAATTTAATGCTGGTTATAATAACTAAAACCAAGATAAATTTAAAGATAGTTTACGAAAATCTTACTAACCTTATCATAAACCAAATAACATGATATATATCCCGTGACTCATATTGTAAGCTGCATTTGAATATAATATTCGGTTTTCCTAGTAGGTCAAATTACCGTAGAGATGGTTGTTCATATGTGAAACAAATATATTTTTGTAAGAAAGGTGTATAAGAACAAGGACGACTTCAAATACAGAATACCAATCCACTCTCCAATGAAAGTTTCATTTTTGCCATACACAGTCCAACCGGAATACTAAATATATGTTTGGATGATCAAAGCATCACAATCTCGTATTGGAAACGAAGGTGTGTTAGAAAACTTGCAATTGCTAGAGTCATAGGGAGTCTTCCTGGAAGCTTTGCTTTATTTTTGATTTTTCATGCATACATTTGCTTCAGCAGATGCAGATACTTTGATAGACAAACATACAAAAATTGATGAAAAGTGAATTTCAAGTATTCGTGCCAATCATTGGCCTTAAGTTCACGAGAAAGGTTATTGTTGTGGAAAGTATTCATCTTGGAGGTCGACACTGAGGTTGCATTTTTACTAGAATCGCCCAAGCTGCTAATTTCTAGATTTTTTCAGTTGCATGTGGAATCTTTGACAGTCAAAACGATGCCTGCTTAGGAATGGATTTCATAATGCTTAATAGAATTATACCACATAGAGCGGGACAGACATTTGCTTCAAAGATTCATTCATCAATTTATGCTACCCTCCACAAGGTATGATCTGAATTTTAATTAGTAAAATAATCAAACAGATTTATATCATTCTATTCGAAAATATAATCTAAAACACAATTACTACACATCTTTACTCTAATTGTTCGCATGTTGCATGATCTAATTTCTCGCATGTTCCATGTATATGTATCGGTAATTTTTGTCATGTTATTCGATAATAGTACGTAAAAAACTAGCTAATTCATATCTATATATTTTAACACATATCATGGTATATTGATTAAAAAAAACTCTTCTATTACACATGTTTACTCTATTTCTTCGAATATTATGCAATTTTCACATCTAGGGGAATGTGGTTACCATCTCCAAGGCAAAGACACTGGCTTTTCCTGTGTTAAAAGCGACTCGAGCATACACATGAATGATTCCCATGTTATATTTGGAGAAATATGCAGAGTTTCCATAAAGTGTGATAACTACCTCAAGTCAATCGAGTTTGGCCTTGGACAATATTTTATTTTAAGGGATCATACAATATATTAACAAGTAACGTGGCCAGGTCACTTAACACCATCCTCCAAGAAGCTGATGAATTCCTGGTTCTATATATCATGAAGTTTATCTGTAGGACTTTAATGGTTTAGTTTGTGATACATTGAAAGACGGTGAGGTAGTCTACCAATATGATGACCTGATGGTGCATGACATAAGGAAAAAAAACTTCAATCTGGTGGCTTTGCAGTTTTCAACATCAACACGCTTGAGTATGACATTGTTGGTAATCCCGGAACTGATCACTATGTCCAATTTTGAACGAAGGAGGTTCACATACAAGATATTTAACATGCTTAGGATCACATGCCCTCATGCCATTGTTGCGGCGATTGTAGATGAAGTACATATACATCAATTGATCGGTGTTGACAGCACAAACTTTTGGATGTTGACTTATAAGGATTCAATTAACCCGATCTATGACATATTTTTGTCTTGTCCACTACCACTGCAAGTAGCTGCCATCAAGCTTCTTCTGTTGAACACTAAGAGAGTATCGGACATGCGTACAAAGAAGCTTTATTTTTCGTAAGGAAAGTTCAAGGTTTGCTTTCTAAAAAATTATATATTATTGGGTTTTGTGGTTGTATATGTATATATTATGACTTATCTACATATTTCTGTATTTTATATGTGATTACATGCAGCTTAAAGGGAGGTGTCACATGACTTTGGTTTGCTCAAGTCGCAAGGCTAATGGGCACAATCGAGCCTCTTGCCGGATACATGTATAGTGTAACTTATACACTTTCGCCAAGCTTTTGTCATTCTTTCAAAATCCAAAAATTTAACACTGAAAAACAATATTTCGTAAGAGCTGCTTGCTTAGGACTAACCAAGTCCATCCTTGCACATTTTTCCTTTGTCTAGGAACAATAGAACTTGCGGCATGTGACAACGTTGACTAAGCTTTCGTTTATATTGTAATTTATGCTGTGTTTGCAAAAAAAAACACATGTGATCTTGAGCTCATCTTTTGTTTTTAAAAAAATTTGTTTAAGTATGGATATATGTAATCCCATCTACCTACTTGGAAGGAGACCATGTCACATATATGAGAAATAAGGAGACTATGTAATCTTTTTAATCATTTATTCAAACATATTGTGATATCTCTCTCGGACTGATATCATAATCAATTACACGATACATATATAAATATTGATGTAATCTATATAATATCATGATATATGTTTTGTATTGTATCATAATGATGTCCAAACAATGACTTTATATTGTCAGCTTCACAGATGGCTACTCTCCATATTAATTTTTACTAATCTCCAGTATTTTTACACATGATAACACTATTGCATCGATAAAGACCTTTTAACAAAATGTAAACAAATTTCATATACAAAATTTTATCAGGATTTTCTGTATCTTTTATTAGGATTTCCTCGAGCTTCTTCACCTGTCAAAAAGTTAAATTTAGATACGGAAAAAAAATAATGATTTGACTTCAATGGCAATACGACGGACTTGTCATTGAGGTCAACCCCTCGATTAACTAATGTCAAAGACAAATAGTTCGGATAAGATTTTTTCCAGCTGCGCTACAAGATTACGCGAAAACGAGAACCACTTTTTCAAATGGATTGAAGATGCAATCATGGAAGGGGTGGCCTGTTGATTGAAAATGTTCAAGTCTTAACAACACCATTGTAAACGCTGAATACCGAATTCGTTGAGATAAGCACATATATATCAAAGCTTAAAGCCAAGTACCTAAAATTGGAAAACGGCAATAGGAAGGCTGAGAAAAACACAATTTTCACATACCAAATTATCCTTTTTATTATTTTCCTCACTTTGTATTTTATCTATGCATCAAAATTACAGATCTCAATGTGACTTATATTTATTAAGTTCTTCTATTATAAAAATACTTAGTCATGCTTTATACTCCCATAAATTTAATTTTTTTAGGTTTATGACATTAATTTTTATGTAAAGAGGGTGTAATATATGTGGCAAAATATAATATAATTTCTGACAACTTTATCGTAGACCAGCAAATGATAGCTGTCGTTATTGAGTTTCATATCATGACCGAAAACCACCTAATTGTGCTCACAAAGGATGTACTTAGTATGTGCTCTAAATTATCACTTTCATTTGCTGAAAAAAAAACAAAATTAAAAAAAATAATCACTTTTTTCCCAGAGAAAACCGACAATGTGGAAAAGAGCTGCAAAAACCAAGAACACCCTAAATTGAATGAAAAAGACGGTCGATTGATGTGAAAGATTTCACTAACTGGTACTAGCTGCTATCACACAACAAATCATAACTAATATAGTCAAGATATCGAATCTACAGGAAATTGTGTTGCCATACTATGAAACGTAAAGATGTTAATGAAGTTAAAACAAGTTCAATATATAATATGTTTTCGAGTTCAATATATAATATGTTCATTATAGAATATATTTTAGAGTTCCAATGAATCTAGAACGTAGAACATGAATGGATAAATATTTCCATTTTTGTGGCTCCAACTACTATATCTAACATCCCTATAGACTCATATTTTTCTTGGTTATAGTCAGACGAATACACGCATTTAATCATTCAAGTTGTTATAAAATTCACACTATTCTGCAACTCAGCTTTCGTTGGTTATAACATATTGCTCAACAAATACTAGTTCGTCTAATTAGATGCAGCGCTTTCAAGGTTATAACTGACTGAAATCAGATTACTAAATATGCGGTAAAGTAATCATGGATTAAGAACAAGTAAAAATAAAGATAATATAAATAAATCCATTAAAAATCATACATTTATTCAAAAATAAATTAAAATATCTATTAATAACAATTTTAGTTTATATTATTATTTATATATTATGAATACATATAACTAAATATATAAGATTACAAGAAATTATGGTTTATTTAGTTTTTTGGGTTAAAATACACTAAACTAATAGGTGGGAATTAAAATACACTAAACTAATTATCTAAGTGATTTTCAATTGTTCGGCAAAGATCTTACACCGTGATTAAGCCTCACTAGGCTCAAAATTTTGAATACCCGTTTATACATCTTTTTAAACCGATTAAATCATCTAGAAAATTTTCAAAACCCCAATTATTCATTAATTATATGTATTCTAGGTATTTCGGAAAAAATGAGTTTGCTTGTGAAATCTATACGAAGACTTCCACCTATTTAAATATGAAGATTTGATTGGTAAACTTTACTTATAGATTTCAAATAAAGTCTAAAATTCAAATTAAAACTATCTAAAATAAGGGGGAATCAAAATTAAAAAAAATAAATGGATGGGAACCGGTATTTTTACTGTACCGAATTGGTTGTAATCTAACTGGAATTTATTTGGATACGAAGACTTCGTAGGTAGACTTCACTTGTAGACTTCAAGTGAAGTCTGAATCAAATTCAACCCTGCTGGAATTGGCGGAAATCAAAATTATTAAATTAAATGGCTGGAGACCGGTATTTACTGTACCGAATTAGTTGTAATTTAACCAGAGTTTATTTAAATACAGATAGTTCTTAGGAAGACATCATTTGTGACTTCCAAATGCAGTCCTAATCAAATTAAATATAGCTAGAACAGGCGAAATTCAAAATTATTAAACTAAATGGGTGTAAACTGATTTTTTTACTGTACCGGATTAGTTGTAATTTAATCAGAATTGATTTAAATACATAAACTTCTTGTGAATAATTCATTTGTAGAGTTCAAATGAAGTATGAAATTTGAATTAAACCTAATTAGAATTGAAATGATTGTAATTCAATCAGAGTTCAAGGTTGAACGTATCAAAGAATTCTAACTATCCCAAAATACATAATCAATTTTTAAAACTAGTTTATTCTTTATTGGTTAAACTAAACCCTAATGTTGTCAATGTTCTGAAATTGGTGATTTGGTTGCCACCGACTGTTGTTATCGCCACCGCTTATTCTTTATTGCAGCTGGTTGTTCTCGCACCAATTCCTCCATTTTCCTCTACTCGCCGGTAATCTCTCTTAATTCCCTTTGGATCCGTCTCTCTCTTCCTATGCGAATTTGCTTAAATTGATTTATTTTTTGTCGCATGTTGTTATCTCCTTGCGTGCAGCCGTTTCTTCATCAATGTTGCTTCCCGTTGAAGTTTTTCTTTTCTCCAGATCTCCTTTGCCACGACCCAATCCCAAATATTAAAGAAACCCTAACCCGCCTCACAAAAAAGTTTAATGGACTGTCTTTACTGGATCGTGAGGTAAATAATTGTTGATTAAAGAATCAGAGGCCCAAATGCCGTAATCCCATTTTTAACCTTTACCATAGACTCCCTAACTCTATATAAGAGAATTATTTGAGGAGTCAGTGACGAAGTTCAGATGCATGGCAAAGCCTACGTATTTTGCTACTCAACCCGAGAACCCTACCCGACGCCACCTTGTGAGATAATTTTTCGGCAAACCGTTAAGAGCCACGTGACGATCAATATATGGATGGAAATCTCCGAGTCTCAGATTTACAGAAAGACATAGGTTGTTTAGATCATAGATATGTTAGGAATTTTATCGCAGTTTCTTCTTGTTTAGCGTGAATCTATTCACTTGTAGTATATGAAGGAAACAAATGAGTAAATCAATCCTGATCGATATGAAACTTGGTGTAAACATCTGTGACTATAGTATCTGCCTACAGCCGAAAGAAGATTGTCATTTTTGGTTCTTATATGAAAGGTATGAATGTGTTCTCGGACCTGATTATTGTAGTGCAAGTCTGGGACCAGATAGAGGGAGACGTGTCGTTTTGGGAGATACATTGATCCTTTCGAGCTGAAGTTTTTTGAGAAGATACATAACCTATAGAGTTAGTTGTCTCTCAAATATCTTGGTCTTAGCTATTGTACTATGGGGGTTATAACTGCTTTACCGAGATTGTTCTCTGCAGCGTGTATTTGTTTAACCAGCCTGATGAGTGTTGTCTTTTGGTTGAGAAAACATGGTTCGTTTGTCTTCAAACTTTGAAGATGTGTTAAGGATACTTGGATCCATCTCTAGGTTGAAGGATAACCTCTTTGAGAACCATGAGCATGAGTAAATATGATGTTAAAGGTGTGAAACTGAATCCATCCATGAGAAAGAGAAGAGAAGTGTTTTCAGTTTTCATTGTCTAGTGGCTAAGGTGAGGGTCGTGATTTGTGGAAACATGGTTCACATTCCTTCCATAATTTTACATGAGTCATTGTGCATAAGATTAGACCTGATTCTTTGAATCCATTTTGTGTGGTGATATGTTTTGGAGATTGATATGAGATGATGATATGATGATATTGGTTATGATATTATGAGATATAAAAATATGTTATGTGGATATGTTATGATTGGCTGAAGAGCTTGGGATGGGAGTGTCTGAGTTGAGGTCAGCCTCCACAGCATGGGATGGGAGTGTCCCAAGGATAGCGCTGTCTACGGGACGTATGAACCTAAAGTTTACGTGGATGTCTTCAATTATAGGCAAGAAGGTTGATATGTTCTATAGCTTGATAAGTTAATCTAGCTATGTGATTGATAGTGTCTAGGAATATGACCATAGGATATCCATCTGAAAAACATCTTCAAAATTTGGTGAAATATTATTCCCATGAAGCATCACATTCAAAGTAACATTTAGTCATGTTGTGCAATGAAAATATTATAAAATATATTTTTTATATAATTTGGAAAAAGTATATCATTTATTTTTTTTCCTATGTAAATTTGGAGAAGGGTTTTGTTTTAATTTGGTTATTTTTCTATCTAAATCTTTTTTAAAAATGTAAAAGATTTGTAGAAAGTCAAATAAGTCTAAAATAGGTGTTATTATTAAGAGAAAAGTAAAAATTGTATCAAAATAAATTTCTTATACAATGTATGAAAACCAAAGTAAAGTTAACAAATTGCATTAATTCATAATCAAAGTACTTGAAACGGTAAAATTATTGAAAAGGAAACGTGAACAGGAAGAAAAGACATTTTTTTTATTATGTGTAACGTCGACGCTTCTCTTTTGATCTCAGATTTTCACCAAGGTCGTCGACTTTAATTGTGAGCTTCGGGATGACCTCATTACCGTCTCCAATGTTGTCTTCAAGTATCCGGGAAATAGTGATAGTCTGCCATGTAGCAGAAAAGTTGAACAATATCAACTTTACTTGGAATTTACATGTGCGCCCAACAATGCCGAGCACACATGCCGGTGTCACTGCTTCTTGTTCCTGCACCTGCAACGAAACAGAATTGGAAACTCTAAAACCATGTAAAGCCGATGCATAGTAATTCACTTACCTCTCCCATTAGGTAAGGCGCTAGCCTCCAAACCAGTTTCATAGCCTCTTTGGCAAACGATACAAATGTGGCTACTCCACCTTCAACGTCAGTTACAGTTGTTTCTAGCCGGTACCTAATTATTTAACAGGAAAATAAATAAATTATGTACAATTCACCACTGAAGATGATCAAACATAAATATACTTATACCAACAATCTAACTTGATAATTCCCACATTGGTTGGTCTTTTACACTTGGAATTATTGTAGACCAATTTGGTGTCACATTTCTCCATTTTAGACCGACAGCTAGTGCAGGAAATAAAATATCATCCATACTCCTCAACTACTTTCTCAACCGTAGCAATACAAATAAAGCTAGCCACCTATGCAATGATCACAAAGTTACTATCAAGACTAAACTAATTAATCAACATTAGGAAGAAAACACAAACCTGTGGAGTTTCAGTAGACAGAAATTTGTGTATTTCATCCAAACTTACAACTTCCGGCTTAGCAACTGCAAAGAAAGAGCTGTTTACATCAGCTGTAAACATAAACAAAAAAGGCAGGAGTAAAGACCATAACATCAACATAAACAGAATAAGAAATTAAGGAAAAAGAACTTGAAATGTTTAACAGATAACTAACCACCTTGTCAAATAAGATTTGGTCTTTGGGATGTCTGAATCAAAGAAAACCCGAGTGGAAGCAGTTGAACTAAGGGTAACAACACCTGGACATTGAGAAACATATACTGTTACATCCAAATAATAATACATGTATGAAAAAGAAGAGATTAGATCTACTAACCCCCTAGAGTCTTCACATTCAACGTTGTTATCAAAACAACAACAGGCTTCTTCACCATCTCATTCAATATGCGACGGAAATATGATGTAATCTCCTCTCACAAATAAATGCGGGCGGTCTCCCCACTTTGAAAAAATAGAGAAAACATTAGTACTGATTATGTGTTAGGTATTTAGATAGACTATACATATGCATATTAAATTTACTCTTCAAGTTGCACGTGTAAGAAGATCATCTGCTTGGACCTTCCAGCACCATTTGTTGGGACAGTAGAAAGAGGGCTCTCGGACTGAAGGTTCTCGCCATTGAAGAGCCTTATATGGCCAATGAGATCTACACCAACAATTATTCAGGAATTAAAGCCAATAGTCATTCTGATCAAATCATACTAAACAAACATTTATACAATCAGAACCACAGCCTCGCATCCTAAGATTCTAAATACATCAGATAATGCAGAATAAAATCTTTTATATTTGAATAGAAAATTAAAATACTTACCAAATAGCTTAGTCTGCGTATCAGCAACTTCACTAAAGGCTTGAAAATCTTGCAGCCTAAACTTGTGAAATTCTATCTGATGGGGACTTTCAAGTTCCTCGGAAAAGATGGTCTGATCCGTAAAAATTACCATGCTATGATGCAATGTTACCTTGTAGTTTGTTTTGCACGGCCTGACCATGAATTTGTTTAGTCTATAGATTCTGCGTGACTTAAATTTTTCTTTAAATCGGACTGCACGGTGTGCGGATACAAATTCCTGCATTGTAACTGCTTGTTTGAATATAAGAGGTTGCGGTTTTTTTTAAAAAAAAATAAAGTAACAACATTTTAAAAAACAATTTACCTTGGCGTCAATGAGAATAAACTCAAGACCGATCAGGGTATCATCCTGCTTGAATTTATGCGCCTCCCACGAATGCATAAGCCTCACCACAATTTCATCTTTGCAAAAGTCTCCATGTAGTGCATCAAAGATTTTCGTTAAAGACATATTTGGATGTGTTAGATCAGAATAGTTGTGAGGATATAATTGTACAAAAGAAGTGTATTTAAACTATCTTGAGAGGAAGCTTGAGACTCACCGTAATTAAGAGTAAGGAGTGAAGCATTCAAGTGAGCTCAAAACGTGGGGGAGATGAAGGAGAAGTAACGGCAGGGAAATAAAAAAGTATATAATTTGTTTTTTGCTAGTGGTAGTGGGACAGAGTTTTAAAATGAACCAAAGTATGAAAAGTCTGATCTTTGAAAATATTTTATAATATTTTTTTAGGGATATCCAATGAAAATATTATAAAATTACCATCTTGTCCGGCTGCCACTAGCAAAAAAAAACTCTGTACGTCCCAGTTAGATTAGTCTCATCCACCATAATAACTTGCCTCTGAAAACCAGCTACCAAAGCTCCAAAATATATAAAATTATATTTAAATCGATTATCTTCATCACGTACAAGATCAATGACACTTCCCGGGTTAAATTTTCTAAATTTAATGCAAATAAAAAGGCAGCTTCTCATATCCATCTTTCGTTTACCAATTGGTTGTCATTTACTAAAGCTCTATATATAAGAAGTGATATCATTCAGCTTCAAACCAACATCACCTTCATTGAATCTTTGATATGTTTTACCACAATTTCATTGATAATTTCAACACAATCTATGAATAGTCTTACAATATAGTTTGGAGTATAACATCTATAGCGAGCTGGTCGGTCTACTACAGAACATGTATGAACCTTCAAATATTTTTTCACCCAAAACGTATTTGCTTCGTTCTTCACACCACCTCTAAGTTTCCATGTGCATTCTTTGACACAACATTTTGCCACAAATAGAGTCTTCATAGACTTAAATATTTTGAATGCCAACTATAACATTACTGCCGTCAATTACAACTATGACACAAGCTCAGCCTTTCTCCAAATCCTGTTTGACATGGGTGTTGTCAGAGCAAGTAGTATTAGATCGTCTATTTTTATTACGCTCAACAGTAAAAGAAATATCATCTTCATTCTCATCCATATTTTTCACTTTTTCGTATTCACTGTAATCCACATATGTGTCATCAATTTTGTCTTTGGCTTTCACATTTGCATCATCATCCACATCATTATTTCATTTTTATCCCCATCATCATTTCATTTTTATCTCCATCATCATTCACCTATTCGTATGCGTCTTCATCCACATCGTTATTCGCGACATCATAACAATCCTCCGCAAGTCGATCCATATCGTCATTCCCATGACCCATGCTCCGAACTGAGACGCAAAGAACTACATCATACATTTTACTTAACTCGATCAAGCTCCATAATTTTCTATCATTTGTGACATAGGTAGGACGGGTATCAAGAGGCATTTTGTTGAAGCATCGTATCTGGTAACAAATAGGAAAACTCCACAACCTTGGTTTTCTTGTCAAGCATATAATCATTTTCTGCCATTTCAACAAGCTCACTATGTGTATAACAATATCTCAAGAAGAAAATTATCCCTCTTTTGTGATTTTCCACCTCAAAATGTCATAACAAGTTTTTCATTATCCAATCTCCATAAATAACTGGTCATTGAACAATTCTCTGTAAAGAAAAACATATATAAACCACATTAGAGATCAAAGTCAAAAACGTAGACTTTAACCGAAGCCTGCAACTAAGGAGCTAAAAGCCTAATCAAACAAAAAAATTATTCTCAATGTACTGCAAACATATCAAACTCATAAAAAGCAAATATATTAACTAAAATAAATGCAATAACAAAAAAATGTTTCTAAAAAAATGTTATAAATTTGCTATAAATGCATTTAGAACAAAAACAATAAACAGACAGATTTTACAACGAATTTGAACAAGTAGCTTTCACCACAAAGTCAGACTACTACACTACATTTGATGTATGTCATTTAGTTACTTGTGGAATTAAGTTCGACGGTTGTTAACGAGGCTCAGTCTAAAGAAAATGACGGTGGTGGAAAATGCAGCATCAGTGGTCGTGGTTACTGCAACGGCGGTGGTGGTCGATAAGGCGGAGACAACTATAATTATAAAAATTATATGTACTTATTTTTGGGTTTTTATTTATGTCTTGATTTTAATTATTTAATTACTTTATTTTTTACTGTATTCGAAATATTATTTCAAAAATAAAATTAATTTATTTTCGATATGGCACCTATGCTTATTAAACTTTCTGATGGAAGATAGACAACTTCACATAAACATGGGAAAGTATAGATGGGTTTCTCTCTTTGTCTTCAATCCGTCTTCTTTGTTGATGGGCTTCATTGTCATATGATTTATGTCTCCCAACTAACTAGAGATAGTGGCTGTATATTCCAAATTTCTGATCGGATTTGTGTTGTTCAGAATCGCATCACATGGATGCTGATTGGTGTGGGTGAGCAGCTGAATGGCTATTCTTTTTCATATTAGTGGAAGTTGCAGTCTCGATTAGGAGCTTGGAGTCGTTCCCATTGGCACTATGGCATAGTCGTTGGAAACATCCCTCTTCTAAAGTTTTAGATATGCTACATCTTTCGAATTTTGGTAGTGGTGTTTTTGATTCTAAAGCATGTGACGTTTCTATCTGTGCCAAGCAAACAAGAGTCTCTTTTCCTATGAGTAGCAATAAAACAAGTGTAGTTTTGAATTGGTCCACTATGATTTATGGTGTCCGTATCAAACTTCAAAAAATTTCAGACCAAAGTACTTTCTTAATATTCTTGAAATGGCTCGCGCCTTATGGATCTATTCATGGTGATCTTGAAGAGGAAGTGTTTATGCAGTTTCCTCCAGGTTTTAGTACAAATGACAAAACAAAGGTATGTCAGCTTCACAAGTCTTTATACGGCCTAAAGCAAGTTCCTTGCTGCTGGTTTGCAAAGCTTGCGACTGCATTGGCCGACTATTGGCTTCAGAGGAAGGGAAAGGATTTTTCTTTGTTTATATACGAACGCGGCGATGAACGGATTCATTTACTTGTATACGGGGACAACCTCATCATCACTGGCAACTCTACACTACTAATTGATAAGTTTAAAGTGTATATGAGTACATGCTTTCGTATGAATAATTTGGGCGTTCTACGATACTTCTTGAGCATTGATGTTGCAAAGAGTCCTCTTCGGATGTACTTGTGCCAACGAAAATACGCATTAGCCATCATATCTGAAACCGGTCTTCTTGGAGTTAAACCCATCAGTTTTTTTCTCGAACAAAATCACAAGCTCATGTTAGAAGACGAAGCACCTATGACTGATCCATATCATTACTGTCGCTTGGTGGGCCGTTTGATCTATTTGGGCACGATAGGAACTGAACTCAGCTACACTATTCATGCTCTCACAGTTGATGCACAAGCCGAAATCTGCTCATTGGGATGCGGCACTCTGAGTCGTTCGATACCTTAAAAACAGTCCATGATAAGGTATTCTTCTTCGAGCAAACACAAAACTGATCATCTGTGCTTGATGTGATTCGGATTGGACAGCATGTTGATATATCATGGTTTTTACAGGTTTTTGACCATGGGATAGGTCTTTTATATAGAGTCTTTTTGGTATTTTTGGAGTCTTTTCGAGTTTTTGCAGGTTTATGGACGTTTGGAGCTTATTTGGAGATATTGGAGAGTTTTGGAGACAACCAAGAGATGTTGCTGAAGAGATCAAGTCATTTTGCAAATTCTGGACTTGGTGTCGGTTGATACCAATCTGGCGCACAGATTCTAACACCTATTTTAAAGATCTCTGGAAAATTACAAATTGCCCCAAAAGTTTCATTATTTGCAAAATAGCCCCTCCGCGTTTTTGACCTATTTATTTGTTATTTTGGTCATTGTTTAAAGCCACCTTTTATTTTATCAACTTTGAGAGAGATTGAGATCTAGAGAGCTTTTGGGGAGACGATTCCAAACCCTGTTCTTACCGAGAGAAGACTTTGTTTCAATTTCTTAATTGCATACTTCTTATTTCATGATGTTTATTCCAATCACCATGTCTGAGTAGTTTGTTTGTTAGGATTAGGGTTTTTCAAAGGTAGAAGATTAATTGTTAGATTGAAGTTGAATCTATCAGGGTTATCAATAGAGTTCTTCATCTAGATTGCGTTTAAGGCTAGTTCTAGTTTGATCACCTGGAATCTAGATATTAGGATGATAGATAGATATGACAGTATTATTTATCACCGGAACTATCTTAGATGAGCAAAATATCTATCTGCAAATGAATTTGGTTTAGAGTTTTTGTGAACAATCGAACCTGAACTTTAATGCTTGTCTGAACTATTAAATTTACAAAGGAATTTGGAATTTAAGGTCTTAGACATAGATAATTTTCGCAGCGAAAGTCGGTTGATTTTATAATTGTGTTTCGAGTTCAAGAACGGATCTTAATTCAAACTTTAGACAATTTATTTATTCTACAATTCTGATTTACCTGAGAAAAACCCTAAGCCTAGCTCTTTTCCAAATCGAATTTACAACTTTTTTTGTTGCTTTATTTATTTTCATACATTTAATATCGTTTAGTTTAATCCAAAATCATAATCTATTGTGCGATCTCGAGTCTCTGTGGATTCGACCCCTTTATACTACGATTGCATTCTTTGAATTTACAGAGTAACTCTAGGGAATAATTTTGAGCATATCACATGTCCGACAACACGTCGCTCTCTGGGATGGTTTATTCAACTTGGAAGACTCAAAAACATGATCTCATCTACTGAAGCAGAATACCGAGCAATGGATGATATGGTTAGCGAACTTCTTTGGTTAAGTGAACTTCTTCCGAATTTGGGCATCAATTGTGACACACTTATTGTGCTTCACTCCGAGAGTTTTTTTAGCCATTAACCTCGCTAAAAATCTCATTGGTCACAAGAGAACCAAACATGTAGATATTGATTGTCACTTCATCGGAGATGAGATCCTCCGCGGTGTAATTGTGACAAAGCAGGTCTCGATGAAATCACAACTAGCGGACATATTCACCATAGCACTAGAACGCAAATAATTTTGAAACGTTTTTTCCAAGTTGGGTGTGTGTAACATCTATACTCCATCTTTTGAGGGAGGGTATTGAGTCCTGATAGACTTGTCGATATAATTCTGTCATTAAATGAAAACGTTGTTATGAGGAACTTGTATATAAGACATTGCCTCCTTATGATATTAAATTAAAAAACATTTACAACCTCTAACGTTTCTTGACACCATTTCTCATTATAAGATGGATTGGGTAGTCTCACCTGGGATTGTAATCTCCTTTGCTCTCGTTTTTCTTTGAGCCTTTTTAATAAAGATGATCAAACTTACTTTGAACATGGTACGGTCACTTTTTGCGGAAAATTGTATATGGCTTTTTCAATTGTTCAACTGAATCTCTTTTATTAACATATACAAAGCGCCTCAAATTTAACAGCATATTCACAAGTCATCTTTACAATGACATCAATGTATATCTATAGAAGATCGAGAAATGAAAGTAAATTGCAATCATTTATATGATGATTGAACAGTAATAACATGATTCCGTGATATTTATAAATCTAAATAATTAGATATGAATCAAACATTCACAACCTTAAAAGTCATATCAAGAATCGTCATACAAAGTTTCCAATGCATAACTCTTGTTTTAAAAGAGAAACGTCAACTGGAACATGTGAAGAAAATGTATACAAAAACCGTTGAATACAAAAAGAAAAGAAAATCAAGAAACTAAAGTGCGTAGATGTCTGAAAAATACAAAGAAAAAAACGATCTTATCTTAGAAAGTTTGAAAATTACTAAAACAATACTAATATTTTTTTATAAAACAACTTCCACTACCTATATTACACTTTTTTAATATGTTGCCAAAAAACATATTTACGAAAATACAATTACTAATTGTTGTCACGTATACAAATAAAGAAAAAAAATTGGAGCGAAAAAAAAATAAGTCTATCGTATAGTTAGGATAGACTTATTAATGGAATGGTAAACTTATATTCAGAACGGTAGACCTATTTTTCAGCCGATAAACTTACTATTGGAGCGGTAGACTTATTTTAGAATGGTAGACTTATTGTTGGAACGGTAGACTTATTCTGTAGAATTATTGTCTCTGTCATGGTAGACATATTTTATATGGTAAACTTACTAATCAATGATGGTAGACTTATTTATCTGTGGTAGACATATTGGAGAAATTGTAGACTTATTAGTTTCCTTAATATATTTGTTTTTGTTTGACGGTAGATTAATTTAGATATGGTAAATTTATTAGTATTGGTGGTAGATTTATTTTGATTCATATTGATGGTAGATTTATATTGTTTGATGATAGATTTATTCGTGTTGGTAGATTTATGTACTTTGATGATAGATTTTTTTTATTTCGTATTTGACAGTCGATATATTTTTAGTGATGGTAGATTTATAATTAAATGGTAGACTTTTTGGTTTTAACGGTAGACTTTTTTAATCTTTCTCAGTTTACTAAAACCTTCTAAAGTTTGTAGACTTATTTTTTACTAGTAGATTTATTTATATCATTTGTCAATGTGGTGGTAGACTTGTAATTTTACATACAATGATGGTAGACTTGTATGTTTACAGACAATAATGGTAGACTTCTATGTTTACATCCAATGATGGTAGACTTATATGTTTATATCTAATGATGGTAATTTTATGTGTGATTTGTAAAATATATACAAAAAATTTCTAACGCAGTCGCTGGTTGAAACGCTGAATTTTATAATTCTACCATCATTTAGAAATCACATCCATATAAGTCTACCATCATTAAAAACGTCAATCGCAAACGCCAATCGTAAACGCAAATCACAAACGTTTATTTAATATATAGATTTAAATGTTTTTTTTGAAAAACGAATTTGAATCTTTTTAAATAAATAATTATTATTTTTTGAATAAAAGTTTTTTTATTATTAATATTATTATTATTATTATTTTTAATATTAATGACATTTTTGTTATTAAACAGAAAAACTATGTTTACAAGTCTTTTCCGTTCAAATTTAGTAATCCGAAATCTTCCAAAATTATTTTAGTAATTATGCAACTTTCTAAGGTTATTTTAGTAATTATCTCTATATTATATGTAAAAGAAAAAAAGAACAATTGCATCGTTCATATAAATAAAACAATCACAACGAATTCAAGTCTCTACCATACATAACACAATAAAATTAATTAAAAAAGTAATGGAAACAATATGTGAAGATGTAGGAGATGTAACCTCACAAAACAAAACGTTGTTAAGACTCGACGCTATAAAGACGCAAATAAAGGACATAGATTAATGATTCGACCAAACTAACTTATAAGCCTAAGAGTCTGATGTTTAGCTCTGTGTTTCATTCATTAGAATATAAATTTTTGGAGAAGGTGATGCACAATGGTCTAGGAAAACAACTCTCTTTGTTGCGTGTTTGAAGTCAGATATATTAATTCTCATTATTCTTACAATTAAATAAATAACTTAAATAAAAAGTTTTAGAAACATTTATGTAAAGTCTGTTGGAATAAGTTTGAAGTGCAAGCAATAGGATTAATGAGAATAGGAAGTTAGAGAGAAATTTTCTATATAAGGGAAAAGGAAGTTTTGATTAGATTAATTCTCTATATAAGAAGCTACCGATGTATGGTATAGCTATTGAGTTGTTTTGTGAGTTTAAGATCTTTAGGTTTTGAGTTATTTTCCTAAAGTAATAAAGAGAGATATTTTTTATTGTTCTTGTGTTCTTATCAACTTTTAGAATTTATATTTGGTATCAGAGCATTTTACCGTGAAATTCTTGTGAGGTCTGAACACAATGACGGACGGTGCTGGTGCTATCGTGACGACAAAGCCAAAGGAGGGCCGAGGATCTTCCTCCATCACCTGTACAATGCTAACATCCACAAATTACACAGTTTGGGCAATGAGGATGAGAGTTACTCTCAAAGTACACAAAGTTTGGGAAGCAATTGATGCAGAAATAGTCAATGGAGACAAGAACGACATGGCTATTGCGTTATTGTTCCAGTCAATACCTGAGACCCTTATTTTGCAAGTAGGAGAGCTTGACACGGCGAAGAAGGTCTGGGAAGCTATCAAAACTCGACATGTTAGAGCAGAACGAGTCAGAGAGGCTCGGCTACAAACTTTGATGACTGAATTTGATCGTTTAAAAATGAAGGATTCTGAAACTATTGATGAGTTTGTTGGGAAAATATCAGAGATCTCTTCAAAATCATCTGCTTTAGGAACGATCATCGAAGAACCTAAGTTAGTTAAGAAGTTCCTTAAAAGTCTTCCTCAGAGAAAGTACATACATATAGTTGCTTCTCTAGAACAGGTATTGGATCTTAATACCACAAATTTCAAAGATATTGTTGGACGGCTCAAAGCTTATGAAGAAAGAATCTTCGAAGAGGAAGAAACTCATGAGGACCAAAGTAAGCTGATGTATGCAAACTCAGACACTTCAAGCTACTCAAATCATGAGTACAACGGAAATTACAGAGGAAGAGGCAGAGGAGGAAGATTCTCTCCTCGAGGAAGAGGCCGTGGGCGCCAAGGAGGAAAAGATATGTCACATATTACATGCTTCCGTTGCGAGAAGACCGGTCACTACGCCTCACAGTGTCCTGATCGTCTTCTCAAACTGCAAGAAGTTCAAGAAAATGAGAAAGATACACAAGATGTTGATGAGCTCATGATGCATGAAGTTATGTATCTAAACGAAAAACATTGTGTACCAAGCAAATTCGAGAGTAAAATCGATGGTGAGGATGTTTCGTACCTTGACAACGGGGCTAGCAATCACATGACTGGAGACAAAAGATATTTCGATACACTTGATTCATCTATCACCGGAAGAGTTTGATTTGGAGATGACTCAACAATCGATATTAAAGGAAAGGGCACAATCGTGTTTATCGACTTGAATGGGAATTCAAGAAAAATGACAGATGTGTACTTCATTCCTGATCTCAAAAGCAACATTATAAGCCTTGGACAAGCTACGGAATCAGGCTGTGACATCAGATTGAAAGGAGGAGATCTGACGATGCGAGATCATGATACAGAGAGATCACGGACTCGCTTGTACAAGGTTAGAATGGGATTAAGTAACACTACATGTCTCTACTCAGCAAGCATCAACGAATCAAGTAAGTGGCACGCAAGAATGGGACATGTGAATTTTGCGACATTAAAATCAATGATTGATAAAGATCTTGTCCAAGGAGCTCCAAACACTGAGCTTGAGAAAGAGTTTTGCAGCTCATGTTTGCTCGGAAAACAAGCAAGACAAAGTTTTCCGCAAGCAACTGCCTTCCGAGCAACAAGGAAGCTTGAGCTCTTACATGGTGATCTTTGCGGACCTATTACGCCAAGTACGAGTGCCGGGAATTGGTATGTTTTCGTTATCATTGACGACTATTCTCGTTATATGTGGACGATCTTGCTAAACGAGAAAGGAGATGCTTTCAAGAAATTCCAAAATTTCAAAACCATGGTAGAAAAGGAATCAGAAGCTCGGATAGGAACCTTGGGAACAGATAGAGGAGGAGAGTTTGTATCTCTTGAGTTTAATTCGTTTTGTGAATCTTCAGGCATTAAGAGACACCTTACTGCCCCATATACCCCACAACAAAATGGGGTTGTAGAAAGACGCAACAGGACTATCATGGAGATGGCAAGAAGTATTTTGAAGCATATGCATATGCCAAAGTACCTATGGGGAGAAGCTATACGACACTCGACCTACTTGCTAAACAGAATTGCAACACGATCACTGAAGGATTTAACTCCATATGAATGCTTTCAAAAGATGTTCTAAGGAACCATTGTCTATTGAAGAGAAATGAAGGAGCATTTACTGATCATAGGCGTATATGTTGATGACTTGTTTGTCACAGGAACAAATCTGAACGTGATTGAGGAATTCAAGAAAGAAATGGCATCCAAATTTGAGATGAGTGATCTTGGTAGATTAACATACTATCTTGGTATAGAGGTGTTTCAACATCAAAGTGGGATAACACTAAAACAAACACGGTATGCACTCAAGATCTTGGAAGAGGCTGGGATGAAAGATTGCAATCCAGTGCATGTACCTATGGAGTTTGGACTAAAATTGTCAAAAGCAGAGGATGAGGAGGAGATTAACCCAACGATTTTTAGAAAGAATGTAGGTTGTCTTCGGTACTTACTTCATACAAGACCGGACTTGTCTTTCTGTGTGGGAGTATTAAACAGACATATGCAGAGCCCTCAGACATCTCATGGAGCAGCAATGAAACAATATTTGAGGTACCTAAAGGGAACTACGACTCTTGGACTTTCTTTTGAAAGAACAAGTGTACCAAATCTTGTAGGTTACAGTGACAGCAGTCACAATGTCGATCCGGATGACGGTAAGAGTACAACAGGACACATCTTCTATCTAGGGTCAAGTCCAATCACTTGGTGTTCACAAAAGCAAGATGTCGTGGCCTTATCCTCTTGTGAAGCAGAGTTCATGGCCAGGACAGAGGCTGCTAAACAAGCAATTTGGTTGCAAGACTTACTATGTGAGATTATGGGATCATCAAGCAAGAAAGTCACCATTCATATTGACAACCAATCGGCAATTGCTCTCACGAAAAATCCGGTCTTTCATGGTAAAAGCAAGCACATACATAGACGTTACCATTTTATAAGAGAGTGCGTTGAGAATGGTCAAATTGATGTACAACATGTTCCCCGAAGTGAGCAAAAGGCCGACATCCTTACAAAAGCTTTGGGAAGGATCAAGTTCAAAGAAATGAGAGAGATCATGGGAGTTCGAGATTTGGAGAAGATGGACTTCAAGCTTAAGGAGGAGAATGTTGGAATAAGCTTGAAGTGCAAGCAATAGGATTAATGAGAATAGGAAGTTATAGAGAAATGAAAATTATCTTTTTAAGGGAAAAGGAAGTTTTGATTAGATCAATTCTCTATATAAGAAGCTACGGATGTATGGTATAGCTATTGAGTTGTTTTGTGAGTTTAAGATCTTTAGGTTTTGAGTTATTTTCCTAAAGTAATAAAGAGAAATATTTTTTATTGTTCTTTTGTTCTTATCAACTCTTAGAATCTATAAAGTCTATGTGTCAAAAAGAATGGGTGTTGTGTTATCCCCTTATGACACAATTTATTTTATATATTATATATAAAAAAATTTCAAAAATATCAATTTCATGATATCAATTTTTATAAATACCATTGCTTATTGTCTATTTTCAAAAATACTATTTTTATAAATTTTATAAAATTTAAATTTATAAAGGTTTATAAAACATATTTATAAGATTAATAATCATGTTATAAATTTTATAAAACTTATAATATTTCTTATAAAACTTTATAAAACATACTTTATAAACTTTTATAAACATATTTTTATAACCTCTTATAAATTCAAAATTTGTGACACTTATAAAAAGTTGTATTTTTAAAAATGGACACCAATCAGTGGTAATTTTGAAAAGTGATATGGTAAAAGTGGTATTTTTAAAAATTTCTCTATTATATACTAATTTGATTTGGTGTTAATTTGGAGAATTGCCCTATTTTCTAATATAATGCATAAACTTATATTTGCAAAAAGAAAAATTTACATGCAAAAAATAGTTGATGAGTTTGTCCACAAAATTCTGAAAGTAATTTATATAAAAAATTAACTTTTTTTCTTAAATCTTAGACTAAATATTTCAACAAAAATTATAAAAAAAACTTAAAAATTTATTTTTCTGTCTCATTATGTAAGACATTTAAAAATTTTAATTTTATTTTATTCTATTTGGTATTTTAAAGTTCTTATGTAAGTTTATATTTATTTAATAATTTGTGACTATTAATATTATATAGTATTTTTTGGTATTAGTTAGAACGTTTTTAATTAAATATTAAATAACAATGTTTATGTAAGAAGTAAAAATACTTATGGCTTTTTAATTTTCATGTTCTTAACTAAAATATCTTATAAATTAGGAGAGAGAGTCTATAACAAAGAAACAAACCTAATTTTATACCCATTCAATCAGTGTTCTAATTATCAAGCCGCATCTCGAAAGGTCTGAGAAGACTCCATCCTAAAAGCCAAACACTCTCATACACTTATTTAGTTGAATTATCATAATTATTAGTAATGCGCCGTCTGCTATTATGACACTCAGACTAGTAGTACACATTTCCCTTCTTTTTCTCTCAATAATAAAAAAAGAAACTTTAAGTTATAAAAAACATAAAACTAAAATCTAGCATTTTCGAAGCCGTGCAAGTCGCTCCTCTTCATCATAGCCACTTTAGCGAGCTTCTCAGCCGCTCTCCACGCCGATGCGGGAGTCAACGGCTCACCGTTTTCGTCCATCAACATCATCATCGTCGTGTCTCTTTCGCTCCCTCTCCGCCGTTGAATATGTTGTTGATGCTGACTCTGATACTCCATCAGCTGCTGTCTCCTCCATTGAACTTCCACCAGCTCCGCCTCCACCACCTTCGTGTACTCCGCCGCCTCGGCCGTTCCCGATTGCCCAAGCAATGCACGCGCTGACGTCAACAAGTGGTGTGCGCTTGTGCATTCCCCGTACTCGACGAGCCTCCGAGACTCAGCAACGGCCCGTGTCGTTATGAAGAGGCTCCTCAACCGTTCGATACTAGAAGAAGATGATCTCAAGGCTTGAGGAACGTGGAGTGATTGGTCTCGTCCGTATACAACTTCTTGCGTCGATGGGTCCTTGTAGAGACCTCTAACTGATAGAACTTTGTGGGCCATACTGGCCATTGATGGGATCCTAAGCTCCACTAGAAGCTCTCTTTCCTCGCCTGCGTAAAGGTCCCCAAGCCGGACTGATCCAGAACCAGAACTCACCAACGTGGGTCGTCCATTGCATAAATAAACGGCTGAGATTTCACATGGTCCAGATCCTGATCCAACTCGAATCTGGATCCTAAGATCTTGAACCACCACGCTAAGCAATCCTCCTATGCATTTCGCGAAAGACTCTTCCGCAGGAGCATGGCTACACCCACCACTCTCTCCAAAGCCATACTCAGTAACAGGGATCTCAATATGAGCAAAGCGTGTTGACCCCACGTCGGTTATTGGGGACCTTTGATTTGTGTGGACTCTACTCGATAGTCCCTGACCGTCCGTTAATAGTACGATGCTAACAACTGGGTTTTTCTCTCTGCGATCCTCCAGCACTCTCGTTGCTTTTTTCAAACCGTCGTTTACATTAGAAATTTGACCGCAAAGGAGCCCATCAACCACGACTCCAGCAGAGCGTTTGCCATTCTCCGTCATTCGCTTTAGCGGGAGGAGTCTCTTCGGGGTAGTAGAGGAAGCAGCGACGATAGAGAGTCGATCAGCCGAGCTGAGTGAGGTAATCACAAGCCTCATTGCTCGTTTGACCATTTGGAGTTTTGCACCGTTCATGGTTCCACCTACATCAACCACAACAACCAGATCCACCGGTGCACGTTGCGACGGATCTAAAATCCTACGCCCTACTCCGCCTCTCGCAGCTAGAGGTGGCGGCGCCTTCACCCGTAAAGCCACTGCACGGGTCTCGTAACCACACACAACAGAGACAACGGCAGATTCAGGTAACAAGCTCACCTGGACGTTTCCAAAATCTCGACCATTGGTCGGAATCTCGTGAGATTTGACGGCAAAAGAAGGGTTTGGGTCAACGACAAATCCCTTGAACTGAACCACGTCACTGTCTTCTTCCCCTCCGCAATTCTCATCAGCTTCAGGTATGGTGACAAATCGAGGCGAAAGCAAAGGCTCATCGTCATCGTAGAATCTTGAATAGTGAGACTGCTTTTGCCTTGGTTTCGCTCTAGGAGAAGATGCTACGGCAACAACGCACTTCTCCTCGACGGAAACGGCGTCGTCGAGGGGAGATTTAGTAACATTCCGGTGAGGAGTAAGAAGAGAAGCGTCTTTCCAAAGGGAATTACAAACAGGGCAAACAAGCTTGCCGTGTTTACTGACGTAATCGGCGATACAAGGGAAATGAAACGCATGTGAACACTCCGCCGTATATTTAGCCATTCCTTGCCCTGTTTTCACGCTGTTCAAACATATCCCACAACTACTCTGCAAAAGAAAAAAGTTGAATAATCATCAGAAACATATTTTATTTATTTGATTTGATTTCTCTTTCTTGTGACCCATTTTCTTACTCGGAACTTGAAGCTGTTGCGGAACAGAGAGAGCTTTAACGGCGACCGAGGCGACGAAGGATTTGAGCTGGCTTTTAAAGATAGTCTGGGGCTCTTTGTCGCCGATCTTGGTGTCGGGACTTGCTCCGCCGTGGGAGTCTTGGCATCCTTAGTCCGACAACGAAGGCTAGGACTAGAAGTCGGTCGGGGAGTCAACGGATTACTTCCTCCGGAGAGAAAAGCTAGCTTTCCACAGCTTCTTGGGCTAGGACTGGGGTTGAGTGTGTAGCCGGCTTGTTGCTTGTCGAGATCCGGCGTCGCCGCGTCGCTGTTTCTAGGGGCGGTGGTACAAAATGCTCGTCGCCAACCAGTACCCATTAATCTTTGATTTTTCTTTTTGTGAATCGAGAAATAAGTACAGAAAGAAGAGGAAGAAGATAGAGATGAAAGATTTTGCAGAGAAGAAGAAGAAGACAAAGGAAAACGGTGACAGTTTCGGATTTTTTTTTTGCTTTATGTTTCGTTCTCGATTGTTGTTATTATCTTTCCATCACAGAATGGGAGATCTGTGGAGTTTAGTATAAAAAATTGAGATCTTTTTAAAATGGTTTTCCTTCTTGTCTAGATCCAAGTCTAGTTGAACCAATTTTATAAGTCGAATGGATTGAATAAAAAATGAATAAATGTAAAGAAAAATGGGTTATTGGGATGTCTTGAGAATTTTGGTTCAAAATAGCGTTTTACTCTCTCATACATTATGGCGAAAAATATCAAATTTGATATTTTCATTCCTTTATTTCTTAAAAGTTTTCAAATGCGTTATCATTCTATATCGTTTATTTCAATTGCTTTTTATACATGAATTATATCCGAATTTTCGCAGACCTACAATCTTAATTCAATAAATCATTTTGCTACATATGACTTCATCAGATTAAATTTGCCACCAATATTTTCAAACAATTTTATAAACGTTTCCAAATCAATCTATAATGTTTCTTCAAATGCGATTTAGCTATTCAGTAGAACGTTTGATCTAAAAAAAAGTCGATTAATATAATTTAGAAAACGATTTCAGAACATTTAATCTAAAAAAATGTCGATTAATATAATTTAGAAAACGATTTCAGAACATTTGATCTAAAAAAAAGTCGATTAATATAATTTAGAAAACGATTTTCGCGACAATCTTTCATAGGTTCGTAAAATATATTTTTTAAACGATCTTTGTGATCTAACAATTAGGACGGGAAGACTCTACAAGCCACTTGAGTGTGGCCGCCACGAAACCTGGTGGGGATAGGCATGAAAAAGTCAAGAACAAGGATAGTTCACAAGACATTCTCTCTATATAAATGAGAGATGTTTGGGAGGAGAAGGTCAGTTTTCACTTTCTCACACTTGGATAGGAAGAAAGAGTTTCTACCCCACTTCTTCCAAATTCCTTTAGCTATTTCTTAGACACTAAGCACTTATCAACATATGGGAGCTCCGGTCTACAGAGGAAATTCTTCACATAAACCCTAGACATTTCCCAAATACATTACTCACAATTAAACATGTCTAACTTAGGCATCAGAGGGTATTCGAGAGAGTAATCTCTTATCTCCTCCTGAAGGCTTCAACCGCTCTTCTGCCATACATGGAATGCTCCCGAAGAAGGGCTCGAACTGGAAAGGGACGTTTAACAACCCATATGAGAGATGTTCTTCATCCCCTCAGCGGATGAATACCTATCATGTACTCTCCAACTATTTTTAGAACGATTTCAACTGACGCATAAATCTTTAGAAGGAGATATCTTGTATTATTTTGTCCAAACATATTTAATAAATATATATTCTTATTTTTTTTGTCCGTTTAATAATGTAGTTTACTATGTTTTATTCATGATCAAGATGAAATTCTATGATGTTTTCGAAGTGTAATCTTGAATGATTTTGTACCGTTATAATGGAATTTCGTCAGAATTACAAATCTTGTAGTCTTCTCAACTTCAAATTTTTCTATACCAACATACAAGATTTTTACCTTTCTAAATAGAAGAGATGTGTCTAAGCTTCATGAATTATACCCTGTATTGGTTTATATATGCCCTTATGTGGAAAATGTTTATGCATTCTTAAGTATTATAATGTGTGAATAATGCTATTTATTAGGATTAAAAATCTGTCTGACATACAAGAACCCCATGAGACGGATTAGGTGACAAAGAAATCTAAAGCAAAAAAAGGACATCGTATATAGGCTAAGCATATTGCTTGTTACGGCCTCAAGCATACTAATTAATTTGGTGTATACATTATATGTTTCACTGATTTTATAATTTAATTTTTAAAAAGGAGAATTTCAAAAATACCACATTTATGATATATATATATATATTTTTTTAAATGCTATTGTTTCCTGTCTATATTAAAAAATACTACTTTAAATTTATTATGGTTTCCAAAACATATTTATAAGATTTATAATCATGTTATAAAATTTATAAAATCTTACATTATTTCTTATAAAACTTTATAAAATCATATCTTATAAATCCTTATAAACATGTTTTTATAAACCCTTTATAAATTTAGAATTGATGACATTTATAAATAGTTGTATTTTTGAAAATGTATATGAATCAGTAGTAATTTTGAAATGTGATATCAAAAAAATAGTATTTTTAAAATTTTCTCTTTTTAAAAATATAGGCTTTAGATTTAGAATGTCACATACTAAACTTTTAGTATTCTTGAAAGAAATAAGATCAGTTTACTAGATTGTATGAAATATGATATCTATGATTATGTCCGAATTCTTAAAGCGTAAGATTGTATGACATATGATATCTTTTGGTCTCCTAACCACTCAGAGATCGGGCAATCGGTTGGAGGAAGTTAAAATCTTTTAGCCTCTTGACCGCTCATCTGCAAGCCTTCCTTGTATTGGGAAGCATGGCCACACCATCTATCTATTGTTAAGGTCCAAGTCCAACTAGAAAATTATTTTGCTCATCGAATTATTCATGGCTTCTAAGATTTGTCGTTACGAAATTTACGTTACCTAAATTACATAGTGCTATAAAATTTTCCTGTATTAAAGTACATATAGCATTAAATGATATGTTTAACTATACCAACCTTATAAAATATTTAATAAGGTTTGAAATCGCAAACGCTACGGACCACGGTCCCTCAAACTTCCCTACTCATAACCGATGTATTTAAACAAGTCAAGTCATTAATAGAATGTCGAAGAACAAAGCACATGACTTCAAGATTTCAACAGCCCATATGAGAAGAGATCACAACAGTATTCAGTATCCCAGGCTGAAGATTCGTTTTCTAACGAAGATAATAATTAAAGAGGTAACCGAAGTATTAACTATGATTAAACGAAACATGCATGATTACAAAGTACGACAACTCATTTATTGTTTTATGTATTACTATCATCGATCCTCTCTGACCACATGACCACCGTGCAGTAAATCCCGAATGATGGTGAAATAAATAAAATTTAAAATACTTTTTTTGAACAGAATGGTTTGTATATTCTACGCAAAATTCAATGACGATTGTACAGATTTGTAAATTTTAAAGATGAAAATCAACTTTAAATTATAAATAAACTTTTTAGTATAAAATCACTAACAAACTATTACAAAAATAATTAAATATCAACATATTTTCAATACATTATTATATTAACTATCATAAAATTAACAGCATATTGTCTAAATTATACATTATTGTTTTTATAAATTTTTTAATTTTATACTTGATTTTGTAGTTTTCATTTTTTTTCCTATTTTGGTTTTTTATTATACGTTATCATTTTTTCTTCTTCTTTTATCTTATTTAAGAAGTAAATAATTAACAAAAAAACTTATATTATTATATCGATATGTGAGTTATAGTTATTTAATGTGTAATATTTATGTTAATGTCATCTAATAAAGATTATAAAAATATGAAAATTTTAAAAATGAATAAAGTATTTTTTTGAAAGCACAATAAAACGGCTAAATATAACGGCAAAATGGGAAATGGTAGTAAAGAGGGCACATGTCCTGACATAGAAGTCGCGTCTTTGGGCTGGTGTTTAAGATGCGACCCTTAATAATACGTTCACATGCCTCTTAACTAACTTGGTTTATGTATCTTAATCATTTGACAACCTACCTTTAATTGTATAGTAGCAAACGTATTTCTTTTATTTAATTTATTTGATTAGTTTATTTTAGTGTCGACAAATGTTTTCTTTGACCATTATAATATTCCCTCTGTGTCCTACCATCCATTCATGGCGTCTTTAAGCATTTTAATTCCCAAGAAACGAATTATAAGAATACACTTATTTGAAAGACATAAAAATAGTAGTCAACGCTACCAAAAACATAGATATTAGCAAGTTTTAGCAATGCAATTATTATAAGAGATCGTAACACAAAGAGACATTTTATGTGAAAGTTATAATAGAAGAGGTACTTTAGAGTTGAACACTTTCGTTTGCTTTTTGACATAGATATTCATAAGTTTTAGTAATACAATTATTATAGGAGCTCGTAACACAAATAGACATTTTATTTGGAAGTTATAATAGAAAATGCACTTTAGGGTTGAAAGACATTTTTGTATGTCTTTTGACAGAAAAAGTGATTAATATATCCTTTATTAAACTGTGTATAATTTGTTAGTAGGAGTTGATTTGAGTAATTGATTAAAAAATATCGTGTGATTGTAACTGGAAGATCATTATGGATCTGTTTTATTGTATTGGTGCTGAGCAGATCTGAATCGTCGAATGCATATTAAATACAAAGAGATCGTGTGGCTAGAGAGTGTCTACAAGAGATTAAAAATTGATACGCATAGATCTATGTGAGTGATGCCATTCATGCAGGGGTTAGCTTTCGGAATGGACGAAAAAAAATTCCTCCAGCAATAGACGATCCATCCTCTAAACAAGGTGTGTATGGTTTGTGAATGTCTGTGCGTTTGTGATTAGTAGTCGGGGGCGTTTGATATTTGGAGGTTTCAATGGAGGAATATGTGTTGGTCATAAATGGGGAATACAAATGTTCTGCAGGTGAGGAGTGGGAATTCCACATCAACAAGCAGCAGATGTCCCCAATGGTGCGGATAGTGGAGAGGATTGCTCTGCGCAACCTGAAGAGGAAGGTAGTTGTTGAGTTTTATTGAGAAGACACATGTGATAGGTCGGTGGTGTTAAGCTACTGACCACCAAATAGCAGGAAATTCGCCACTGGAATAATAATATCCCCTGTGATGGTGACAAACAAGGGAGATATATAATATTTTTTCAAACATGTCTGGGTAAAGAGTGACATGAAATTGTTTGTGACATTTGAGGCTGTTGTCAAAAGAACATAAATCTGTTTGGTTGGGGGAGCTGATAGTTAGTTTGTAACACTTGCTTAGTCGAAGACGCATCACAGTGAGGTGGACGAAGGGTGTGATTCACTCGGCCATGATGGGTTATGTTTCGATTGCAGGATTGAAGACGCAAAGAAAATGTTTAGAGGACGATGACTTTGTAAGGCATGTTGAGGCGGTTGAGAAGATGATTTGCAGTGAAACATGGAAAAACGGAGGGAGTGAGGGTGCTGAGTTTGAGGTGGCGCAAAGCAGTGGTGATGGTGTTCCACGGGAGGTTGATAAATTTGATGTTAGACCACATAGGTATTATAGAGAGTTTTGGAAGCCTTTGATTGATGCTGACACGTTGGTTCAAATGTGGTGGAAGTAATATACAATGAGAATGAGAAGGATGATGTTGTTATTGGAGGAAGTGGAGCTCCCCAAATTGTAGAGTGTCGGAGAAATGATGCATTCGATCACATGGTGATAGATGGCAAGGCTGCCTCGGTTGGTGGTGGTGGTGTGAAAAGTGAGAAAAGCCCAGTAACGAACACATGGATGGGACCATGTGGACAGAGAAGCGTGTACGTGAAAGGGGATTGTCGAACAAGAAAATTAGAATATATGGACTATGAGTAGTTTGATATAGAACCCTTGTTCAACGATGCGGTGTACGCATGCGATAAAAAATCATATTTGTATGTGGATGACGACGATGGCAATATTTACGTTGGAAAAGTGTCTGGTAGCAAGGAGAATTGAAAACTTGCATTGGCTATCTACGTTATAAATAACTAATTTCAATTTAAACAAACAAGGACAAAGCTTGATTTTTTCCTTTTAGCCATTCCGGATGAGCAATGTGACTGGAGGATTGTTGCACATCAGATCAGAGGTTGTGGATACTATGAGTTATGAAATGCATAGCAAACCCCACAACTGTGTAATAGAAACAAGAAACCATTTGAAGAAAAAGCTTGTGCTTGAGGATTTTTGGGTTTCAGCAACGGATATGAAGTGTTATAGAGAAAAAGAGTAAGCTACAATCGATGTACGAGGTTCAGAAGATGAGTCATACATGAATTCTTGGAGTATTTATATATGTTAAAATTTGCAAGCCCAGGGACCATGACTGATCTGGAGACAGAAATTGATGAGCTGGCCGTCGAGCGTTTTTGTATGTTCTTTAATCCTTTGGTACATCAATTATCGGATTTAGGAGGTTGAAGCATGTGCTGGTGGTTGATGGAACTCATATATCGGGTAAATGCAAATTGCTAACTGCTAATGGACAGGAGGCGAACTTCCAAGTGTTCCCTTTGGCATTTGTTGTGGTGGACAGTGAGAATGACGATGTGCGGGCGTGGTTTATGGGGACGGTTGAGAGATCATTGGCGGATAATCGAAATCTTATGATAATTTCGTATAGATCGTCGTCCATAGAAACAACAGTTAAATGGGTTTATCCACGGACCCATCATGGTAACTGCATTGTTCATCTGATGAGAAATGTGAACTCGAGGCTTTTAAACAAAGGGCTGGCTAAATTGATCGCAAAAGCGGCAATAAAATATAGAGTGCGGACATAGAAAGAGCTATTTAGCAAGATAAAGTCGGCATACAATGGGTGTGGAGAATATCTCACAAAGATTGGGGCAGCGCAATGTACAAGGGTGTATTTTGATGGCGACCCATAGCATCATGACAAGTAACATCGCAAAGTAGTTGAACAAGGCATTGATGGAGGGGAGGGATCTTCTATTATGGAGTTTTTTATTTTTATATAGTCAATGATGACAAGATTGTTTACTGCATGTTCAGTTTGCTCAGAATCCAGTCGACTCACTAAGAGAAGCCGATTTTAGAAGTACTAAGTACGTTACACAGATGCGGGAAGGACTGAAAGATGTAAGCACAAAATTTCATCACGTCATGAGCAATGCGCCAGAGATAGAGATTAAGAGACAACCTCATGGTCAACAGATCAGCAACAATTCATGATGCACTCCACGGAGGCGCGAGTTGGGCAAACAGTCGAAGAAGAAAGATATATGTTTTCTGATCGCTACATAAACGCAAAGCAGCCCCACCATCCCTCAAGATGATAGGGACAATGGAAGAGGTGAGTAAGAAGGTCATTCCATAGGATCACATTCATATGCTGTCCAGAAGGAACCAGGGAAGAAAACTGAAGAAGCAAATCCAAAATTCGATGAAGGATTAGTAATGCTAGGGCATGATAAGGAAGCATTGTTTGACTTATATAAACCTAACGGAGCCCAACCACCAAGTGTTTCAAGTTGCAGGACGGTAAGCTACGAGATATCTGTTTAACGGCGAAGTCATCCCATAAAAGTTTGTCTCATGAAGAAGAAGTAAATCAATCTGATTATTAATGGAGAATGTAAACTCTACGGAGAATCGAAAAGGTCCATCAAAATGAACCAGCGACATGCATGCACAAAACTGGTGGACGAAGAATTAATGTACTTCGAAGTGAAAATAAATTTTTCCAAAGAAGATAGAACTGATCCAACCGACAAAAGTGATGTGGTTCTCATGACATCGTTGCAAATTGTGAAACCTCACTTATTCTTATTCTTGAGAATCTTAAAAGGATGGGTATCGATGACACGAACATCTGAAGTGCAACGTCATTTCTAATAGGGTTCAATAGAGATTCGCCACCTCGACTGGAACAATCGAGCTGGCAGTTGCAGCAGATTGAGTGACGAAAACTGTCATTTTTATTGTCGTTGGTCATAAGGCACCGTACAACATAATTTTGGGTACATTCTGGTTAAATATAATGAGGACAGTGGCTTTGACTTACCAAAGTGCATTAAAAATTCACGACTCCAGAATGAGTTGGAATTATAAAAAAAAATTGATCTAACATTCGACTTGAAAGTAACCAGAAAGTATCTTGAATTTGCAAGGTAATTCGAATAAAAATAGTAGAATCCTAAAAACAATAAATGGAGATTCATTAAACTACAGAGTGACTTAATTCTGAAATGGATATATAGACAACTTGTAAAGCCAAGTACAACTACAAAACAAAAATCTTGTTAAAAATAAAACTATTAATTACTGATCGATGGAAGGGAGGGGGCTAAAATGCTAGATACATTGTCCTCAAATAAAGAAAGATTTCTAACAAATGTGTGTATAGATTTATGTGAATACATGAACAAGAAAGAGATGGAAGAACTAGACCATAAATTCATATTCCAATATCTCAACCGTAGTAGATTATTTGAGACTTCATAACTCGTTCTCCTCCGCAGTCCCTCGCATGCTCCTCCACGAATCATATGCCTTATTGGTATTTGAGCAGTATTCACCTTAGAATAAGGAAGCTGTATCTTTAGATGATCTGAGAAAAGAAAAACAAGCAATAAAAAAACACAACCAAAATGAAGAGTGAGGAAGATCCATATTTCGATGCTGAATGACGACAATCGCTGATCCAGTTCGCAGGATGCTCCAAAATCCTACCACTGGATCATATGGAAAAATAAAAAAGATCTATAACTTCCACAGAAAATTCGGGAGAAGACATGTCATTCTTAAGGAAAGCAACTATACCAGATAAGGTAACTCACCGTCGATACAAACATTCAAATGAATGAATTCTTCCAGGAATACAAGATGATCTAGTATGTCGGAAATCTCCATTGAATAGAAAATGTGTGTAGAAGGAAATGCGAGGGCCAGAGATCCATTTATAAGGGACGAAAACCCTGGACGCTTCTACAAAAATGTATATTCTCAGTGATTGGAGGGAAACCGGTTATGCGAAAAACAATTATTGTCCAATAATACCTAAAACAGAAACAAAATATTTATCTTTTGGAAAGAATTCAATAGTGAATCTAAAACTCTGAGTGAAAGAATCCCAAATTCAATTATTATCCTGCCACGAACCGGCGAGACCCCTAAAAATATCCTTTTAAGATACTGAAGCAACTAATCATATTTTAGTGAGTGTGGGCTTCTATCTCTAATCCCAAAGATTC
The DNA here is from genome assembly GCA_000218505.1 of Schrenkiella parvula. NCBI lineage: Eukaryota > Viridiplantae > Streptophyta > Magnoliopsida > Brassicales > Brassicaceae > Schrenkiella > Schrenkiella parvula. Next base: position 6,815,649 of record CM001192.1, on the reverse strand, counting down.
TGCTTGAGTATCTCACCCATGTTGGCCTTTTATTCGACAGCTTCTTGAGTATTTTGCACAGTTGGCAAGACAAATTAATGAAGGCTTTTGAGCATGTTCTTTTACTGCGCAAAATCCAAAAAGACGGGTCATTTACAATTTGATCGCAAAAGATGAAAATTCGTGCCACCCATATTTATTTTTCATGCTGAGTGAAGTCTCTATTGGTCTGAAATCTGTCCGTCTCTTGTCACATTGGAATAAGATAACGGGTACGACTTCTCCTTCTTTAATCTTTTGGATTGTATTGTTGCTTTTCTTGATACATGTACTCTTCTTTATGGGCGAATAAATTGACTCATATGAGTGCCTGTTTTGAGAGTCTGTTTTCTTACATGAGTAAGAAGAAGTGCAACTTGAACCCCGATCTTTAATCCCGGTTTTACCTCTTAGTCTGCCTTCTTCTTTACCATATTGCAAGAAATATAAAAACGATGTAAATATTTGTATTAAAAACGTTAAAAATCCGGAGAATCCTTGAGAGTTCATGATTTACACTATTCAGACATTGAAAACTATGGGCAAACAAAGACATTTTCATCATACAACTTGAAACACGTCTATTTGATAATTCCTCTTGGCCGAAAACTGATTTATTATAATAGGCTTTGCCTAATTTAATAATCTGACACACTGAGAATAAAAAAAAATACAATCGTACCAACTCATATGCCCAATCATCATAGGAACAGCAGGACAAAGACTCAGCATTTAAGCCACACACTATTCTCACTGAAGCAGAAGTTGAAGTAGTGGCATTCAAAATAAAAATGTTTTTCAAATTGCTATTCATGGAATCTATATCATATTTTCGTAAAATAATAAAAATAAAAAAACCAATGTTGACATGCATGTTCAGTATGTTCACTAAATAATATTTAGAATCAGCTTTTATGTTCTGAAAATATAGCATATTTAATTCAATGCAGTACAATTAGCCCGTGTGATGTGCAAGCAATGAATTTCCGAAATCATAGCTAAATGATCAGTTTAGCAACATGTATTAAAGATATAATTGAACAAAGGTTATTTCTATCTATTCAGTGCACCATCCTAGAAACAAAAAATCTATCTACTAAATCATGAATGAATACTCTTAGAAAGTCATATTCCTAATAAAATAACTAGTCACTAATTATAAAATAAACAGTATCACAAATTTAAAAAGCATTGTTATTGAAATAACACAAAGATTATGATTCAGAAATATAACCTTTGGAATGAACAAAATAATGAATTCTTCTCCTAAAACAATAGAGTAACCCAAAACCATAAATCTAAAATGATTTTGGTGGCTATTTGAAGGCTTATATCTTCTAATTTCATGGTCTCTCTTGTGTATTTTATAGGTGGAGATAGATAGAACGAATTGTTGAAAATTTGGGAGAGAACTTTGAATAATTGGAAACTTTTCATTTTTCTCAGGGGATCACTTAGCTCTTGAGTCCATCAGCTGGTGATGAATTGATCAGGGGATTACTTAGCTCTTGAGTGGATCAGTTGGTCAATTGAAGTAATATCATTAGCATGATTTTTTTATATATTCATTTATTACTTTATCATAAATTATAAAAATTATTGAATCATATTACAAAAGATATATTTATCATTTTATAAGAGTTCTTACTATATATATGTATATATATATATATTTTTGATATGTATGTGTTGAAAATTTCGTGTAAATCTATCTGTAGTAACCTATATGAATAATAATAAATCATTCATTTTACAGAAATATTAGAATTTGAATTAACTACTGAACCAATAAAGCTTTCAATATCGTTAATATAATTTATCTTACAAATTTTGTCTTTTCATGTAGTTACCCATAAATCTTTTTTTGTTTAAAATTGTTTATTCAAATACCTAAACATTTGATTTTTTATTAATCTACCTAATCATTGAATTTAAGTGTTCCTTTATGTTCTTTATTAAAATTACATGGTGCATAAATACCGATATTTCTACCTCTTTTAGGAAATTGACCATAATTGTCAAAGATGGGTCCAAATCCACTTTTCTTTTAACACGTCAGTCTAAGAAATTTCTCACTCTTATCAATTTTCCTTTTGTTTCGCGATCTTTTCTAAAGAGCAGTTTTCAAAAAAAAAAAAGAATTGCTCTAGATAACCTTAAGAGAACTATATTTATATTATCATATAACATCGATGACGTGTCTAGATATATTTATTATTATATATAACAGCTAATTGATTCATATTTCTATGTATTGGGATATAAAGAAAAAGAGAAGAGGAATTTCTTAGTCTAAGTAGTAAATGCTGTTTTACCTAACGATGAGTTATGGTCATTTACCTACTATGCTTTATTGCGAAGCAAAGTCATTCTTTTCTATCTTTTTATATTGAATTGAATATATTACTTATTTTTTAAAGGTTAATTAGATAAATAATATGTTTAGATACACTCATTAGGTAGATAGCATGTATCAAGATAAAATTAGGTATCTAACATAATTAGATGATAAAATAATCATTTTAACTTTAATAAAAATTGTAAAAATTAAAGATTAAATAATAAGTAAAAGGTTTAAAATAAGAAAACAAAATTAAAATTTGTTGCTAATATGTAGGGATTTGGAAACCACTTAAGAAAATATATTTAGCTTTTTGGAATTCATTTTTTTCTTCTATTTTTTGCATAGCCCAAAATTATTGCTTAAAAAAAGCTGCAAATATTTGCATTTCAATGGTGAAAAAGATAACTATTTGTGGATGAGAGGTTTGTTTGCTGATTTTCGGTTTTTTGTGTAGTTATAGTCAGCTATATAGTTTTATGTAGCTGTATATCTGCAATTTTTTTTTTTGGAAAATGGAGAAATTGACTAATGTAGTTGTTCTCCGTGGTTGATAGGTTCACGCCGAGTATGGTTATTGAGAGTTCAAACTACACCGAAATGAGTTGGCGAAGTGTATTTGGATGATATCTCGGATTTTATTAGGAAAGCTGGTGGATAAGGTGAAAAACAAGTTTCAGATCTGTGCAAATAGAAGAGTGAATTTGTCATACTAGTGTTTAAAATGGATGGTGATGTTAGAGGAGTAGATGATACCTCCAACAGCCATCACCAACAACAATGACATAAAAGTGTTTGAGTCTCTGTGTAGTGACATAAAAAAAACCTATTCGATGAAGCATTATTTTAGAGATCGCTATCTTCCAAGTGCCTCAATATTATATTTATTACAGTAAATTCTTAACTTTTTTAGATTATCATGGAAAGAGTATCTAGTGTTCTGCATCTTTTATACTAAAATTACAACATTTTGTGTAATTTCACTTTATGATTTTAGGGAGGATTTGTGATATTATCATGAGTTATTTAGTAAATAAAATCTGGTATTATATAGTTTTCAATGTTCATGCAATGATATCGAAAAATTATCTTTATTTGCATATGTCAAATTCAGTTCTGAATCAGTTAATTCAATATACAAATTTTTAGTTTATTTTTGTCGTTTAATAATTTCGGTTCATGAATTTTTTATATTCCTAATTAAAACCAAAATATAAGATATTGTCATACGTTATATTTATTATGTCATCAATGTTCAGTTGCTTCACAAAATTTTAAGATTTAAAGGCGTCTTCGTTTCCTACCATAATACATATATTGGCATAATTCTTTTTTCCTTTTGAGGAAATCTTAGGCATAAGTTTAAAATCTTCGATACTTGGGCATATTTTTCCCTTTTTACAATGAAACAGAATTCAAGAATGGCTTTACTAGAAACCGATGAGTTGTTCACCGGATTATATCGGATCCATTCTACTTTTAACAAATGTTTACCAGATAACATTGTTTTGTAGTTTTATTTTTGCACTCCACCGCCATCGAACTTTAAAAATATGGTAAATGTTTTCAACTAGACAACTACCAACCTAAGTAAAGTGTTCTGATCTAATTGGAACTAATCATGCTTTTTGTTTATTGATATTTTACGAGTTTCTTACTCTAAGCGTTCCGATTAAAGGTATAGTAATTAATTATTATTAAAAGAATCAATGTGTACAACATTACAAGATATAAGTGAATCAAGAGATAATGATTAGTAGTGAAATGTCAATTCTGCTAAGAGCACGCTTATAGACTTGCTGCTCCTGTCATTGGGAAATCCGGAAACGTTCAAGAAATAAAGTTAGTGAATTAAGAGTTAATTTCATTTTCTCTGTGTTATATGAATTACATATATTAAATAGAATTTTAAAAACTTTCACAATAGGCTGAAACAATAAATCAGGACAAATGTCATAGCATGAAGGCTAGCCAATATATTCTTTTATCGGTTTCAAGAATCTTGGGAACGTTTTTTTTGCGTACAAATCCATTAACTCAACTGAAATGTAACTTATGCTAATTGTCATGGCTAACTTCCAACAAAACTCTTCAAACCATAAAAAACTCAAATCTTGTGGCCCATATAGAAAACTTTAACCTAAGATTTTCCTCTGTTTATTTAAGTCATTACCGTTAAAACCAATTCTGGGCAGTCATTTTGATGATTATCTTTTTGTTGTTTTTCAAGGTTTCAGATAGAGATTTTGATACCACTAGAAAGAATTTGCTCTCAGCTTTCCAGAACATCTGACCTTACTTTATGTAAAAATATATTATTAAAGTTATTGCAATTTTATTCCGTAGAAACAAATATGTTAAAAGCTGAATTTGGTTTCACCTATGTCTTTCCAGTTTCTTAAAAAGACTTTGTGAGAGGTTTTCTTATGAGGACCTCGACATGAACCTACCCGAACACCATGAGGACCCAATCAACATTCCAACAATGAGACGGTCATCAAGGACAAGGTCAGGAACAAAGAGCATAAGAGAAGAGTTTAACAAGTCAGTGGAGGGGTTCATCACACTCATAGAGCATGAAGAACTGAAGAAGAAACTGCTCTTTAAGGAGATCGCCCGAGAGACTCCTATCGGCCCTCAAGACGACCGCAACTCTTCAAAGATAACTAGCAGGGGAAATAAACAAGGCCGCAACCACACCGAGGTAGGAATGGAGCTAGGGACCTGAAGTCAACGATGACAACACCAAGGACGCCCAAGAAGACACTTGTTTGCTGCTCAAGGCTCCGGCCATACCGTTCTTGCCGGTTCTTCACGGAAACCAAGACTCGACCATCTTTGTCATTTCTACTAAAGTCTAAGCTCCAAGGAGGCGTCACATACAAGTCTCCAACGGTTTCAAGATAAGCATTTGAATTATTTAGAATACTCATGAACTTTCCTTTTCTTTGTTTTGCACGATTTTTCATTTTCTTTCTTTTTTATTCGTTTCTTTTCATTGGTATTTTGTGGCCAAAATAACTTTCTTTTTTCTTTTGAATTCGACCTAAGTAGGTCACAACTGCTGGACTATTTAATAAAGTACTTTCTCAACTTTGTAAACCAACATTTTACCTAATTAATAAAACGAGTATTCTTTGCTTAAGCCTAAGCAGCCGCAGCCCTAGTCTTCTTGTTGAGACGTCTTGAAGCTTGTGCGTGAGACTTATTGATACAATCATGGACCATGGTACCGGACCGCCCGACCAACGGTTGGACCGTGAGTCTAGGGAGGATGACCCACTCGACCAATTGGAGGTTGGTCTACAGAATCCTCGACCAGATTTCCACCATCGAACCGTGAGTGTTAGTAACCTCGCGAAGTCCTTATCCAACGCATCAATCATCAATTCAAGTGCAATTTTCTTGGGAAGATTGTGTCACTTATCACATAGCTCTCCACCCTATGTGTGGCGTCTATCCTTCCCTCCTTGGTTCGTGAGACCTTGTTACATCACTCACCTTGACTGATTCTCTAAAGAGAGCCGTACGACCAGTTAGAGTTTCAATCCGCCGGCTGCTCTTGGTAAGAACGTTTCTGACTGTCAGTTTTAGTCATAGTCGAAAGCGGATTATTATTCTGATATATGGTTGGAAAGTTATGAATATTTTTCTAGGTCTGATTTGTGTAGTACGAATATGCGACCAGAAGGAGGAGAAGTCAGGTTTTGGATGGTATAGTGATCCTCTTAATCTAATTTTGGCTAAGAAGATGCATAATCATTATGTCTAGGTCTATGTTAAATATCTATGCATTATATTATGTAGTTTGAGAGTTATTATATATTTCCATGGACTGCTCTGCGAAGCATATCAGAACAGCCAGTTAGGATGAGGTGTTTGGACAGGCAGATCAATCTCCATTGTAGTCAAACTTTGCAGAGACTTTTACGATAGATAATCTTAGTTATTGGTTGAACGAGATCTTATTTAAGATCCAACAGAATGAAGAAACATGACGCTGAAGTTGTGACACTAAATCTGTCCAAGAGAAGAGAAAAGAAAATGAAATTGTTCTTCATCGTCAAATGGCTAAGATGAGCGTCTATGATCTGTGGATTCATATTATGCAATAGTATGGTTTTGGTTGTGTTGAGTGCTACGATGAATTGTGATTAGTGGAACAATATTGGTAGGATGAAAATTAGTTATGCTATATTGAGATGTGATGTCGGTTAATGGTTATGTGTTGAGTGTGATGGCGGACTTAGGATGAGGACATGACAATCCCACTAAAGTCCGTAAACCGGCTGACGAGCCAAATATGGCGTACGACCTTTTGAGGTGACAATCAGTCTTAATGTCATGTAATAAGTGTGTGAAGTTATGGATGTGAAATTGAATGTGATTGTGATAAGTGAAATATATATGTATGAAGTAATGTTGTTAATTATATGATTATATTTTGTTAGAAGATATGTTATGTGATATATGACTGTTTTTAGGCTTAGTATATTGGTTTGCAGATTTATATTGCTGTATGGTATGAATCATGTGAAAATATATGATCGCCTCATTGAGTAATTAATTACTCATTCCTTTTTTTCCTCTTTTGATGTGTGCAAGTGTGTTGCTTGTAGTGCAAGTTAGGACGGGAGACCTAGGATACAAAAGTGACGGGAATGGGTGTTACACTAATAGTTATGAAGAGAAAAGGAAGGAAATGTGAGGAGTGAGTAATTTGGATTATTCAGTGAGACAACCTTTCATACATTTTCTAAATTCTCTTACCAATCATATCAATAATCATTTCCAAGTCCAATTCTCTTATTAAATTCACAAAACACAATGTCTTACAAACTGCCCCAAACAGTAAAAAGAATTCCGAATAAAATCAACTTAAGTTTTAACAAAAACATAAAAGAAAATCTTTTATCTCCCCAAAAGGATTGACACCACACCAAACTTCTACTTCTGCAACTCCTAGAACGTACCTGTAAGAAAGAGGGATGAGTAATTTGGATTATCCACTGAGTGTAGGTCCTAGGGATCCACGATTACTTCTCAAACCAGCATAACACAACAAGCACAAGTCATAAGCTAATATCACCTTGAAAACTCTCCCCACAAAAGGCACTCATGTATCATACAAGACTCCTTAGACTATCTATTCTCCTTACTGGTGCCCATAGAACAAACCACTCGTACACTCAATGGCCCTAAGTGACCTCGCCACTATCAGCCCAAACCAGCACTAGAAGCTAATCCTGTGTGTTTTTCCTTTTACACACTCCTTGCCGAATTTTAATTTTGATATCTTGCTGTTTTTCAGACACCCTTTTTTAGCTTACAGCTTTAAGCCCTTTTGGCCAATATGTCCCATCCTACTGTGCCAGAGTAGAGTTTAATCTTCCAATGTTTTCTTCTGTATCGTGCTTTCCTTTTGCTCAGAGTCCTTTTCTTCTGCACTGTGAGCTTCTTAAAATTTTGTTGTACCTTGCAGCACATATAGATTATCCTTTCTACTTCCCTTCATAAAGACTGTGCAGCCCTTAATGATCTTGAGCACTCCATCCTTGCACTTGAACTCACAACCTTTTGCTTCTAGTGTGCCTAATGATATCAAGTTCCTGGTCATATCGGGCATATATCACACATCGTGCAGAACATATGTTGTTCTATCCGGATTTTGAAATCTTAGAGAGCATGTGCCTCTGATCTCTGAAGGAGTATCATATGCCATTCTTCCTTTTTCCTGATGAAGTCTCTTTCAAGCTAATAAACCATTCTCGTCTCAGGATAATGTGGAAAGAACATCATGTGTCGAGAATCCACTCATCTTGTCTGATCTCAGTTTGTATCAAATTTACTTCATATACTAACAGTCCCACCAAGTCTTGTTCGTCATCTCTTACAAGGGCACACTCTCCTCGGTCTTGAGAATTTCACTGATTTCTGCCCTTATTTCTTTCAAACCACTTGAAACATTGTTTGTTGAAATGGCCTTCCTACCTGCAAATCCACATTGTTTCAAGCATAACAGAAAACTAAACCTGTGAAGCAAGTTTGAAAACGTGAAAACTCACCTTCTCTTTAGGATATCGCCCTGGCCATTTTAGCTTCAAATCCACATACTGCAAGATCAATCCACAATTGAACCACCATGTACTTCTCTGTAGCCTTCCGCAGCATTCCATATTCAACCCACAATTTCGCAAAATTATCCAATAAACCTTCATCGCCACACCTAATCAATGATATCAATGCCAATAAACTTCTAGACTCATTTCCGTACAATACTATGACAAATCAACCATACAAAATTTTAGCTTTTTGGTACCCTTTCTCTCCTCCAAACTTATTCGTTTCTCATTCTATTTATTCACTGCATTCATTTCTTTTTTGCTTTTTAGGGCAAATGTGTATACGAATAGTGGTATCACAGAAAATTCTCCTAACCTCACTTTCACTTTTGTGTGATCATTTCTTTAAAAAGAAATGGTGGGGTCAAAGAAAATCATCTCAATCGTTTTTTTTATTACTCAGATTAGAGAGAGGGGTATCGTAATTTCTCATATACGGATATGAATAAGGAGTCAAGCCCTACGAATACTGGTCACATCGATAATGTCATAAATTGGCTCGAGCTTACGTTGTTAGAAATATGGATGTCGCTAGTTAACTGGTCGAACCTTGGATTTTTATATTAGTCCGGTATGAACTGATACTGCAGTTATGGTCACTCAGATAAAACGGTTTACATAATAAACAAAGAGAAAGATCATGATTTCCAACTATATGTGACTCAATAAAACCAACTGTAACTGACACAACGGACGCAACTGACGCTCAAAAGAAAACATAACGTCAGTTTCAACCTCCCCCAGGCTTAACTACCACTGTCCCCAGTGGTAATAAGCATAAAGTTCGTAACGAGAGGAAAATAATTGATTGGAACATGAAGATAAGATGGTTACAGTGTTTGCGGATGGTGTCGACCGACACCCAGTCCTGGTGTCAATCGATACCGGGTCGATCAAAACCATGTCTGAAAGTGGGTAATGTCGTGTTTTGTTCCTTTTGAACGAATGAGAGTTTGTTTTTCACTCCGGTTCCTCTATGTTAGCACTGTCAGACCATGCAAAACACAAGTTAGAAACTACAATCATACCCTAAACGCATAGATTCAATGTAGTTCCAAATTAATGATTAAAAACTGACAAAATGACTCAAAAGCAAACAGAAAAATGAAAAGTAAAGATAAGAAAACCAGGGATGTACGGAGGAGCTAGTCCTCATCAGATGCGCTGTCAATCCCATCCATATGTGAAGAAGTCGGATCGCGGGTTGGAATGGTGGAGGATCTCGGAAGTGATGGGCGGACGCAGCCACAATACGACATCGCAGCAATGGTGTTCTGGATGCACTTGAAACTGTCCACTACATACCTCTAAAAAACAGCAGGCTCCATCGGGATATCGGGAGCCGTAGGAAACTCAAGTGTGGGGGATATCGACCTCCAGCAAGGTCGAGGACTAGGTCGTCATCAGTAGGAGTAGAAGCAGCCCGAGAAGACTCTCCACAACGAAGTCGAACCGGTGGTGCTGCGATCAGAAGGCTTGCGTCAGGCCGAAATCAAAACAGAAGAATATCGTCCATAAGGATAGTAAGCTCGCACTAGGGGAGCTGAATCGGTCTCTATTTTAGACTCCCGACAGTCTCTAGTTTAGTCCCCGTACTTGAAAAAGGCTTGGTCTTTAGAAAGACCAGGTGATGTGCAAATAAGGTTCCTATGTTAACATCTCTGTCCAAAGCGGGATATAGAAGCTGATCGATAATCAAATCTCCGACGGCATAGAACAGCAGAATCAGCTCGGACTACCGCATCCTGCCCGACTTCATCTTGCAGAGTATGGTGTTGCCGAACATCTGTACTAAATAGTGCATGGTCGGGTGGCGGATGTCTGTTTGAAAGGATGTCTTAGAATCGTAGCGTCCATTCCCGAATGTCATAGCGTTGAAAACTGCTGTGGGAGAGCAGTTTATACATTCAACAATGTAAAGAAAAAAGTTTTTGTTTTATATGTTTTAGAAAAACGTTCCTACATATATAGAACAACTTCCTAAATTTAAGTTATTATATAAGTAGAACATTGTATTACACGCATTAGGTTGACTTATTTGACTATTTGGAAGCTTAGTTACATTCAAGTAGGCATAAAATCACTTTTTAGTTTTCACATTGTGTTGACATATTTTACCAATTTTGATCTTTTGTATAAATATAAAAGGTTCTTATTTATACACATAAGAAGTCTTCCAAAATATGTAGGATGACTTCCCAAATTTAAATAGAACATCTTATTACACGTTTTAAGATAGATTATTTGACCATTTGAAAACTTAGTAAACATTTTAAATAGACATAAAATGATTATTAGCTGCTACATTTAACAAATATCTAACCAAATTTGAATTCCTGTATAAATGGATAACAAAAGTTTAAACTTATAGATTTTCATAAAACATTCTTAAATGTGTACGATGGCTTCCCAAATTTGATTAGTTGTATAAATAGAAAAGAAAAATCCCTAATTATTGACGAAGAAAATTATATGGACGGTCTACGAAGATTATACGATTCATAATAAGTAAGCATCATCCCATTTATTCACTTTTAATCTCCTGCTCTTGTGCTGCCTCTGATTTATTCATGGAAAAAGCTTTCGTTGATTGGCATTACAAAAGAGCATTCTTTAAAGCGTTCCTCAATGTGTAGAACGGTTTCCAAAACATGAGTTGTTATAAATAGACACACAAATTCTCGCTTATAAAACTTAGAAAGATATTTTTAAATGTATATGACGACTTCCTAAATTTAAGTAGCTATACAAACAGAGACAAGTGTTCACATTATACATTTTAATACATTTTAAGAAGAATTACATACCATTAAAAACTTACTAAACATTCAAGTAAACATAGAACATTTACTTAAACAACTTTTTAGTTGTCATATAGTATTGACATATCTGACTAAATTTGAGTTGTATAATTGGATACAGAGGCCTTACCTCTATAATAATTTTAGAAAAATTCGTCTATGTTTAATTTTGTTTTTAATTACTTTTTGAACATCGCCTATGTTCAACTTTATAAAATAAAAGTTTAAGAGACTATTTCAACATTTTAACTTTAATTTAATGCCATTTGTATTGGACAAGTTGTTGAAAAATGTCTTTTATTTCTATGCTAAGCCTGTAAAATTAATTTTCAAAGCTAAAAACTAAATGAAAATTTCATAGTAAAATAATAAAAAAACATATACCAACATTTTTTTGTAATCTTTTGTGGATTTTGTTTTGTGAAGCTGCCTCCATAAACATAGGCATGGGTCTGATTGGACACAAAATAATTATAAATGTGTAATAGGACTTACTAAATTTTGATTGCTGTATAAATAGAGACAAGGGTTCTAATGAACCATATATTGTTTTTTACAATTATACACAAAATTTCCCAGTTATTGAATAAAAATATTATGTAAACAGTCTACAAAGATAATAGAGTTCATAATAAGTAACAATAATCCCACTTTTATCCAAATGATCTATATTGTTTTCTAAAATTAAAAAACATGAAAATCACTTGAAAACGTTTGCAAACCAAGTTAAAACATATGCGAAAGATCTTGAAATCATAACTATGAAATGTAAAATATGGATTTTATCAATGTCTCGCCTTCCATCAACCCACTTCTGATGGCGAACATAGGCATCAGTTCCCATGGCCTTGTTTCCCAACTCATGTTGCCACCTACGATGCCATGCTCAACGGAGACAACGCATACTGGATCTAGACGAAACTTATGCATGCAACCGATTGAAACTGAAATCTAGAAATCTAGTTTCAGCATGCGTACGCAAGACCTCACGGACTGCCAAGCACCTGACCCAACAATGTGGAAGGTCCTCCAATCAATGTGGGGCGTAACGTTCCATCCCACAAGACACCTTAATGGTTGATTTCCTATCGTTAGACAAAATCTCGGATCAAATGGAAACATCGCGGCCGAAGCAAGACTACTCGACACATCAAAAAGAAAGAAAGATGCAGACCATAAGGAGGAACGATACGATCCACCAACTCCCATATCCGGCATACATCGAGCGGCTTGTAGCACAAAAGGAGCTAAACATATGGTGGGGCTCGAAGCTAGACTATTCCAAGTGCAGGGACTCTTCTAGCGTATCATTCAAGTCACCAATAACTCGAATAATGAATCTCGATACTCCAAAGATATCTTGAACGCGGATGTCCCAAAGAATTTTGGACACCCATTAATGAAGAGTTATGAGGATATCAGAGATCCAAGACACCATATCCCTAGTACAAGTAGAGAATGCTCTCTAAATCCCTGCTAGCGTATATTCAATAAGCTTATGGGATTGGGCGCCCATCTCATCGTGCTAGCCCTACAGAGGCTGATTAAGCATGCTCCGTTTAGACTCATTTAAGTTATATTTGATCTTTTATTTATTTTAATAAGGATTTTCAACGATTTTAAATGAATAATTTGTTTATTTTATTTTATTTAGATGAATACCAGTATACCAGTTAACTTAACTGAAACACTTAGGTGATCTGGTCACATCGGAGGTCCAAAGTTTATTCGCTAATCGAGTGATAGCACCGAAATGAAACTATAATCACTTAAGCTTATTGCCTAAAATGGTGAATCCAACTGCAATGGTTAATCTGAGACCTATTAGTCTATGTTTAGTTCTTTATAAGATCATTTCAAAGATTATACTATAGAGGGTACATCAATCGACATTCGTCTCAGACATACTCATTTCATATAACATTTTAATAACACAGGAAATTGTTTACGGTTGAAAAGCTCATCCGGACATAGCTAAAGAATATTTGGCAAATAAATATGATATGTCAAAGGCTTACGATAGGGAGGAGTAGTGTTATTTTAGATCTTTGTTATCAGCTCTGGATTTTCATCGGAAATAGATCGATTGGGTTATGGTTTGTATATCAACAATCATTTATTCTGTTTTAATCAACGATCAAGCTACTGGTATGATCATCCATCAACAAAGTCTTAGACAAGTGGAACCTCTTTCACCTTTCCTATTTGTCTCATCTACTTTATAAAGCTGAACAAGAACGGTTATTAACTGGAATTAAGCTGGTGAGGAAGGTACCTCAATTAGTAACCTTTTTTTGTTGACGGCAGTCTATTCATGTGTAAAGCAGATGCAGCCCAAAGGGAAGCCTTCAAAAACATCTTGACTTGGTATGGTGTTGTGAGAGGACAAGTCATCAATCTTCAAACACTTTTGGTGACAAAGTTGATCCGAAGTTAAAAAGAAGCTTCAAGACTTATTTGGAATTTTGAGTGAACGGGATGTCGATACTTACCTTGGATTGCCGTAAAGTTTCAGTGGCTTTAAAATTAAGATGTTAAGTTACTTAAAAGAAAGATTAAATTCTAGGCTCTCCAGGTGTTTCACTCGTACTTTATCTCATGGTGGAAATAAAAAAAATTCTGAAAGTAGTAGCATTAGCTATGCGAGTTCATGTGATGGCTTCAAATTGCCAAAAACAACATTTGTCAGTTTAACGTCTGCAATTACTCATTTCTTGTGGAGTCCGTTCGAACATTCAACGAAAATACTTTTGATCAGTTGGGAGAAAATGTGTCTATGAAATAAATTGGGTAGACTTAGACTCATAGATATTGAATTTTTCAATCAGGCTCTCTTGACAAACCAGGCTTGGAAGATTCTTCAATACGACGTATGTCCATTGGCATGGTATTCCAAATGGCATATACTTTCTTCAATTGGAGATTTTTACAAGCGAATATTGGTGTCTAAGATTTTTTTACTTAGCGAAGCAGTTCTTTGGCAGAGAGTTGATGATCAAATGATTGAAAAGACAAGTAGGAAATAGCAAGTCATTGGAGCTCTGGATAGACTTCAATATGGAAGATGAGCAAAAGAGGCTGAGAGCACGATTGAAAAATAATTATTTTTTTAATGTGAATTTAATGGTGAAAGATATGGTAGACAAGAGAAGTAGAGGTTGGAAGAAAGAAAAGTTATAAGAGTTATTATATCCATCTGATGTGTTGAACATTCTACCTATGAAACTAGTCACAAATCATCACGACTTTTTGAGCTGAAAAAGTAGAGATTTTTCCATGAAATCAGCTTACTGGCTTGCCTGTTAAGTTCATAAGTCAGAGATAATTGAAGAAACTTTCATCCAACCTTCTCTGAATGTTTTAGATAACCAGATATAAGACATTCTTACTGAACCCACAATAAAAAACTTTTCATTGGAAAGCTCTACGAATTGCATTGCTGGTGGAGGACACACAACTTCTAGAGGTTTAAATATTGATGGCCGATGTCAAGTTTGTGGTGTTCAAGCTGAATCAACCAACCATTTTTATTCACAGGTACTTTCTCTAGACAAGTTTGGTTGTTTCCGAAATTCCTAATCCGGAACATGAGTTCTAGTTGGGGTAAATAATTGTCATATTCAACACTTATTGGTTATTGCAGGATAGGTTGTGCCTTGTAGAGTCAATAAGGTGTATTCTTTGGTTTGTTTGAAATATTTGGGAAAGTATATACAATTTTTTTCAAAGGTTTGCAAGTGAAGCCGGATGAAACAGTGGAGAAAGGTTTTGATGAAGCTAATCACTGGTTTTTTATGCAAGAGCGCCACGAATAAGAGGAGAGGATAGCTAAGAACCGGTTGAATAAAAAAATATGGAATGCTCCTCAGACAATTTGGTTAAAATGCAACACTAGATCATGTTGGTTCTAAAGAAAATTGTTTGGGACTTTAGAGATGAAAATGGGAAAGTGTTTATCAACATAAGAAAGTCGTTTGGAAACATTGATAGTGAAGAGGCAGCAAAACTAAATGTTGTGACTTAGGCGATTGAAAACATATTTTTTTTTCACAGGAAAAGTAAAGTGTGCTTTGCATTGGATGATAAAACTGTAGTAGAGGCAGTTACAAGACCAAAAGCTTGGCCGTATTCCAGATCAATAGCTTCGTAGGTACCTTAGCTCTAAATATAATTTCGGAACGAATAATTTGATGGAACCAGTTTCAGCAAATAGAGATGTTTATCTCATTGCTCAAAGTAATTGTGGAGATAATAGAACCCAAACTTATGTCACATTTGGACATCCTTTTTTTGGCTCAGTGACGTGTTTGAGACTGAAAGGGTTTTAGCATGTTTTTGATGTACTTTTTGTTGGATCTTTGAGTTTAATTATTATATCGGATGTTTGTCTTTCACTTTGGTTTCAGGATATTTGTTGGCTGGAATCTTGGGCGGAGGACGTATTGGACCAAATCTTGTAACTCTCAATCTTTTGCTAATATAATCTTCAAATGTTAAAAATATATATATTTTAGGTGACTTGGGATACAAGACATTTACCTAATTAAAACAATAACATGTTTTTTCAATCGAACTAGAACTCTCTTCAACTGCAAGATTATATGAAATCAATCCTCACTTTATAATTTAGTAAACCTAGATAGCCAAACATAAAACAATGCACTTACCAATCTAAAAAAAACCACATGAAACATGATGATCAATATCCAAAAGTCAAGATAAAGTAAGAAGTAGCAACTCACAAACATATTCAACAACATCAAAACCTAAACATAGAAGATTTATAAGTTCTCCAAACACAACC
Source organism: Schrenkiella parvula (assembly GCA_000218505.1). Classification (NCBI taxonomy): domain Eukaryota; kingdom Viridiplantae; phylum Streptophyta; class Magnoliopsida; order Brassicales; family Brassicaceae; genus Schrenkiella; species Schrenkiella parvula. The sequence goes on along the minus strand of CM001192.1, from coordinate 6,799,563 downwards.
AAAGAGAGTCTAAAGACAAAAAACTAAAAGCAGCTTCTTCTTTTTTTTTCTGAGTACTAAAACATGCAAACATAAAAACACTTTTGGAATTTCAAACAAGCAAGTGGTTTTTTTTTGACAACATCCAAGTTTATAAATATCATCATTTTCATGGTAAACATAAAAAAAAATCAAACATTTGATAAAACCTCTAAATCAGGATAACTAGCGCAACAAACAAATTTACTTTTGTTTCATGGGATACTTGAATTTTCTTATTTTGAGCACTCTACTCCTCAATTACTTGTAGTCTTTCTAACATCTTCTTCGCCAATATTATTGATAACTTCTATAAGACCTATAGTTTTATGTTTGAATTAGTTTTAAAAGACCAAAATAATAAAGCATATATTAATTTCTTACCTTCATAATCTACAAAACTGCGTAACCAATTGCGATTACAAAATACTGGTTGAACATCTTTGGGAAAACTGCGTAACCAATTGCGATTACAAAATACTGATTGAACATCTTTGGGAAGCAAGCAGTTCCTGTAAAGAGTCAACACCCGAGCTCGAATGCTAAAAACCGATTTTAATGTTAAATTAATGATTGGAATACTAAGTGTATCAAGCGCCCATATGTGATAAATCACCGAGTCTATGTTGGTTATCCCACCTATAATAGCTCAAAACATTCAAATTTCGAGAAGATCTTCTCTCTAGCCTCAACTCATCCAAATAAACATCTAAGTGCGTTTTTGCGTTACCCACACTAATTTTGATGCTTCTTTCCAGCTCAAAGAGATCATGTAAAATAACATGGTAAGTTGAAAAAACCAAGATACTGATTAGGGAAATACACTTACATTGTTTAAATCATCTTCAAGTGGCACTACAAGAAAACAGGGAATTAGCAACAAATATAAATTGTTGCTAAATAGTAATTACTTCCCAACCAATTTACGGCGAAACAAAAATTGGTCGTATAATCAACTTAAATGAGAAACGAAAAATAATCGAAGCGAAATCGACGCTAATTGCAACGATTTCCCGACCAAGTGACGACTCCAGAATATTTCGTCCTTATTTCGACGGGTAATTAACATCAAATTTACGACCAACCTATTTGCGATTGAATTAACGACGAATTTACGTCCGACCTAAAGTCGATAAAAAAAGTAGGTCAACACATGAAAAATATGGGTTTACTTGTCAATTCATCGGGAAGAAGTTGGGAATGCATAACAAAATCGTTGGCAAATCGTTGGTAAAGTACATTCGTCTCAAAATCGTCGTTAACATTCGTCGCAAATCGGTTGGTAAGTGTGAAATTTTTTCTATATATACTCCTTCTTGTAAACAAAAATCATAACACAAAACATAAAAAAAAAACGCAAAGAAAACAAAATTTAGAAATATTTTTTTTCTTAAAAAAATTCTATTTACGCATTACAAAGTTGGATGTATTCACATCGAGATTAGGATGGAATGGTGACGGAAGAGTTCAAAAACGGGGTTGAAATATTCATGTATCAAGCAGGCCAGACATCAAAAAGCATGGAAAGTGCTAAGATGTTCTGTCCTGGTCGAAAATGCATGTATAGGAAATTTATTCCGATTGAGACGGTGTGGAGTCATTTATTAAATAGAAAGATACAAAAGTTAGTTTTTAGTCTTGGATTGCCTTCTGAGTTGATTGATGTTTGTGTTGACAATTTTATGCTTTTTTGGAGGAGGCATCGTCTGATATACCCCTTTCTCAACATTTAAAATCCGAAAAAGACATGTCGAAATAGAAATTTTTTATTATTTTTTTTAATTCGAAAATCTAATATTTTACCATTTTACCCAACTAAAATTGTATAATTACTATCTCTACCCGGATTTTATCCACCCACCCAGTTTAATTGGGTGAGATCCGAATTTTAAAATCAAAATCGATTTTATTTTCTTTCCCAAACGCCAAATCGAAAATTCTAACTCACCTCCTCTCTCTCAACTCGCTCCTTCTCCGCGACTCGTCTTCTTCCTCTTCCTTCTCTCTTCGCTTCGAGTTCGCTTCTCTTCTCCCTTCGCGACGAGACGCTCCTTCTCTTCTCTTCCTCTTCGAGCTCGCTCGCGATTCCTTCGCAGGAGATCTCTTGTTGGAAATCGAGATCTCCTTTATTTCTCTCGGGATTTCCTCTCGAGCTCTTCTCCCTCACCCGGCTCGAGGTTTCCTAAACCCGACTCTCCTCTCTCCTCTCACCGCCTGAGTCTCCTCTCAGCCGAGCTCCTCTCATCTCACCCGACTCTCCTCTTTCCTAACCCGACGAGAAACCCGACTCTCCTCTCACCCGCTCACTCTCACCCGACTCTCCTTTCAGGCGAGCTCCTCTCATCTCATCCGACTCTCCTGTCATCTCACCCGACTCTCCTCTTTCCTAAACCCGACTCTGAAATTTAAGTTAGTTTCTTGTTGTTGCAGAAACGAGGAAGAGAGAATGCCACCCAAAACTAAATGGAGCCGGGCTAAAAAGCAAAGAGCTCGGATGCAAATGCTTCTTCTTCACGTAGGAGTAGAGAAGTAGAAGAAACTTGAACAACATAAGGATCTCCAACAGAAGAGGTGAGAACAGAACAGCTTCGGATGGTTGACGAGGACAGAGGAATTAACGATGGCAGCAGTAGCAGCCGGACGGTAAGTGACGGCATCGGCATCAACCCAACGGTAAGTACTTGAACTTGAAGGAATGTAGAGTTGGTAGGTAGTTGTGGTTGAGTTATCATTTAGATTACGGAATTGTTGGTAGCCGTGGTTGAGTTATCCTTTAGATTAGTTTAGGAACTAGTAAGTACGGAATAATTCTATATAGCTATTGTTGCTGGAATTGATATATAGAGTTGGAGAGTTTTTGATTTTATGGGTAATACTAGTATAAGTAGTAAAACTATGCTGATTTTTTGTAGGATTTTGTTGAGAGCAAAACTGCGTTGCAACCTTTGAAAATGTACTTCCCGGCAACGGAGTACAAAAAAAAGATTAAAATATCGACGAGATGTTTCATCTACGAAGCATTGGGTACTCTACAAAATCTAAATCCTCCTATGAATAATCTTGAAAAGTCTTGGTTTGAAACTCATCCTCAGTTCAAACACATCTTTCACATGCCTAAAGATAAAAACCACAAGCTTATGGGCATGTGGATGGTTCTTTTGCGAACGGCATGCATTGAGAAGGTAAAGGAAGCTTGGTTTGTTGTCAACGGCGTTCCCATCCGGTATGGTATAAAAGAACACGCATTGATCTCTGGATTGGATTGCCGCAATTACCCACTCCACTATATGCAGCTGGGCAGCATGAATTTTGTGGAAAAGTACTTTAATCGGGGTTCAGCTATTAGATTTGGAGGTTATGGGACCCGGTCGTGATAGGTTAAAGATGTGTGTTCTATATTTTTTGGCTAGCATTATTGGTGGACAGACAAAGACTGGAGCAGATGCGCCGTCCGTAGAGCCGTTCTTCCTTAGAGCCGTTAATGATCAGAACCTGTGTATGACATTTCCTTGGGGGAGACTGTCGTTCGATAATATGCTGAAAGAGATAATGCACACGATGACCCATTTTGGAGGGACTGTTAAAGAGGGAGTGTTGTGGCCGATTCCCGATTTCTGTATTCCTCTAGAGGTAAATGCTAGTACATGTATTAGTTATTCACATTAATTTAAGCTAACTATACGAATGTGTATTTTGTAGGTTTTAGCGTTTGAGGCAATCCCACAATTGGGGGAGAGATTCCGAGAAGTTTGTCCCGGCGCAAACAACAACTGTCCTAGGATGTGCAAGAGGAAATTCAAAAAAAGTGAAATGAAAGGATTCCCGCTTTCCAAAATAAATGCAGAACTGGATACAACTAAGGTTAGTTGTCCTTTTATTTTATACATCTGTTTTCATAAAACAAAAATAAAATCATCTTTAGCAATTAGTAAAGTGAAAGATAGAATCATATATGCAAGTTGATAAGATCACGTACCTATTAAAATGGAAGTCTAGTTCCTTTTGCTATCTTCACGGTGATTGAATCACTCATAGCCTCCATCATTCTATCTCCAGCTGATACATACGGGACATGGCCATCATTTTCATCATCATGTTGTTCATACAATTCCATTGCTTCCCAATGTGCAAAATCATAATCCTCTTGCTATGAATCCCGGATAAAATTATGGAGAGCCATTGTTGCTGTCACAATCGTGACCCATTTCTTCAGCTCATACTTGGGATGCATCGTGTCTAGAATCCTCCATTTAGTCTTCCATACACCAAAGGTTCGCTCGATTACCGATTTCAAACTAGAATGCTTGCGGTTAAACAATTCTCTACTGTTTGTCGGTGGTCCTCCTCTATTGGACTGATCTCGGTGGTATCTAGTTTTACGATGAGGGCCTAGGTAACCACTTCTGGTTGGATAACCTGAGTCAACTAAATAGTACTTTCCAACCAAAGGGTGAGGAAAATAAGCTTCTTGTGTAGCACATAGGTAAGAACCTTCGTGTCATGTTCTCTCGCCGGAACTCCAACACAAGCATATATGAACTTCATACTGAAATTGCAGATAGCAAGCACATTCATTGTAGCTTCTGGTTTTCTTCTGGCTCCACATTTCCCTGATGGAGGACGAACTGGCACATGCGTAACATCAAGTGCACCAATGCAATCTTTGAAATAAGGCCAATATTGTGGATTATCTACTAGAACGGGACTAGCACTTGCACAAGGATTATCTACATATGTACCTCCTTGTCTGGTTCATGATTTGTTTACCACTATGTAAAAATCAGCTACGTGTGCATGAGATGTTTACCACTACCTAAGAAATGAGTTCTACAGTCAAGAATATGTTTACCACTACGTATGCATGCATTTGAAAAATTAAACGCAACGTTTTTCATGAAAAGACTCTATTCCTAATTTGTCTCTTTGGAAAAACAAAACTTCTTCATAAAAATACATCATAAAATTACCTATGGATAGCATGAACATATGTACCTTACAACACCCATTCCACCAGTCGTCACTCATATCTATGGATCCATCTGGATGATAATCACGTCATGTGCTATTGCGAATCAACTTCTTGAAAGATTCATACAGTTTTTTGCAAGTATTATACTTGATCCCAAATTTTCTCCATGGATGTCTTTCCCCATATACCTCATAGAACTTGTCAGTAATTAGCAGTCTCTCAACCTCATTTACCATCTGTTTTCTTACATTGCCTTTCAATTTCTCGAAGATACAAGCGTGTTTGTTCGTCACTCCACGCAAGATTCTTATCGAAGATAGAAACATTTACCAACCAAAAATTACTCTAAATATATAAAAAGCATTAAGGAAAATATGACTAGAAGGCAGGATACCAGGGACGGATGACATTGTTTCTCTTCAAAAGTTCCAGCAACAATCTATTAAAAACGAGAACAACACAAAAAACGAATGAACAAACTATACTGATCTTATATCAAATAAGCAAAGAGGTAACATAAATCAAATCATTTGAATAAAACACAATCAAATACAAACAGGAATGAAAAGAAGCTGTTTGTTGTATTTTTTAATCATTGTAGACAAAGAAAAAGAGAAAGGATTTGAAATAGAAGCCAGCGCCAACAACACATAGCAACAAAAGGGTGGCCACAAAGACATCTCCTCTAGCACGCAGACCAACAAAAGGATAGTTACAACATCTTATGTGTGAAATAGTAATTTTCTACATGTATTAAAAGAACGACGATAACAAATGAAATCACTGAGAGAGTAAAGACACAAAACAAAAACTAAAAAAGAAATCTACACAAAAGACATAAACCAAACGGGAAACATGAAAACAAAGACAATCGAAAGCCAGATGAGGAAAAAAAGTAAAAAACAAAGCAAGAAAACTAAAACAACAAATGAAAAGATAAATAAGAAAAGTAGCTGACAAAAATGATAAGAAAAATAAGAAAAGTAGCTGACAAAGAGAGATGAGACGAAGTATAAGTAGCAATTCACCACTAAAACAGTAATGTAAGAAATCTTTAAACTGGATTTTAAGAAAGCTACACCATTGGCAGCATGACACCTATGTACCAAAACCAAGATCAAGGGTATGAAAGAAGCAGAGATGGTTTTTACCTGAATTAAAGCATACAATACGATCTCGAAACTCCTTGAGACTTATCTTATATGCTTTCATACCCTGAGCTAAGGCAGGAAATAGGAATAAAGCCAATACTCAATTAGAACGCAAATAAATCAGATTACTCAAAGATACTAACATAAGCACAACACAAATACATGCTCCATTGGTACATTCTTAAATAATCAAAACAATTAAATATCAAGCCTTGAGAATACGTTGACAACATTCTTCATTTTAAAACACAGCATAACATTTTGACTAACAAAGAGAACTGATTACAAAACCACAGGCTATTAAATTGAAAGACAATATTTTGACTAACGAGTATCACAATGGTACTCCAAGTAACATAAAGCAATAAAGCCAAAGTTAATCACATACAACAACTCACATAAAGCAACATAAGTTCCATTATCCCATAACCATAGAAAGAACACCCAACAGAGAAATCGAAATCTATGAGCTCTAAAAACAAAAGGGTTTGCTTATATAAGAAGAAAAGAGAGAGGAGAAGCTTACCTCTGCGGTTCGCCGGAGAGAGAGAGAACCGTGACTGGCTGGAGAGAAATGTGAAAGAGGAAAGAAAGAAGCGACTTAGTGTTTTGTAATTCACCGGAGAAACAAGCTTAAGCTACAGATTCGCTGGAGAGAGTGATTCTTGCCGGTGAGAGAAGGAGTCGCCGGTGAGAGAAGGAGTCGTGATTTTAGAGGAGTCGTCGGTGAGAGGAGTCGTGATTTTTAGAGAAGGAGAAAAAAAAAGGCGCCGTGAGAGAAGAAAGAGTGAAACAAAAAAACAAAGAGATTAAGGTTTTCTAAATTTTTAAAGACGGTATTTTCATCTTTTACTAATTTGGACTGAGTTCACCTGCAGTCAGATGCATAATTTAGAATCAGCCAATAATTTTAAAAAATTTCAACTGAATTTTCGAAAATCACCTATATGATCTACCTGGGTGATGTTTTAAATTATACTAAACGAACATCAATTCACACCTTCACCCAGATGGTTTACCTAGGTGAACAAACGCAGAGACTTTAATTAACTTGCTTGAACAGAATCATGGATCAAGCAACGCTCTGATACCATGTTAAAAATTCTTGTTTGAACACACTCCTGTTTGCTTTCTTTCTCTTTCTCTACTTTAGTTTCTTTTGATTTAACTTTCTTTTCATTCATACTTGCATAACTTTTACAATTCCTCACAAACATATACTTATAGTAGATCTTCTACTTACTACACTCACATGTTGCTTAAACATCTTACCGTAGTCTATATCTCTAGAAATTATTTTACACGTAAAGTTAACCAACCAACCTTACACAACAACAGCTCTAACAACTCTGCGTTGGTACTTAATCTAGACTTATACCTATGAAACACACAGCCTTGTTTGGGCCATAATCAGCCTAATGACCTAATACACTTCTTAACACCAAACACGCAATTATTATGTGGGCTTGACTCCAGCCCAATAACAACTCTTCTTTGACTTCTTCTTTTGTCGTTGACTTACTTCTTCTTCTTCCTTCAGTCAAGACCTTTAACATGGGGGATACGACTAAAAAAATAGACATTACGGGGGTCATAAATGCATAAGAAAAGGCACATTGAACTATGTCTAATTTTTTTGGGAGAAAACTGAACTCAACCATTAAGAAGACTAAAAATTTGAATTTGAAATTGAAAAGGGTCCATCTATGATCCTAAATAGAGTTTTCAATCCAATAATGCTTAAAACAGACTATCATTGATTAACAAGAAACACATGAAGAGATACGACTAGAAATATGCATTACGGGGCTTCTAAATATGTAAGGAGAAACTTATGAGACTTGTTATTCATTTTTTTGTGAGAAAACTCAACTCTACGATCAAGTAAACCAAAAATGAGAATTTGATAATGAAAAAGTGAAATGATTCTAAACAGTGTATTATATCACAAAATATTAAAAATAGGCTTTCATCGAGTATGAAACCTAATGGAGGGATGCATCAGGAAATAGGCCTTACAAGGATTCTAAAATGTATAAGGAGAAGTATATGTGACTTATTTCTCATTGCTGATATCTCGCGTTTTCATCGGTTTTATGAGTCTTTTTTCTTGTGTATCTTGGTTTTTTAGCTTGCATATAGCCATCAAAAAAGTACATATATATGCATTTGATCTTATCCAGGTTTACGGGTGGTGACTCAACTATTTTGGAGCATTCGAGACGTTTTAGGCGCAAAAAGATGAAAAAGAAGGACATGCGATTTCAAGGCGTCCAGCGGCGAGCCGCAGCTGACACCAGGCCACCGCTGCTTTCCCAGCGGCCACCCACAATGGTCACAGCCTGATCGCTTGACGAGCACGAATGTTCTCTAGGGCGCCTATCGGTCAAATCCAGCGGCCTCTGATAACCGCGGACAGCAACGGCCATCCCTACCGGCCTCAGGACACCCGCTGCCAAAGTTGACATTACCAGGGCGCCCAGCGACCAGTCCCAGCGGGTCAATCTTGCGCGCTGCACCCGAGCGGCCGACCGTAACGACCATCTTTTGCCCGATGTAGACTCACGTCCAGTCAACAATAAAGATTGACTATTTTAAATGTGGATCTTTTCCTGGATCGACCCAGGATTTCTGTATTTTTTTAAATTTTCACAAAAAATAGTTTTTGTTTTCCAAGTTTTGTTTTTTAGAAGAAATTGTTCTTGACTCTTTTTTGAAGGTTTAAAAGAAATTTAAATGAGAGATGATTCTTCTTGATTCTTAGTAATTATCACGACTTCTTCACTTATCTTAATCATGTATCATGATCTCTACAATAATCACCTTTGATTTCATTGTTTGGGTCATGAAGTGTGAGTAGTCTTTTTAGGGATTTTGAGCTAGGTAAATGAGAGATGATTAGATGTTGATCCTTGATGTTTAAGGCTTAGTTTTCATCATTCATTACTCACTTGATGTGTTTAATGCTATAGTTGACTTAGTTAATCAAGTTCTAGATAATAATCATTTTCATGCATAGAAAGTCTCTAATGAAATGCTAGAATGAATGCTTAAAATGCTTGAATGAATGCTTAAAAGTCATTTTCATTTGAGTGCTTAAAATGCTCAGCCAACGGGAGTTGGTGATTAAGGTGTTTAGTGGTTATTAGGATTTGATTAAATGTGTGCTTGCCTTGGGATTACCAATTAAAATTGATGTTAATTATTTGATTGGCATAGGATTCGCTATTTGCTATTATGTTTACATGGTTTTTGAAACTTGTGAGGATAGATAGCACCATTGTTAGCTTAGATTAAATAATTTCTTGGATTTCAATTGTGTAAAATCTACTCCTGCGGTTCGACCCTCGTACTATGACTATGATCACTCGTTCACTAGCGGATTGATATTGGTCGAGGGTTTCTTTAGTAAAACATGACATATCAAGAAATAGCTTTACCATTAGGATTTGGTCATTGCTTGAGACTAAGTCATAGATGTACTACCTATTTCACGGTTCTACTTGCTTTTGTTTTCTTCTTCTAGGTACATGAACTTGCGGAGCCGAGGACCTACAAACTTGGTTGAACGAGTTGACGATTTTGAACGATTGGAAAGAGAGAACGCACAAGAAAGAAGAGAACATGAACGTCTTGCTCATCTTGAATGGATAAGCATGAATAACGACGAACACCCTTCCGCTTCCGCTGCAAATGCACCACAAGGACATCACCATGCCAATGTTGCTCCACCACACGAGGGTGCTGCTCCGCGACATCCACCGCGAGAACCACGCTTCATTGGTACCTTCGATGAGCCAAATGTCCACAGCCATCACACGGACATTCAACCACCTCCGGATGAAAACAACAATTTCAAGATAAAGGCAAGCCTCATTAACATGGTGCAATGTAGTAAATTCTATGGTTTATCCATGGAAGATCTGGTAGACAACCTCGACAATTTTGATATGTTATGTGGAACGGTGAAGATTAATGGCGTCTCTGAAACTGCTTTCAAGCTATGTCTCTTCCCTTTTTCTTTGGGAGGGACAGATAGCTTTTGTGAAGCTTGGGAACGGTTCAAGAGATACACTTCTCAATGCCCGCACCATGGTTTTTCCAAAGAGTCTTTACTCAGCACACTATACCGTGGTGTGCATCCTAAATTTTGGTTGCCTCTTGACACTGCAAGCCAGCACAAGGGAAAGAAGCGGATATAGGAATGAGTCTTGTTGAAAATTTGGCACCAGGTGATGGGAACTACGCTGAGGATTACGACCGGAATTCTAGAGATTCAAGTGATAAGGATAAATCACAGGCCGGGACATCAAAGCATTGAATGAGAAGTGGGATAAGGTATTGCAAGCAACACAAGGACCCATCCACTTCGTAGAAGAGTTTGAGGCTGGCCAAGGTTATTAAGAGAGCGGAATTGAAATGGTTCAAGACTGTTTAGATGAGGTCAACTACATTAGCAGATAACAGTACCGAAAAGGCTACAATCCAAACTATCGCAGCCATCCCAACTTTTCTTCCCGCAGCACGAACGTGGACAACCCGCAAGACCAAACCTACCCATTCATCAAATCTCAAGCCCCCAATGTTAACCAACTATCCTTTCAACCAAAGCCCCAATACACCAACCAACCCTACTACGAAAAACCCTTCTAACCCAACCAACAAAACCAGTCATAACAAGGGCAACCTTCAACGGCCCACCCTCAAGCAAAGAAAGACGAAACGAACACCCTCCTTCGCCAACTCTTGGAAGGACAAGGCTGGAATGCGATTGATCTAAGTGTGCGCATGAAAGAGATCCACGCTAAGGTGGATCGTTCTTATAGTGATTTGAATGCCAAGTTTGAAGCCTTGACCTCCCAAGTAAAGTCATTGGACAGTCAAGTTGCTCAAGTAGCTTCACCTCTAAGAGACCCGTTGGCATGCTCCCGGGTAAACCTGAGTCTAATCCCAAGGAGTACATTAATGTAATCACCCTTCGAAGCGGACGAGAGCTACAACCACGACAACTCAATGAGGACATTGAACTTAAAGAGAGAGGGGGGGGTGGAAAGCGAAGATGAAGTGATAGTGGAGGAAAGCCAAGGAGGAAGAGAATTTGAAATACTTGTAGATTACAAAGGGAAAGAAAAGGAGGTTGGGGAGATCGATATGACTAAGGCAAAGAAAGGGGTCACCAAAGATATTCATTTCTTCCTAACCCCTTATAAACCCAAGCTACTTTTCCCGGGCCGTTTTCAAAAGCAACTATGGAGAAGTATAAAGCCCTCTTTAAATAAGAAAATGAGTGAAGTCCAAGTCATTATGCCCCTTGTTGATGCCCTCTTGTTGGTTCCTTAATACAACACGTTTCTTGAAGATGCAATCAAGGAGAAAACCAAGGCACTGGAAGGGATGGTCATTCTTACACACAAATGCAACGCTATCATACAAAAGAAGATTATCCCCAAGAAGCTAGGAGACCCCGGAAGCTTCACACTACCTTGTGCTTTAGGATCCCTTGTCGTTGAGAGATGTTTATGTGATCTTGGAGCAAGTGTAAGCTTGATGCCGCTCTCGGTAGAGAAAAGATTCGAATTCACACACTACAAGCATTGTAGTATATCTCTTGTGTTAGCGGAGAGGTCGGTTAGACTTCCAGTTCGCTTGCTTGAACATTTACCGGTCAAGATTGGGAATTTTGAAGTACATACGAATTTTGTGGTGTTGGAGATGGAAGAAGAACCGAAGGACCCCCCTAGCTTTGGGCGACCTTTCTTGGCCACCATTCAAATCTTTCATTTGAAAAAATTGAAACCCTTTTTATTGGAGCGTGTGCAATTATTAATGTGCGAAAAGAAAAGATCTATCTTCAATTGGAGAAGAATCACATTCTCAAATTTGAGATTAACGAAGGGATGAGATAGCCGACTATTGAAGATCAAGTGTTTTGGATTGAAACAATCGATGAGTTAGCCGATGAATACTTGGAAGAGTTGACATTTGAGGACTTATTGCAAGAAGCACTCACGGTCACAAAGGGAGATCATGCGTTCATCCACAAGGATAGCATCGAATATGTCAAAATTCTCGATTCTCACAAAAAAAATGGGAAGTGCAATCACCTTCTTGGAACTACCTCAAGTAGCACACAACATTAGTGTTGTTGAGATCGAGAATGGAAATGGAGTGGAGGCTTGCAATGGAGAGACTAGCTTGTAGGATGATTGGATTGAACACAAAGCGCCAAAGGTGGACGTCGAACCGCTTCCAAATGGGCCAAGGTACGTTTTCTTAAGCAAAAACTCGACGTACCCGGTGGTAGTGAATGATGAGCTGAATGATGAAGAAGTTTCCACCCTTTTGCTTGAATTGAAAAAGTACCGTAAAGCTATAGGTTATTCTTTGGATGTTACTAAATGAATTTCTCAAACCCTTTGCATGCATAGAATTCACCTAGATGATGAATCAATGACTTCAATTGAACACCAAAGGAGGCTTAACCCCAATTTGAAAGAAGTTGTGAAGAAAGAGATTTTTTAGATGCCAGAATCATTTTTCCGATTTTGGATAGTACTTGGATATCTCCGGGTTATGTAGTGCCTAAAAAAGATGGAATAACCGTAGTCAAGAATGACAAGGATGAATTGATACCAACTAGGACTATCACCGATCTTAGGATGTGCATCATTTATCAAAGATTGAACTCAACCACATATCATTTTCCGTTGCTAATCATAGATCAAATGTTGGAATGACTTGCTTATCACCCATAATATTATTTTTTGATGGCTATTCGGGTTGCTATCCACCCCAACGATCAAGCTAAAACGACATTTACATGCCGTTCGGGTTATGTAATACATCTGCTACGTTTCAGCGATGCATGATATCACTCTTCTCAGATCTAATTGAGGACATGGTGGAAGTTTTTATGGATGAGTTCTCCGTGTATAGTTCTTCTTTTCGTGTGTGTCTCTCTAATTTGTGTAGGGTGCTCAAACGATGTGAAGATGCCAAGCTTGTCCTCAGTTGGGAGAAATGTCACTTCATGGTTAGAGAAGGAATAGTGGTTGGGCACAAGGTTGATGACGAATGCCTTCAGACATTTTCGGAGATCAATAAATCTCTTGTAAGTGCACCCATAGTTCAAGCACCGGATTGGGATCTACTGTTTGAGATAATGTGAGATGTTAGTGATTACGCGGTTGGAGCGATGTTTGGTCAAAGAAAGGAGAAGAAACTTCACGTCATCTACTATGCAAGCCGAACTCTTGATGACGCTCAAATCAAGTATGCCAGCACGGAAAAAGAACTTTTGGCGAATAGTGTTTCCTTTTTAAAAGTATTGGTCATACTTGGTTGGTTGGAAGGTGGTAGTACACACCGATCATGCCGCTTTGACGCATTTGATGGCTAAGAAAGATGTGAAGCCAGATTTACTTTGGTCGATCTTACTTCTTGAAGAATTCGATTTGGAAATTAAGGACAAGAAAGGGGTTGAGAACGGTGTCACCGATCATTTATCACAAATATGGATAGAGGAAGACATCACAATCGATGATTCTCTCCCCGAGAAGCAACTCATTGGTCTTTACACCTTGATTGAGGGATATAAGACATGAAAACAGTTAAAAGAGGTGAAAGCAATGGAAGACAATTTGCTGTGGTAAGCTCATCTTGTTAACTACTTGGCGTGCGGGAAAGAACCTCTGGTTCTATTTGGATGAGCCGTATCTCTACACACTTTGCAAAGACAAGCTCAATAGAATGTGTGTACCGGAAGAAGAGGTCATTTTGCTACATTCAAGACAATTGGAAAGGTTGTTCAAGCTGGGTTTTAGTGGCCCACGTTGTTTAAAGATGTTCAAGAACACATTTCTTGGTGTGACTCATGTCAACGGAAGGGGAACATTAACAAGCGGAATGAGATGCCTCGAAATCTGATTTTAGAAATGGAAATATTCGACGTTTGGGGAATGGATTTCATGGGACTGTGCCCTTCTTCTTATAGAATAACAATATCCTAGTGGTGGTGGATTACGTGTCGAAATGGGTTGAAGCCGTTGCTAGCCTAACAAATGATGCCAAAGTTGTGTTGAAAATGTTCAAGAGAATCATATTCCCGCGCTTTGGAGTCCCAAGAGTTGTGATAAGCGATGGTGGGACACACTTCATCAATAAAAATTTGAAAACCTTTTGAAAAAGCACATAGTCAAAAACAAGGTTGTTATACCATACAATCCTCAAACGAGCGGGCAAGTATAATTCCAACCGTTAGATCAAGGAAATCTTAGAGAAGACAGTTGGAACGATTAAAAAGGATTGGGCGACGAAGCTTGAGGATGGTCGGACCGCTTTCAAGACACTTTGGGCTTATCGGACCGCTTTCAAGACACCGATAGGGACAACCCCTCCTTTACGGAAAATCTTGCCATTTGCCGGCTGAGTTATAGTTCAAAGCTCTATCGGCGGTTAAGCTCCTAAATTATGATATCAAAACGGCGGCGGAGAAGAGACTGTTACAGTTGAACGAGCTAGATGTGATCCATCTTGAAGCCTATGAGAACTCGGGCATCTGTAAGGAGAAAACTAAGGCATTTCACGACAAGAAGATCATACCGTGCGATTTCAAGGTTGACGACCAAGAGTTTCTGTTTAATTCCGGGTTGAAGCTCTTTCCCGGGAAGCTCAAGTCCAGATGGTCCGGACCGTTCAAAATTAAGAAAGTGCGATCTTATGGCGCGGTTGTTTTGTGGTACAAAAATGAGGAGGGGAATTTCACCGTCAATGGACAGCGACTCAAACCCTATTTAGCTGATGAATTCAATGGAAAAGGGACCTCCGTTTCTCTTTCGGAGCCAAAGATCGCACTACCGCAGCGCAAAGTCAAGCTAGCGACTTAAAACAAGCGCGCTTGGGAGACAATCCCATGGTATGCTTTGTAAATAGCTTTATCTCATCTTGATTTTTTTAAATCTTGTTTTTGACTTTTTATAGCAATTATTGATTTTGAGTCACGTGTTGGTGTTCGCTCAAGAAAACGACGGATAAAAAGGTTTTTGATCGCGGGGACACCCCCTGACACAATCTTCCCAAGGAAATTGCACTTGAAGAATGGTTGATGCGTTGGGTAAGAAACTTGCGAGGTTACTAACACTCTCAGTTCGGTGGTATACTGATGAAAACCCGTTCCAACCTTGGATATGACGCACCAAGATGTTGGATTAGGCCGGTTGTGAGGATATGACGCACCAAACAACCAACAGCTCTAAAGAATAAAAGAAAGACTTTTTGAGACTTTAGAAGAAAAACAAAATGCTATATTGTCTGAAAAATGAGTTGTGTCGGAACGCACTTGGTACTTACCTTGGAGATCAACTTGGTATGTGTTGTCGTTTATCTTTTTGGTGATGGCGAAATGACCATATATCCGGGGCATGAGTTTGGACCTCCTTTCAGCTGGAAAACGGTCTTTCCTTAGGTAGATCCACACTAGATCTCCTTCCTCAAAGGTTTGCTCACGTCGACGTCTGTTGGCTTGTTCAAAATATCGCTTGGTCCGTTCGATGTTTTGCCTGGCCTTCTCATGGATCTTCTTGACCTGTTCGGCCTTTCGTTCACCATCTAGACTAGCCTTTTCACTCAAAGGTAAAGAAATTAAATCCATGGGAGACAACGGATTAAGTCATAGACGAATGCATTGCATGATTATAAGCGAATTCAACATGTGGCAAACATTCTTCCTAAGTTCTCAGATTCTTGCGAACTATTGTCCTAAGTAAAGCAGACAAATTTCTATTGACAACTTCAGTTTGGCCATCAGTTTGTGGGTGACAAGTAATTGAAAACAACAATTTAGTGCCTAACTTAGCGCACAAGGTTTTCCAGAAATAGCTCAAAAATTTAGTGTCCCTATCAGAAACGATCGATTTAGGCATGCCATGCAAACGAACAATTTCCTTAAAGAACAACTCAGCAATATGCACAACATCATCAGTGGTATGACACGGTATGAAATGTGACATTTTCGAAAACCTATCTACCACAACAAAAATGGGATCCTTTCCGGTTTTAGTTCTAGGCAGTCCTAATACAAAATCCATCAAGATGTCCGTCTAAGGATGGGTAGGAATAGGTAAAGGAAGGTACTTACCTGTAGATTGTACCTTGGCCTTGTATCGGTTGCAAGTCTCACACCGAGTGCAAACTTTCACCACATCCTTCTTCAAATTCGGCCAATAGAAATGATCTTGCAAGACTTTGAGTGTCTTGTCTATCCCAAAATGTCCCATCAGTCCTCTTCTGTGTGTTTCCCTAACAAGCAAATTTCTCAAAGAGCAATTAGGAATACACAGTAAAATAAGAATCCGTCATTCTTGAAAAAATTTCCAAAGACAAATTTGGAACAAGAAAGGAACGGTTCCTTAAAATCTAGATCCAAGGCATATAACTCCTTAATTTGCTCAAAGTCTAAGACTTTGGCGTCCATGGTAGTTATCAATGCATACCTTCTAGATTAATGACATAAGGAAAGGTTTCGATGAACTCTACCCATCTTGCATGACGCTTGTTGAGCTTTTGCTGACCTTTTAGGTGCTTGAGCGTCTCGTGGTCGGTGTGTACCACGAACTCCTTCGGCCAGAGGTAATGCTGCCATGTTTGCAAGACCCTCACCAAGGCATATAGCTCCTTGTCGTAGGTCGGGTAATTGAGAGTTGCGCATCCAAGCTTCTCACTAAAATAGGCAATTGGTCTACCTTCCTGCATGAAGACAACACCAATTCCAACTCCTGAGGCATCGCATTCAATCTCAAAATTTTTAAGAAAATTTGGTAAGACAAGAAGAGAGGCATTAGTAAGCTTAGCCTTTAGCTGGAAGGCCTACTCTTACTCTTTCTCCCACTTGAATCCCACGGTCTTCTTAATAACCTCGGTGAGTGGAGCTGCTAAGGTGCTAAAATGCTTAACAAAGCGGCGGTAGAACCCGGCCAGCCCATGAAAGCTCTGGACTTCTCCAACGGTCGTAGAACTCGGCCAATCCCTGATGGCCTTTACCTTCTCCTCATCGACCCGCACGCCGTCAGCACCTACAACAAATCCAAGAAACACAAGATTATCTGTCCCAAAAGTGCATTTCTCATAGTTAGCATAAACCTGCTCATTCTTAAGCACTTCTAAAACCGATTTCAAGTGAAACAAGTGTTCTTGATAATTTTGTTGTAAATCAAAATATCATCAAAGTAAACAACTACAAACACACCAATAAATGATCTAAGCATATGATTCATCAACCTCATAAACGTACTAGGTGCATTTGTTAGCCCAAATGGCATAACCAACCATTCATACAATCCTAATTTGGTTTTAAAAGCTGTTTTCCATTCATCGCCCTCATTCATCCTAATTTGATGATAACCGCTTTTTAAATCAATTTTTGAGAAATAAAATGAACCATGCAACTCATCAAACATATCATCTAATCTAGGAATGGGGTGTCGATACTTAACCGTGATATTGTTGATGGGTTGGCAATCAACGCACATTCGCCAGCTTCCGTCCTTCTTTGGGACCAAGAGGACCGGTACGGCACAAGGGCTCCTACTCTCACGAATATAGCCTTTCTCCATGAGCTCTCCAATCTGCCTTTGAAGCTCCTTGGTCTCCATGGGGTTTGTCCTATAAGCCGGTCGGTTCGGCAATGAAGCTCCTGGGACAAAGTCGATTTGGTGCTCAATCCCACGGATGGGAGGCAAACCGCTTGGGTTCTCTTCTGGAAACACGTCACCAAATTCTACCAAAAGTTGCTTAAGTTCACTCGGAAACTCCGGTGTTGGGTCAATTTTGGCCGTTAGTGTTTATTTAGACATAAGTAAAATCATAGATTGATGAGAACAAAGATTCTTTCTTACTTGACTTGCTTTGACAAAGAAGTTAGACTTCTTGGGTTTGGGCTCGGTATCAACCTTGTCTTGTTCACGGCTCTTCTTGATCTGGACTTGATCTTGGTGAACCTCTCGCGGTGACAAAGGCGCAAGCGTGATCTTCTTGCCGTCGTGTTCAAAGGTGTGGCGGTTGGTGTAGCCATCATGTATGGCCTTCTTGTCAAATTGCCAAGGCCGCCCTAAAAGGAATGTTGTCCTTGTACCGCCGAATTGCAAGCGACACCTCAACTTGCTCTTGAACTTGCATCTCTCCTTCGTCGTTTAACCATTCAAGCTTGTATGGTTTTGGATGCTTCTTCTTTGTCAAGCCTAATTTGCTGACAAGAGTCTCACTAGCAATATTAGTACAACTCCCACCATCAATGATTAAGCTACATACCTTGTCTTGAATAAGGCATCGTGTGTGGAAGAGATTCTCTCTTTGCGCTTTCTCGTCAAGCTTGCTTTGGATGTTGAGAGTACACCGGGTTACGAGTAACCTTCCTTCAGCTGGGTAGTCCACGGTGTCATCCTCATCTTCTTCTTCATCAAAGATTAGGCCCGTGTCTTCCCTTTCATCTTCATCTTCTTCTTCATCAAAGATTTGCTAGCATAATGGCCTAGCCCACGGCATTTGAAACAAGTGATGTCTCTAGCACGTCCTTGGGTCGCTTCCTGCTTGGGTTTATCACTAGCAACCGGATTAGTCTTAAAGTCGAAATTGGGTTTAGCCGGATACTTACCTTTGTCTTGTTAAGTTAGTTTTCGAGCGTTGGAAAAGGTCAGCTTTGAGTAACCCTTCCTTTTGACTTGTTGCTCAACCAAGATCGCTTTGTGGAGCATCTCCTTCAAGCTGTCATATTCTTGCAGCTCCATTTGGTTTTGTATCTCTCGGTTTAGACCGCTAAGGAAGCGCGCCATGGTTGCCTCCGGATCTTCATCCGAATTTATCAAGTTAGGCTCGGTTTCCTTACACAAAATCGATAGAGAAGAAGTGTTTAGAGAATTTTTTTTTTTTTGATTTAAGAGAATTGAAACGAAAAAGAAAGATACCAACCCTTTCAAGTGTGCTCTGATACCACTTGACACAATTTTCCCAAAGAAATTGCCCTTGAAGAATGATTGATGCGTTGGGTAAGGAACTTCCGAGGTTACTAACACTCTCAGTTCAGTGGTGGATCGATTCAGACCGTCAAAGGGTGTGAAAGTCCAATGGTATACAGATGAAAACCCGTTCCAACCTTGGATATGACGCACCAAGACGTTGGATTAAGCCGGTTGTGAGGATATAACGCACCAAACAACCAAAAGCTCTAAAGAACAAAATAAATACTTTTTGAGACTTTAGAAGAAAAACAAAATGCTAGATTATCTGAAAAATGAGTTGGGTCTACAAAAGGCACAAAAATTGCTAATTTATAAAACAATTCCTAAGCTCACATTTATTGAGAAAACATAAAGAAAAAATAAAAATAAAAGACATTTAATGCAGCAATCTCGACTTAAATGCGGTCTGGTCTTTGGTCTTGGTCTTGGTCTTGGCCGGCAATTAATGCGCTAGCCGTGAGCTGCTGTTGGCCTTGACTCGGCCGTTACGGTCAAGCGTGCGCGCGGTCGCTTTAACCGGTGTCTTGATGGGAGTTGAAGTCTCGAACCAACGCAAGTGTTACCGCCTCTTGAAGGCATTTGCCGCAGGACCGTGTCATTGGACCGGGTGAAAATGACATTGGGTCGTCATTGGCCAAATCTCGGTTGCCGGTTTGGTCCTTGGGTAGCGTTTCTCGGCCATCTTCACATCCAGCACGATGCATGGGTAAACCGTCTCGATCACTCGTCTTAAAAGCACCACTTGGTCGATAGATAGCTCGGGTCCGGTTGTCAGAGTGATCATTGGGTCGTGTCTTTCGAACCTATGCTTGATCTGGTCGTACCGGGTCGGTCGGGGTTGGGTCGGCAGGACTATCTTTGGGTTCATCTCGTTCCAAGGCAACTCTGGCTCGATCATCCGGCTTGTCACGTCTGTCTGGTCGAGGAATCTGTTGACCAACCTCCAATTGGTTGAAGGGGTCGTCCTCTCTAGATTTGCGGTCCAACCGTGAGTCGGACGGTCCGGTACCATGGTCCATGATTGTATCACCCCCCCAGGCAGGGGTTTCCCGTTGGTGACCCCGCTGCAGAGACAGAAAATTGAGAAAAATTCAAGGCGCACAGAGGCCATTTCCAGCAATCAACTTTTAACCGCAAGGCCACAGTGAGCACATCAAGCGGGAATACGCTGGCTTATATGAGCATGACCGGCCGAGAACTGACCGGCCTGATTGACTCGATTGACCCGGACGAGCCGGATGAGGAACACATGGGGCCTACCATAAAATTAGAAGATTCCGACGATCAAATGAAGAATGGAGACCAATTCTCTCGAGCAAGTGATCAAGAAGAACAAATGAGTCGTGCCAAAACACCCTTAGGACAGACTGATTTGAGAAATGTTCGAGAAATGCAACTTATTGACCAAATCGGACCCGAACGGCTGAACGCGACCAACCTTGGACCAGCGAAGATTCCACACGATGAACTTGGTCCAATGACACGTTCAAGGGCAAAGAAGATCAAAGAAATTGTGGGCTTGGCACGTACACAAATTTTGTCCAAGACCTACCCTTTGGGCCGAAATGAGGAAGCAACACGAAATGCCTAAAACCTTTTTGGAGATGCTTGAGGCAGCCTAAGCCTACAAGAAATGGCTCAATGTGCACGTCCAAGAAGCCATGAAACTGATTAAAGAGGTCGAGAGTCCCAACTTAAGTGGCCATAAAAATATCTTTAATTTTGTCTTTAATTTCATAACGTCAAACTTTTGGTTTTCCCTTTTTTTGTTAGTTTTTAAAAACTTGAATCTTTACTTTGGAAGATCATCCAATAATTTGTAATCAAACTCCTTTCTTGTTTCTTCAAGAACAAGTCCTTTGTTCCCATTTGAATTTTTTGATATTTTGATATGTAATATCCAAAGATCAACCGGTAAATCAAGTGTTATTCCACAAACACTTGTGTGACCATTCTACCATTCTAAAGAGTGATTATTGTGTTTTAAGATAGTTCAGGCGGTGGATTTAATATACCTATTGTTGGTTCTACACCAAGTCGCATTTGGAAGGATCCACAGCCTTGGATTGTTTGGGCGTTCTAAGATAGTTCAGGTGTTGGATTTAATATACCCAATATTGGCTCTACACGTTAAATCTTTGTTAAAGATTATCCAACTACCACCTTGGACTGACGATCTTTTGGGAAGATCCAAGTCAAGTAGGCTTAGGATCGCATCAAGTGGTATCAGAGCACCATTCCAAGCTCGGTAATCCCAAACAACTCTATCTTTAATTTCGAGTGCTAATAGCCTCAAAATTATTTTCCCAAAAATCTTTATTTTGTTTCACTGACGCTAGTAGCTCCTTGAACAAGTTGTTTTCTCCCAAAATTCAAAAAAAAGTAAAATAATAATAATATTTCAAGTTATTTCTTTTCTTGTCTCTTGAAAAGATATTCCCATCTTTTGTTGGCCTTCAGGATCTCACCTTATGGAATAGGTTCTTGTATCTTCCTCTAGACACGTCACTTTTAAGGTCAAGTCCACGGCCTGCAAAATGAGAATCCCCACCAAGAACTTCGATGGTCACTACCTTCAACATGATCCCCGTACGAGTAGCGAAGAAGCTTCATGTTGGTTTACGGATTAAGAGCTTTGTGAACAACCATGAGATCCTTAAGACGGTCTTCTTTTGCCGAGAAATCAGAATCATCACATATGACTTCTATGGACCAGATTCTATCATGTAAGAGACATTCTTCAAACATTGTTTTCGTCTATTGTCCTTTATATTTTTATTTATGAAATAGCTCTTTGCTATTGTCCTTGTACTCATTGGTTTCAAATTACCTCCAGTACATGTATCATAGCAATTAGAAGAAAGTTCAACCAGAAACAAAAAATTGATCACGTTATGTTTTTGATAAATCTTTTCTTCTGGATCTTTGACTTCTGAAATATGAGCTTCTTAAGTGTCCAGAGAAGTTACACAAAGAGCGATCTGCTCTAAATCTTTTCTAAATTCATCATTCTTATCGTCATATGGATCAAAGGTGCAGTGCCTATCATGTCTAGTTTCGTCTATTTCGATTTGGTTTCGCTCCACACCGATATCATCCCATGTTTGATTATCTTTAAGTTTTTCTTGGTTAAGGATGCTTTCAAATTTACCATCCTTCTCATATATGCTGTCTTGGAACTTGTTTCCAGTAGCTCTCAAGAATTCCAGTCTTTCATTCCATACATGTAGAAGAAATTCTCAAAAACTTATTGTTGGTGGAGGTGGATAATCGAATTGCCCTTCACAAAAGTTTCTCGGGATTCTAATGGAATCATCATCACTACAAACGTTTCTTGTTAATGGCTTTCAATGAGTCTTGAAAACCTTTTCTAGAGCTATTTCTAATTTAGAGTTTGTTAGTGTTTTCATAGAAATCAAGGCTCCATTGTTTTAAGTGATGTACCTGAAAAGCAAGAGTAGATTAACAAAAACTTTAAAAAAGAATAAAAATGCTAAACTTAATCTTTATCTTAGACTTAAAGGCGTACCCGACAACGGCACTGAAAACATGATGAGGTGTCAGGTTTTACCCAAAATATTTCCAACGATGAACATGTAAGTGCACATGAGATAATTGTAGTACTTCGGGATCGAAGCAACACATATTGAAAGGTTACACTATAAGTTTCATAGAAAAACTTTAAGCTAGAACAAAATAAAAGTGGGTTTGTTTTTACTGAAACGAAAGTAATAAGAAAGCAAATAAAATGAACTGTTGGCGTTAGAGAATCTTGGGGGATCCATGGTTCAGACTATTTATAGTTATGGTTCTAAAGACAATCATATATATATTCATTGTAGAGCTTGAAACACTATTTTTCGATAATTCCACTCTCATGGCAGAAAACTAATGTATCCTAATGAATCTAATTCAATAGCCCTGTGATGCAGATATCAAGTTCCGCATTAAACTTATTGATCAAGTAATTTCAAGGCCTACGGCTTTAAATGACAAGAACACAAAAGTCACTCTTTTGTAAGAAAACTTAATGTTTTACTGAATATTGTGAAGTATAAAGGGTGAATAAAATGGTACATGAGTGTGATCATATAGGCTCTTGCATAGCTAATAGAAGACATTATTTGATAAAATAAATCAACATAATGAAAGCTTGATTTTCAGCCAAATGAGGAAAGATGTGAAGGTTCCTTCTATCTAGACAACTTGGGAATAAAGTAGTGATGTCTTGGGGTTTTCTTGATGGTGTGTAAAATTTTTAAACTGTCAAAACCAAAACAAATTTGGATCACTCAGTTTGTAATTTTGGTTATGGTTAGATCTGAGCCGTTCTGGACTGGGTTTAAGTTTTTCATCTGTCCTTGATGTATCATAAATATGAAACAATTCGTTTCAGATCTTCATTCTTCACGATCCTTCAAAAGATACCCATATGTTTTTATCGGGCCTTTCGAGTGATTGCAGAATCATGGGCTTGTATGGGTTCAATTTCCTTAGATCTTCATTTGTATGGGCCCTTGAGAATCTGTTGAAGACATTCCAAGGTGTCTTGCGTCTTGGATGATTCACCTCAAACTTGTACGCTTCTTGTTCTGAGCCGTACTTGCATTCGGGTGAATCCGGTGGTTTCGCTTTGAAGTTGTTGTGCTTCTAATGGTTTGAGCTAGATTTTTATGTGTCATTGATGTCTCCAGAAGGTGGAAGGCTCGTCTCACCTTTTATTCCTCTTCTTGAATAGGCTTGGATTTCAGGTTTGTATCATTTCCTCTTTCTTTAAAGGTTTTGTCCTGAAAACTTGTTCAATCGATCTAGTGTTGTCGGTTGAATGTAGGTGCACCTCATTTACTGGTTTTTACTTATCAACAAAAACTTCAGGTGATGTAGGACATGGGAAATCATCGGATAGTGCAAGTGGCTCCGGCTCCTTGGAAAGGAAGGTAGTTGATAGGAATCTCGGAACCAAACCCGGCGACGTTGAGATTGAACCGAAAATATCTGAGGAATTCCGCAGCCTCAGTGCGACCCATTCGCCCCATTCTTCTATCCATCGACCGAGCAAAAGCCCTTCCTAGACAGCCTCTCATCAGTAGTGGACGTTTTTGGTTTTGAATTCGCTTTTAGTAGACGCTTGCATATTGGTTTTCTACCATAGCACACTTTGATCTCTTGTGGCAAAAATCTCTAGGTATATATCTCACGTCCATGAGTAGCATCAGCCCTTACCAAGTGTTGATGGCTGGCTCGTTGTAATACCAGCGTTCTTCTTCTTCTAGATCCCACCATATGGCGGCTTCACCGCGTAGTTGACTGATGACAAGAGGTAATCTCTCATGTTCTCGTATTCGGTTGTTGAAAACGTAACAATCCATGTCGCTCTAACATCAAAAAAAAAAAATAGAGAGAAGAATCAAAGAAAAATTCAGAAAGAATGAAAAATCTTTTTTTAGGATGTAATAAAACATAAACTTTAAAGGAGGCAACACGAAACAATTGTTTTAGATTTTTTGATGAAAAAAAAAATTTGTTCTTTTTATTGGTTTTTAAACGAAATGGAAAGCAAATTTCGAAAATAAAATTGATAGATTATAGGAGCTTTTAGCTCTGATACCAAATGAAATAAAATTGGAATCACACCAAACTTATTGATCAAGTGATTCAAGGCCTGGAGCTTGAAATGGACCGTGGGCCGAATGTGAAGCTGAAAGTGGAGGTTTATGTCTTTGAATCCACAACTACACACGAACCAGAGTGCTTAAATCTCACAAACAACCCATAAACGCAATCATGCAAGACAATGAAATCACACTAAGGGATTGAAATGGCAAGAACACAAACGACACACTTTTGTAAAAGAAAACTTAAGGTTTTACTGAATAAATATAAGTACAAAGGGTCAAAAAATGATGCAAAAGTGTAAATTTATACAGAATCGTGCATAGATAATCTAAGACATTAACAGATAAAATAAATCAGCATAATAAAAAAAAAGCATAAATGATAAGTCAGTCAAAACTTGATTGATATAGCCTTTAAAGCTTGGTTTTTACCCAAATGAGGAAAGGTGTGAATGTTCATTGTAGCTAGCCAACTTGGACTTGAAGTATTCATGTCTACTAGCTGAAAAAACCAAATAGATCAAAAGAATATACCAATTGGATCATATATGATCTAACTGGCTCCGGATAAGGAAATTTTATGTGTGGAATGATTCACTTGATTCTATTCTTACCGGTCCACTTTAAGACACTAAAGAGATCCTCTAAATCATATGAAACGTCTCCTGGATACCAAAAATAAGTCTGCGTTGATCCAAATTAGGAAAGGTCCGAGATTTAATAGTTTTGGATCAACCGGTTTGTAATTTCGGTTATGGTCAGGTCTGAGCTGTTCTGGTGAGGTCTGAGCTGTTCTGGGATGATTATTGGTTTCCCATGGGTCCTTGATGATTCAAGAATATGGAACAAGTCTTTTCTGATATTGAATTTTCATGGTTTGACCGCAATCATTCAAGATATGCGCATATAATCTTATCATGGTCTTCAAATGATTGTAGAATCATAGGCTTGCATTGGCTCATTTCCGTTGGATCTTCACTGGTATGGGCTCTTGAGAGGCGTTTGAATACAGTCCAATGTGTCTTGTAACATGTCTGATTCACCTCGAACTCATGAGCTTCATTTTTGGGTCATACTTGCATTCGGGTGAATCCGGTGGTTTCTCTTTTAAGTTGTTAAGCTTTACATGGTTTGAGCTGGTTTTTTTATGTACCTTTGATGTCTTCAGCAGGTAGAAGGCTCGTATCACCTTCTCTTCCTCCTCTTGAATAGGCTTGGATTTGAGGTTTGTATCAATGATGCAAGTATCGAGTTCGATATGCTCATCAAATAATATTAAGAATCAGCTTTCGTGTGATAAAGATATATCCTATCTAATCTAATTCAGGCGAATCAACCAAGTGATGTATAAGAGATAACTTTCTATGTCAGTGCTATCTAATGGAAGTGTCACACTAGAAATGAAATATATCAACCAAACCATGAATCAGTGTCCCTTATAAAATGTTAAACAAAAGACTACTCGCACATGAAGAACAAAATAATAGAAGTAAATATAAGAGATAACATAAATAAAAAGGTTTACAAAGCTTCTCTATATCAAAATAGAAAGAGGAGATCATTTCCCAATGAACAAGACAAAGAAACGGAACAAGGTAATGAAAATTATGAAACTTTGGTGGCTACTCAGTGGAGGTTTTTCAAGGCCCTCTCTAGGATATTGAGCTTTCTGGCCTCTATGTGCTTCTATAATGCAGGAGGTAGCTATAGAGAATCCTTGATAAATTTGGTCATATTTGGAGATTTTTCAGAAAATTTCCTTTTCTTTTGGACAACTGTTATCAAGTGGAGAGATCACTGGTATTCGGTTTCACTGAGTTGAAGATTTGGATCCGAATTTGCCAACCCTATTTAAACTTTTGGGTGAGACCTTGTCCTCTTGTTCGATCGGAACGTTCATAACTCGGCTGCCTTTGATGACATATGCCCTCAAGAAGAAATAAGTTATTTAGATATTGACGTAAATTAGTATCGGTTAAGGATTGATTTGATTTTTGTTCTTTATTTCTTCCTAATTGATGTACAGAGTCGGGTTAGTTCGCTTGAGTCAATATATGTTTATAAATACACCTGTAAAGGTTGACTGCTAACGTAATGCGAAATGAGTTTTACAACTCATTTCTCATCGATTGGATGGCTTGAACTATGATGACTGGAATGCTGCTATACATATAGCTTTGGATGCTAAGAATAATATAAATTTCGTTGATGGATCTTTAACTGGTCCTCTTAAATCGGAAGCTAGGTTTCGCCATTAGTCTCCATGTAACAATACGGTGAAATCATGGTTGTTGAACTCTGTCCCTCCTCAAATATATGCTTCATGTCTTTGAATGATGCGGTGGATATTTGGCGTGATATCCGTGGCTGTTTTCAAATGGCTAATCTTCATCACACTTTCAATTTCTCGCATGAGATTGAAAGATTTACGTCAAGGATATATGTCTCTCTCACTACTACACAACTTTGAAGATCTTATGGGATAATCTTGAAAGCTCTGACGAACCTGATCAATCTTGGATTTGTGGTAATGCTGCTCATATGCAATTAAAGTCTGAGCGCACTAAGATTCTTAAATTCTTGGCAGGGCTTAATGAGTTTTATACAATCGTCAGTCATCAAATCATTATGAGAAAGGCTCTCTTTATCTGGCATTCCTGAAGCAAGCACAACTCACTTTAGTATCTCCTTCTCTTCCTCCACTTATTCATTTATTGGTATTCTGATGGTTTCTCATCACACTCTCCATAATCACACATGGGTTATTGATTATGGTGCCACACATCATGTTTCACATGATAAGAATTTTTTAACCTCTTTGAATACCTCATTGTGAGTGGTGTGAATCTTTCAGCGCGATCTATGATTAAGATTAATGGAGTGAGGAATATTCAACTCAACAAACATATATATCTTCACAATGTGTTGCTCATACCAGAATTTTGCTTGAATCTTCTCAGTATAAGTTTTCTGACAACTGATCTTGGTTCATGCGTGATATTTGATCCGTCTTCTTGTACCATCCATGATCCTACCTAGGCGTTGACGATTGGTTAGGATAGACGTGTGGCAAATCTCTATGTGTTGGATACACAGACTCCATCAGCTTCACTCAGTTCAGTAGTTGATATTGGCATGTGGCACAAGAGACTTGGTCACCCATCTTCTGCAAGACTTGATGCTATTTCAATGTTTTGGGTACTACAAAACTCAAGAATAAAAGAAGTTCTTACTAGGGGTGGGCACAAGGCTAGTACTTGCTATTTTGGGTATACTTAATTCTTGTATTGCCTTGTACGAGTAATAAAAATTTGGACTTGTAATTGGCTTGTTAAAAACAAGTACCCGTAATTTCAAGTACTTGCTATAAAATAGCACACTTGCAAGTTTTTTTGTCCCGTTTTATAACTTGTTACTTGCAAGTAACTTACTGATTCCTTGCAAATTATTTGATAATTAATTGTAACTTACTTACTTATTATTTCTCTTATTCTTTATTTACTTAATTTTGTTTTAATTTTTAATTTAATTTAATTTTGTTTTAAATTTTTTATATAAAAATTATATATATAGAATATTTGACAAAAAAAATAAGTAACGGGTAAAACAACCCGAGTATTAATTTTATTATAACATTTGTTACAAACCCGTACTTGCAAATATCAAATTTTGTTACTTGTTAATTGCCTTGACAATGTCAAGTACTTGATTTTTCAAGCCGAGTACAGGACAAATAACGAGTACGGGACGAGTATCAAGTAATTATGTTACCCCTAAGTTCTTACTCCCACACTTGTCATTTGGCCAAACAGAAGAAACTCTTTTATACTCCTCTCAACAATATATGTAATTCAAACTTTTCAGTTATTGCAAATTGACATTTGGGGACCATTTTCAATTGAACCTATTGAGGGATATCGATAATTTTTTAACTATTGTTGATGATCACTCACCAGCTACATGGATCTATTTGCTACACAGAAAAAAATGAAGTTCTAACTGTTTTCTATGCTTTTATCAACCAAGTAGAGAATCAGTTTAACATCATACTCAAGTCTGTACGTTCAGACAATGCCCATGAGTAACAGTTTACAAGATTCTACTAAGAGATGGATATTCTTGCTTATCATACATGACTAGAGACTCCAAAACAAAATTTTGTTCTTAAACGCAAGCCCCAACATATCACAAATGGTGCGCGTGCTCTTAATGTTCCACTACAGTTCTGGGGAGATTGTGTTTTAACAACAGTATTTCTAATCAACATGACACCTTCCAAGCTACTATTGAAAAAGACTCCTCATGAGATTCTAACTGGTAAAACACCTGCTTATTCTTAGCGGAAGTCTTTTGGTTACCTCTGCTATGGTTCTACTTTTACAAAGCAATGCCATAAGCTTCTTCTTCGATCAAGGGCTTGTGTGTTTTTGGAATATCCATCAGTGTTTAAGGGATACATGTTTATTAATTTGGAAAGTAATCACATTTTCGTTCCAAGAATGTTATTTTCCATGAAGACATATTCCCCACGAAGTCATCTTATTCATCCCTTGTACTTTTGGATGTCTTTCACCAAAGGATTCTGAGTCTTCAAGTATCATTTCATCTCCCTCTTCTCCTTTATCATCACCTCTCTTAACAGAAAAAAGAAACCTCCTACTCATGTACAGGACTATCACTGTTATTCTCTTGAGAAAAGTTCTCTTCATCCCATTTCTTCATTATTATCCTACTCTAAACTGTCTCCATCTCATCTTTCCTATATCAGCAACATCACTAAGATTTCCATCCTCATTCATTTTCTAAGGCTCAGAAATCCAAGGAGTGAGAGGTTGTTGACAAAGAAATTAGAGCCGTGGAATCCACTAATACTTGGGATGTAACCAATTTACCTCAAGGAAAAAAGGCAGTAGATTGTATGTGACTTTTCACATTGAACTTTATGGCTGATGGTAGTCTTCAGAGATACAAGGCTCTTCTTTTCCCAAAGGGTTACACTCAAAAGAAGGAGTTGGATTATTGTAAAAATATTTCTCATGTTGAAAAGATGGCTACTGCTAAGGTTTAGTTAAAGGTCTCAGCCTCAAAAAAGGTTTTGTAACTTAAGTTGACATTTCTAATGTCTTTTCTAAATGGAGAATTGGAAGAGAAAAATATATATGAAATTACCAGAAGGTTATGCCGAGAAAGGAGCCCTCTTACTAGGAATGTTGTCTTACATTTGAAGAAATCCATATATAGTTTGAAACAAGCCTCTAGACAGTTTTTTAAGAAGCTCTCAGAGTCTTTGCTTCAATTAGGATTTGAGAAAATACATGGTAATCATACTCGTTTTGTCAAATCTTATGGTGATGAGTTTATGGCTGTTTTGCTGTATGTTGATGAAGTAATAATAGCCAGCAAGAGTGATATTGAAGCTACACAACTCAAAACTGCTCTCAAACAATGTTTTAAGCAGCGTGATCTTTAAAACATCAAATATTTTTTGAGGTTGAAAGTAGCTCTCACATCTGAATCCATCTCTCTTTGCCAACGCAAATATGATTTGGAGATACTCACTTTCACTGAAATGTTGGCTGCAAACCTTCCTATGTTCCTATGGTTCCAAATTTAAACCTTTCTAACTTAGATCGTGATCTTATTGATAACATAGAGTTATACAGAAGGATTTTGAAAAGATTGATGTACCTCACCATCACTCATCCTGACATAAATTTTGCTGTCAACAAGTTATGTCAGTACTCATCTACTCCAAGATCTTCACACCTCAAAGCAGTTTATAAAGTACATTAGTATATCAAAGGCATTGTTGGTCATGATTTATTTTATTCTGCTTCTGATGATCTTACTCTTGAAGGATTTTATGATGCTGATTGGGCTTTATGTATGGATAGTCATCGTTCTACAACTGGTTTTAGCATGTTCAATGCCTCTTCTTTGATATCTTGGCAATCAAAGAAACAGCTTACAGTATCTCGTTCTTCCGTTGGAGCTTAATACAGAGCTTTAGCTCTTGCTTCATGTGAAATGATGTGGTTACGTCAACTACTGATAGATATGAGGATTGACACTTTTGCTATCTCGGTTCTTTGCTCTAATAGTACTGCATCCATATACATTGTTACCAGTCCAATTATTCATGAAATGACAAAGCATGTTGAACTCGATTGACATATGGTTTGTGAAAATTTGGATATTAGTCTTCTCAAAACATTTCATGCAAGAACATTGGATAAAGTAGCATATATTATGACTAAACCATTGTTTCCTTATCTGTTTGAGCATCTTAAATCCAAGATGACCCTTCACAACATTTAATGTTCATCGTGAGGGAGACTATTGAACTACATTAATATTAGTTAAAGATTCATTGGTTTTTTTCGTTGGTTCTTTCTAAATGATTGTATATACTTGGTTTAGTTCAGTTTAGTCAATACCTGTATATATATACACTGGTAAATGTTGACTGTTGACGTAATGAGAAATAGATCATTATCTAACGAACTTTTCTTCATCTTTTTCTTCCTCTTGATTCCATGAATCATAATATTAGGTACTGCGATTTCGATTAAAAGAATAAAATGTTAGAGATGATGACTGTTTATTGTTACTATGTAAGCTATAGATATTTGCTGCTCTAACGGTATATCAATTTGTAGACCTAGCTTTTTTGCTGTAGCATGCATAAAGTACATTATCTTACATTCAAGACAAGTCGTGAAATTTCTAGTTGTTGTGTTTGTTTTAAACTCCTTTCTCATTGTTGTGGTAGTTTCAGGGAATATATCTTATCAAATTTCCAATTAACCGAAACTACTACTTTTCTAGACATTTTTCGTAACCTTTTAAAGAGAGAGATATGTCCATCTTCTAAGAGATGATTTTTTTTTGTATTTTTTTTCTTCAGATCTTTCATTTTCTTATATTCTCTTGTGGGGGAATTATAGTGAGACGGTGGGAACGAGCATTTCAGGTACCACTTATATTTTTTTCCCATGAGTAATGAGACACCAAACTGCTACAAGCAAATAGACTTGAATAGAAAGTTTACTAATTTTGATACTAGCAAAACTCTTTATAATCTCAATTCTGCTTCAATCTTATTATAGGTCATAACATATCTTGTGACGAGTACAATTGTGAGGTGTGACTGGAACAACCCAATACAAACTCTCTCGAGCTCGTTTTTCATTGTGACACCAATAACATCACATGAACATGATTTATCATATTCCATTGTTGATTAATGTCTAAGAACACAACATATACCTCAAAAACAAAGAATATAACATATACATAAAAATCAAAAACATTATATCGACAGTGAATTTACATAGATGCTTCAACAAGCTATTTTAAATTCAGTACTTAAAAATAAAGGTAAGAACTTACATATCCACAGTGGTGTTTTCTAGGCTGTGGAGGACAATCAACTATGGACACTATCTGTCACGACCTTCTTCGGGAGATCTGAGAAAGCATTAACTCATTTTACAAGGAAGCTTAATGGGACTTATGTTGTTGGATTGTGAAATTCAATATAATTTGGAGTAAAAAATAATTGAAAAGTCTAAAACTTATGTTAATCATTATTCCAAAATCCCGTTAAGTTTTTCAGACCAAAAATTCATGGAAAGGAAAATCTAAAGTTCTCCATTAGCTCTCCCTATAAACAAGGTTCTTGTGCAGAAAATATGAACATTGGAAACTTCTTGGGTGAAATCCTACCCAATTTACTCTTCATCAACATAAATCGTAGCCGCCGCTACTGTGCGGGAAGTTTTCCCGATGAACCATGGGTAACCCATGGCTATATATCAATAGAAAGCACCGACTCCCTGTTTCAGAAAGCTCAAGTTCGTCCAGATCTAAGATACATACGAAAATATAATACCGATTCTTTTATTCAGAAACAATTTCCCCAAATCTCTAACCACTGTAGGTCTGGCGAGTATCTGTAGAGAGACCAAACGAACGAGAAAATATGACATGACTGATAGTAAATTTTGTGATAACATTCTTGAATCTAAATCATCATCGAAAGCATATTATCATTATGTTTTATGCTTAGAATGTTATGGCTGTTTTCCTAGGTTTGATTTTTATAGTATGAATATGTGACTAGGAGGATGAGAACTCGCGTGATAGGTGGTATAGTGATCCGTTTAAGCTACTATTGGGTAAGGAGATGTATAGCCCTTATTCCTAGGTCTCTATCAAATATCTCTGCACTATATTTTGTATTTTGGGAGTTAGAAAAGTTGTTCTTTAAGCTTTCTTGTTCTAAACGTGATTTACAGATTTGAATTGGTATCAGAGCTAAGTTGAAAAACTTGATCAGAGGAGACCTGTGTGTGTGAGTTCGTAAGGCCAAGATGGGAAGCGTAACTCAAGCAACACAACGGACAAAAGAGCTCGGAGCTCCATCCATTCAATGTCTGATGCTATCACCCACAAATTACACTGTGTGGGCGATGAGGATGAAGATTCTGCTTCGTGTAAGCGAAGTGTGGGATACGATTGAACCAGGGACTGCCGATCCAAAGAGGAATGATGTGGCGACAGCTCTGCTTTTCCAATCCATCTCCGAGTCACTTATTCTGCAAGTCAGAGAGCAAGATTCAGCGAAGAAGCTGTGGGATGCAATCAAAGCGCGTCATCAGCGAGCAGACCGTGTGAAAGAAGCTAGATTGCAAACTCTTGTAGCAGAGTTAGATCGATTAAAGATGAGTGACTCAGACACGGTTGATGAGTTCGCAGGCAAGATATCAGGAATTGCAGCTCAATCAGCTTCGTTAGGAGAAACAATCGAGGAGACAAAGCTGGTTAAGAAGTTCTTAACAAGCCTCCCTCCACACAATACATTCACATCGTAGCGTCCCTGGAACAAGTTCTAGACCTCAAAATAACAGGCTTTGAGGACATAGTCGGACGCATAAAGGCATACGAAGATCGTGTAGGGGGAGAGACTCGAAGCGAAGACCAGGGAAAGTTGATGTACGCAAACGCAAACAGAGGCGGTAGAGGCAGAGGGAGTAACAGTTCTGGTAGAGGCAGAGGTCGAGGAAGGACTAATAGGCAGAACCAGAGTGCGACCGCAGAGCAAAACCAGAAGCCTAAGAAGGACCTCTGCAAGATAATATGCTGGAGATGCGACAAACCTGGACATTATGCAACACAATGTCCTGAAAAACCATTAAATCAAGAGACAAACTTGAATGAAACTCAGGAGGAGGATGCTCTTTATGTTCATGAAGTGGTGTTTTTGAACTAAGACAGGGTGTTTCTGAAAAATTATGAGACAAACTCGGAAAGTGAGTGGTATCTAGACAACGGAGCAAGTAATCACATGACGGGTAATGTGAATTTCTTCTCAAGTCTAGATGATAACATAAAAGGGAAAGTAAAGTTCGGACATGGCTCGCATGTCAATATTGTCGGCAAAGGATCTATAGCGTTTATAGGGAAGACGGGTGAAAGAAGAACACTCAACGACATCGTGCAACTCAAGCCTTAGAGGTAGTACACGACGACTTATGTGGACCAATAACACCACCAACACCAGCTAATAATCGATATGTATTCGTTCTCATTGATGATTTTTCAAGATTCATGTGGTCGATCTTGTTAAAAGAAAAGAGTGAAGCATTCGATCGGTTCAAAAGGTTCAAAGAGCTGGTAGAAAAGCAAACAGTTCTATCCATCAAAACCTTTCGCACCGATAGAGGAGGAGAGTTTGCCTCATCAGATTCCAATCGGTTTTGCGAAGAAAGAGGAGTCGCAAGACACCTAACTGCACCATATTCACCACAACAAAACGGTGTAGTCGAAAGGAGAAACTGAACTTTGATAGAGATGACAAGAAGCTTGCTTAAAGCTATGAAAGTACCGAATGAGATGTGGGGAGAAGCAGTGAGGCACTCAACATATCTCATCAACAGAATTCCCACCAAAGCTTTGAACGGTCAAACACCATATGAATGCTACACAACAAATAAACCCAACGTAGCACACCTAAGGGTATTTGGTTGCGTCACATATGCAAAAATCACCACACCAAATCTAAAGAAGCTAGATGACAGGTCAAGGATGGTGATAAACCTTGGGACAGAGGAAGGTTCTAAGGCCTACAGGCTCTATCATCCAGTCACAAGAAAGGTGATTGTTAGTAGAGACGTAGTGTTTGATGAAGAAAAGGCTTGGGACTGGTCAACGATTACAAGAAGCTCCGACGGAGAACCAGGCACATTTAAGCTTTATCAAAGAGGTCTCATTGAAGATGGAAACGTACATGGTGATGTTCATCATAACAACGACAATTACGATCCGGTTCAAGAACATGAGAACCAAGATGATGAAGAAGAAGATGTGCACGTAGAGGAAGGTGAAAATCAAGGAGTTGATAATAATCAAACCGTGACAAGATATGGTCGCGTAATCAATAGACCAAGGTATCTTGACGATTACGTTCTTATGGCTGATCTCGAAAGTGTGAAATTATTGTTTACAATCGATGGAGAGCCAGAGAACTACTATGAAGCGAAAAATCTGAGAGTGTGGTGTGAAGCCATGAAAGCCGAATTGGATTCTATCACAAAGAACAAGACGTGGGAGCTTGTAAATCTTCCTGAAGGAGTGAAAGTCATAGGACTGAAGTGGATTTTAAAGGTTAAGAAGAAGGCTGATGGATTGGTGAACAAATATAAAGCTAGGCTAGTTGCAAAAGGTTATGTGCAACAACAAGGTATAGATTTGGAAGAAGTATTTGCACCAGTTGCAAGAATTGAAACTATACGTCTACTTATAGCCATTGCTGCAACAAGAGGTTGGAAAATTCACCATCTAGATGTTAAGACGGCGTTCTTAAATGGAGATCTAAACGAAGAATTCTGTGTAAGTCAACCGGAAGGCTTTACAAAGAAAGGAGAAGAAGACAAAGTTTTCAGATTATATAAAGCGTTATATGGTCTACGACAAGCGCCCAGAGCTTGGAACCTTAAGCTTGACCACGTTTTGAAGGAGATGAGCTTCACTAAGTGTGTCAAAGAACCATCGGTCTACCTCAAGGAAGAAAGAA
Source organism: Schrenkiella parvula (assembly GCA_000218505.1). NCBI lineage: Eukaryota > Viridiplantae > Streptophyta > Magnoliopsida > Brassicales > Brassicaceae > Schrenkiella > Schrenkiella parvula. The sequence goes on along the minus strand of CM001192.1, from coordinate 6,763,723 downwards.
ATGATTTCTTGATTGTAGCAATATATGTTGATGACTTGTTAGTTACAGGTTCTTCAAAGAAAATTATTGAAAAGTTTAAGATGGACATGTCAAGAATATTCGAGATGTCGGATCTCGGAAAGCTATCATACTATCTTGGTATAGAAGTAATTCAAGGAGCGGAGGGAATTAAGATCAAGCAAGAAGGCTACGCTCAAGGAATTCTTGTTGATACTCAGATGGATACATGTAACTTGACTCATGTTCCAATGGAGTCGAGCTTGAAGCTTTCAAAAGCGGAAGATGAACCAGAGATTGATGCTACACAGTATAGAAGAGCTATCGGATGTCTTAGGTACCTCATTCACACACGACCAGACCTATCTTATGATGTTGGAGTCTTAAGTAGGTACATGCAAAGTCCAAGAACCTCTCATGGACAAGCACTCAAACACGTATTGAGGTATGTGAAAGGAACGACCGAGATGGGGCTGTTCTTTAAGAGAGATGGGACGAGTAAACTTGTTGGTTACAGAGACAATAGCCACAACATTGATGTAGATGATGGGCGAAGCACCTCAGGGCACATTTTCTACTTCGGCTCGTCACCAATCACGTGGACATCCTTGAAGCAGCAAACCGTCGCAATGTCATCTTGTGAGGCAGAGTTTATGGCCGCAACAGAGGCAGCGAAGCAAGGCATATGGCTTAAAGAATTGTTAAGTGAGATACTAAGAGTAGAAGACGAAAAGGTCATACTAAGAGTTGACAACAAATCTGCCATAGCCCTTACTAAAAATCCGATGTTTCATGGGCGAAGTAAGCATATACTTAGACACTATCATTTCGTTCGAGAGTGTGTTGAAAACGGACAGATAGAAGTTGAGTATGTACCAGGCGTGGAGCAGAAAGCAGATATACTCACCAAGGCTTTAGCTAAGATCAAGTTCAAGGAGATGAGGAGCTTAATCGGAGTTCAACCTATACGTTTGTGTTCTATAAGACTTGAAAGAGAGAGATTTAGTTTTTGAGAAGTTTTCTAAATCAATAAAGAAAAGTTGTTCTTTAAGCTTTCTTGTTCTAAACGTGATTTACAGATTTGAGTTATGTTATCCTTACTCGGACTGTTCTGTGCAGCAAGTAGATCAGAACAGCCCATTGGGATAAGGTGCTTGGACAGGCAAATCAATCTGGATTGTCATAAAACTTTGCAAAGAATTTCAGGACATATAAATATAGCTCTTGGTTGAACAAGAACCTATTTGAGATCTAAGAATATAAGGAAACTTGATGTGAAAGTCGTGACATTGAATCTGTCCAACAGAAGGGAAAAGAAAATCAGTTTTCTTCATCGTCAAGTGCCTAAGGTGAGGGCAAGTGATCTGTGAATTCATGGTTATGCGATTGTATGATGTGTTGAGTGTAATGATAAATTGAGTGTAAGAAAATAGTGATTGATGTGTTGAGTGTAATGATAAGTTGTGATTAGTGAAATAGTATTGTTAGGATGAAAGGTAGTTATATTAAGTTGAGACGTGATTGTGTGTGATGTTGGACTGAGGGAGAGAACGCTGATCCCTTTAAATCTCGTAAACCGGTAGATGATCTAAATGTGGCGTACGACCTTTGGAGGTGATGTCCAGCCTAAGTGTCATGTGATAAGTGTGGAAAGTTTTGAATTGTTAAATGTGAATGTAAATGTGATAAGTGAAATATACATATATAAAGTAATGTGGTTATATGATTATGTTTTGTTAGAAGATAAGTTGTATGATGCATAACTGTTTTCAAGCTTAATATACTGGTTTGCGAATTTATTTTGTTATATTGTGTTAACCATGTGGACATATATGATCAACTTACTGATTAATTCATTATTTACCCCCTTCTTTTCCCCCATTTTAGTGTGTGCATGTATTTTCTTGTGGTTCAAGTTAGGGTGCGAGATCTATGGCTCAAAATGACTAGGGAAGGATGTTACAATTTGGTATCAGAGCTAAGTTAAAGATCACCTTAGTTCTGATCCAGAGGGTCAATGTAAAAAAATGTAAAGGTGGGTTTAAAGTATTTTTTTGGAACATTTTAAACGGATCGAGAAGCATCTAGTTGTTAAGACACTTCAGTGTTTTGATTAGTAGAGAGTGTCGAGTTGTTAAGACACTCATGTGAACCGGCTGAAGTTAAGCGACGTATTGGACTCCAAAACAATCATGTATGTATTTGACATGTTAGACGTGTCCTTCAAGTTATTAGATTTTCATAGTGTATTTTCAATATCAAATTGCTCAGCGTAGTCTGGAAATCACATTTGATCTTACAAGACCCGTGAAAGGAACAAGAAGAAAGTTATCGGCACAAGGTAGGATTTTACATGAATAAAAGACTAGGGTTGGAGAAGAAAAAGAATGGGTAAAATTACACCATAAAAGAAAATGAGGACGCTACATTTGGAGCTCTTTAAGGAACACATCAAAGCAAGCTCACGACAGGGATTCGAGGAAGAATCTTATTAAAGTGGGAGAGTTTGTCACGACCCTATTCCGAACATCTGAGAAAGTCCTAACTCATTTTGCAAGGAAATTTAACGGGTTTCTGTTGTTGGGTCGTGAAATTCATTATAATTTGGAGTGAAGTAAAATTGAAAGATCATAATCTTATATTAGTCATTATTTTCTAAAACCCCGTTAAGTTTTTCAGCTAAAAACTTCATGTAAAGGAAAACTTAAAGTTCTCCATTAGCTCTCCCTATCAAAAGGGTGTTTTTCCACATAAAGCAGAAATAAGCACGCTTCTATATTGTTTTAGTACCATGAGGTATCACGGCAAAGGAAACATAAGGGAGTACATTTTAAAAATGTCAAACACTGTTTCAAAACTTAAGACTCTCAAGACTGAGCTTTCGGAAGAAGTGCTCATATTTTGTGTCTTGAACTCTCTTCCTCCTCAATTCAATCAATTGAAATCCAGTTACAACACATAAAAGGAGAAATGGTCTCTTAATGAGCTTATTTCATATTGTATACAAGAGGAGGATAGAATGAAACAAGAAAGGTCTGAAATTGGTCATATGGTCAACGCCTCTAAGGGCCAGGGTAAAAGAAAGAAATCTGAGATCTTTAAGAATGATGCTGCTAAAGTTCCTTCTCAATCAAAGCATGCTAAGGTTGAAGATACATGCTTCTTTTGTAAAAAAGCTGGACATATGAAGAAGGACTCCAAAAGTACCATGCTTGGCGTGGAAAGAAATGTATGTTCCTTGTTATGGTCTATTATGAAGTGCACTTAGTTGAGGTACCTAGAAACACTTGGTGGTTAGACTCAGCTGCCACAACTAACATCAGTGTTTCTTAGCAGGGTTGCCAAAGCTATGGAAAACCAACTGAAGCTGAAAGATACATTCATGTGGCTAATGGATTTCCGGTGCATGTGGAGGCAATTGCGCATTTTCGATTATTTTTTAGTACTGGTCGTTAAAAGACACTTTTGTACCGTTATTTAGACAGAATTTGGTTTATGTTACTTATTTAGACGAATCTAGTTATTCTTGTCTAAGTGGGCATGGTACTGGTAGACTTATAAAAAATCACAGTCTTTATATGCTTGACACTCTACCTTCTCATGATGAAAGTTTAAGTGTTCAATCAATGCTTACTAAACGTAAATTTGAAAATGCAAGTTCAAGAAATCCATGGCACAAATGCTTAGGTCACATCTCTCGAAATAGAGTTGAGCGACTTGTTTCAGATGGTATATTGGATTCTGTTGACTTCACAAATTGTGATGTCTGTGTAGATTTTATTAAAAGAAAACAAACTAAACATAAGAAATTGAATGCATATAGAGCTAAAAAAATTCGTAAGTTGATACATTCAGATATTTGTGGATCTTTTCCTAAGGCATATGGGAACGGGCTAACAATACTTAATATCTTTCATATATGACTACTCTCGATATGCATATTTGATATGCATATTTGTTTCATATTCATGAAAAATCACAGTCTTTGGCCGTATTCAAGAATTTTAAGGATGAAGTTGAAAACCAACTTGAGCGAAAGATAGATTCTGTGAGATCTGATCGTGGTGGTGATTATTAACAACGTCCATGACCATTTGCCAGATATCTAGAAAAATGTGGAATTGTTCCACAATACACTATGCATGGGTCTCTCAGCATGAATGGTGTATCTGAAAGACGTAATCGCACTGTTAAGGACATGGTAAGGAGTATGATATGTCTGTCCACCTTACCAAAATCACTTTGGAGAGAAGCACTAAAGACTGCAGCCTACAATCTTAATAGAGTACCAACTAAAGCAATTGCAAAGACACCTTATAAGCTTTGGACTGAAAGAAAACCTAGTCTGAAATATTTTCACATTTGGGGATGTCCAGCTGAGGCAAGGACTTATAGGCTATTTAAGAAGAAATTGGACTCCAGAACTGTGAGTTGTTACTTTGTTGGTTATTCTGAGCGATCTAGGGGCTACAAGTTTTATGATTCCATATAGAAAAATATTTTTGAGACGGGAATTTCTACTTTCTTTGAGGATGTTGAATTTGAGGGGGAGAAATGAGGTTAGAGACATCATCTTTGAGAAAGAATCGGATTCAACTTCTAACCCGATTCATATAGTTGCTTTCAATAAAGCAAATCTGGAACCTCAAGTTGATACTGACGTCCTTCCTCCAAATGAAGATGACTGTGTTATTGAACATGAACGTCAAATTCAAAATCCTCAAGAAGAAGTGCAACAAGAACAAATGCCTTTGCGGCGATCCACTAGAGAAAGGAGAAACGTTATTACCGATGATTATATAATGTTTCTTTTTCAACAAGAGATAAATCAAACCCAGTTAGAAAATGATCCTATCAATTTCTGTGAGGCCAAGGATAGTTCCAATTCAGATAAGCGGGTCAAAGCTAGTGAAGAAGAGTATCAGTCAATGATAGACATTAAGGTTTGAGACACTGTCCAATTACCGGAAGGAAAGAAAGTCATCGGTTGCAAATGGATATTTAAGACCAAAATGGATTGAAATGGTAATGTGGAGAGGTATAAGGCTCGTCTAGTAGCTAAAGGCTATACTCAAAAAGAAAAGAAGAGATTGACTACAAAGAAACCTTTTCTCCAGTTTCATCAAAAGATTCTTTTAGGAAACTCATGGCCCTTGTTGCACATTATGACCTAGAGCTTCATCAGATGCATGTCAAGATAGCGTTTCTCAATGGAATCCTTGATGGGACAATTTATATGGAGCAACCAGAAAACTTTGTGATAGGTGATCCAAAGAAGATTGTTTGCAAGTTAAAGAAATCCTTCTATGGACTAAAACAAGCTTCTCGTCAATGGCACCACAAGTTTCATGAAGTGATCACCTCATTTCGATTTGAGGTGAGCTTGGTTGAAGATTGTGTATATCAAAAATTCAGTGGGAGCAAGTGTAAAATCCTGGTAATATATGTCGATGACATACTTTTGGGCATTTACGATATGTCTATGCTTGTTGAAACCAAGATATTTCTTAAGAATAATTTTGAGATGAAAGATCTCGGTGAGGCATCTTTTGTATTAGGGATCGAGATTCATCGAGATCGTTCTCGAAGAATTCTTGGATTATTACAAAATAATTACATAGATAAGTACTTAAAAGATTTGGCATGCATAATTGGAAACCAGGAGATACCCCAGTCGCTAAGGGAGACAAATTTTGTCTCAAACAATGCCTTAAAGGAAAGCGGGATATCCATAAGATGCAAAAGATCCCTCGTGCATCTGCAGTAGGGAGTCTAATGTACGCTCAAGTTTATCTGCATCCAATATAGCGTACATAGTTTCTTCTCCATGCCCCTTTGGTCGAGAGAAGTGGTCTTCTTTTCTCATTTGGTCGTCGGGATCCTCAGCTTCCAAGTTTGGTTCCATGGTGAGCTCGTCCAGCACGTCCGGCACGTCCGGGTCACTTGGTTCATCCTGGTCGGTGGGTACTAGGCCGGCCATGCTCGTATCAACCCCCTCCTTCTTGAAAAGGATTTGCCCTCAAATCCTGCTCATCTGTATCATAGGGAATTAAGTCAGCAACATCAAAACTTGAGCTCACATTATACTTACTTGGTAAGTCGATCTTGTAGGCATTGTTTCCGATCCTTTGAAGAACTCTGAATGGAACATCAGCTCTAGGCAGTAGCTATGATTTTCTCTCATTTGGGAACCGGTCCTTCCTTAGGTGAATCGAAACTAGGTCGCCCGGTTCAAACAGCTTCTCCTTGCATCCTTTATTGGCTTGCTTTTGGTATTGAGCGGTCTTTACCTCCACGTTCGCACTAATTGGCATAGTGACTTGTCCTAGGCACTTGTAGCATTGGACATCACGGTTCTTGCGCCTGTTGGTGTCGGTCTTCCCCTTTAAATCTAGCGGTCGGCTCCCGGCTTTGTTGTCCTCTCACGGCTTAGGCTCAAACTTGGGTTGGAACCCTTGGCTCCTTTCCTTGTTGTAGACCGGCTTTGAGCTAGAACCATAGGTTTGCCTTGGATTACTCTTCCGCTTGTTTTGTTGCTCCATCAAGATTTCCTTGTGCAACATATCCTCTATGCAATCGTACTCTTGCATCTCAAACTGATCTTGGATATCTCGGTTTAGACCACTTAGAAACCTTGCCATTGTAGCTTCCGGATCCTCATCAGCGTCGGCCTTGATCATCAAGGTCTCCATTTCTTGATAGTACTCCTCTACACTCTTGGTTCCATGTAGTAGACTTCTAAGCCTTTCGTGTAGCTCTCGGTGGTAAAGGCTTGGTACAAACCGTCTACGCATGAGATCTTTCATGTCATTCCATAAGACAATGGGTCTCTCTCCGGTTCTCCTCTTGTTTGTCACCACTTGATCCCACCAATTAATAGCATAACCATGGAATTCGGTAGCAGCAATTATAACCTTTTTGAGGTCGGAGCAGTTTTGGCAATCGAAGACCAGTTCGATCTTCTTCTCCCATTCAAGGTAGGCGTCCGGATCATTCTTGCCATAGAAGGCACGAATCTTGAGTTTAAGACCTCCGAGGTCGTCCTCATTTCTAGGGGTGTAGTCACGGTTCCTCCTAGGTTTCCTTAGACTCTCGCCCGACATGACTTCTTCTTGGCTTTCATGGCCATCGTCTCTCGTCCTGGTGCGTCTAGGGGCCGTCCGTGGTCTTTGGCTGGACTCCCTATGAGTGTCTCCTTGTTGAGCTTCTTGGACTCGGTCCAAGCGTGTATTGATCTCTTCTAGACCTGCTTTAAGAAGACGAGACATTTCACCTATTAGTGCTTGCATTTGTAATCTATTCAAACCTGTGTTACGGTTGAACTTTTCATTGTCACTCCTATCTCTGTCTGACATGGTTCCTGAAATAAACTTAACAAACACGTTAGGTAGAAATAAATCCTCACAAAGTGTTGCTCTCTTTCTTTTTGGTGTTTCACTCTCGGCTTGATTCTTCTAGCCAACTCCTTAAGATATTCCAATACAACTCTTAACCAAAAGGTGTACAACTCTTAGAACCCAAGGTATATCAAGCGACAAGAGAAAATATAAGATAGAAAGATTGCAAGATCTTCACTAAAACGTTCCAAAGCTTGAAAGGCGGTGGAACTTCCGGTTAAATAAGCAGGCAGCACTAACAATAGCCTTGATCCTATTGCCTGTAACTGTCTTACACCGCTTAACCCTCATTTGGTCGAAAATAAAAGGGAAAATGAAAAGGTAAACGTTTTGAAATTAAAGAGTAAATTAAAGATGAGTTTTTAAGGCTGGATCGTGGGACTCTCAGCCTCCCATTGTGGTTTCTTCTTTCTTTGGTCTCTCAATTGGGCCATCCATAAGACTTAGGCCGGATCAGCTATCTCCAAGAGATTTAAGGCCTTTGGTACTTCACTCACTTCGCGGCCCATGAGGTTTGGTATGGACTAAATTTCTCTAAGTGTCAAACCCACCATCTCCTTGATTTTCTTGGTTCTAGAACGCGTCATTGGGCCAACTTGGTCATGTGGTTCTTGAGCTGGTCCAAGATTGGTCGAGTTCGGCCGAACGGTTCCGGTTTGGTCGAGATAGGTGATTTCTGAGCCATCTTCTAAATTGGTCCGGTCCAAGGGTGTTTTGGGCGATCAGATTCTTCTCCATGCTCCTTTGGTCGAGAGAAGTGGTCTTCTTTTCTCCTTTGGTCGTCGGGATCCTCATCCGGGTCACTTAGTTCGTCCTGGTCGGTCAGTACTAGGCCGGCCATGCTCATATCAGAGTCATTATATAAAATAGTCAAATCTTATGTTGTCACTTAGATATTAAATAAAAGACTAATGGGCATAAGTGTTATGAAATATGTATGTGTGGATACTTTTAGTAATTTCTAGTTTGATGAAATTTCGAATTAGAAATTAATACTCTATATAAATAGAAGGTTATGGTCCCCAAAACAACCGTAACCGAAAATACAGAAATTCTCTGCATCCCATAACCAGAGAACTAAAGTCACATAAGGTTTGCTTTGAAAGAAACATTCCCAGAATTCAGAACACAAATAATGGATCCAAAAGGTACAATTTCGCTTATGTTTTTACTAATCAGAGACTAACATAAGTTTTATGGTTTAAATGAAATCATAAAATATAGTATTTTATGTGCAATGGAAGTAGAATCGTGTCATCAAAGTTATATCACTTTGAGGATCCTCAGAATAAGCTACATAGTAACCTATACACATCATTGCAGCCGCCCCGAAGAAACTCTCCAAAAATACATTAAAAAAACAGGTAAATGATCTAACAGAGAAGAAGATGAGAGAGACAGAGAAAAAAAATGGAAAAGAGAGGAAAAAATTGAAGAAGATAGAAAAACCGAGAAAAACAAAGATATAGAAAAAAAGAAGAAAACGAAAAAGAAAAAGAAACGAAGAAGATAGCAAGCAAGAAGAAAGATACGGAGAAAAACATTCAGTTTTGGCTTTGACATAGATCCTACATTTTCTTAAGTTATTGAAACTTAATAACGCAGAAGACACGTACTAAAATCAGTAAAATAAGAGAAAAATATGGATTATCTATTCTGAACTATGTAGAAGGCAAATAAAAAATGTTAGAACAAAGTAGAATACATATTTTAAATTAGGTTGATGATAGAAAAAAATTAAGATAGAAAGCAAACGTATTCAACTGTTAAGTAGAATATCGACCAACTGTAAAGTAGGTAGAATATAAAGCAAATACTAGAATACACTAATGTTGGTAGATCATATTCTATGTTATTACTTACAACGAAAGATATTCATTGTAAACTATGTAGAATAAAAAATAAAATATTTATTCAAAATAGTTTTTTTTCTAAAATTGAAATGTACATATATTCTTATGGTGTGTCTTTCTTTTTCTAATTTTTAATAAACCTTTTTATTTTAAAAAATATATATTTTACATCTAATAGATTTAAATAAGAATAATATAGAAATGTTTTGGCAACAGTCACCAAAGATTTAATGGAATAAAAAGAATTATTAGTCATCAAAATTTTTTGACCTGAGATGCCAATTTTGTGGCTTTGAAGGTGAATCTTCAAACTATGTGCTCTTTAGGTGTTCTATAGCAAGGTAGGTGTGGGCTTTATCTAACTTCCCCTCTTCCCAATTTGGTTTTCATCAAGAGACTATATATGTTAATCTGCAATATCCGTTTATGATGGGCTTGAACATCAAAATTCTGTTACAAATCAGAGGAAGCTACCCTTGGACTCTATAATAAATGTGGAAATCGAGGAACAATTTCTTGTTTAAAGATTACTTATCTCATGCCCCTGATATAGCGAATAAAGCAATTACCGAAGCTGATCTTTTGTTTCTAGCTCAAGAGCTAGACAGGGAAAGTGAGAGAAGGGAGATAAATGTTGTGAAGGAGAGTGCTCAAAATGGAAGGGTCCTCCGGAGGATTGGCTTAAATATAACCTATGGTTTTTCTGTTTAAAAAAAGAAAAAGGTAGGATGTGGTTGGGTGTTGAGAGACAACGCTGGGGAAATTGTTATGCATAGTCGAAGAATTTTTCAGCAACGTGCCTGATTGATTTAGGTGAAATGCAACTACAAGGACTCATGTGGGTGGCAGAAAGTTTGTGCTCACTCAAAATTGAAAAAATCATTATTGCAGCTGAAGATTGTGTCTTACTCGGGGCTTTGGATAGACCAAAAGCATGGTCTTCTTTCAAATTCCAGGTTTCTGCTTTATTGTTATTTGAGTAAAATCAAGGATTGGAGAACTTGTGTGGAAAACAAGGAAATAAAACAAAGAGGTTTTTCTCATTGCTTAAAGTGCAACATCAAACTCTTTTTATCAATCTTATGTTGCTAAGGGTGGTCCGGAGTGGCTAGTCTATTTGTTTGATGATGAGAAAATCTGCCATCTCTAGTCTTATTGTTTTTGGTAGTATGTGAGTTTGCAGGTTCTGCAGGGTCAGGTTTATGTTGGGGAAAGTTGGTTTTGTTTGAGCCTCCCCGTTTTGTAATTGGACTGTGTTGTTTTTATCTTTTGTATATTCGTGCGAAGTCGATTGGCTGATCTATAATATATCTTGATGGAAAATAAAAAGTTAGAGTTTCTTCATTAGTAGTTTTTGAAAAAGAAAGAAAAAAAATTGTGAGAAGTGGTTTTGTTTGAGATATTCTAAAAGAAATACTCTTCTAAACTTGTCATTTTGTGATTGATTAGCCTTTTATCATTCAACATTTAATTAGATATTATAATAAAATATTAATATTATATTTGTTTAGATATTTTAGAAAGTATACAACGAATAATAATACTTTTAGACCCTCGATGTCTCTTTTACTGTAAAAGTTTTGCAAAAAGTTTTACATGATATAATCGATCAAAATTTTGATCTAGTTCTAGACAATCACATGATCGACCAGTTTTTTCAGAAGCTTTTGGGAGAACTTATCGATCTGGATGTTCGACCTAGCCTGAATGGAACACGTGATCGATCAACGAAAAAAATTTCAGTTAGTAATCTATCGAACAAGTGAGAGTGTTTGCTCATCCTATAAACGTAAGTAAACATACATTGGATGAAAAAGTGAATTACGTAGCCAAAAGAATATGCTCATAAAAAAAATAATACACCAAAAAGAATAATAACGGATGCTATAAGCTCAAATCATTTTTTATATAAAAATAAAATAAACAACTATAGAAAAGCCGACAAAAAAAACAACTATAGAAAGTGGAGGATCCGGCGCTTTAGGATCTCTCCTTCTCTGGATGATTTTTCTCTTTTGTAAAGCCTCTCTCTCCTCCGCTTTATTATTATCTTTCACTCTTTGAGATTCGGATCTGATTTGAAGATACTGCTTTAGCCATGGACAAAGGCGTAGGACTTTACCCACTTCATCGTTGCAAAACCATTCACCTGGTTCGTACAAACTGATCCAGAAATATATGTGGTTCAAATTCTCTTGCAAAGTTTCTGATCCGTTTTGTTTTGTTTTGTAATATAGGTGAGACATGCTCAGGGTATTCATAATGTGGCTGGAGAAAAAGACCATAGTGCTTACTCTTCCGAGGATTATTTCGATGCTCATCTCACTCCTCTTGGTTGGCAACAGGTTTATCTCTGTTCTTGTCTGAATCTAATGCTCTAGTAATGATGCTGATCAGTGACCACGATCTTTGTCTATCTTATGTCAGGTGGATAATCTAAGGAACCATGTTTTGTCAACTCAACTCTTAAATAAGATTGAACTTGTCATTGTTTCTCCCTTGCTTAGGTAAAACGTCTATCATCTATCATCATTGTTCTTAGTCCTCAAATGTTAATTAATTATAAAACACAAACTCCAACCAGCATAATATGTGAATGAAAGTTTAGAAGTGTTATGAAATGTGAAGTTTTCTTAAAGTTTTGTTTTCTAAGCAAGCACTGAAACGATGGTAGCGTCTCTTAAACAGAAAGTACTAAGAAGAGTTCTCTTGTGCTTATGGGTCATTCATAAACCGAAAGTACTAAGATTCAGTTACTTATGATCTTTTAAAAATGTAGAACTATACAAACAGCTGTTGGTGCTTTTGGAGGCAAAGAAGATACCAATGGAGCGGATGCAACACCATTAATGGTGGCCAACGCTGGGAGCAGCGACCGCCCTGCGATTTCAGGCTTAAATAGCCTACCTTTCCTTGCTGTTGAACTATGCAGAGAAACTATGGTACATATTAGTAGTATACATGAGTGTAGATCGATCAATATCAGAATGTTTAAAGACTTTTTTTTTTATGAACGTAGGGTGATCATCCTTGTGACAGGCGAAGAAGTGTCACAGAGTACAAGGCTCTGTTTCCAGCGATCGATTTCTCAATTGTAAAAATCATCTTCTTGATTTTTTCTGATCAATATATCTCTGCAGAGCCAAATGTTGGAAAGGTTCTTATGATTTTCTCTATGGCTTTAGATTGAGAACGACAAGGATGTTTTGTGGAAGCCGAGTCCAAGAGAGAGCGGAGAAGAAGTTGCAGCCAGAGGTAGAGAGTTCATCAACTGGTGAGTTTCATTTAATCCTGAAAATTTATTTGTTCCAATGGTGATGAAAACATATATATTATATAAGCTGAATCTTTGTACTGCCATTTGCTTTTTAAGGCTATGGACAAGGAAAGAGAAGGAGATTGCAATTGTATCTCACAGTGGCTTCTTGCACGGCGTCTTGAGCTCTTTCGGGAAGGATTGTAACGATGACATAAAGAAAGAGTTAACTATCCAGTAAGAGCTTAGCACAAACTGCTGTCTAGAAGCATCAACTTTATATAACTTCAAGAAATGACGAAACTGTTTACTAATTGAAATCTTTAACTTTGTTCAGCTTCAACAACTGCGAGCTTCGTTCAATGGTCATTGTGGATCAAGAGTAAGCAAAATGGCAATAAGTTGTGGTAGAATAGCAAAATGATTTGAGAGTCTAATGGGTTATTATGTGTACTTTGTTGTTGGGTGTGTAGGAACTTGGGGACTGATTCTGCAGACACAACAAACTATCCTGGGAAAGTTCCTCAAGGACTCGATCTTCCAAGCGGCTAATGGCTGAAGAGTAAGAGAGAAAGATTACAAGGGAACACATGATGCTTCCATTGGAGTAAAATTTGGCATTTTCAGTTTTTATTGATGAACAAAAGTGAAATTTGAGTATTGTGTTGACTCTGCTGCTAAATAATCTAACACTGATATATAAATGATACGTCAACATCCACTTTGTGATACATCATCTTTGGGAAAAATTTAAATCAAAAGAAAAAAAACGAGATAATTTGTTTCTAGCCGCTTGGACTATGTATAAATGAAAGCTCCATTTTTTTATCTTTCTAAATTTTTTTCACCTTTGTTTTTTCACCAAAATAGTTCATGCGTTTTTTGAAGTGGTTTCTCTCCGGTTCAAAGATTGTATACATTATACCATATTATATATATACATAGTTTCTGACTTTTTTTGGATTTTTCCATGGAATAAGTTGTTTATCTTTTCGAGATTTTATGCAAGTTTCAGCAGGACACTTTTATCAATGAAATTTTTTTTTATATATTATGGAAGCCTTGTATTAGAAATCGTAAGAAAAAGGTATTCCGGACATTGCTGTTCGGTTCACTAGCGGCAGCGTTGTTTATAGGGATCGACAAAGTTGAAGCCGCCATTTAGTCATCTCGGACGAGAAAAGCCCTTTTGCTGTTTTCGACAGTCGGATAGTTTAGTTGAAACATGTATTTAATGCAACCCAAATATTTAGGATTAGCTTAGCAAATGAAATAAACAAAACTCTTTCCTAAAACTGCCTCATTTCTTCCTTCTCTTCGTCTGCTTCCTATCTCACTCTCTTCTGTCTAATTTTTTCTCCTTCTGTCATTCCTTCTACACTTGGTAGTCCAAGTTTATCATTGGTATCAGAGCAAGGATGACTACCAACCCAGAAATTGTTGCGGTCCCATATCTGACTGAAGCAGAAACTCCAACCCGAGATCCCAAGCTGCACGAGAGATTCAACATAATAGAGAATAAACATGTGTGGGTTAGTGAAGCATTGGGCCAATTGCTCATGCTCAACTAGGAGAGGTCGCGGCTACCGGATTTTTTACTCCTGTTGCCAGTGGTCAGATCCAAGCACCATGGAGCCTTTTCACCCCATCCACAGAGATGACGAGAGGGGATGCTATACTGCAATCTCCACACTCGACTAGTCCAATGATCCCCATAGAGAACACGCCACATGTGCCTCCAGAAGATGCAGAACCCAGAGAAATGGATTTATAGGGTTGAGAGGTATTTCACAGCAAACAAAACAATGGAGAAGGACTAGTTGGAACAAACGATAGCTTGTTTAATAGGAAGTGCAGTGACGTGGTTGAGATATATTAAAGACAACGACCCTACCAAGGATTGGCTGGACTTCAAGGATAAGCTGAAACAAAGATTTGGACCAAGCAAGGGAGGTACTGTTGTGTATCAGTTGATGTGCATCTTGTAGAAGGGTACGGTAGATGAATATCGCGAGAACTTCGATGAGATACTTGCGGAAGTTCCAAATTTGCCAAAGGATGTGGTGGAGTCTATGTTTTTCAAAGGGTGGAGGATGAGTTTACATGATCAGGTTCTTCGATGCTGTCCAAATGGAATAGACGACATTGTTGCCAAGGCAAGGTTAATCAAGATGCAGGAAGGTGACAGTCAAGGATACCAATACCGACCACCGCAGAGGGCTACTATCCAACCCAACCAAGCAAGTCAAAGCCTGAACCACAGTCCGATGAGAAGAAGTGAACAATCCCTTGCCATGAGGCCTTTTGAGACTGGAATAGGTAACTGTAAGGAGAGGTTTAGTACGGAGATTAAGAAGATTAATCCTTGTCACCATTGTGAAGAGCAGTTCTACCCGGGGCACAAGTGCAAAACAAAACAGAAGTTCATGAGCTTGGAGTTGGAAGGGACTAAGAACAAGAACAAGAGCAAGAGCCTGAAAGAATAGAAGAACTGGTTGAGCAGGAGATGCCAGAGGTATCAGAGGAGAATCAAAGGCTGTTGAAGGTATCCCTTTCTTTCATGGTTTGTTTCATAGCTGAAAGATCTATGAGAATGATGGGAAGGATCGCAGAGACTGAGGTAATTTTGTTGATCGATTCATGAGCCACCAGCAACTTCATATTTTCTGAAGTGGTAAGGGCGATTGAGTTACCTAGAGCGGAAACAGAGGGATTTGGTGTATTAGATGGTAATGGGTAGATGATAAGGATGAGAACTCCAAAGAAGGATGAGGATGAGAACTCCAAAGAAGTTCCACCAGACAAGCATTTGTTGCTAGGAGTACCAACATCAAAGAAAACTATCACGGAGGCTACAAAAGGAGTAAAGGATACAAAGAATCATAAACTCAAGAGGAGCAGAAACGCCCCATACCAGAACAGAGGAGTGATCCTATCTTACCTGCTCAAAGGAGAACCCCCAGAGGTTCCAGTCATCACCAAACACCAAGCTTACCAAGGTAAGACCCTAAGCTCACAAAAACGAATGAAAGCTAATTTGCTTTCTTTTGGTGCAGGAGATCTAGTTTCGAGGTCGAAACCTTTTCAAGAGGGAGAGTATAATAAGGAAATCAAGTCATCATCAGCTAAGGAGCAAGGAATCATGAGATTTGGAGAAGGAATCATGAAGCTGAGTAGAGCTAAGGAGCCATGTGAGCTGAGTTCAGCTCAAATGGAGGCCAAGACCAAACAGTCAACCTCAACCACCACTACCAATCCGGTAGACCACCAATGAACCCCATGGAGACACATGACCAGTCATTGAAGCATTCCAAACAAACCAGGAAGAACCAAATTGTAAACCGATTGTTTTGGAAACGTAACCCATCAGAGGAACATAGAGAAGTGGATTTGGGTCCAAAGCTTCTCGGACCGAACCGGAATCGAATTTACAAACTGGATGATTCCTGACTACCTTGCAAGTGAAGCTGATTCATTCCCAAAGACATTGTTTGATTCATTCCGGCTCGACCACAAAGATTCAATTCACAAACCCACTTTTAAAACATTGCCAGCTCATCTAGAGCATGCCTCGAAGAGGAATCAGTCCAAACTGAATCCATAGAAGGAGTTATTGATCCTACAAATCGGGTGAACCTGAACTTACCCGATTTGGACCGAGCCAAGAGGAATTAAGTTACAAACCGACTTGGTCTGTAATCTTGAGTCAGAATGGAAACTTAGCGTTTTGGATTCATGTCGATGCTTCAGACATAAATGTCATTCAATTTCTAAACCAGAGTATCTCACACTTGTCTTAATTAGACCCGATTGCCATCAATTGCCTTCAACTACTAGTTTCCTTTGGTATTTCGCGAATTCATTTCTTGGAGTCACTATACATGGACCAAAGGCTCTAATTTCACGAATATATCATCAAGATATCAAGATACAAGCTGCTGGAACTTCCCTTTTATGTCAAAAAGCGGTTTAACACTCTAACGGCTAGTTCTGTTGCTGTATCCTCAATCCCTTTAATTTATCTGATTGAATTTCGTGTAATCTTCTATATTTATTCTTCTAGACCGTTGGTGGTCATGTAAATGAGCCCCTATATAAGGCTCTTTATCCTTTTCATTTAGGGACACCTTTCAATCAACTAAGTTAATACAAAGCATTTGCTTCCTCTTCAAAGTGTATCTTTGAGTTATTTTGTGTTTAGATTCATTTGAGTGATTCAATTATCTCTACAGATTATAGGATTAGGATTATTTGTGTGATTCAGACAAGTCTAGTTCTCCAAGTATTGAGTGAGTCAAATCAAACCCCACTGATTGAGGGAGTCAGTAAAAATTCCACCACCACCTCTACCATCATTTCACCTTCCGCAAGCTTGGCTTAGGAATCTCGTGATCATCAAGTGATCTAGCATTGGAGTGATTTCATGCCTACATCATCTGGTATCAGAGCTTCAAAACCTCATATCCCCTAGGTTGTGTTCATCCAACATTTATATTTTCAATTCTGTTTTGCATCTTTTAATTTAACCTCCTTAAAATAAAAAAACTATACAAAGTTCTATTTTCTTTTCTGTTAAGTTATTGTATTGTGTTTTGATTTGATTTGCATTTTAAACCAAAAATCCATAAAAGACTTTTTAAATTCGTTTTAGAAGACTTTTGTTATTGCATTTTATTACAAAAATAAATCATTGTTTGCTTTATTTCTGCTTATTTGAATTTTTATAACTCTAAAACCTTAATAAAAAATATTTTTTGCTTTGTTTACTGAATATTTTTTTATATAAAAAAATCCTTAAAAAATAGTTATTTTCCTTTTTAAGGCATTTGTCATTAAATTGTGAAATATATTTCTTTGTGCTTTGATTGTACAGGACCCTAAAGCTATTCTTTTTAGTTTTGCAAGGTAACTTCACAAAAAAGACCAGAGAACTATGGATTATGAAGATGAAGTAAGTGAATACAATACCTCTGAGATCGATTGGGGAGATGAAAACCAATCTGTGTGCAATGGAGAGGCCACCCAATGAAACTTGATCTTAAAAGATCCGAAACCCTAATTGTAGCAAGGTATCACCCAATCGGCAACGGCGCCAAATTGTTACTAGGATTTTGTGGTGTTTTAGTGATCAATTATTTCATGAGTTTTCAAATTAATTCAAACGCTTACCTTGTGACCGTTGTGGCGCCTTCTTAGACATCAGCTGAAATGATAAAAATGGTCGAATCTTGGCTTCCTTGAAGAACCGGCAAGAATGGTACGGCCGGAGCCTTGAGTAACAAGCAAACATCTTCTTGGCCGTCTTTAATGCTCTCACTTTGTATCTCGGTCCTTAACACCATCTCCGGTCCAGTGTGGTTGCGGTCTTGGTCGTTGTGGTCGCATTGAGGGCCGGTGGGGGTTTCCCGGGCGATCTCCTTGGTACTTATTGTCTTCGGATAGGGTCGTGTCTAGGTCCTCATCAAACATATTTTAGTTTAATCTGATGATTAATCTGATTTATCCTATAACATGCATATTATATACTTTTAAAACACTGACGTTTTTCTTTTTATTTTCCTGAAATATAAAAGAGCCCCGAAGGCGACATCATAGACTGTGTCAGCAGAGAAGATCGACCGGCATTTCGGCATCCACTTCTTAAAAACCATAGAATTCAGGTCATACTTAACTTTTCTTGTTCACATTTTTATATTATTTGAAAGCTGCACGCCAAAAATTCCAAAGAAACTCAAACTCACGTAGAGATCACAACGACAAAGGCTGGCCCAAACAAAATTTGGACCTTGGGATGTTATAAGGCCGCCTTAAATTCCCATAACAGTAAAATGAATACTTTTACGGAATCCTTTTTGGAAAATTGCTAATTTTAAAGAAAACTTACATAAACATTGAACCCAAAAAAGACATGTTATCTACTACTTATATGAGTTAGATGTTCTCCTATTATTTTTGACACTTATTAGAAACACTTAGATTTTGGGCCTTTGTTATTAAGAAATTTAGAATTTTAGGCTCTTGTACGTTACAGATTTTGTTTTAGAGCCATGTGACCTCTTCCTAGAGATGGGCCTAATATAGATGACATAAAGTATTTGAAAAAAATCAACTACGAATAGACTAGTCCTAGTTTATTATTGGACTAGTCCTAGTTTATTATTGGACTAGTCCTAGTCTATCGAACAAATAAAAATGAAACCAACTATAAATAGACAATGCATGCATGAACTAAAGAGAGAGCACGGAAGGTAGCTTCCACTTTTGGTCAAAGGTTTCCAATTTTTGGGATGCCACAAAAATGAATGAAGAAATATTAACATTGAGAGCTTACTGGTTTTTAAGGAAAAGGTTAGAGCCTCTAGTTGCTTATTAAGGTCTAATGCATCTTCGTCTCTTTGTATGTATCATCTTGTTTTATAAAGAGCTACTTTTCTTTTCTTTTCTAGAAATGAAATTACGTAAAGAAGTTAACTAAACATAAAGAAATTGATAGATGGACTGAAAGAGAGGAGGAGCAAACGTATATCCCTTCAATACATAGTTTCCTCTCTCGACTGCTCCATAGCTGTGAGAGAAAGAGAGAAGATGAACAGTTCCAGTTTTTCCCACGCGTGATCGTCTTCCTCTCTGTGCACAGAAAAAGAGATAGAGAGAGAGGAGGGAATTGACAAGAGTGAAGGGAGATGGTGATGAAAACGGAAGCATATATGCCTCGTTTGTAAGCGCCGATCTGCAGAAATTGTGTTAAAGCATGGTCACTCGACCTTCAACGATCCAGGAAAATGATCCACTCGTGGTTCAGATGGTTTGTTAATTCTGACTTTCCTTGTTTTTTTCTCTACTTTGTTAACGTGATGCGTTTTCTCATTAAGGATTGTGTGTTTGTTGATTAGTTTCCTGATTCCTACGTGCTTCATCAATCATGAATATTTGTTTAAAGGAAATTCTTTGTTGTTCGATTTTAATTGAATTGTTCCTCGATTGACTTTGTTGTGTTGGTTGTTCCAATAGGTTATTTTCATTTCATCCTTTAATTGATTGAATGAGATTGAATGAATTTTTATGCCTCTGCCCCTACTTCCTAGTGATACTTTGTTTCCTTACTCTATATATGTGTGATATTACGTTTTGGGCTTTGAATCTGTTTTATGTTTTAGGCTTCCTAATGAGGTTTTTGTTTATGGGTTGTTTTAGGCCTAAAACTGATATCTTAGATTGGTTGATTTGTCATGGATCCAAAATGAAGATCTAACCAAAACCTCAATTGTCAAAATGAAAATGGTTGGTTAATTTGTTGATTTGTCATGGACCAGTTGTATTAACAAAATATTAAACCTATCTACTCCAGTTAGGGGCCTTGATGTTTCCTTAGAATGTGATCAATTAGAAAGCACTTTATGTCATTTTCCTTAGAATGTGATCTCTAATTGAATCAACTGGAATCGCAAAGACAAGACATTCGAAGTCTTACGTTTTTTGTTCGATAGTTTCCAGTTGTTATTTTAAATAAAAATAATGTTTGTAAATATATAATACAAGAACCACTGACGAACATACCATATAGGGCGAAAAATGAAGCGGAAATTGAATATAGTTGGCAACACTTTAAGCTCATCCGAACAACACTTTAAGCTCCAATGTCGGGGAGAGAGTCACCAAAGCACATGAGGTACATCACGTGACTATTCATTTTCCTTCAGTTTTAACTTTTGAGAAAGGTACTAACAATAGAAATTAAAAAGGCTACAAAGGTATTAAACTATTTCAAATTTTATCAAAATGCATTGTTCATTTATCGAATATTATTGAGAACAGCGATTTATGTTGCTTCTGCAGAAAGAAGTTTTTCAAAGTTGAAGCTGACAAAAAATTATCTACAATCTACTAAGTCACAAAAAAGGTTAAATGGTTGAACAATGATATCCATTGAGAAAGAAATGGTCGATAAAATTGACCACGAAAAGATTATGAATGGATTTGCTGGGAGAAAAAGTAGAAAATCTGTTTTTCACAAATAGAATTTGTGGTTATATTATGATTTTTCTTTTTGTAATTTTAAAAAGATTAAACGTTATTTTTTGGTAATATTTTTATTTTATAAGGGCTACTTTTTTTTAAAATGCTTTAAACCACTGAAATGTACGCAATGACACTAAGTGCTACAATGTATTTATACAACTCAAAAACTTTGGGTTAGCTTATCAAATGAAATACACAACTCTTTCCTAAAGCTGCTTCCTTTCTTCCTCCTCTTCTTCTTCTTCCTATCTCACTCTTTTCTATCTAATTTCTCCTCCTTCTACAATTATTCTAGCCCAAGTTTATCAGTAACCACATATACATCATCAACCTTTTATCGGTTCCACTATTCCTGCAAAATGTTAGGCTTGGCAGCCCTACTATCCCTATTTCTGGCTTTTGTTGTTGGCATATCTTTTTTTTAAATATGTAATGTCTGCATGTTTTGTATTAATCGGAGTTTATCTATTCGGGCTAGCCTCCCATGAAATTTTTTTCTTTCGGGTTCATCCGAACAAATGGGATGTGGTGGATTTCTCCAAAACTGACTATTGGGAAGGTACCAGATTTTGTAATCCCATGTTACGAGATATGTCCTACTCTTGTTTAGGAGTTTTAAATATTTTTTTTGTGAAGTATCATTTTTCTCTTCATGGAAATTTTGTTTTTTCGTGAAAAATTGTTATTTAACTGTTGTGGATAATGTTGTATTTCTCTTTTGGGATGGTTTTTTATCCAATTTTCTTTGTTAAGATTTCAATTTAATATAATAGTTGTCCGAGAAAAAATAAATCACAATAGGTCAAAAATGAATTCAATTTTTCTCCTTAACAACAACTTCAAAGCATTTATTTTTCTTCTTCCCAATTTCTTTTTCCAGTCATTATAATGAACATTCCAAATCATTTGTCATCTTCTCTTGTCTCATAAGTCATAATATCTCAATAGATGTGTTTGTTCTTCTATTCCACCGATTGAGGACCTGATGGCCATGGGTAACTTGAAATTTGAATTGTATGAAAAGAAATTTGACAAAGGATGAGAATTTTAACTTTGCAAAGAACAATGAAAAACAGAGTGAAGAAATTGCATTTCTGCATTAAGCTTCAAGCAACATGTCCTTTTTATATAGGAATTAAAATTACAACTTGAAACGAAACAGCCCGAAACCAATTTAAAAACAAAGACTCGTTCTATCTCTAAGAATATATGAACAATTTGAGATGCTAGTGTGTGTAATCTTCTCAGGTTGAGATGCCCCAGCCTCTTATGCCACAAGCCCTCTGTTTTTATGTCTGCAACCATCAGGCATTTTGTTTTTTTGCTCCTTTGTTTCTTTTACTTCAGCCAGAATGATAAAAAATCCTGTTTTGGACATGGTGGAGTGCATAATCATCCCCTTTAGTTGTTAATGCCATATCTCGCATGCATTTTCAATAATTGTTCTTAGACATTTTTGTTGTAATTGGCCAACACTGAGAAAAGTGTTCTTCAGGCCTAGCATAAGATTGTTATTCAATAATTGAACCATTGATTTTCAACCTAATACTTCTTTTTCCTTCCATCCACCATTCTCCTATTGTCTCCAAATTTGACGTTTTGCATGAATCTTTCATCAAGATCAACGAACCACTCATCATACCACACATATGGTTGCTGCAACATGACTGGTCTTATATGATACCAGTTATCATTATGACGAACTTCCAAGTCTATGTTACAAAGGTTTCTACGTGTCTTGAAATACTGAAGGGACGAACTTTAGAAACTTTACATTAAAGAGTTAAAACAAGTATTGTTGAAATTTTTGCTATATAAGGGTCAAAATTTTTCCACTTGACAGAATTTTTGGTTTTGGCATATTATGCTTGATATTACTTATAGTTTTAAGTTTTCTGTATTTCAGGATAAGATTGTTAGGAAACCCATCGATGCAGAAGAGAAACTCCGGTGGATGTCCCAAGAAATACGGGGTTATGTAGAGGCTGTCCTTAACAGTCTTGCAGCCAATGTTCCAAATGTGGACTATGCTTGATCTATAGCTCCAATCTTCCTTGTCCATCTCTTTTTCTTTTACAAATATACATTGGTCGTGATACTAAACAAGTTGAATTCAACAGGCTGTTGTTCTTGGTCAAGTGGAGAAAGCAAAAGAAGACATGCTGAATAAACTATACAGTTCTATCAGGTTCAATATCGTTCCCCCTCCTCCTGCGACGAATTTCATTTCAGTTGCGATGTGCTTATCAGTGCTCTCTTATACTTAATCTCTAGTAAAATAGGCAATGAAAGGATTGAATCATTGATTCAAGAGGATCTGAACGTCAAAAGACGAAGAGGACGTTACCAAAAACAATGCTCTCTTCTTTCTAAGCTCACGAGGCAGCTTAGTGTTCATGACAACCGAGCTGCTGCAGCTTCAAGTTGGTCTGACAATGGCGCCACTGGTAAATTGTCCCACCTTTGTCTTTAGTACAGTAGGGTTGGCCTTCGCCCCTCGGGCTTGCTTTAATGCTGGTTTGGATTCAGTTTTAATAGAATCGGCTTGTATGATTTGGCCGACGACTAAAAAAACAAAGCTAGATCTATTAATGTTTTTCAGTTTGATCTACAGATACGTTAAACAGGATTTGGGCAGTGTAATGCTGGCTATTGTGGGCTATGTTACATGTATTGTTTTTTCTTACTTAAATTTCATTGTGGTATCTCTTGATCCACAGAAAGTAGCCCAAGAAACAGTTGAGGTTCTTCATGAAATGACTGGATGAATGCCTTTAACGATGCTGCTAATGGAGCGTCAGATTCATTCTCAAGGTATGGATCAGGTGGTCACAACTGCCACTACAGCAATCCTGCTGATAGCATCACCCCGAATTGGCTGCCACCAGCACCACCACAGACTGGTTCATCTTACAGGTAACAGAACCTGAAAGACAAAAAAATCCGGAGACTGATTCTATTTCTGGGGTTTGAGTCCCGTTTTCTGGGACAAAGTTACTCTTACTTTTTAGTTTATGAATGGGACTTGATGATTGTACTTGTTTCTTTATCTTTTTAGATAGATATATTATCACACATGTTTGCAGTTAAAGATTTTGTTTCATGAGTCGATGTCTATTTGAATCTTTTTGTTCTTAGTCAGTTTTTTTTTGTTTGGCATCTATTGTTGAGGGAATAGTGTGCACCTTTCTAATTTTTTTTTTGAGTTTCCTATACTGTAGTTATAGAATGAGTTTTGTATTAGAGATCTCTATGAATATGTATTCTAATCACGTGGGTGAATTCTTAAGCTTGAACGATTGGAAAAATTTTATAATACGACTGTTTCAGGGAAATTTTTTTTGGACTATTTAATTAAGTCACTGATTTCAAACAAAATTTTTGAAATAACCTACTTTCTGATGGAAGAAGGTGTGATTACTGAAGAATGCAGCTTGTGAGAGGCTGTTAGACAAAGGCTAGAGCAAAAAATGAAATCGAGAAATATTCTTGAACAGGTTCCATGTGGCCATGCGGCAGCTTCCTCTTATTTTTTTCCTTCTTACAATCACATGATAGCAACACTTCATAAAAAAATGAAATTTATTAATTTTCTTGATTGAAAGTAGAAACAAGCCCTTGACCGATTTGAGTGATGGGTACTCGGACTCGCCCAAACCCTCAATGCCTTCTGTTCCTCCGAGGTTTTCACTAGATTCGTTATGTGGATCAAACGGAAGAGAGAAATTTGGTTACTTAGAAAATGCAGTTCTCCATGACACAGTTAAGTTGTTTGACAAAATGCCTCACATACACTTGATGAGTGATTTTTTTTTCAGAGAGCTAGGTTTTGCATGTAGCATAGTTCGGGGGAGTTGCAGATTTCAGAGATAAATTAACCATTATTTAGACGATGAAAACCAAGGAAAAGAGAAAAATGAATAATTATGAATTTATGTTATTCAGTTTCCTCTTTTCCTTTGTTCTCATCGTCTAACATGGTATCAAAACTCGTGTACTATGAGTTAATGTCGGTATAGTTGACTTGTGACCAACAAAGTTCAATTTAACTTCATGTGATAAATAGTTCTTCATGTGGCAGTAAAATAACAACAAAAATAAGGTTTTTCATGTGTCGCATCTAACTAATTATTTGTCCTAAAAATATCATTTACTTGATCAATGAAGAATTGCAGGTGGCAATCATAAGCTATGTTATTATCATCATGGTGAACCCTCAGCCAAAAGGATTGGTAGCTGGATAACGTTGCTTTTTAAGTCAACTCTCTGACGTGAATTTTTAAAAAATTTCATCTCTCTTCTTCCCAAAAAGGTCGTAACTGGTGGCAGAGCTGATCCAGAGAAGGTAAATCTTGTTACTTTTATGCAGTTCATATATGTTTTATTTCTGCTTGGTGATTCAAATCTGCTTTTTGACTTATTACGAAATCTTGTTTCACGAATTTGAATCTGCTCCTTTTGTTATGTATGAACAACGGGCCTGAATTTTTTAGTCAAATCTTATTACATGTATGTTTGAATAAAAATTATAGAAAGAATCTTGTCTTCTTTATTTCAAAGAAGTGTCAAGTCTCACTAGTTTGTCCCTGATATTTTCTAGCGATTTATGGCTGACGTAGTTGTGTCGTTTGGTGTTCAGAAGCTTTTGGGAGCTCCTGGGTCGAGAATCTGAAAGATTGACTGGAATAGATGAGCAAGTTGCTGGCCTAAAGCGTCAGCTTGGAAGGTTACAGTCGTTGTTCAAAGATGCATATTCCAAGAAATATGAGAGTGAGAGGGTGAGAAACTTTTTGGAAGATGTCAAGGACATTGTCTATGATGCTGAGGATATAATTGAATCCTTTCTTCTCAAAGAGTTTGAGGACAAGAAAAAGGGATCAAGAAGCGTGTGAAAAGACTTGCTTGCTTCTTAGTGGATCACCGGAAATTTGCTTTAGATATCTAAGGCATAACTAAAAGGATCTTTGAGGAGATTGAGTGAATGCAGAGTTTTGGATTACAACAGGTTATCGATGGTGGCCCTTCACTGCCACTGCAAGACAGACAAACGGAGCAAAGGGATCTCGTGGGGGTTGAGCAGAGTGTTGAAGATTTAGTTTCCCATATGGTTGACAATGATAGCATTTAAGTGGTTTCTATATCCGGGATGGGCGGTATTGGTAAAACCACCCTCGCTAGAAAGGTTTTTCCTCATAACATTGTCCGACGTCATTTTGCTGGATTCGCATGGGTCTATGTTTCGCAACAGTTTACGCGGCAGTATGTTTGGCAGAGGATCTTGCAAGATTTTAGACCACATGATGAGGATATAGTGAATTCTTTAAATTGTTGGAAACCAATAGATATTTAGTTGTCCTTGATAATATATGGAAAGAAGAAGACTGGGACCGAATCAAACCAGTGTTTTTACGGAAAAGAGGTGAGCTCTAATTGTACATACATTAAGCCCTTTCTTGTTTTAGTTTCATAAGTAACTATTAAAATTTAAAAGAGGGAGAGATGAAAGCAAGACACACATATTGGGCATAAATGCGTTAAATTCCCATCTTGAAACTAGAAATATTTTGCAGGTTGGAGAATGCTACTTACTTCTCGCAATGAGGGTGTTGGGTTACATGCAAATTCAACAAGTTTTTCATTTAGACCAAGAATCCTTACTCCCAAACAAAGTTGGAAGCTATGTAGGAGGATAGTATTCCCAAGGAGAGACCTAACTAGTACTCTTTCAGATATAAGATCAAGACCAATAATCTTGTGAATTTTATTTTGCAGCTTGAAAGGTACTACCTTCTGATATTACGCAGAATTAAGGGTTGATGAGGCAACGGAAGCCATGGGAAAGGAAATAGTCGCATATTGTGGAGGACTGCCTTTAGCCGTTAAAGTGTTGGAAGGTTTGCTTGCTAATAAACATACACTTATCGAGTGGAAAGAGTACAAAACAATATTGGAACTCAAATCGTTGGAAAATCTGGCTTAAGTGACAACAATCCCAATTCGTTATACAGAGTATTGTCTTTGAGCTATGAAGATTTGCCTATGCAGTTAAAGCATTGCTTCCTTTCTATGGCCCAGTTCCCCGAAGTCTACAAGACAAAAGTGAACATATTGGAGAAGGCTACCTAGAAGACATAGGGAAGAGAAATATGGTTACTGCTGAAGAAAGCTATTCGACTTCGAATATTGAATTTTGTCAAATGCATGACATGATGAGAAAAGTATGTTTATCTAAAGCCAAAGAAGAGAACTTTCTTCAAGTCATCAAAGTCCCAACTTCCACCTTTACCATCAATGCTCAATCTCTTCGTAGGTCTCGTAGACTCATTATACATAGTGGTGATGCACTTGACATGCTGGGACATAAAAATAATCAAAAAGCCAGATCTGTTTGATTTTTGGAGTCGAAGATAACTTTTGGAAGCTTCCAAGTTTCCGAAATTTACTATTTCTCAGGATTTTAGATATTTTCGTATGTACAACTTAAAGGAGGAAAGTTACCTCCCAGCATTGGAAAGCTCATCCACTTGAGATTCTTTAGCTTATACGGGGCTGAGGTATCTCATCTCCCTTCTTCTCTGTGGAATCTAAAACTTATGCTATGTTTGAACTTTGGTGTTGCTGATCGGTTATACCTGTCCATGAGCCAAATATTTTGAAAGAGATGCAAGGACTGAGGTTCCTCCCTCCCTCATTCAATTTACGCTAAAGAAAAGTTGGAATTAGATGTTCTTGTGAACCTCGAGTCCTTGACGAAATTTTCAACCAAATACAGTGGTGTGACAGACCTCCTCTGTATGACTAAGCTTAGGGTTCTCAGTGTGAATTTCAGTGACGGGAGTACTTTTAAACTATGTCGACGTCTCTTCATAAATTGAGAAATCTCGAGACGCTTAGTTTATATGATCGCCAAAAAAATCCGTGCGGGTGATCATGAGGGTGAGATCGTTCTGGATTGCACTCATCTAAAGGATTTAACATTTTCCATGCATATGCAAAGCTTTACGGATCACTATAGTTTCCCTCCACACCTTGCGCACATATGGCTAATCGGATGCTGCACATTACGGATTTAACATTTGTAATATGCCCATTTTCTTCATATGTTGTTTCTGCATTCTACTTTGAATTACCAATAAAAAACAATGTTTGTTTTGAACATATGTGTGTTCTTTTTTTTATCATGTTTAATACTCTCTCCTGATCAGCTGATGATCCACGAGAGCAAGTCTGTAAAAATAAATGGAAATCGTGAATTAGTGAAATAGCCATAAAATGTTTATTGCACAAAATGTAACTTTGTAAAACCAATGTTGATTTGGATGTCCTCTTTTCAAATATTTTACGTGAAAAAAATCTTCAGATTTTACTATAAATTTGTATCTTATAGAGGAAATGAAATCGAAAAAACTCAAATGTAAATATTTTGGATTCCGGATCAATTCGATTTGAGTTTAATTAAACCAAACCGAATACGCTAATTGTTGCAAAGACATGCACACCTAAAGCTTTTGAGAATGTGAAAGCTGGTTTTGAAGTGGTGAAAGTGAAGGCAAAGTGGAATTTATCAAAGATAAAATGAAATTTTTTAATTTTGCTGAAATCTTTTATTTTCTCAAAACTTATGTGATTTTGTTTAGCATAATATAAAACGTAAATGGCTTGGTAAACGAATCCTGAGTGTATAATATTCTTACAAACAAATTTGTAGATTTGCAAGGTTAAATCCATTTATCCAACCATTTCAAGACAAATGTTTTATAGCAATTAACATGTATTTATTTTTAATATGTAGAATTAGAACATTTTTTTCTATAATTCTGGTGGATTCAAAGTTTTTCCACAATTCTCTTTTTCCTTCACTAGATACTGTAGTTCTTAAGTTCTCTCCATTCTGTTTACTCACACCCATTTCCACTCTATTTTCAACACATATTTTTTGTTGTGGCCAAAATTTAAAGACTCATAAAAAATTTGACTAGTTATACTTTTAGCAATATTCAGCCTTGGTCAATCTAAACCAAACCCAATTGATATCATCAACCATATTTTCACTCAGGCGGGTCTTGTTTTTTCTCCTTAACGGGTTTACCGGGAAGATTTTGAACAAAAATTTTAACTCAAACCCGCCGCAGGACTGGTCAAGCGGGACGGATACGATCCGCAACCCAGGCCTACCGCCATCTAATCATATTAACCATGGACCTAGCATACATACGTCTTTGGTCTCTTGTAAATTGTAATTAGTATCATTTTCGGAATTTAGATTAAAGTAAATTAATTGGATTAGAATATAGTTGGATTAAAGTTAATTGGATCTGGTCGAGCAATCAAATGAGGAGAATATAAAGGAAAACCATCAATTATTGGACACGGTTCAAAAGTAGTGTTGCTTGTTTTGTAAAGTCAACACTTTATTATTTAGAATAGAGTAGGTGTTTGCTTGCTGGAGCAGGCCAGTCTCCATTTCTCAAATGTAAAAAAGTTAATGTTGCGTCAAAAAGCATCAGATTAGTTCTTGGAATAATTAGATAATTCACTACAGTTATGAAGTCACGAATCTCATGATTTATTAACGTTCTATTTGTAGATATTCTAACAATACGAAATAAAAACAAGTTGAATACGTACAAAACATTGTATTTACAAAGATATCATTATGTTTGTCCAGCATCTTATATAATTTTATCATATTAAAAAAAATCTAACATTAAAATCACAAGAACGAATTCAAATTAAGTTTCTTAAAATCATGAAGCATGCATGAATACGAACGTCAATGTTCAAAAAAAAGGAATAAAGACGTGGTTCTCCACTAAATACTAATCGTACGTGGAAATTTTGTTCGCATGTTTCCATTTTGGGATAAGTAAGTGATGTGTTTATCCATACATAGTAAATTTGAGTAAATATAACCAATGACATCGGTCTCGAAGTGATTCCTCATTTATAAAACCCACTACTAATAAACTAAACTAAATCTCAAAAATAATAATAATAAACTAATTATCTATTCTTACTCACTAGCTGCTTTTTATTTATTTCCATTTTTTATATCAATATCTTCTATAACTTTGTACTTTTTTATAATGTAACAATACTTTTCAACAAAATGACTCAGGGCTTTGCATTATGTAAATTGATCACTGAAATCAAGTGACATAAATATACAAAACCAAAGAATGGTTTCAAATTATTTTAAATTATTTATAAAAAAAGAGATAAATAATTTTTTTCTATCTAAATTAGGTAAATATTTTAATTAACAGTTAAATAAAATCTTGTGAAATTACGAAATGGTGTTCATAATTAAATTAGTTATACCTAATCAGAATCCAAATATTACAAGTATATATATTTTTGTTTGTGTATTATTGGGGACTAGTCCTAGTCTAATAAACAAATAAAAATGAAACAAACTATAAATACATAATGCATGCATGAACTAAAGAGAGAGCATGGAAGGTATCTTCCACTTTTGGTCGGAGGTTTCCAATTTTTGGGATGCCGCAAAAATGAATAGAGAAATATTAACATTGAGATCTTACTCGTTTTTAAGGAAAAGGTTAGAGTCTCTAGTTGCTTATTAAGGTCAAACGCATCTTCGTCTCTTTGTATGTATCATCTTGTTTTATAAAGAGCTACTTTTTTTTCTTTTCTAGAAATGAAATTACGTAAAGAAGTTAACTTACAAATTAAAGAACCAAAACTAAACATAAAGAAATTGATAAATGGCCTGAAAGAGAGGACGAGCAAACGTATATCCCTTCAATAACTAGTTTCCTCTCTTGGCTGCTCCATAACTGTGAGAGAAAGAGAGAAGACGAACAATTCCGGTTCTTCCTACGCGTGATCGTCTTCTTCTCCGTGCAGATAAAAAGAAATAGAGAGAGAGGAGGGAATTGACAAGAGTGAATGGATATGGTGAAGAAAACAGAAGTAATATGCCTCGTTTGTTAGTGCCGGTCTGCAGAGATTGTGTTAAAGCATGGTCACTCGAACTTCAACGGATCCGGGAAAGTGATCCGCTCGTGGTTCAGATGGTCTGTTTAATTCTGACCTTCCTTGTTTTTTTTCTCTAGTTTGTTGATGTGATGTGTTTTCTCATTAAGGATTGTGTGTTTGTTGATTAGTTTCCTGATTTGTACGTGCTTCATCAACCATGAATGTTTGTTTAAAGGAAATTATTTGTTGTTTGATTTTAATTGAATTGTTCCTTGATTGACTTTGTTGTCTTGGTTGTTCCAATAGGTTATTTTCGTTGCATCCTTTAATTGATTGAAGGATTTTTATGCATCTGCTCCTACTTCCTAGTGATACTTTGTTTCCCCACTTTATATATGTGTGATATTACGTTTTGGGCATTCGTTCTGTTTTAGGATTTAGGCTTTCTAATGAGGTTGTCTTTTTTGGGTTGTTCTCGACCTAAAAACTAAAATCTTAGATTGGTTGATTTGTCATGGACCCGAAACGAAGATCTTACCAAAACCTCAATTATCAAAATTAAAATTGTTGGTTGATTGGTTGATTTGTCATGGACTAGTTGTATTAACAAAATATTAAACCTTTCTATTTCAGTTAGGGGCCTTGCGGCTTCTAAAAGTTTCTTCACCCTATCGTCGCGGACCCGGCTGTCCTTATGGGTACTGGGTATTGGCTCTCTACTTCACACTTGGAACCTCAATCCCAAAACTGATCTTAACAATCAAGGTTTTAATTTAATCTGATGATTAATTTGATTTATCCTATAACATGCATATTATTTACTTTTAAAACACTGACGTTTTTATTTTTATTTTTCTGAAATATAAAAGAGCCCCGATGGCAACATCATCGACTGCGTCAGCAGAGAAGATCGACCGGCATTTTGACATCCACTTCTCAAAAACCATACAACTCAGGTCTTATTTAACTTTTCTTGATCAGATTTTTAAATTATTTGAAAGCCGCACGCCAAAAATCACAAAGAAACTCAAACTCAAGTAGAGATCACAACGACCAAGGCTGGCCCAAACAAATTTTGGACCTTGTGATAGTTATAAGGCCCCTTAAATTCTTATAATAGTCACATGAATACTTTTACAGAATCTTTTTTTGGACAATTGTTAATTTTAAAAAAAACTTACATAAACATTGAACCCAAAAAAGACATGTTATCTACTACTTATATGAGTACATGTTCTCCTATTATTTTTGACACTTAATAGAAACACTTAGATTTTGAGCCTTTGTTATTAAGAAATTTAGAATTTTGGTCTCTTGTAAGTTACAGATTTTGTTGTAAGGCCATGTGAGCTCTTCCTAGAGGTAGACCTAATATAGACGACATAAAATATTTAAAAAAAAAATCAATTAGAAAGCACCTGATGTCAATTTCCTTAGAATGTGATCTCTAATTGAGTCAACTGGAATCACAAAGACTAGACATTCGAAGTCTTACGCCTTTTGTCTGACAGTTTCCAGTTGTTATTTTAAATGAAAAAAATGTTTGTAAGTAAATAATACAGGAACCACTGACGGACATATACTGTGAAAAATGAAGCGGAAATTGAATATAGTTTGCAAGTTTGGCATACAAACGGAACCAAATGCTCTGTCGGATCGATTCCAATACGACGAGAGATTCCTCATCCGAACAACACTTTAAGCTTCAATATCGGGGAGAGAGTCACCAAAAGACATGAAGTACATCACGTGACTATTCATTTTCCTTCAGTTTTAACTAAATGAGTTTATCATAGATGTATATTACCAATGAAAATATTCACCTAAAGTTAAAAGTAAAATTCACAAAATAAATCACAAAACCGTATAGAAAATTATATACAAAAAACACCCAAAAGAAAATCCAAACTGACCCGAACTTAGAACCTTTAAGCTCTAACCGAAATAAAAATCAGCTCTACTTAGAAGCCTATCTCCCAAATTTCCAAATACCCTAAAAACACTTGAATTGGACTAAAATCGAGTGCATGAAGTATATTAACTTATTTACAACGATCTTTTCAGCATTTCATTTACATAACTTAAAAACAATATGTATTTTTAATTTTTAATTGAGTTCACGTATTGATAATTTTGGTATATACTTTTTGGAAAATATAGTATGCGATCGGTCGTATGACAAACCGGACAAAAATCTACGGAACAGAAGCAACAATGAATGTATGGCATCCAATAATAAAAACATTAGACGAATTCAGTTTGGGGTAAATTTGGCTCCTATGAGGATCCTATAACAACAATGACATCAACCGTATTGAAGCCGGCTGGAAGGTTTTTATTTTTCAGTTACTATTTTTTCTAAATTTTTTATTTTAATCAAAATTTTATATACACAAAATGACTATATTACTATAATTTTGATTAACTTCCTCTAGATTTATCCTGGGTTATATCATGACTACCAGCCGAGATTCTTCACATATTGGACGGTATGTATATGGTATATTTTATTTCACTTTCAATTAATTTGATATTTTCAGTTCTAAATAGTACTAACTAAAAGTATAGTAACACTAAAAATTATTGTCATAAATAATTATATGTTATTGGTTAGTAGTGGCAAATGAAATGCATTTTACAGACAAACTAATAATGCCTTTTCTACACTCAGTATTACTTGAATAAAAATATTGAGTGTCACCATTAACTAGTTAGAAATGCTATATGAATACATGTTAGATTCTTAAAAATCATAACTAGTTAAGAGAAATATTAACTTATTATAAAATTTTGAGAATATATTTGACGGATGAAAGAAGTTTTCAAAATCTCCACTAATAGTTTTTTTTGTGTCTACGCAAAATTCCACTAAAATGTTTTTTTAAAAAAATTATTGATATGGCTATGTGCATATAGACGGATACATACAATAAGACAGGATGTTATAACCTACGATGCGGCAGTTTGTACAAACTACCAGCAAGATAGTGATTAAATGTGCAATTTCTCAAACGTTCATTTTTGGAGGTCCCCAAATCGAACTGACTATTAGAATATGGAAGTTTAGAGTTAAAAAAACAATTATTATTAATATATAAAAAAATTCAAACTAATCAATAAACATAAACATACGATCAAAAGTTTGGGAGTTGGTGGCTAGGTGTTGTCATTGACCATGACATCCTCTACCCGGTGGGCTATGGACTGGCATTTCTTTTCACCCTTCAAACCGATTATGCAGGAAAAGTGAAGTGGCGCGGTGAGATCGTGAACAAAAATTCTTTTGGCCGGCACACGTTAACTCAGATGGGATCCGGTTATCTTCCTGGTAGTAAAAATGGAAAAGTCGCTTACATGCACAATCTTAAGATCGCACTATCTGAAAAAATATTTTCAACCGATTCAAGATCTCGAGTTGCTGCCAACTCGTGTTGACTACTACACTGCTAAGAAGCTCAACAGTACTTATTTTCACTATGGAGGACTGGAGAATATTAAGTCAACAGCACTTCATCTAAAGTTGGACTATATTCTTATGTATTTTGGTTTTAAATTGTGTTTGTTGGTTTATGTTCTTTATCCATATGTATCTTGCGAGACTCACAATGTTTAGTTTATTTTTATTGTATTTTATCGTATTTATTACAAAACACATCCCTTAGACTTCATATCCAATACATCGTTTATTTTTATTGCTTAAACACATCGTTTATTTTTATTGTATATTATCAGATTCAACTCAATAGTTAAAAAAATGCAATGGTAGAATCATCAATATTTAATAAAAACTAAAATAATTTTTAAACATACCTGAGACCAAAACGTTGTGATTAGACAACGAGATTGCTAATAATATTACGAGTAAGCCAGTCATCAAAGTTTTTGTAATACCCAAAGAATTTTTTTTTAATTTAATCTACTGAGAATTGGCATTTATTTAAATAATTGCTTCTATCCCTTAGTTAGCATTCTCAAATAAAGTGAAAGTTTCAAAAATAATATCTAAATTTATTTAATGTTGATTAAATATAATTTACATGCAAGATTTTATTGCATAATTGAATGTTGGAAAATTAATTATATTTAGGTAATATATGAAATAAAATTTATTTGATTTCTGAATAGATATTAAAAAAAATTGAAACTCAAAATTACATATAATATGTGAAATCATATCTTTTGTGGCAAATCATCAACCACTAAAAAAGTTGCAATCTTGTTTTTTATTGTGTGTCACAAATTTGAATTTTGACTAAATGCAAAACTACAAATAAATATAATTTTTTTTATTGAAACAGTTTTCAAAAATAAGTTTGACCATTTTTTTAAAATAGATAAACAATATAAATATTTACTTTATATAGTGTTTAAAAATTATAAGTTTACCACTAAATACCGTAATCGATATTTAGGTTAATTAAATAGTTTTAATATCAAGATTGATTCAAAATATCAAAATTGTTGGTCATTTCTCTAACTACGCAATTTGGAGTTGGCACTATTAGAAAACGATTTCGAGCCGCTTCAGCACCTCGAGTTAACTACAACTTGTCCTGACTCCTACAATGCTAAGAAACTCAACAGTACTTATTTTTATCATCGAGGACCGGAGCAGTTTTAATCAAACAGCAGTTCACCTCACGTTAGACTATATTCTTATATATTTTGGCTTCAAAATTTCTTTGTTGGCTTAGTTTTTTTTAATCTTATTTGTATCTTGACAAGACTCACAATGTTTGGTTTGATGATTACTTGCTGATGATGTTGGAATTGGGTTGGTTTTCCAAATAATCTCAATTAACTCGACCATATGTATCTTAGTTTGCCTATATTTTAGTTTTGTAGTTCTCTGATTATGTAAGTCGTGGAAGCTTCTCCGTTAAACGCAATAGACATACGAACATGTATATATTTGTCTTTCATTGTGAATCTCGTGAACTCATGTTTACACACACTTGGACAGTAGCTATTAGACAGCCACACATGTCCATATATATTGTTTAAACGCATACCAAATTCAGGCAGAAACTCGTCCCACGTACGGTTCAGAGGAGATTCCGGTATCAAATTTGGTTTATTTACCAAAACCGTATCAATCAAACTGAATGATCTTCGGTTAATATTTATAAACTAAAAAAGCAATTTCTGTTAGACAAAAATTATTATAGTAAATAATTGTTCTATTTCATTTGTTATAACAGAACATGAGATACAATTAAGCCCAATAGTGTACAGAACATAAGTGCAACACTAGAATCATCAATTTCAAGAGTGATGAAGAGTATGTATCACTTTTGACAATAACATTGCTTAGGTTTTTAGGAGAACGAGAAGCACGTTCCCCAAAATGTGCCCCAAAATGTGCGTAGCCAGCTTCAGCACAATAATTTTGACATTCAAACCATATGTATGTATCCGAACATAAGGTATTTATGTTGTCATATGAGAATTTTTCTATCTCCACACCTACACAAACCGACTTATATAATTTTATTTGATAAAAACATACATGTGTTCCTAAATATAATAATTATATAACATATAAAATACAGTATTATATATAATATGTCAACACATGAATTTTAACGAAACTTTTGAATCCATATTTATAGATATACACAAAAACACAAACGCATGGTACTACAAATTCTACATAGTTAGCTTTTTTTTTAAAATTATTAATGCTAATTAAAGAATTACATTATATTTTAAACATATCGAGACCAAAACACTGTGATTAGCCAACGAAACTGCTAATATTA
Organism: Schrenkiella parvula; assembly: GCA_000218505.1. Classification (NCBI taxonomy): domain Eukaryota; kingdom Viridiplantae; phylum Streptophyta; class Magnoliopsida; order Brassicales; family Brassicaceae; genus Schrenkiella; species Schrenkiella parvula. The sequence continues at coordinate 6,727,497 of CM001192.1, read as the reverse complement.
CTACAAGAAAGCAAGTTATCAAAGTTTTTGTTATTTCCATAGTAATGTTTTTGAATGAATTCTATTGAGAAATAAAGATCTTAATTTTTCTGGATATCAAAAAGATGTTATATGGGTGACTTACAAAAATAACCCACAATTTGTAGTTAAATACAAAATTAATTGTTATTTCTCTCCTCTCTACAAATACCTCTTGTTCTCAATATCCTTCTTCTCACATTAAAGTATTCACAACATTGCCATTGTGTTTAAATTTTTTTTTTTTCGAAAATGAGATGGACAAATCAGACCTCATCTTCATCAATTGTTTACGAAAATGTCATTTTATTTAATTCTGCCAATAACCATTAACAAGCTCTAAATGCCTTCCCAACAATATTTGAGCTCACGTTTTGACTTATCAACCTCAATATCCTCTATTTCCTATCCATTTCATCCAAAAACTCAAGAAATTACTGTTTTTCAAATCTCAAATCTGAAGTATCTTGTTAACATTCTGAAGTAAGTCGGCGTTTTACGACGGTGTGAGTAACATAGATTAGTTAAACTCGAAGTTGTTGGCACTTGAGGAAATTACAAACCGAATCGAGGTATTATTCACTTGATTTACACTCATTTTCAGATAGTTCTTCGGATCAGACTTCAACAGACATCTTCTGCATTCTGCTAGTCAACATATAGGTTAGTTTTGCGTTTGACATTTTCGGGTTGTGGACTGCAAATTTCACTTCTGTATTTACTTTGTAAACAAAAAAATATGTCACATTGTAATGAGATTATATTGCATTTGGCCAAAGCGATGGCTTTGTAAAAGAAGTCTGCTTTTGAAGTCTCGGAACAAGAGGGTCAGTTTTTCATTTGACCAGTTTTTGACTTTTTTTGCAGACTTCACCTTGAAGTCTGTTTGGTAGACTTCGTTGAAAAGTCTATTATAACCAGTTTTTTAAAAAGTGTATGTATGATAAACTTAAAAATAATTTTTAAGTTTTTTTGGTTCATGGTGTTGTTTTAGTTAATATGTTTGCTTTTTATGCGTTTTACATCTTTATTTGTTATAATTATGCTGAAATCAATTTTCTTACTTAATCATGCATCTAATTTACTATTGCGTTGTGAAGTCTACATCATAAACTTCATTACAAAGTCTACCTGGTAAAAGTCGTTGTGAAGTCTATGTGGTAGATTTCGTTGAGAAGTCTGCAGTAACCAGGTTTTTAAATGCATTTATGGTAGATTTATAAATAATTTTTAAATTTTGTTGCTCCCGGTTTTGTTTTAGTTAATATGGTTGCTTTTGTTTGTGTTTTACATGTTCATTTGTTATAGTTATGCTGAAATTAATTTTCATGTTTAATCACGCATTTAGCTTATTATTCCAGTTGTAGTGAAGTCTACTTGCATAGATTTCCGGGTGAAGTCTACTCTTCTGACTGTGATCTCTAATTTTTTTTATATGTGTTTGCCTTGTAGGGGATTGCTCAACTACCGGTTGTTTATGGAGAATGAGTTATGCAAAACATTTCCCAATATTTTGAGGTGGATAATCGCAAAGGAAGCAGAATGTTTTTCTTGAGCGATGGATGCACATATGGTGAGCTTGTCGAAATGGTAGAAGAGGATTACAGCTCGACAAGAAAACTGATATTGTGGAGTTGTGAAAGGATGTGAATAGGAACTTCGAGCGGGTGTGAAGAAAGAGACTATTGTGTTTTGGATGACAAAATACTCCAAGGTTCATACTTTTTCTATGGCGGATCGAGCAGCTCACCGTCGATGGTGTACTCCTAATTATGTTGCACATCTTGGCCGAAATGTATTTTCATTATCGAGAAGACTCAAGCCACCATCATCAACAAAAGAAGAAGAGGTCAATACACGAGACCTTTTTTGCTCTCGACCTTCACATTGTTGGATGTCCTCACATCTTGGACCTTTCAGTCACCTTTTGTCCACTTCCAGAAACAAGAGCCAAGCTCTCCTAACATTGCTTTCACAATGTTATCAACCTCCTCATCTTCTTCATCATCATCCCAGACCGGGAACATTTCCGCATTTGCCTTTGAAACACAATTCTTTAAACGGGTCTGCAACAAATCAAAACGTACAGTTACATTTCTAATAAAAAGGACTACGACCTAAGTCTAAAATCAGTCTACTAAAGAAGTCTACGAGAGAATTCTACTATATAAGTCTAAAAGAGAAGTCTACTAAGAAAGTATACAAGAGGAGTCTATTAGAGAAGTCTGCGAGAGAAATCTGTTAGTTATATCTATCAGAGAAGTCTACTATAGGAGTCTGCGTTATCAGTCTACTAAGTATGTCTATCAGAGAAGTCTGCGTGGTTTACCTGTTTTAACATAGCCTCCTTCACGTATTTACGGCCCCTAGAACCATTGTAATCCAGGAGAGATGGACTTGGGTCATTAGTAATTGGCTCTCTGTAGGTCGCGGTAAAATCAGCCATAGCATTGTAGACCCACACCTGGAGCACCTCCACAAAACCTTCAATGATATAGGTCTTTGTCAAGTCTTTCTCATTCATAGACTCAATGAGGTTCTTGAAAGCTACCCTTCCCCATAGGTAGCTTTCGAATGCATCTACATCCATGACTAGCCTAGTCATGTTAACTGGAGTAGGTGAGGAAGACTTTCGAGCTTCGAAAAGACCAGCGTATAATGCTAAATAACCCAGGCGAATCCGACCATCTTTAGACCAGGAACCAACAAACTTACACGAGTTTGTAAACTCATCAATACTCGGCCACATATCAATACCCACCTCCTCCTTCTCATAGAATTTATGCGTCTCTGTCGTAACCTCAATCTCTGACAGCCCCAGTTTCTCAATGTACTCGCAGTTGAGGCCAGTGATATTCTCAAACTCATTTAACGAAAACCTAACTGGATTTACACCTATGAGATTCCATATCTTGAACTTCTTCTTGCAGACGTGTTGAAACCTAAGAATATAATGCACCAGCCTCGATGCCCAACCAAAATCTAATTTGTGAAACTTCAATAAAACACCAAGTCTGGAATCACAAATCTCTTTCCATTCGTGTTCTTTAAGTGCCTTAGATAGTGCAAACAAACAATTTTTTGGCATTGCTATAATATCTGCTACTTTTAATCGGCAGGGCTCGTCACCCATTGTATAAAGCCGCCTTAAAAATTCTGGTTTCACTATTCTGCAAACAAAGGAGAAACATTACAAACAGAAGTCTAACCACAAACTATGTAACGAGGTACCAGGAGAATACAGTTACGAGACCTGGAACGAGAAGTTTGTGTGTAAGCCTGGAATACCGTTGTTTGTGTGTAGATCTGGAACAACGCGTCTGGGTGGATATCTGGAGAATAAACCTCTAGGGGCGAAGCAACACCAACGGCAGAAGAGAGATGCACAAAAAATCGATTAAAATAGAAAGATATTAGATTAGATAGAGATAGAGAGAAACGGAGAGAGATAGAGGCAGAAAGAGAGACAGAGAGATATAGAGAAAGCGAGAGATATAGAAAAAGCGAGAGATAGAGACACAGACAAATAGAGACATGACCGGCGTCTGAATGAAGGTGGAGGAACTGGCAAGAAGATAACAGGAGAAGGATGGAAAACAGGCGGTCGGGACAACAACAGTCAAGGGTAGCCAAATCGCCAAAACAAGAGCAAGTCGGCGTTAGGGTTTTCTTTTGATCAATCAAGAATAAACCGACTGTAAAAACGTTTATATATGTCGTTTAACTTTCTGGGTTGGCTAGATAAATTTTGGTTTAACTCCGATTCAATGACAACTATTAGGTGAAATTTTAATTTTAGACTTCACATGAAGTATGCACGAGAAATCTATAGGAGTAGTATACTTCTTTCAGACTTCGTAGAGAAGTATACGCGATAAGTCTTCTGGAGAAGTCTGCTTGTAAACATCCACTTTGTTCTTTAATTAATTAGTACAAGTTCCTGCACATTTAGTTTTGATTCTCGCCTTGTCCAACTAGGTTAAATTTGAATTTCGGACTTCAGATGAAGTCTGTTTGAGAATTCTGGTGGAGAAGTCTACTTGTTTCCAACTTCACCACATAGCCTTTGATGAAAGTCTTCCGGAGAAGTCTGCTTGTAAATATTCACTTTGTTCTTCGATTAATAAGTACTTGTTCTGGCGCATTTAGTTATGATTCCCGCCTTTTCTAATTAGGTTAACTTTGAGTTTCAGACTCATATGAAGTCTACGAGAGAAGTCTGGTGGAGAAATCTTCTTGAATTTTGTTATTCTATTAATAAGTACCGGTTCCCGCGCATTTAGTTATGATATTTGTCTTTCCAATTAGGTTAAATTTGAATTTCAGACTTCACATGAAATCTGCTCTAGAGGTCTACCAGAGAAGTCTACTCTTGCAGACTTCACATGAAGTCACTATAGAGTTCTGCCACAGGAGTCCACACGTGTTTCATACTTCATGTGAAGTCTACTTATATACATTCTGATTTTGCAAACAAATTCAAAATTTCCAAGATTGAAGCAGATAAATTGAAGCAATCCAAAATTAAAGCAAATAGATTATATTATGAATTATGGTCTCAAACATTATCTGAGTACAATTGATACATATGTATACCCTTTTATAATAGAAAATTAAAGGGTAACTGATTGCAAGTCTTTAATAACCAAAAAGCCTAATAATAAATTAAGGGCCTAAAATCTACGACAGATATATGATCAGACCTATCAGGATTACATCGGCCACTACTACATTGTTCAGCGCGACGGCTCTGGAACGCTTCTGCGAAATTAGCTCCTTGAGTTGAGCTATTTCTGCCTCGACCCCATGTTTTTTTTAGGGCACTTATGCAGGCTTCCTAGTTTTCCAGACAACATAGTAACTCTTAAAATTCTTCCATCATAACCTCATCCCACCACTTGAACATACGCTTTATTAAAATATATAAAAAAATTTGACAAGTAAAAAAATTTAATGTTAAGACTGACTAAAACTTGTTATATCAGCTCAATAGGTAAAAGGTCGTCATTTCGGGTTTGCTTTTAGTTTTGTCTGAGTTAAAATATGTATGTTGATGATCAACCAATTAGTTAATTTATCTGGAACACAAGTCATAATTGTGTTACTAGAATTTTATATTAGAAAACTCTTATAGCTGTTTGTGAAGGATCGGTATGGCGTAACGAATCTACTTTAAACTCGGGTACATCATACATGAACTTAAGAAGGTAGTAACTATGCTAAAACTTCTGGTTACAAAAAAATGAATCAAACCTTAAAATCAAAGGGCTCTGCATGACGAAGCTCCTTATCCATATCAATGAAGTTGAAAAGAAAAATGTAGTTTAGTTGTTAGACCGTAAGAGAACCGCCATTATCACCCGCTGTAAGGTTCAGAATCATCGTTGCAGCCTTCACAGCCCTGTTATATTTTACATCCCACAGCAAAATTTTAGGGTTTTAGGCAATACATGGTTTCAGGCAATCAATCCATTAAAAAACACCATCAGAGAGATCATATACCGCAGGATTATGATACGAGAAACTCGTGTCTAGCTTATAATGAAACATAAAATTTCTGTTTTGCCCAAAAGGGCAAGCGAAGACATTCTTTTGAAACTATGTAAAAGTTCTGAGCTTGGATGTTGCTTACCAAGCATCAGGAGCTTGATACAAGGAAGCTGAGTTGCCAAAGCAGGACGTGAGCAATTCTGTGTTGATGACGCCTGGATTCAATGCAACCACTGCCATTCCTTCAGCTACCTCTTTTCCCCCTACTCGGCTTAAACCCTCAATCGCCCATTTGGATGCACAGTAAGGTGCAACCTGCAGATTCAGTTTTGGTTTCAAAAGCACTGGGATCAGGTTTGATAATATGCCCAAGACATATTAGTGCAGAAATGCAGAGTACAGAAGAAGACTATCAGAATAAAGTTATCTACAATGATCTTGTAAACTATGGCAAAGGGGACCAACCAAGTAATTTGCTTAGACCTTTCAGGTGAAGCTATAGTCTCTCCCTACCATCTATGTCATCAACTCACCGTGTTTCCTCTTTTCCATGTGTCGACTCCAACATCACTGGAAAGGGTCCTGCTTCGTTAAAGCTTCTTGGAGAGGTATCCAACATCATTTCTGTACCCGTACAAAGTCTAACTCACGCTGATAAATAATTTCAGATATTCAATACTACTTCCCTATGCTCCACTGTCTTTGTTACTAGTTTTCTAAAACTAGAAGAGCAAACATACGATAATAGCTTGTGATTCAACTGAGTGATAGTTGAAACTCACCAGGGCAGCACCAAATTTTCCCCATCCAGAAGACATATTCACAATAATCCCTTGCTTCCGTGGGAGCATCAAAGGGATAAAATGGTGCAGTACATTTGCTACTCCTTTAACGTTTGTATCCATAACATTGTCAAAATCTTCTGCAGAGACTTCCAATCTTGCTGTTCTTATTGATAGCACCAGCGTTGTTAACTGAAACGTGCAATCACAAACATCAAATACTACAAAAAGTTACAGGGAAAAAATGATGGAAAACAGTGTCCCCAATAATTATTGAACCTGCAGGACATAATGATCATATAACCATCGAAGGTTCTCTTACTTCGGTGAGAAATGTGCCGCGAAGAATATACATACATAAATATAAACAGTTTAACCACGTATATATAAAAATCAGTTGTTCACCTTTTTTTTAACGTCAAATGTTTACCTTATAAATTATTATTTTTTGCAATAAAACCCATATATAGTTCTTAACATAAACTTAATTCACTTTTCACCAAAAACTCAAGTGATTAAACTATAATATTTACAAAGGATCTTTGTTTATATCACATTGGTCTCCAACATTCGGTCTCTCCTTCGAATTCCTCTGATTCCTCATGAGTCTGGTCATGCGAGTGTTGTGGCATTCTTCTTTTTTTCATGGCGATGAGGTCTCTTATTGTGTGTTTCTTCTCTATCTGAACTCTTCTCATCACTTGATAAACCACCCACATTCTCTTTCTTTCCATTCTCGTTGACTTCTGGCGATTCTTGGACGTTTACACCATTTCTCGAGCTTCTTCGGCGTCGTTTTCCTTTCCTGCTTCTGTCAGAATCAGAATCAGAATCTCGGATCTAGTATCTTTGTCTCTGTTTGTTTTTGTTCTTATCTTTATCTGACTGATATTCTATGGGACTAGTCTCCGCACTTCTCCTCCTGTCATTTTCTCCATTGTTTCAAAGGTCTTATGACTCTGATCTTTTATGCGGACGATGTCTACTTTCAGTCGTGTCTCGCACGTGCGAATATTTTGAGCTGCTTCTTTCATGTCGATGTTTCGATCTTTACCTATGCGACTTATCATCAACTGCATGAACCTTATCATGAGCATGAGTCTCCTCCTGATCAGTTGATGATCCTTCTTTATGATCTTCATATCTTGATCTCTTGTCAGAACTAGACCAATGGGTTCTCGTATCCTCTTCGTCCTCCAGCTCTTCTTGAATATATAAATCTGAGCCTCTTCTGCCATAACGCCTTGAACTATTACTTTTGTGACTCGTCTCTCCCCTACCATCGTCATCTCCATCAGGAGAATCATCATTGGAATACCTCCCATGGATCCTTGGGATTTGGCACAGGTTCGGGTGCAGTATTTGATGTCGTATTTACTAAGTTCTGCTGTCCATTGAGTTAGTCTTTTGGATTGACTGGGACGATCGTTTTTATAGAAAATGTTGTTAGGACTATGAAATAGTAAGATTGTAAATATGGTCTCCAACTTCCGTGCGGACATAATGACTGCTAATGCCATCTTTTCCATTTGTGGGTATCAATTTTCTAATTCCGTTAACGTCTGGCCTACGTAAAAATTGGATTATGTTCACATCGCTCTTCCCTGATGAGACTCGGCTTACTGAGGTAGCCAAGACATGGGATTTGGCGCAGGTCCCACGAGTAGTATTCCATGTCGTAATTACTAAGTTCTACTGTCCACTTCGCTAGTCTCTCGGATTGACTTGGACTCTGCAGAATCGTTTTGTATAGGGAATGTTTTTAGGACTATGAAAGAGTGAGAATGAAAATAGGTTCTCAACTTACTTGCGGACATAATGTTTCTGTCTCTTTTAGCGTTTGGCTTACATAAAAAATTGAATTCTGGCCACTTCACTCTTCCCTAATGAGACTCCGCTTACTGAAGTAATCGAGATTGGGGTATCAAGAAATAGAGGCTCTCATTCGATGGAGGACTTGCCAAGTATTTCTTCGACTGCTGCAATGCATCTTCGCATTTGTTGGTCTACTCGAACTTCTAATTTCCTTCCCAAGTATCGTAAAACGCCAAACATTTGTCCTGTAAGTCCAATGTTGCGACACGTCCTGTAAGATTTTGAACTTCCCGCTTTATTTTTGGTGAGACCATTTGAGTCAATGCATTGATTTGCTTTGGATTCGCTTTGACGCTCCGATGAGCAAAGAGATAGACGAGGAATTTTCTTGACACGTTTGCGAATATACACATCGTTGGATTGAGCTAACGCTACTAGTGAAATTCTTGTCAGCAAATTAGACTTGACAAAGAAAAAGCATCATAAACCATACAAGCTTGAATGGTTAAATGAAAAAGGAGAGATGCACGTCCAAGAACAACTTGAGGTGTCGTTTGACATAGGGCGGTATGAGGACAACATTCTGTGTATATCCTACCCACGGACGTTAGTCATATACTTCTAGGGCGGCCTTGGCAATTCGACAAGAAGACCTTACATGACGGTTACACCAACCGCCATACCTTTAAACACAACGGCAAGAAGATCACGCTTGCGCTTTTGTCACTGCGAGAGGTTCACCAAGATCAAGTTCAGATCAAGAAGAGCCGAGAGCAAGACAAGGTTGACACCGAGTCTAAACCCAAGAAGTCTAACTTCTTTTCCAAAGCAAGACAAGTAAGAAAGAGTCTTTGCTCTCATCAATCTATGATTTTGCTTATGTTTAAAGAAACACTAATGGCCAAAACTGACCTTACACCGGAGCTTCCGAGTGAACTTAAGCAACTTTTGCTAGAGTTTGGTGACGTGTTTCCAGAAGAGAACCCAAGTGGTTTATCTCCCATCCGTGGGATTGAACACCAAATCAATTTTGTCCCAGGAGCTTCATTCCCAAACAGACCGGCTTATAGGACAAACCCCGTGGAGACCAATGAGCTTAAAAAGCAGATTGGAGAGCTCATGGAGAAATGATATATTAGTGAGAGTATGAGTCCTTGTGCCGTACCGGTCCTCTTGGTCCCAAAGAAAAACAGAAGCTGGCGAATGTGCGTTGATTGTCGAGCCATCTGCAATATCACGGTTAAGTATCGACACCATATTCGTAGATTAGATGATATGCTTGATGAGTTGCATGGTTCATGTTATTTCTCAAAAATCGATTTTAAAAGCGGTTATAATCAAATTAGGATGAAAGAGGGTGATAATGGAAAACAGCCTTTAAAACTAAACTAAGATTGTATGACTAGTTGGTTATGCCATTTAGGCTGACAAATGCACCTAGTACGTTTATGAGGTTGATGAATCATGTGCTTAGATCATTGGCGTCTTTATAGTTGTCTACTTTGATGAAATTTTGGTTTATAGTAAGAACTACCAATATCACTTGTTTCACTTGAAATCGGTTTTTAGAAGTGCTTATGAAAGAGCGACTTTATGCTAATTATGAAAAATGCACTTTTGGGACGGTAATCTCGTGTTTTTTGGATTTGTTATAGGTGCTGACGGTGTGCGGGTCGATGAGGAGAAGGTAAATGCAATCCGGGATTGGCCGAGTCCTACGACTATTGGAGAAGTCCGGAGCTTTCATTGGCTAGCTGGTTTCTACCGCCACTCACCGAGATTATCAAGAAGACCGTGGGATTCAAGTGGGAGCAAGTGCAAGAGCAGACCTTCCAAACGTTATAGGTTAAGCTTACTAACGTCTTGTCTTACCAAATGTCCTTAACCTTTTGAGATTGAATGCGATGCCTCAGGAGTTGGAATTGGTGCTATCATAATGCAGGAATTGTTAATGATGCTTTGTCTAGAAGGAATGTTGTGATCACTACCATGGACGTTATAGTCTTAGGCTTTGAGCAAGATAAGAAGTTATATGCCTTGGACTTAGATTTTAAGGAACCGTACATTTCTTGTTCCAAATTTGCCTTTGGAATACTTTTAGAAATGACAGATTCTTATTTTACTATAACCGACTGTGTATTCCTAATTGTTCTTTGAGAAACTTGCTTGTTAGAGAAGCACATGGAAGAGGACTAATGGGCCATTTTGGGTTAGACAAGATGTTCAAGGTCTTGCAATGTCATTTCTATTGGCCGAATTCGAAGAAGGGCGTGGTGAAAGTTTGCACTCACTGTAAGACTTGCAAACGATCCAAAGCTAAGGTACAATCCACAGGTAAATACTTTCATTTGTCTATTCCTAATCACCCTTGGACGGACATCTCGATGGATTTTGTTTTAGGATTGCCTAGAACTTGAACCGAAAATGATTCTATTTTTGTTGTGGTAGATAGGTTTTCAAAAATGTCATTTCATACCTTGTTATACCATTGATGATGTTGTGCATATTGCGGAGTTGTTCTTTAAATAACTTGTTTGTTTGCATGACATGCCTAAATCGATCGTTTCTGAGAAAGACACTAAATTTTTAAGCCATTTTTGGAAAACCTTGTGAGATAGGTTATGCACTAAATTGTTGTTTTCAACTAATTGTCACCCATAAGCTGATGGTTAAACTGAAGTGGTCAATAGGACTTTGTCTGCATTGCTTAGGACAATAGTTCGTAAAAATTTGAGAACTTTGGAAGATTGCTTGCCATATGTTGAATTTGCCTATAATCATGCAACGGACTCGGCTATTAAGTTTTCACGTTTTGAGATCGTCCATGGCTTTAACCTGTTGTCTCTCATGGATTTAATTTCTTTACTTTTGAGTGAAAGAGCTAGCCTAAATGGTGAACGAAAGCAAAACAGGTTAACGAGATCCATGAAAAGGCGAGACAAAATATTGTGGAAAAGACCAAGCGCTATGCGGAACAAGCCAACAAACACCGACGTGAGAAAACCTTCGAGGAAAGAGATCTCGTTTAAATTATCTAAGGAAAGATCGCTTTCCAGCTGAGAGGAGGTCAAAAATCATGCCCCAGGTAGATGGTCTTTTCGTCATCAGCAAAAAGATCAACGACAATGCGTACAAAATTGATTGGTAAGTACCAAGTGAGTTCCAGTTTTAATGTAACTGACTTAGTTCCTTTTCTTGCAGATGAAGCGGATTTGAGGGAAAATCCGTTTCAACGGGGAGAGGATGATGCAATCATGAATCATGGTACCGGACTGGTCGACCTCCGGTTGGACCACGTATCTGAGGAGGCCGAACCACTCAACCAATTGGAGGTTGGCCAATGGATTCCTCGACCAAATATACGTGACAAGACGAACGATCGAACCATAATTACCTTGTAACAGGACGAATCTGAAGATAATCGCATTGACTTAATCCCGACCAAACTGGTACGATCCGACCAAGTGCAGATTCAAAAATCACGGCCTAACGATCACTCCAACGATCGGAACCGAGCTATCTACCGACCAAGTGGTACTTCTAAGACGAGTGATCCAGACGGATTACCCATGCATCAGGCTAGATTTTAAGTTGACCAAAAAATATCACCCATGGACCGAACCGGCGACCGTGACTCAACCGACGACAACCCAATGACATTTCCACCCGGCCCAATGACAACGTCCCGTGGTAAAAGTCTTCAAGAAGCGGTCACGATTGCCCTGATTCGTGAAATCAGTTTCACTCAAAATTGACCGACCAAACCAAATCCGTGTACCGTGTTGGTAGGCGCATAACTCGTTTAGGGCATGGATGACTCGATTTTTTTGGGCCGTATCATTCGGTTCAGCGGTCAACTTCGTAGGGTTGGTTTTTCTCTTCGTCGTAAATGAAGTCTTTGAGGCTTACTAAATTTTGGAGCTCTCCAGCTACAAGTTTTGCCACGACTTGCATCTAAACTTCGAAAGTTTGCGGTTGAATGCCCATACGCACGGTGGTGCTCGCAGTATGTCTTCTCATCATAGGTCCTAGAGTTTCTCATCAACGTATTCCATGGACAATTCCCATGAGCCAATCTGATAGTTATATGCACCACTGAAATTGGGTCCTTCGTGGTGAAGATAACCACTTTTTTAGGAGTTTCTTTTTTTTTTGAGGATTTAGAGCCAATGGACATTTTGCTTAGTCTACCTCATTGACCCGTACTTCTGCGACAATATATTTATTTCTACTTCGTTAATTATGAAATATGAGACTCGGTACAAAGCGTCCTGGGTAGTCTGAGGTTTGGTGCAAAGCGTATGGGAGAGTTTGAGGCTTGTTCAATGCAATCTCCTTTCTAATTCCGATTCAAACCATAACGGCTTTTTCATCGTGTCAAGAGCCGCTTTATCGCTTAGGCCATCGACTTTTGATACTACAACCTTGAAGCGTTCAAACCCTGCTCTCTTGAGATTCTCCACGAATAGGAGATAGAACCAACATCTCGCTCGTTTTCGCTTTATTTGGCTCCAGCCACTATTATGTAGAAAGCTTTTATAAGAGCCTTGAATTGTTTTCATATTTTTTATGTTTAATTGTTTTCAATCTTATTTTATATATTATTATGAATAATTTGATTATTTTTTCTATTTTTCTGTCTTAATTTTTGTTACAGATAAAGTTTATGTATATGTTGAGCCTAATTTTATACTTTCTATAATTGATATGGTAAGAACTAATACGTGGCTACATTTTAAAAATTATTTTCTAAATATTAGATTTTGAAAAGAGGAAAGGAGGAGAACGGGCCCAAAGTGAAAGGCCTTTGTACTCCAATTCAGTTTATGTAAATATATCCTTAACCTCTTCTTTTCAACAATTTTAATTTCCGATTTAGTTGATTCTACACCCTAACTTCAACCCTCTCCGTATATACTTTCGTCGATTTTATATAATTCCTTAGAAATTTCCTTGAAACCAAAATCGAAGGCAGCAAACACTACTCCTCTCTCTCTTCTGGGGTTTTCTTCTTCTACTTCGTTCGTCGTCGTCTCTCTACCTATACATATACACACAGGTATATACATACTCTTTCAGATGCATATCCGTATCTCAGCTATTCGGTTCTATGTATCTATGTTTATCTCTGATCTGTGTTCCTTTTCGTCTCCGTTGCGATTCTGAGATTCCTTCTCTCTTGTTTCATAAATTGATTATTGGTTCCTTTTTCTCAAATTTTTGGGGTTTTCTTATAGCGTATTGAAAATAGCGGACGCTGGAGCAGTTAGATGGCGGCAGGGAGATCAGCAAGTATGCCGTCACGGCTGCGGCAGCTTCTTTCCGGCGAAGGGTCTATCGGGCCGTCTATTAGACTCGACGCTGAGCCTGTGAGTTCATTGGAATTTTCATTGTGTTTTCTTTTCTTTAGGGCTTTTTCTTTTTGATATTGAGTGAAACTTTTAGGTCTCATCCTGTCACATGTTTTTGCCTTTACTGGAGTAAAATCTCCATGGTTCTGTTTATACGTTTTATCATCTCTATGTTATCCTATGCTGCTTTCTTTCCTCGTTCTTAATTATTCAATTCTGATGGGTGGATTCAGTTTTTAATAGGATTGAAATATCCAATGTGTCTGGTTAACTTTCAAATCGAAGTTAGTTCTTGCACCTGTTGGAACCTTATATTCCAGTTGACACATTCACTGATTTAGTTGTGCGTTCTGGATTTTCCTCGTTCTTAAGCTTGTTTTGTAACATGGTCTACTCTCTAGCCTCATTTGCCCTGACAAGTTTCACTCTACATTATCTTTTCTTACAGCCTCCTGATATCAAATCATATATCGACAAAGTAATCAAGAGTCCACTCTCTGATATAGCAATACCTCTCTCCGGTTTTCAGTGGGAGTACAGTAAGGTAATAATTACTGGACTGTCTCATATTGTCCTTTTTTTCCTTTGTGGGTTTCTCACAAGATTATATTATTCCAGGGGAACTTTCATCACTGGAGACCACTGTTTCTGCATTTTGATAAGTATTTCAAGACTTATCTGTCAAATAGGAATGACCTTCTCTTGTCCGATAAAATTTTAGAAGTTGAGAATCCCTTTCCAAAGCACACAGTACTGCAAATACTTCGGACTATGCAGATAATTCTGGAAAATTGTCCCAACAAAAGTTCGTTTGATGGTTTAGAGGTATGCTGATTTGTTTTACAGGCTTTGATGCATTTCTGATGTCTGTCTTAGTGCTCATTAACTTAAATTCTATGTATTTTTAATTACTTTACCGACATTTTTTATTTATTTTGCAGCATTTTAAACTCCTACTTGCGTCCACGGATCCAGAGATTCTCATTGCAGCTCTGGAAACTTTATCAGCGCTTGTGAAAATTAGCCCATCTAAGCTCCACAGGAGTGGGAAGTTGATTGGATGTGGTTCAGTAAACAGCTTCCTACTCTCTATTGCCCAAGGTTGGGGTAGCAAAGAGGAGGGGTTGGGTTTGTATTCTTGCGTTGTGGCTAACGAGAGAAACCAGGAAGAAGGTCTGAGCTTATTTCCTTCAGACTTGGAAAATAATCAGAGTGACGCAGATTATCGGATTGGTTCTACTGTTTATTTTGAGTTGCGTGGACACAATGCGCAGAGAATAGATGATGGTAGGAGTGCTAGTTCTTGTTCGAGGGTGATACAGATTCCTGATTTACACTTGAGGAAAGAGGATGATCTAGTGTTAATGAAGCACTGTATAGAGCTTTACAATGTTCCTCCGGAGCTCAGATTCTCATTACTGACCCGTATTAGATATGCTCATGCTTTTCGTTCTTCCAGAATATGCCGGTTATATAGCAGGATCTGCCTACTTGCGTTTATCGTTCTTGTTCAGTCAAGTGATGCCCAAGATGAACTTGCATCCTTCTTTGCAAATGAACCAGAGTATACAAATGAATTAATAAGAATTGTCAGATCTGAAGAACCGATCCCTGGAACAATTAGGACTCTTGCCATGCTTGCATTGGGAGCCCAATTAGCTGTATACTCGGCCTCTCATGATCGGGCCAGGATTCTAAGCGGATCTAGCATCAGTTTTGCTGTAGGCAACAGAATGATTCTGCTTAACGTACTTCAGAAAGCTGTGCTATCTTTGAAGATCTCAAGTGATCCCTCCTCTATTGCTTTTGTTGAGGCACTGCTACAATTTTATTTGCTTCACATTGTTTCATCATCATCATCTGGAAGCACTATAAGGGGTTCAGGAATGGTTCCAACCTTTCTCCCTCTCTTGGAGTATACTGATCCGAGCCACATGCATCTTGTATATTTGGCTGTTAAAGCACTACAAAAGCTCATGGATTATAGTAGTTCAGCAGTACCTTTACTCAGGGATCTCGGGGGAGTAGAACTTTTGTCTCAGAGGTTAGAGGTAGAGGTTCATCAAACTCTTGGGTTGCGTGGAGAGAACAGTGATATGGTAGTTAATGAAACCCTAAAAATAAATGGTGATCAGTTGCTATCTCGAAAGAGACTCATCAAGGTTCTTCTGAAGTCTCTTGGTTCTGCTACGTATACTCCTGGAAATGCGAATAGGTCTCAAAGTTCTCAGGAGAATACTTTGCCTGCCACTTTGTCTTTAATATACAAGAATGCAGATAAGTTTGGTGGTGATATATATTACTCAGCTGTCACAGTTATGAGTGACATAATCCACAAAGACCCCACATCACTTACTTCCCTGTTTGAAATGGGCCTCCCTGAAGCATTTCTGTCTTCAGTTGTATCAGGAATACTTCCTTCTTCGAAGGCTCTTGCATGCATTCCAAATGGATTGGGTGCAATATGTCTCAACAGCAGAGGATTGGAGACAGTAAAGGAAACTTCGGCATTGCGTTTCCTTGTCGATGTGTTTACTAGCAAGAAGTATGTTCTAGCTATGAATGAGGCAATCGTTCCATTCACTAATGCCGTGGAAGAGCTATTGCGTCATGTATTATCTCTAAGAGCCGCTGGTGTTGAAATAATCATTGAAATTGTGGATAAAATTGCATGCTTTGGAGAGACTGGTTCTTCAGCATCCTCAGTATATCTGACTCAAAGTACTGCAATGGAAATGGATTCAGATGTGCAGGAAACATCTGCTGTCAGTCATGAACAGTTTATTCAACTCTGCATTTTTCATCTGATAATTCTGCTGCATAGAACAATGGAGAATGCTGAGACTTCTCGTCTCTTTGTGGAGAAGTCTGGCATCGAGGCTTTACTTAAGCTTCTTTTACGACCTAGCATTGCTCAATCCTCGGAAGGGATATCTATTGCCTTGCACAGCACCATTGTTTTTAAGGGCTTTACGCAACATCATTCTGCTTCTCTTGCTCGTGCCTTTTGCTCTTCTCTTCGTGATCAATTGAAGAAAGCTTTAGAAGGACTGCAAGATCTCTCAGGGACATTCTTACTGGATCGAAAACTTTCTCCGAGTTCTGGAATTTTTGCTTCTCTTTTCCTTGTGGAGTTTCTTTTGTTTCTAGCTGCATCAAAAGATAATCGTTGGGTGACTGCATTGCTTTCGGAGTTTGCTAGTGGAAGTAAGGATGTTCTGGAGAATATAGGGCATTTGCACCGTGAAATTCTATGGCAGATAGCAGTTCATGAGGGTGCCATGCTGGAAAGTCAAAATGAAAAGACTGGTTCTTCTCTCGAGTCAGAGCAAACAGAGCTGGGTACAAATGCGACGGAAGGACAAAGGTTCAATTCTTTTAGACAGTTTCTTGATCCATTATTTCGGAGGAGGACGGCAGGATGGAGCGCAGAATCTCAATTCTTTGATTTAATAAATCTTTACCGAGATCTCGGGCGTGCATCGACTGGTTTTCAGCCAAGACCAATTACTGATGGTCCCTCTAGTTCATCAGACGTTTCTAGTAAAATAGAACATGAAAAGGATGGATCGTATTATACTTCATGCTGTGACATGGTGGTGTCATTGTCCTTCCACATCACTTACATATTCCAAGAGTTAGGGAAGGCAATGCTGCTCCAATCTCGTAGGAGAGAAGACACGATCAATGTTTCTCCATCATCTAAGTTAGTTGCCTCGAGTTTTGCTTCAATCTCCCTGGATCACTTAAATTTTGGAGGCCATGAGATTGCACCTGAGGCATCAGTGTCAACTAAATGTCGCTACCTTGGCAAGGTTGTTGACTTCATCGATGCAATCCTTCTTGACAGGCCTGATTCGTGTAATCCTGTTCTGATAAATTGCTTATATAGCCGGGGGGTGATACAGACGGTTTTGACAACATTTGATGCTACTAGCCAGCTTTTATTTAGGAACCATCCATCTCCGATGGAGACTGATGATGGTATAGGAAAGCAAGATGAAAAGGAAGATGCAGATCATGCGTGGATATATGGTCCTCTGGCTAGTTACGGTAAGCTCATGGACCATTTGGTCACGTCATCATTTATCTTGTCACCATTCACAAAACACTTGCTTGTTCAACCAGTAGAAAGTGGGAATATTCCATTTCCACAAGATGCTGAGACATTTGTGAAGATCCTGCAGTCCATTGTGTTGAAAGCTATACTTCCTGTTTGGACTCATCCACAATTTACTGAATGTAGTTATGAGTACGTTACTGCGCTCATTTCCATCATAAAGCATGTGTATTCTGGAGTTGAACTGAAAAACCTTGGTGGCAGTGGTAGCGCTCGTGTAACAGGTCCACCTCCCAGTGAAACAACCATATCAACAATTGTGGAGATGGGTTTCTCCAGATCCAGAGCAGAGGAAGCCTTGAGACAGGTTGGATCTAATAGTGTTGAGTTAGCCATGGAATGGCTGTTTTCCCACCCAGAAGAAATCCAAGAGGATGATGAGCTTGCTCGTGCTCTTGCAATGTCCCTTGGAAATTCTGAATCAGATACAAAGCAGAATGTTGCAGATGAAACTCGACAACAGATTGAAGCAGAAATAGTTTCACTGCCGCCAGTTGAAGAGCTTATAACAACATGTACAAAGCTTTTGCAGATGAAAGAACCCCTTGCTTTTCCCGTTAGAGACTTGCTTGTATTGATATGCTCAGAAAACAACGGGGAACACCGATCTGCGGTTATATCTTGCCTTCTTAGCCGGATTAAGGATTGCTGTCCTGTGTTCGATGACACAAAGAACAATCTGCTCTCTGCTCTGTTGCATGTTCTTGCTTTGATTCTACATGAAGATGCAGGTTCCCGTGAAGTTGCGCTGAAGGCTGGTATTGTAAGGCTTGTATGCGATCTACTTTCAAAGTGGGATTCTGGTAATATTGATAAGGAAAAGGTGAACGTTCCAAAGTGGGTGACGACAGGGTTTCTTGCCATTGATAGGCTGCTACAAGTGGACCAGAAATTAAATACTGAGCTTATAGAAGAGTTGAAAAAGGGTGAGACATCTCTCACCATTGATGAGAGCAAGCAAGACAAGCTGCAAGCTGTTTTTGGCTCTCCACAGCATGTTGATGTTGATGATCAAAAGAAATTGATTGAGATTGCTTGTACCTGCATCCGGAACCAGCTTCCTTCTGATGCCATGCATGCCGTTCTACAGCTCTGTTCTACTTTGACGAGGAAACATTCTGTTGCTGTCTGCTTTCTTGATTATGGAGGTGTGCAAGCACTACTTTCTCTGCCGAGTAATAGTCTCTTTCCTGGGTTTGACTCTGTTGCTGCTAGTATCATCCGTCACGTTCTTGAAGATCCCCAAACGCTTCAGCAAGCCATGGAATCTGAGATAAAACATGCACTTGCAACACTTTCCAACAGGCACTCAAATCCGAGAATCTCTCCACGGAATTTTTTATTGAATGTGAATTCTGTAATTGCTCGGGATCCAGTTACTTTTATCAAGGCTGCTCGTTCGATATGCCAAGTAGAGATGGTTGGTGAAAGGCCTTACATCGTATTAGTGAAAGAGAAAGAGAAATCAAAAGACAAAGAGAAGGATAAGGATAAAGAGAAAGCTGAGAAAGAGAAATCTCAGACCTCTAATGAAGTTGCATCTACCACTCCCCCTGGGAGCACCAAGGCACCTAAAGTTCACCGAAAACCTCCCCAGTCGTTCATTGGTGTCCTTGAGCTACTTTTGGATTCTATCTGTAATTTCATTCCACCTCCAAAAGATGACATGGTTGAAGGTGATTCGACTTTAGCAGACATGGATATTGATCTTGCCTCTACAAAGGGGAAAGGCAAAGCTGTTGCCACTACACCTGAAGAAAAAGAAGCTAATCCACAGGATATGTCAGCTTCATTGGCTAAAATTGTTTTCATTCTGAAGCTTTTGAGTGAGATGCTGTTAATGTACTCTTCGTCAATCCATATAATTCTTCGAAGAGATGCTGAAATTAACAGTCTCAGAGGTCCTCAACAGAAGAGTGGTCAAGTTGGTGGAATATTTCATCATATTCTTCACAAGTTTATTCCATACTCAAGGGTGAAGAAGGAAAAGAAATCTGAGAGTGATTGGCGGCAAAAGTTGGCAAGTAGGGCTAATCAGTTTTTAGTGGGCGCATCTGTTAGATCAGCTGAAGCAAGGAAGAGGATATTTTCTGACATTAGCAGTATCTTCAATGACTTCATAGATACCTGCGATGGATTTAGACCTCCAGTTAATGAAATACAAATTTTAATAGATTTGTTGAGTGATATGCTCTCAGCTCGGTCACCTACTGGATCACATATATCTTCAGAAGCTTCTGCTACTTTTGTTGATGTTGGATTAGTCAAGTCTCTAACTCGTACTCTTGAATTACTGGACTTGGACAATGTAGAATCTCCCAAAGCTGTAACAGGAATCATAAAAGTCTTGGAGTTGGTGACTAAGGAGCATGTCCATTCTACTGATTCAAACTCGAAGGATGAGAACAAGTCATCTGATCAAATTCCGTCAGGAAGAGGAGATACCACTGTTGATGCTTCTGAGGCAGGGGAAATGATGCTTCGGTCCAATCATGATTCCAGGACAGCTGATCATGTGGAAAATTTTGGTGGTTCCCACACCTATGTTGGTTCGGAGGCTGTGACAGACGACATGGAGCATGATCAAGACTTAGATGGAGGTTTTGCCGCAGCTGAGGACGATTATATGCAAGAAGCAGCTGAGGATGCCAGGGGGCTCGAAAACGGGATTGGGTCGATGGGTATAGAATTTGAGATGCATACCCACGTGCAGGAAAATCTTGATGAAGAGGAAGACGAAGAGATGTCTGGTGATGAGGGTGATGAAATAGATGAAGATGAAAATGATAATGAAGAAGAAGAAGACGAGGAGGACAATGACTTGGAAGAAGATGATGTACACCACCTACCTCATCATGACACTGATCAAGATGATCATGAGCTTGATGATGATGAATTTGAAGAGGAAGTACTGGTTGAAGAGGATGAAGAGGATGAAGATGATGAAGATCGGGTGATTCTCAGGTTTGAAGATGGAATCAATGGGCTAAACGTTCTTGATCACTTAGAGGTTCTTAGAGATCATAGATTTTCTGATGAAACACTTCATGTGATGCCTGTTGAAGTCTTTGGCTCGAGACGTCAAGGACGAACAACTTCTATTTACAGCCTTCTTGGCAGAACTGGTGATGGTGCTACTCCTTCACAGCATCCTCTTTTATCGGGATCTCCATCACTTCCAGCGTCCCAAAGTCAAACAGGTTCTCTTTTTGTACTTCGGTTCATTTCCCATTCTGTTATGTTACATTATGTCATATTTTCTGCCATCTTAGCGTTCTGGTTTATCAATTAAATTAATTTCTAGGAATAAATCTTATGAATATTTTTTTCGTGTACACTTGGCTTATTAATCAGATCACATTTTTTTTACTAGGCATATTGGTGTTTTCTAGTTAGTCATTTTCAAAACAGATATTTCTCACCGTTTTGTTTCTGTTAATCTTCTTATAGGAATGATTTGCTAATCGACCTTTTTCTTCACTCTGCAGAGAACATGAGTGATATTACTGTTGGAGGTAGGGATCCCCACAATAGTTCTTCGTCACGGCTGGATGCTATATTCCGATCCTTGAGGAATGGCCGGCAGGGGCATCGTTTGAATTTGTGGGCTGATGACAGTCAGCAAATTGTTGGATCTGGTGCTTCTACTGTACCACAAGGTCTTGAAGATTTGCTGGTATCTCAGTTGAGACGACCCACCTCTGATAAGCCTTCTGATCAGAATCCATCACCCTTGGAACCCCAATCACAGTCTGAGAATAGGCAGCCGCAGGAGGCAACTGTCAGACCTGAAATTCCAGCTGAAAATGTCATTGATAATGGAGGTGTCAATGTGTCTGCCCCCTCTATCGTTTCGCTGGATGCATCTGTTCCGCCTGATACACGAGCCACTGCTACGGATTCTGTCTCAAGCTCGCGGTCTCAGTCAGTGGAAATGCAATATGATCCAAATGATTCAACTGTTCGGGATGTTGAAGCTGTGAGCCAAGAAAGCGGTGGAAGTGGGGCAACCTTGGGGGAAAGCCTTAGGAGTTTGGATGTTGAAATTGGAAGTGCTGATGGACATGATGATGGTGCAGAAAGGCATGATATACAACCAGCTATGCGCTCAAGAAGAACGAATTTGTCACTAGTGCCATCTTCAGCTGGGCGAGAAGCTTCTCTTTACAGCGTAACTGAGGTTTCTGAAAATTCTGGCCACGAGGCTGAGCAGGATAATCCTCCAGCGGAGCAACCAGTTAACAGGGATGCTGGATCCAGTTCTATTGATCCTGCATTCTTAGATGCCCTACCAGAAGAACTGCGGGCTGAAGTCCTTTCAGCTCAGCAAGGACAAGCGCCACAACCTTCTAGCAATGAACAGCAGACTTCAGGAGATATCGATCCTGAGTTTCTTGCTGCGCTTCCTGCTGATATCCGAGCTGAAGTTCTGGCACAGCAACAAGCACAAAGGCTTCATCAGTCTCAGGAACTTGAAGGTCAGCCTGTTGAGATGGACACCGTTTCAATAATTGCAACGTTTCCATCTGAGTTGCGAGAAGAGGTATGAGTTATTGCCTTGTCATGGCCATGAATCGAAATGAAATATATCCATCTAATGTTATTTTTGTTTTCAGGTGTTGCTTACGTCATCTGATGCTATTCTTGCAAATTTAACACCTGCGCTAGTTGCGGAAGCAAACATGTTGCGCGAAAGATTTGCTCATCGATACCATAACCGTGCACTTTTCGGTATGCATCCAAGACTTCGTAGAGGGGAGCCATCCAGGCGAGGTGAAGGTGTTTTGTCTGGAATTGAGAGAAATGAGGGGATTGCTTCTCGTAGGTCTGCTGCAAAGGTTATAGAGGCCGATGGAGCTCCCCTAGTCAACACTGAGGCACTTCAAGCAATGATTCGCGTTCTTCGCATAGTTCAGGTAATTACTTAATGCATCTTCACATAACTTAGAGATTTAACTACCATCATTTTGATAATTCATTAACTTCTTTGATCTGCAGCCTCTTTACAAGGGTCCTCTGCAGAGGCTTTTGCTGAATTTATGTTCTCATGGTGAAACAAGGTTTTCCTTGGTTAATACATTCATGGATATGCTGATGCTTGATACAAGGAAGCCTGTTAACTACTCGAGTGTTTCCGAACCACCTTATCGTCTTTATGCTTGTCAAAGCAATGTAACATATTCACGTCCTCAGCACTTTGATGGTATGCTTCCATTATAAACTGGATTCTGACTGGGGATTTTCTTATAATAACTAATGTTTTTTCCGGGGCTATAAGTTTTTAAGATAATTTTTGTAATTTTTTTTTGCAGGGGTTCCTCCTCTAGTGTCTCGGCGTGTACTTGAGACTTTGACATATTTGGCACGGAATCATATGTACGTGGCAAAGATTCTGCTTCAATCCAGGCTTTCACTGCCTTCTCTGGAAGGTTCAGCACCCTCAGACAAGGCACGTGGAAAGGCTGTTGTAGTGAGTGATGATTACATGGGCAGAACGCAGCAAGAACCCGAATCAGTGGCCTTTGCGTTGCTTCTAAGCCTTCTGAACCAGCCCCTTTATTTGAGAAGTGTGGCTCATCTCGAACAGGTACTTTTTTCATTCAGTGATATGGTTTGGCTTTGTTTAATTTTACGACAATTAACTCAGGTATTGATGTATTTGCTCATCATTTCCTCCAGCTGCTGAACTTACTGGAGGTCATCATTGACAACGCTGAACGAAAATCTGAGTCAGCTGATGGATCAGATGGGTCTGCCAGCCAGCAACAATCAACACCCGATGGGTCTGCCAGCCAGCAACAATCAACACCCGATGGGTCTGCCAGCCAGCAACAGTCAACACCCGATGCGTCTGCCAGCCAGCAACAATCAACACCACAAGTTTTAGAAGTTGAAAATAATTCAGAAAACCATGATATGTCATGCGGCACTGCTGGTACAATGACCAAACCAGTAGACACATCTGCAAGTTCTTCCTCTAGAGCAGAGAGTGAATGTGATGTTCAGAGTGTGTTACTTAATCTTCCCCAGTCAGAGCTGTGTCTGCTTTGTTCATTACTTGCACGTGAAGGGTATGTCGCATGCTTATCTGCAAACACTTCTTACTTTCTGTTCTTTCTATCTTTTAATTATTGCTTAATTTTATAAGTTTCTACATCTTTTCGTACTAAATTGCTGGTCATTCAGTTTGTCAGATAACGCATACACCCTTGTGGCGGAGGTGCTGAAAAAACTTGTGGCAATTGCTCCAAGCCATTGTCATTTGTTTATTACTGAGCTTGCAAATGCAATACAGAACCTGACAAGATCAGCGATGAATGAACTTCACATGTTCAGTGAAGCGGTGAAAGCACTTCTAAGTACTACTTCGTCTGATGGATCTGCGATTTTGAGGGTTTTGCAGGCCTTAAGCTCCCTCATTGGTTCCTTAATCACAAAAGTAAAAAACCAGCCGCAGAATTCAGAAGAGCATGTTGCTGTGCTTTCTCAACTCTCGAACATCAATTTAGCCTTGGAACCTCTGTGGCTGGAGTTGAGCAATTGCATATGCAAAATAGAGGGGCATTCTGATTCTGCATCTGTTACTACATCTCCATCTTCGAGCTCAGCAACAAGGGTAGCTGGAGTAAGCCAGTCACTTCCTGCTGGTGCCCAGAACATCTTGCCTTATATAGAGTCATTTTTCGTAACCTGTGAGAAATTGCATCCATCACAGTCTGGTTCAGGTCATGATCTCACGGTTCCCATGGCTTCTGATGTTGAGGAACAGCCGAAGGGTCCAGGACCAAGCTCCAAGGTTGATGAGAAGTATGGTTCTTTTATAAGGTTTTCTGAAAGGCACAGGAAACTTCTTAATGCTTTTATCCGACAAAATCCTGCTCTGCTGGAGAAGTCCTTTTCACTAATGCTGAAGGTTCCACGTTTTATTGAATTTGATAACAAACGTGCATACTTCAGATCAAAGATAAAGCACCAGCATGACCATCACCATAGCCCTTTGAGAATCTCAGTGAGAAGAGCTTACATTCTTGAAGATTCATATAACCAATTGCGAATGAGGTCAACTCAAGAACTGAAAGGTAGGTTGACAGTTCACTTCCAAGGAGAAGAAGGTATTGATGCGGGTGGGCTTACCAGGGAATGGTATCAGCTTTTGTCAAGGGTTATTTTTGACAAAGGAGCTCTTCTGTTCACAACCGTTGGCAATGACTCGACCTTCCAACCAAATCCAAATTCTGTTTACCAGACAGAACACCTCTCGTACTTCAAATTTGTTGGTCGTGTTGTAAGTTTCCTGCTCCTTTTAAGTAAAGAGTTCCTGCTCTGGTATATGCATTAATTCCTAAATTTGATCTGTACAGGTTGGAAAAGCTCTGTTCGATGGGCAACTACTTGACGTCCATTTCACTCGTTCTTTTTACAAGCATATTTTGGGAGTTAAGGTCACATACCATGATATTGAAGCCATAGATCCCGATTACTATAAAGCCCTGAAATGGATGCTGGAGGTAATTATACTGTTGAGGCACTTGTTGGTCTTTTGATACTGTGTTTGGTCTATCCTTGTTACTCATCTGTTCTTCTGTATGCAGAATGATATTAGCGATGTCCTGGATCTCACTTTTAGCATTGACGCTGATGAGGAAAAGCTAATACTGTATGAAAAAACGGAGGTAACTTGTTCAGCCTTTTAAGGGTGTCCAGGAAATAATTTTCGATGTTTTTATTCTGGATGTGGAGGTAACTTCTCGATATAAAATGCAGGTGACTGACCATGAACTGATCCCTGGAGGTCGGAACATCAAAGTTACTGAGGAGAACAAGCATCAATACGTTGACCTAGTCGCGGAGCATCGATTAACCACTGCCATCCGTCCTCAGATAAATGCGTTCCTGGAAGGGTTTAGTGAACTTATCCTTAGAGATCTAATATCGATTTTCAACGACAAGGAATTGGAGTTACTAATAAGCGGTCTTCCTGATATTGACTGTAAGTTATCGTGTACCAAGAATTTCATTACATTTTCTGTAACTTCTTAAGACTGTCCAAGTCCAACACAAGAAGAGATTTAATGACCTTTGCTGGGTTTGTATATATCAGTGGATGACCTGAGGGCGAATACGGAATATTCTGGTTACAGCCCTGGATCCCCTGTTATCCAGTGGTTCTGGGAGGTTGTTCAGGGATTGAGCAAAGAAGACAAAGCCCGTCTATTGCAGTTTGTGACTGGAACCTCTAAGGTAACAAACCTGAACAAATGCGAAATGAGTGTTGATTAAAAGTATATTGTAGAACAGATGTGGGTTGATCTGCGTCCACTAATATTTGAATCAACAGGTTCCTCTGGAAGGATTTAGTGCCCTTCAAGGAATTTCAGGAGCACAGAAGTTTCAGATCCACAAGGCATATGGAAGCGCTAATCACTTGCCGTCTGCTCATACTTGGTAAAATCTCAATCCTCCTTCCTGTTTCGGATCCATTCAAAATGACCCCAAGACATAGGCTTAATATTCAAAATGCTTTGATCGATATGCAGTTTCAATCAGTTAGATCTGCCTGAGTACCCGTCAAAGGAACATCTACAAGAGAGGCTACTGCTTGCGATCCATGAAGCTAGTGAAGGATTCGGCTTCGGTTAAAACAAAGAGTACTAGATTTTTCTTACTTTTTCTTCCTTTTTGCTATTGAATACAGACATATATATATATCTTTGTGTAATGCACTTTGTGAATTAGTAGTATTTGTACTTTCAGTCTTCTTTTTTTTTTATCTTATGGGCAAAAAAGAATGATTCTCCAACCATTCAGAAATTCTCTCTTGTAAAGCTTACCCAAACGCCTTCGTATCTTTTTTAAAGAGCAAGCTTAATAGATATGTAATCTCTTAATTAAAAGAAAACGAAACAGACTGTTTAAACATTAACCGGTCAAGTGTAGTATTCAAGAACAAACATAATCGAATGGGAAGACTGTTTCTGCAACAAGATCCGTATTTATGGGTAAATATCTCCATGGCCCTTGAATCTATTATACATGTCGTGAAGCTCTGAAGTCTTGGCCAAAAAGAAAGATATATGTTGCCCATTGTTGTTGAAAATCGTCTCAATGATTGTTTTCACCTTTCCCTAGTTTTGATTTCAGTTTATTGAAAAAGATGATCTCATATTATAATAATTAGAGAAATACCCTAAAACGAACTAAATAAAATTTGGTCACAAAATATATTAAATCTAAAATTCAATAAATAACATTGATTAAAAAATAATAATTATATCAATCTTCTCAATAATTTCAATTTAAATTACTTATAAAATAACAATTCAAAAAATAGTCAAATAATTTTGAAATATTATATATTTCGAAAACAAAAAAAAATTGGATTTACTTTTTCAAAAAAACAAAAATTCGAAAAATTATTTTTCTCATTAATTTTGTTTTACAAAAAAGATTTTTTTACAAAAAAACGTTTTTCCAAAACCTTTTTCTTTTCTTTTCAATTTTTCTTTTTTGCAAAAACAGAATTCGAAATTTTTTTTCATCATTTTTAGGAATGTTATACTAACTGTTAGGAATGATTTACATTTTTTTTAGGAAAAAATGTTTATAAAACTTTAGTAAATGGTTTCTAAAATTTTAGTAAACATTTATAAATAGTTTTTAACGTATATAAATTAATTTTAAACTGAAGAATTTCAAAAATACAACTTTCATGATATCATATTTCAAAAATATTATTGCTTATTGTTTATTTTCAAAAACACTATTTTAATAAAATTTTATAAATATTATAAAAATTTTAAAAAGACATATATAAGACTTATAATCATGTTATAAACATTTATAAACATGTTTTTATAAACTTTTATAAATTCAAAATTTGTGACACTTATAAAAAATTATATTTTTAAAAATGGACACCGGTCAATAGCAATTTCGAAAAAATAGTATCATCAAAGTGGTACTTTTAAAAAAAATTATTTTAAATGACAAACAAAATGATTAGAAATAAGAGAATTTATAAAATACCACTTTTGCGTCAAATCATATAAATGTCACCAAATTTTTTTAAAAATACCAATGTAAAAGTATGTAAATGATTATAAGTATATAAAAGATGTCAAACGGGATTCCCGCATCCAAATGGCCCGACCCATTACTGTTTTGTTTTTTAGTTGGATATAGCAGTCCGCCCGTTGGGGGGGGGGGGCTGCGGTCCAAATTGACATGTCCAGTTTCGCCCCTAGGCCTGGACGTTCGGTTTATTCGAATAATTCAGATCGATTTATTCGGTTTTTGTTTTATTTGGGTTCGGTAAAATGTTACGGAACTGAACTGAATAAAAATTCAGTTCGGCTTGGAAATAGTTTATTCGGTTCAGTTACAGGCTATAGAATATATTCCGAATTAAACCAAAATATTAGTCGCCCCACTATATCTATGATTCTGATAAAATCGTGGACATATGACAATCCAGGTCGAATGTTCTTCAAATGCGATGCACATGGGTTCGTGACATGGGCTGATAAAGAAAAACCCCATGGATGGCATAAGCTGAGTTTGCTGGAGGCAAGAGATCATATTCGCCGACAAAAAGAAAAAATAAAAGACTTGAAAGAATCTCTTCGAATAGTGAATCAAGAGATACTCAATCGTATGGATATGTAAAATACAGGATTCGGAGTGGAGCAGTTATTGATTCGACCTTGGTGAAGTCGGATTTGTGGAAGAAAATATCGGATGAGAAGAAAAAGCTAGAATCCAAAGCTATGTCATCAAAATAGAGGGAAAAATTGCTGCACCAATTTGTTTTTGTCTCGTGGGGAAGATTTATTGTCATCACAGCCATGTTTCTGAAAATACTTAAAAACTAGTGATCTTCGATCTTGTTTGGTGTCTTGTCTCGTTGTGTTTGTTGTTGAACTGTTGTTGTTTTTTATTTGTTTTCACTCTTTAATCAAGAACCATTGTCTAGTTGTATTATGTATCGTCATGTTGTGTTTGTTTCGTAGAACAATTAAGTACCAAAAACAAATGACCAAATGTGATTAAAGGTTCTTAGATGTGATAAGAGTTTCAGAAAATTACATGTGATAGAGTTTCAGAAAATTACACACTAAATATCACTTAACTAAAATGTGGTTAAAGTCAATCATATTGAATACATCAAAAAAAAAAGAGCATCCTGAAGGTAGAGTTCTTAAGGTTGTTGTGATGGAGGAAGAGGACTATCCATATCTCTCGCTGAAGATCCCCAAACGTCAAACACCCGACCTGTGAAAGGGGAGATGTAGCATCCATATCCTCTAGGAATGGGAGTCTCACCGATTCGACCACGGCCACGACAACGGCCATGACCACGGCCACGCGAAGTAGATGCAGCTGGAGCAGTTGAAGGCTGCAAATCAACTTGATGTTGTGTAAAGTTTGTAGCTGGTGTCGATTGGCTTTGGGCATTCTTCCTCCTCTTTGGTGCATTTTGGACACTCCATAGATCATCAGCCTATTCCACAGTTCCTCACCATTCACGGGTTTAACGTTCTCACTGTACGTGTCCTGCCACTTAGATGTCAAGTAAGACTCATCTACGTAGCTGCATCAATATACAAATTGAGAGTTAGAAACTCAGAATAATATTAAGAATTTAAAACAAATATGTGTTATCTTACTCTTCTGGATCATGGTTGAGTTCACTTATGACATTAATTGCATGACGACAAGGTATTCTAGTAATATCCCACTGGTAACAAGCACAGTGCCTATCCGGAAGACACACCTCGTAACTACAATCATGCTCAACAACCTCGTACAAGCTTTCACTACTTTTTATAATAGAGCTTACCTCACTGTCTATGCGATTTTGCTCAAAACGTTCCATCACATTTGGTAGAAAATTGATCTTACACTTGCTTGTTTTCTCACGCCTTCGAGATATATGCTTCATTATAAGCCTCCTAATATCTTCAAGGATGTTAATCAATGGCAATTTACGAGCTTCTTTTACTGTTCTCTCAAAACTCTCAGACATATTGTTGCAAACATCCTCACATCTAGCCTGCAGACTAAGAAAAGCTCTACACCAAGTCTTTGGTTATGTTCTGAGAAAGTCTTTATATGCTACTGGATCAAACGCTTTCAAAGCATACATATTATACTGATAATCATCTTGAGATGAGCTATGCGCCACTGCCTAGAAATAGTTTTCATACTCAGACAGACCGTATACCTTTTTCCAATTGGTGAATATGTGTCTAGCACAGTGCCTATGCTCTGCATTTGGAAGGAGATCCACAATAACATTTATCAACCCCTTTTTCTTGCCTGAAATGAAGGTGAATCCGTTACCTAACTCTCAACCCAACTCTGTCTTCAATTTACCAACATACCAAGCCCATGAATAATTATCCTCCACCCTAACTATGGCCCACACAATAGGATAAATCATATTATCCGCGTCCCGATCAACAGCTGCCAAGATCTCACCTTTTAGCTCTCATTTCATGAAAGCCCCATCAAAACCAGTAATAGGTCAACAACATAGCTTCCAAATGTTTCTAAGGTTCCCAAAACTAATGTAGAAACTATCAAACACTAGCTTAGCATCATGAGGAGGAATTGTCACAATCTCTGTACTGATATTGTCATTCGAATGCCTCAGCTCACACTCATAATCCCACAGCTTTGAAAATTGTGCCTTTTGCGTTTCTATAACCATATCAAGAGCCAATCTTCTTGCTTTCCTGCATATCCATTTAGACACCAACAGATTGTATCTCAGCATAATCTCGTCCTTGATGTCTGTCCACTTAATATCAGGCCTCTTTCTTGCTTCATCTTCGAATAACATTGCGATTGTTCTTTGCTTCAACATCTTAGATTTGCTACTCTTCATATGGTTGTGTTCATCAACATACGTTTTCACCATCCACTTCCCTATTCTTTTCTCCACCGTGCAATATATCTTCCATTTGCATTTCTCTTTTGTGCAAACTGCCGCCAATTTATTTTTCTCCCACCTACACAGCTTCACATCGTAGTTCGTCTTGAGAACATATCTCAAGAGTTGTTCTTTAAACTCCTCTCCACTCTTGAATTTTTGCAGTAACCACAAATAAGGCGGCTTCTCTTTTTTGTATCTTGTTCTCGAGATCTTAGTTTTCCTTTCTATTAAATCCTTCCCATTCATCATCCGTGTCCATAGAAGGAGTGGGATGTTGAGCGTCTCTACACTGCCTCTCAAATTCATCCTCATCAAGCTTATTGACGTCAATATCATAATGTTAATGACGATCCTCATTACCATCAGTCTCACAAATCCCATCAGCTTCTTCATTACGGATGTCTTCAATAAAATCCAAAAATCGATCATCTCCTCCTTCTAAAACTTCTTCTAAAACTTCTTCCTCATCTTCTTCTCCCTCACCACTACTTTCTTCTTCTTTTGCCTCACCACCAATTTCTTCTTCTTCTCCCTCACCACCACTTTCTTCTTCTTCTGCCTCACCACCACGTTCTGCCCTTTCTGCCTCACCATCACATTCTGCCCTTTCTGCCTTAACACCAACATCTGATGTTATGTAACCACATTCTGAATCTTTAATCTTGTTCTCAAGGAAGATATCAACTTCTCCTACTCCCATCGCTGCATTACACATTTCATTAATCTCTGCATCTGAACATTTGGTAGCTTGGAGAAGAGTTTGCTCACCAAAGTGTGAAGGTTGTCTTGGGGTCCGAGCAGCGAAGGAAATGAATAAAGCTCTTATCTCCAAAGTTGGCTGGAGGTTGTTACATGATCATGATATCCTCTGGGCTCGAGTGGTAAGGAGTAAGTATAAAGTAGGAGATGTACATGATCCTGCTTGGACTGTGGCTAAGACTAATTGGTCTTCGACATGGCGAAATGTTGGAGTGGGACTACATGAAGTGGTGCGTACGTCGTGGTCTCTGTTAGGTCATTGGTGATGGTCGGAGAATACAATTCTGGGATGATAAATGGCTGGCAGGTACGTCACTCAGGGAAGATGCGATTCAAGATATTCCTGCTGATTATGGTCCGCTACAAGCTCGAGATACCGTTTATATCACCAAATAAACGATTGCAGCTGTCATCGTTGGTATAGGATGAGGTCACTGGAGCAAAGGATTGAGTCTCTTGGGGAGAAAGTCAGGATGGCCGATTCACTGTCAAGTCTGCATATGCATTACTTACAAGAGATACCTCTCCTTGACCCAATGTTGGAAATTTGTGCAATCATGTATGGAGAGTTGTAGCTCCGGAGAGGGTGAAAGTATTTCTTTAGCTGACTGCAAAATAAGCAATTATGACCAATGCGGAAAGATTCTGGCGCCACTTAAGTGTTTTAAATATCTGCTTAGTGTGCAAAGGAGGCATAGAGTCAATCATTCATATTGTCAGAGATTGCCCAGCTATGGCGGGAATCTGGTCTAGGATAGTACCGACACATAAGAGGCAAGCTTTTATTCAGAAGACTTTACTTGAATGGCTTTATGAGAACTTGTGCGAAGGGGTTTAATAGATGATAGTCCATGGCCAACAATGTTTGGTATGACGATATGGTGGGCATAGAAATGGCGATTTGGGAATGTTTTTGGAGAGTATGAAAAATGTCGTGATAGGGTCCGTGTTTTGAAAGATCTAGCAAAGGAAGTTACTATGGCTAAGTTGTATATCAAAGGGATGAATACGAAGCTGTCTCGTGTTGAGAGAATGATAGATTGGGTAAAGCCGGATAGTGGTTGGATTAAGCTCAATACAGATGGTGACTCTCGTGGTAATCCTGGCTTACCCACTGTGGGTGGAGTAACAGGATGAGAAAGGAAAATGGTGCAGCGTTTTCGCGCTCAACATAGGGCGTTGTTCAGCACCGTTGACAGAGTTATGGGGCGTCTACTATGGTTTGTACATGGCTTGGTAACATGGAATCCCTTGCTTGGAGCTGGATGTAGACTCAGAGATGGTCGTGGAGTTTCTTAGGACAAGGATTATTGAGTATCATCCGCTGTCATTCGTGGTACGCTTGTGCCATGGCTTTATCTTGAAGGATTGGATTGTCCGAATTTTTTATGTTTACCGAGAGGCTAATCATATTGCTGATCGATTGGCCAACTTTACGTTTTCTTTACCTTTAGGATTTGTATCTTTGGACATTGTTCCGCCTATTTTGTATCGATTCTAGATGATGATGCTCTTGGATCCATGCAACCAATATGGATCCGTGTGTAATACTCGTTTTCTTTTTCAGTAATATAGGGGAGATATTGTCTCCCAGTCTATTACCAAAAAAACATCAATATAACACTAGTAATTAATCCATGCATGATAATATTTTGTTTTTTATTAAATCATATTATTTACTTTTTAATTTAATGATATTGGTTTTTATATTTTATCATTTTGTTGTAGATAGGGATGGACAAAATTTTCATTCTGTCCAACTATGTTATAATTCTTGTCCTAATTTTTTTTTTGGGTATATTTTTTTATATGAAACAAAATTTCAATTCTTATTTTGAGAATTGAAAAAAGACAATCAAAACAAAATTTTTTGAAATCTCTTTGATACACAAATTTCTGTATGGTACAAACTTTGATTCGTGTTTGAGAATACAATATGACATGATAGAAATGAAAAACTTCTCAAATCTCAATCGCAACAATTTATATACTATATAATTCTCCAAATCTCATTTAAAAATTAGCATCAACTATGCATTTTATTTAATCCATATATTAACAATATGAAACTACTTTTTGAAAACCTATTTAACATGTCCCGCAACAGAGTAAAATATTTTATTGTCCGATCCGCAAAACATTGTGGTCTTAAGAAAACCATTCATAATCCACACTATGCTATATTTTTAAAAATTTTATGTGTATAATTCAATAAATTTTGTTGTGTATTTGATGCTATATTTTATGTAGTATATATATATATATAACCATTTCTCGTTACCGTAACTCTATAATTATTATTAGAACTTTGAATTTAATATATATTTTTCAAAAGTTAAAACTACAAAATTTGAAAATTATAACAGTCTTTTTTAGTTAATTAGATGAATATACATATAAAAAAGCATAAGTAAATAGCAATGATGAGACATATTAGCTAAATTATTGTTCTCTATTCAAAGTGTTATTACGTTTTATCCCCTTATTTTCCTATTTTCCATTCATCTCCTTTTTTTGTATCTCTTCTTTTTCTCTTTCTCATACAATCAAAAATGGAAATAGTAGCAATATAAAAGAAAACAATTCTGGCAAAGTTTATGGTTTCTGTGAGGAAAGAGAGAGCAAAAGATTGTGAAATATATTTTCGATTAACTTACAACTGAATGTACAATAGAGTTATATATACAATAGTTATTTACTTAACCAAGTAAACCAGTTAAACCAATGTGTATACTAATACGTTCCGGCAGGCCTTTAATCCTTGCTGTCTTCACGAAGATAAAAGCTTGAGACTGGCATCCAAGGAAGCAACGTATGAAAAGACCAGGTGGTAGAGCTTTCGTCATGATATCAGCCAAATTGTTGACAGAAGCAACATGGAGGGTATTGAGAAAACCAGCCTTAAGTTGATCACAGGTGGTGCGACAATGAAGTTCAACATGATTGGTTCTCTGATACTAGGTTTTTTCGGTGATTTTAGTGATCAATTACCCTATGCACTATCATAGTTATTGTAGTACAATAGGTTATCAATCCAAATTTGTGTTATGCAAGATAGATAGTTTTAGGTGGGAGAATCTAGGATTCTCTGTGACAAAGATAAAGGCAATATGAATCTAGAAAGAAGATAAGGAAATGCAAGAATGCATGAAAGCAAGCAAACAACGTGTCAAACAAGCAATTAGATAGAAGGCTCCTAAGGATGGGATAATCGACCGGTGATTCTCCTAAATCTATCCTAAGTGTTTAACAAAACTCAATCAAGCTAGTTCCCAGACAATAAACCTCTTAACCAGACGAAACCACTTCCGTGATAGACGCCCTCAAGTTAAACTTCTCCCTGACCTAATCCCTTAGCGAAACATAGCAAATCAGGCAATAAGAATCAGTCTATTAAAGTCGATAAGAACTCTAAACATCTAATTCCTTAGGCTATAATGTGCAAATCTCTTGAATTAATTGGTTCAGACACTTCAACAACACCTTCCGATGGTGAAGTACCTTAGATCAGGTTTCAATTGAACAGAAAGAAACAGACATTATAAACACTTAATCAAGAAGGAACTTGTAAATATCTATACTTCAACACTCAAGGAGATTTAGTTTCCTCACTAGTCTATCCCATCCTCAAGAACACAAGCGATTACTCACTCTTCATCATAATGAACAAACAAGTAAGAAAACATAAGCAAGAAAACAAACTTGAAATTGATAGAACTCAAAAAGAATAACAAAGGTTTGTAGAATACGAATTTTCTGAAGCTAAAAGTCGGCCCCTCAGGATGAAGCCTAAGGGGGGTTTATTTATACAAAGATAGAGTTTTCGAAACGAAGAGATAAAGCGAGAATAAATGAAGAGATAATGTGAAAACAAAGAGATAAGGTAAAATCAGAGACAGGCCCATTGGGCTCGAGGTATTGACTCGATCTGATGTAGTTGATTTGGGCTTGGACTTCGACTTCGGGATAATGATCGAACCACGCGGTCGAGCTAACTTCACGGCGTCTTCTCCGGTTCCGGCACGAGGTGGCGGTCGCGCCAACGAAATCTCCTCTTTTCTCTTTTCTTCCTAACTCGCCCTTCCGTCTAGCTTCAACGTCGAGTTCCTCGTTCTGAATAGCTTCCAAATCATCCGAGAAATACCTAATAACATCTCCAAATGCAAGAATGTATGCAATGCATGATGCAATCTATACTAAGTATGTAAATGGATGAAAATGTCTAAAATTGGTATGAACAATGGATGGAACAATACTGAAATCGTGGTATATGAGTGCTTAAATCATGCAATTTATATACACATCATTCTCTCGTGGAATACCGAATTACAAGCAATGTGGAGAGCAGATTTATGGTCGCAGAACAGAGTAGCATGAAGCTTGATCTGAAAGCGGAAAGCATATAGGAGTTACTTTATCCAGAGCACGTCACAAGTTGCATTAGCTATATCATGTATTCGCCTTCAATGATGATGTGACTAACAACCTGTTGCGTCTTAGATTTCCAAAGATAACTGAACCTCCAATGTAGACATGATACCTAAAAACAGAGCCGCGTGAGTCAGGACAAGTAGCCCAGTTGGCGTCAGCAAATGCAGTAAGACTCAGAGAAGGAGAAGCAGAGAACAAGAGGCCATGACCTGGATTGCCTTCGATGTAACAGAGAATCTTATGAGCAGGTTGCATATGAACATCAGTTGGCTTATAGAGAACTGGTTCAGTTTGTGGACTGCAAAAGTCACATCAGGCCGAGTAATTGTCAAGTAAAGCAGACAACCAGTGAGTTCTCGGTAAGGAGTGAAGTTCTCCAATGGTGTGCCATCATTGATGCTTATACGAGCAGTAGAATCCATTGCAGTAAAGCTGGGTTTCCAACCGAGCATGCCCGCATCTTTAAGAATGGACAGAGCATATTTCCTTTGACAGAGAGAAATGCGTTTAGCAGAACGGGCAATCTCCAAGACAAGGAAGAAGCAGACAGGACATACGTCCTTGATCTTGAATGCTTGGCGCAAAACAGTTTTCAATGCCAAGACAGCCTCATCATTGTTGCTAGTTATAACAATGTCATCCACATAAATGAGGACTGCAATGAAGGCACAACCAGCACACTTGATAAACAAGGTATTATCAGCTTGGGATTGATCAAAACCATTATCCAATAAAACCTTGTAAAAAGTCTGGTACCATTGTCTGCTAGCCTGTCCATATAGACTTGTTGAGCTTGCAGACCGGGTTCGGGGGAAGTGTCACACTGGGAGGAGGACTGTAACCCAGAGGCAGAATCATGTATATTTCCTCATCCAATGTGCCATGGAGAAAAGCATTGGTTACATACATTTGAGTAAGACTCCAGCCATGGACTGCAGCAAGCTTCAAAAGCATTTTGACCATAACCAAATTTTGCAATGGGACAAAAGTATCAATATAATCAACACCCGACTGTAGAGTATAACCTTTTGCAACGAGACGAGCTTTGAAGCGTTCAATACTGCAATCAACATTATATTTGATCTTGTATATACATTTGTTGTCGGTGACATGCTTCCCCGTAGGTAACGACGTAACATCCCATGTGTGAGTATCCTCAAAAGCAGTCAGTTCCACATTCATAGCCTGAGTCCACTAATCAGATTTCATGGCCTCAAGAAAATATTTAGGTTCAAGCTCAGAAGTGAAAGAAAGAATGATAGCTTTGTAAGGAAGGGAAATCTTGTCGTAATTAAGAACATTGGAGAGAGGATATGGAGTAATGTGAAAAGATAAAGAAAAGTCTCGTGATTGAGTGAGATAAAAATGGTACTCAGTCAGATACTTAGGTGCTTTAGACATGTGTTGAGGTCGGGCATTGGTTACATGCACTAGACTAGCTTCTTGAGGAGTGGGGAAGAGGAGCTATGGTACTAGTGATATCTAAAATGGGTGATGAATGAGATGTCTGTCCTAAATGCAGATGAAGAAGAATGAGAATGAATGACAGAGATGATGCAGCAGGTGATGGTGCAATTTTTGAGGATGAGGCAACAAGAATAAAGAAAGATGCAGCAGGGGATGGTGCAATGTGCGAGGATGATGCAACAGGAATAAGAGAAGATGCAACAGGAAATTACATATGTGAAAGAAGAGACTGAACGGGACAAACATGCAAAATGGAGGAATGAAAGAAATCAGGAATAACCAGAGGAGATTTTTGTTTGAAAGGAAATATGTGTCCATGGAAGACAACATCACGAGAGATAGAAAAAATGTTAGTTTCTAAATCCAATAGTTCGTATTCTTTGTATCTTGTAGGATATCCTAAAAAGACAAAATCACGAGCATATGGTGAAAATTTTGTCCTATATGTAGGATATGTAGAAACAAACCACAAACAACTAAAAGCTCGTAAGAAATCATAATTGGGTGCTTTGTTTGTAAGAGTTTCATAAGGTTACTTGTTTTTGCAAAACCGGCGAGGGTAATCGGTTGATTAAAAACGCAGTGATCTAGCAACATTAAAAAGGTGTTGCTGTTTACGTTCTACAGAAGAATTTTGTTGAGGAGTGTCTAGCAAGAGTAATAATGAAAAATGCCCTTTGTTTTTAAAAAATCAGTGAAAGCAAGTTCAGGAGTATTATCAGAACGAATGGCTTTAATGATCTTTTGATATTGGTGTGAATAAGTTAAAAAACAAGGGAAACACATACCTTTTTTTTCAATTGGGAAACACATACTTAACATCACTTTTATGGCGCAGCAAATAGGTCCAAGTAACACGAGTGCAATCATCAAAAATAGTAAGAAAATAATGAAACCCTTCAATAGATTCCTGTGAAAAAAGGACCCTATATATCCAAATGTATCAAATCAAATGGTTCTTTGGACATATTATCATGTGAAACATAAGGTAAACGTTTTTGCTTAGATAAAGGACAAATGAGGCAAGAAACATCTTTTGTATTCTATTCTTCGGCAAGAAAGAGAAGAAGACAATGCAGAAAGCTTTTGCAAGGAAGGATTCTCGAGACGATTATGCCAGAGATCGCTATCACTAATCAGAGATGCACAAAGAGTGGTAGAATGATGCAAAGAATCTAATTTATCACCGTTAAGAATGTACAACTTGTGCATAAGGGTACCCCTGCAATCGTCCAGGCCTGAGAAAGGTCATGAATAACACAAAAAAATCACGATAAAAATGAGCAGATGCAATGCTATGAGCAAGTAAACTGTTAATACTTATCAGATTGAAGCGGAAAGATGGAAAATAGAGAACATCATGAAGAATTAGTGAAGATGATAAATGCACAGTGCCTATATGATTGATGCTTTC
Source organism: Schrenkiella parvula (assembly GCA_000218505.1). NCBI lineage: Eukaryota > Viridiplantae > Streptophyta > Magnoliopsida > Brassicales > Brassicaceae > Schrenkiella > Schrenkiella parvula. The sequence goes on along the minus strand of CM001192.1, from coordinate 6,688,913 downwards.
ACTAGTACTATTTGGGAGTGTAACGGTGGTTTGAGAAACATATCTAGTATTAGTAAATAATGTCATATCTGAACAAACATGATTAGTAGCCCCACTATATATTATCCAAGCACAAAAAGGAAGAGAAGAAACCAAGAGGGAGTGCATTGATGCTGCAAGTAAGGCGATTGTTCTCAAAATGAAAGCTAGAAGAAGGAAAAGGAATAGTACCAGCAGAGGATTCAGAAGCCATGTAACCGTGAGTTGTAATGGAGGATGAGGAAGGAACTGAAGGCTTTGAAGGTCTGACATGAGTGCTAAGTTGATTGATCATGTGGTGATCCACATTGGTGTGAGGATCCATGGATTGTGGAGTTGTTGAAATGGGAGTTAACTGAAGCTGTCGATAATCAGATTGATTCTCAGCAACGATTTTTATCCACAATAGATTCCTTATTGTTGTAATTCTATTGAGTTGGCTCGAATGGCCGAGAAGATTAATGAAATATTTTCGAGGATGGTGTAAATGACCATGTTCCACTGTTGGTAGAGGAATATTGAGATTGTAGTGATCCTCGATACCCAGAATTTTTAGAACCGGAAGAACGAGGAACTCTATATCAAGGTGGACATCCATAGATCAGTATACTAAATCGGAGTTGACATGTTAAACTATTTGTAACAAGGTAAACTATTTTATACCAAATAAACACATAGATTTACATATAACGTTTTTGTTTCGCTCGTTAACTCAAATATTAGCTAAAAATAAATATATTGTTTGTGTGCATTATCCACATAATTTTCAATGTTATCGGCTAACATCATAAATGTACATCTAAGATTATAATTGGCAACCGTGAGCGTATGAAGAGGCTGAGAACTAGTTAATAATTTGATTATTTGAAAATATCGTTGTTGTATGTTTATGTCGGTTCTATCCTCATGAAGATTGTGCATTGTATGTTTTTAGTAATGTTATCTTGCAAACATTTTGTCTTCGATATGCAGAGAAGGTGAAGTACAGCCGCTGAATGTTGTTGCTCTTACAAATTGCGCTTTGATTGAGTCATGTCACATATTTGAAGACGTGGGTATGGAGTTACAAGAAAATGATTTATGACCAAATGAAAGGGTGATGATTATATTTGAAGTTATATCTGGCTATGTGTGATGTTACTCTTGCAAACTATTGCATTGGCTGGATAAAACATCGATTAATGTATAATTTCATTTTGTTGTGTTGGCCGGATAAAACTATACAAGCTAGATTACAATTGTAGATGCTGGTAACATTGAAAAATATTGACTAAATTTATTTTTATCCGTATATATGCTGATATATCTGGTTATTAAAGCTGCTGAACTAATCTTTTCCTTTGGAGCTCAAATCTATTCTATTTACATCATCATCTGATATAATCCATTCAATATATGTCTGAATAAACACATTTTGTTGTTTAACTTTGTTAGAAATCGGTTAATGCGTATATTATCCATTCAAAACGTAAAGTCTTTGTTAGATTTAGGCGATTACGACGTAAGTAATTCTTTCCAGGGATAAACAACTCCAAATGAATAGATAATAAAAAAGAATAATCAGAAAAGAAGTAAAATGAATAAAAAATGAGAAAAGAGGAATCATACAAGAAACGAAGTTGCAGCTATATCGATACCTACATATAACCGAATTGAAGCTACAACATTAGAATGAGAAATGAAATAAGAGCGAAGAAAGAAAACTAAATCAAACACAAATCAACAACAATTTTTTTATTTCTCCATGTCCATCAAAGCAAATAAAGACCACCACATCATAGTGAAAGCACCAAAAGCTTATCTTATTTGCGGAAATTACAAAAAAAAAATCGAAAAAGTTTCAAGTTGTGTATCCATTATACTGTAATATGGAGTCTCAGTTCTCGACCTTTTTTATTTTCAATGTAAAGAGTAATTGATGGGGACAAAAGAAAAAACAGATAAAGAGAGATATACAAAGATTAAAAAAGGGAAAATCGCATAAAAAACTTTCGAAGTGACAGCTATTTACACTACAAACCTTTAGCGTTTTCAATTAGCAACTAAAACACTGAAACTATATTTGTTTTCACATTGAACCTCTAATTTGCAAAATTTAGATTCCATTTACAAGGTTAATTATTCCGTTAAAAGCGTTTACTATTCCGTCAAATCAGATTGCGGCGTGCAGACGGCTGTCAAATTAGAGGTTTAATGTGAAAACAAATATAGTTTCAATGTTTTAGTTGCTAATTGAAAACGTTAAGGGTTTATAGTGTAAGTGGCTGTCACTTTGAAGGTTTTTTATGCGATTTTCCCGATTAAAAAATAAAATAAAGATAGAAGAGAGAAAATGAGAAAATGAGAAAAACCTAGCAAAGTTCTTTTTTTTATCAATTTGACTAAAAGATAAAATATGATTATTTAAAAAAAGAACTATGTATGAAAAAAATATTTGGATAGGTTAGCTAAATATGGTGTTATTTTTGTAGAGAGTTTTACATAAAAAAACACTTTGCCACTTTTTATTATACAAAGAGACACTTTTTGACACCACGGCACTTCTAGGGTATGAAAAGACTCTTAAGACCCCTAACCAATTTGATCCTCTCTTTAGTTAGCCGTTATCTCCACTTTCGAATAAATATTAAGCCGGTTGCTAGGATATCTTCCATAGCAAACAGCCGCTCCGGCAGACTTGTGTCCCATGTCTCATGCCCCGACACCTCTGAAAATAAAATTCAATGACAGTTTCATAAATGGCATAGAACTTGAACAAATTCACACTAACGTCAGTTTTTCACACTAATCATGATTAACCTAGAAATTATTTCACTAACCGTAAGTTAAATAATCACTTACCAGCCCTTCTTCGCTTGTCGTTTCCGGCGGTGTCTCTTTTCTCACTATGTTCGTCAGCACCGTCGATGTGGCGCGTTTCACCACCGGATCTTCTCTTTTCACTCCTGACGGTGCCCAGATTCTTTTCCTCCTCGCCGACGACACCTCTCTCGTCAATAGCGGCCTTTCGGCATTTATCTACGCCGGGATTAAGAATTGTTTCACCACCGCGGGATCTACGCTTCTCAGACCCGTGAATCTCCATATTCTCACTGGTGATGTTCCGGCGAGATTCATTTTTGCGTCTACCACAGCCGCCTTTCCCACGTTCCTACGTCCGGCCATTTGTCGATTCGAGATGTCGGGATAATTTGCAGCCATCGACTCCCTCAGTCACGGTTTCTCTCTCTCACAGCGTCTCAAACGGTTCGCATTCCCTTAATTTTTACTGTCTTTGAATGTAACGGCTGATGTGGGTTGTGACTTTCAGTTTTATTTTAAAATTCAAATCAACGGCTGTGATTGATTTGGATTCTCTGGTTTTTTTTAACCAAAAAAATTAACCAAAACCAAAAGATAACTGTTAACTAAAGAGAAGGTCAAATTGGTTAAGAGTTTTAAGAGTCTTTTCACATCCTAGAAATGCCTTGGTATCAAAAAGTGTTTCTTTGTGTAATAATATGGCAAAGTAGAGGTTATCTATGTTTGGAAATCGTGAGACCATTTAGACATAATACTTACCATAAATAGATCTGAATAAAGTTAGTTGAGTGTGTTTTCAGTTATGATTGGTTCAGGTCTAACCCACGCCGGATCTTTGATGGGTTGAGGATATGAGCCAATTTGGCTATAATTGTTTTGGTTAAGTTTTGATCTAATGACCTCAAAATGGAAGTAATAAATAAAAGAGTAATATATTCTAGTTGATAAAAGAATCACCTATTAAAATGGAAGTCTAGTTTCTTTTGCCATCTCCACAATAATCGAATCACGCATAGTCTCCATCATTCTATTTTCAGCCGGTACATATGGGACATGGCCATCATTCTCTTATTAATTTTTTCAGAATTATTTTTTCAAAAAAAAAAATTTTCAAATCCAGGTGGTCCATCTGGATGATGCGTTAAAACACATTAAACGAACATTAATCTTCACATTCATCCAGGTGGATCACTTGGGTGAGCAAACGAACAGACCCTTAAATCATGTTTTTCACAGTGTACATCAATTTTATAAACATGGACTATTTTTAATGGCACATCGAATGTAAAGAGTTTTTCTAATTTATTTTAGTTTTTTGCAATTTTTGAAAGTGAATCCGTATAATTTGTTTATATAGATCATTTGATATTTTTGAAAAATTAAAAATTATAAAATTATTTATAATTTGGATCGTGATCCATCTGAGGGTTTTAAAAAAAATTATGGAGATAGAGTCAATATTAAAAAGCATAATTAGGTGATTCCAATACAAAAACACAACTTGCCACACTCGCTTATAGGTTGAATGTTAGTGTTACATATATGACTTCTTAAAAGAGTGAATTTTTTAGGCATTGACTTGGTTTTGTTTTCATGAAAGTATAAAGAAACTATGATAAGATCTCTTTCCTAATAAAACCGGAGTATCCTACGATCTAAAAACGTCTAAACAGATGCCTAAACGCCATTTAATATGATTTCTTGAACTATGATAATATCATATGTTTTCATGGGAAAGATATTCAAAATTTACTAGCATTAGAAATGAGTTGGACAAACACATTTATTTAATGTTTCTTTTGTCAACTGTTTAATATTAAACGAATAACGTCAGTCTACGAAAGTTGGTAGATTAATTATATTTTTTTTCTTGACGGCAATTCTAAGGTTATAATGAAATATAGTAACATGTATAATAATTTGATAATGAAGAAGAAGAATATAAACGGGATTATTAAGAGTAAAAATGAGGCGACCAAGGGATATATGAAAGAGACAGAGTTGGTTCTGAGCATGTTCCAGATTTGGGTTATGGGGGATGTCCCTCTCTCTCTCTCATCCCCACTTGTCTCCCATCTTTTTCTATCAGCATTTCAAATCAATTCCTAATCTTACTTTTTTAGTTTTTAGAATAAACTAGATAAATCACCTTCTTTTAATTTGGATAAATTTATATAAAATTAATTTTTATTTTTTGATAATAGTTTTCAAAGTTTCATAATTTATTTTATAAAATTATTATATCCTAAAATGGTTTCAATTTTTTTAAAAAATAGAACAAAAATAAAAATTTATCTAGTCCACTAATTAATCAAAAAATTTATTAATGTTTTTTACACCAAAAGTTTTAATTCTTAATATTTTCTTAAATTTAAAAAAATGTAAATTTACAATGATTTTAATTTTTAAAGTTTTTTAAAATGATAAAAATGAAAGCTTTTTTAGTCTATTAGTTAACCAACAAATTTATTAATATTTTTACACCAAAATATTTGAGATTCAATATTCTGATAATATAACTTACAATTTATTTATATCAAAAATTTGGTAAATTTATCAAATTTTTTGTAAATTTATCAAAAATTTCTACTATAATACAAAATAAGTTATCTATTCTCATTTTTATATAATAAATAAAATCAGTCGTAGTAAAACTATCTTGTTTTTATAATTTCTAGTATCATATAAAGAAAAAAAAGACAGAAAAAGCACATTCCCACACACATACACAGAATCAGACATAAATATACATCTTTGCTTTCAATTCCAAACTAGCGGCGCCGCTCCCTTTTCTTGCTTTCAAAGTTCATCTTCCTTCTTCCCTATCCTCTCATTTCTCTTTACTGTTTCTTTTTTTTTCTTTAATATATATAACCCAAAAAAAACAATACTTTTCCATTTTTATAATTTCTCCATATCACATTCCCAAAGGATTAAACAAAAGTCCTTTCTCCTCCCATCTCTTTCCATTTTATACAACCCATACAAACCTCTCCCATCTTCTTCTTCTTCTTCCTCTTTTTTTTTTAATATCATTTACACAAAACTCCAAACCCAAAATCTGCAATAAACAAATCCGAAAAAAAAAGAAAAAAAAAATGAAAGGTGAGTACGGAGAACAGAAAGGTAACGAGATCAAGATGTTCTCTAAGCTTCCTCAGAATCACTCTCTCTCCTCTCACTTCAACCTTCCGACAACAACAACAACCACCACCGTCGATGACTCCTCCATCGAAGTTGTCCGTCGTCCACGTGGCAGACCACCAGGTTCCAAAAACAAACCTAAACCACCAGTTTACGTCACACGCGACACCGAACCTCCTATGAGTCCTTACATACTCGAAGTACCTCCAGGAAACGACGTCGTTGAAGCTATCAACCGCTTCTGTCGCAGAAAATCAATCGGCGTTTGCGTTCTTAGCGGTTCTGGCTCAGTCGCTAACGTTACTTTACGTCAACCTTCTCCGGCAGCTCCTGGCTCAACCATAACTTTCCACGGAAAATTCGATCTCCTCTCTGTCTCCGCCACTTTCCTCCCTCCTCCTCCTCGTACCTCCTTATCTCCTCCAGTTTCTAATTTCTTTACCGTCTCTCTCGCCGGACCTCAAGGACAGATTATCGGTGGATTCGTCGCCGGTCCATTGATTTCCGCCGGAACTGTCTACGTCATCGCCGCTAGCTTTAATAACCCGTCGTATCACCGGTTACCGGCGGAGGAAGAGCATAGACACTCTGTTTCGGTGGGGACAGGGGAAGGCGACGGCCAATCGCCTCCGGTGTCTGGAGGCGGTGGAGAGTCAGGACACGTGGCGGGTAGTGGAGGAGAGTCTTGTGGGGTATCGATGTACAGTTGCCACATGGGTGGCTCTGATGTTATTTGGGCCCCAACCGCCAGGGCTCCACCGCCTTACTGACCAATCCATCACAAACGCTCTTTTTTTTTGTTTCTTGTTTTTTTTTGTGTGTGGCTAAATTAGAATGTTTCAAGAAATTAGGGTTTCTGCTTTTGATAATGAAGAGTCATCTTCTTTGGTTTGTATTCCTCTTTAGATTTTAATATCAGAATTTGACTTTCTACACTCTCACTTGTGGTTTGTGAAGTTTTTTAAGCTTATTTATAAGTTTCACGTTAATTTAAGTTGACTAGTTTTAAATTGCTTTAACTCCCAAGTGTCTTACATTATTATATTTGAGAGGATAATTAATTTAAAATTGGTGGACTTAATGATTGTTTTTCAAACTTTAAATCGTATTGCATCAATATGCTCTTTTGTTGAATCTTCTGGGATGGCTGTATATAATAAAGGGACTTAGCTAACGCATCTATGTATTTCATTAGTTCATTATTTGTTTACGATTTTATTAATTAGTTTAGTTTTTTCAAAGTGTCGATTTGTTCTTCTAATAATATTTATAAACACTGTATCATTTACAGATTGTAATTGTTGTTGATCTTTAAAAAAGAACTATACAAAATGTTAAAATTCTTATAATAAGATAATATTTATTTAACAAGAGTATTAATTCTTTTTGATTTGAAACTTAATTTTACTGGCATTTTGAACCCATCAGAAATTTTCATATAGATATCAGTATCTAATGATCCATATTGGTATATACCGTAACGATATCTATAAGACACATTTTAAAATTTTTATTAGTCGCTAGATTTATTAGGAATCTAAACGTGAATGTATCCATATTAAAAAAATATGTTTTCTCGTAATATATTCATGGTATTTGAGAAAAACTTTGAGTCACAAAACGAGTTTTATATCTCATAATCTTGTTTTGTCATTTCTTTTCTAAACGAAAACTCATTTATATCTAACTGATCTCACATATGCAAATGTCAATACGATAGATCAGAACATTTCTCATTTATTAAGGGAATCAAATTTGACTTATATTCCATCTTTCCATTTTTTTTAGCCATGTCTTCTTTGAAATTCATATACAGATTTAGGTTCCAATCTTCGTTTTTCTCATTTATTTCCTTTGACACAAGATACAAAAAACGTCATCAACATCATCCATTTCACTTTGTTTCTAATTGATAATAATTGCATGATTTTCTTCTAATTCATGATGCTCTACATTATCATTAGTCTCATCATTTGTTTTTTTTAATATTTTATGCTATTTTGAGTGTGTCAGGCTTTTTAGTTTTTTTTGTTTTCTAATATTTTTAGTTTTAGAACCAACAGTTCTCCCACGCTTCAGGCGTGTTTTAAATTCACGGATATCATCCGTGCATCCATGTTTTCAATGGTATTTTAATACAAGAATAAGTATTTGTAGCTGGTATGTGAGATTTAGTTACCGTCTAAGTATCTGCAAATGCATCAGCTAGCTGTATATAATAAATGGACTTAGCTAACACATCTATAAATTTCATTAGTTCATTATTTGTTACTTTATCAATTAGTTTAGTTTTTTCAAAGTGTCGATTGGTTCTTTTAATATTTATAAACATTGTATTATTTACGGACTATAATGGTTGTTGGTCTTTTAAAAAGCTATAAAAAATGTTGGAATTTTTTAAAAATAAAAAGGTTTCAGCGTTTACAAGAATAATTTACTATAAATATTAATTTCTTTTTATTAAAAATTATAAAAAATGTTTTGATAACAGTAAACACGTACAACATAATTTAATGCAAAATATTCTTGGAAAAAATGCTATTTAATTCGTCAACTTACACATTTGGACACTTACATATTGGGACCGAATAAAGCATAAACTTTCTTGAAGACCATTTAAAGCCCCAAGTTATTTTGACAATCCAGTTTAAACATACGCGTATGTTGACTGTATTAAATTAGACTCGTCGTTAAACTGGTTAACAGATCGAATTAACGGGGCTGATCTTCGTTTAAAACGTATGTTAAGTAAAACGACGTCGCTCACGAACTCGCGAAACCCCCAAATCGATTTGAGCTCAATCCCTAATCCTCATAATTCTCAAAATCAATTTTCTCTCTAACCCTAAATCCTCAAATTCCCAAATCTATTTTCCCCTTTCGATTCCTTCTTCTCTTAAATCGGTTACTCAACCGTTTAAAACTTATGTTCTTTTAATTTCTCACGGTCGAGAAGAAAATGCTGAGAGGAAGATAAGAAAACTGTGGTGGTCGCTGAAGATGATGAACGAAAACCTACACTTGAGGGTATAATTGATTCATGCGAGGTTATTCCTGATGGTGATTGTGATGCGATTGGTGAAGAAGCTGATATTGAGGAAGATGCAGAGAGCGACGGAAACCAGTTTGGTGTCGAAGAAGAAGGTCGCAAAGATTTATTCGAATATTTTGGAGAAGTTGCGAGAGATGAGGAAGATGAGAGTGAGGAAGACAGTGGAGATGATATTTGAGATGATCACCAGATTTCCGACCCATTGTCATCTGAAGATGACAAAGAAGAAGAAGAAGAGGGCAGACATAGAGAAAATGAAGATTCTGAAGAGATACTAGCGTTGGGGAAAACGTACAATTCTGCAGAAGATTTCAAGCTTGCTATATTCAAGTACTCTCTAAAAAAATTAGATACGACATAAACCTTTACAGATCACAAGTGAAGATTGGTGCAAAGTGTAATTTGACAAGATAGTACTAAATGATAATACGATGGTACTAAATGATAATATAATAAATAATAACAATTTGACAATATAAACATCATAAACATATAGTAATTTCAAATTAAAAAATATAGAAATAACAAGATATTTTTTAAAAAAACTTAAAATTATTAATATTTTATAAATATATAAATGTGTTATAAATAATTAAGATACCGATGTCCAGTTATCTTCCAAAAACATTATCCATTGAATGAAACACAAAACCCTAGATACTAACAACAACTTGCCTATGTCGTAACTCACCTTACGCCATCCATCGAAACTTTGAACAAACATTATATATTTTTTTTTATAAAAGAAGAGATTTTGCGTGAGATGATTCGGATCAAAATCTCAAATAGTCCTCTCCCTAGAAAAAAGAGCTTATATACTTATACTCATGGTATAAAAATAATATATTTTTATTTTTATTTTGAGTAAAAAACAAATAAAAGACATAAAACTGAAAAATAACTTTTGTATTTACAATTAAACCAGCTTTCAATCGGGTTATCCATATCCGAATTTATTCAAACCAGGCCAAATCTCTAAATGCCTAGATTCACGAGAACTTTTCCCAACTTCTTCTTCACCTTTTCCCCTCCTCCATCGTGTTCTTCTTCATCAACCAGAATACAACTAGGTAGAAATTAAGTTCTTCATCACAAAATTCTTCTTCCCTTTTCATGCCGCGCACAAAGAATCCAACTTTTTCCAGACATCCAAGGAGAGAAAAGTCGGTTTCGAGTCCTCGAGAAAGAGAAGGGGATGTGTCGGCTCATCAACAAAGAGAAAATGCTGCATCGACTTCTCGACAAAGAGAAGAGGAAGAGACGCTGGTAGTTGATTATGAAAAAACTGAGTCAATTTTAAAAGTATGTTTCTGAAAACAAAGTTAAACTTAGGATAACTTAGTATAACTTAGTATTTGTAAAACAAAGTAAAACTTAGGAAAACTTGAGATAACTTAGTATTTGTAAAACTAAGTAAAACTTAGGAAAACTTAAGATAACTTAGTATAACTTAGTAATTATAAAACTAAATAAAACTTGGGACAACGTGGGATAACTTAGGATAACTTAGTATAACTTGTGACTAATTTTGGAACATTGAATTTTCCGAATCAAAAAGTACACTTGGTAATACTTGGTGCAACTTATCTTTTATTGCAGGATTTGGAGGAAGAAACATAACCATTACAACATTTGAAGATGTGTTTTTATCCCACCGGTTACAAGAAGACCATTAAGCTCTCGCCAAAGTGTTATATCACTAATGCCGTTGACGTTGTAGAACATACTCTCAAGATAAAGGAGATGAAGTGGTTCCTAGAGCATCCACAATTCAAACACTTCTTCCATATGGGTAAGAACACGAGATCCAAAATGGATGGGAATGTGGATGCTTCTTGTTAGGACAGCATGTCTAGATAAGAAGAAAGAGTGTTGGTTTGTCGGCAATAGCGTTCCAATCCGGTATACATTGAGAGAACATGCACTCATATCCAGATTATACTGACATTCCTTTCCAAACCAGTATGAAAGATTAGGTGATTTGTCGTTCGTTGTGAAGGATTTTGGCCGGAGGACGGAAAATACGTATGATGAAGTGGAGAAGATGATGTCGACAATGAATGGAAAGCCTTATTTGGATTGTTTGAAGGTGGCAGTAATGTACTTTTTATGTAGCGTTATCATTGGGAAGAAAAAGACAGGAAAGGGAGCCCCTTATGTAGAAGCTCTCTTTCTCAGAGCCGTAGAAGATCTCGACATGTGCAAAACGTTTCCATGAGGGCGTTTATCATTCTAAGAGAACATGAAAGACATCTTTTGCTTGATGGACCATGGGGCAATGCAACCATCATGGATATTTCCTAGCTTCATCGTTCTTTTGGAAGTAACAATATTTCTCTCCTTGTTCTTATTTTGGACACGTCTAACTTGGTACAACTAAGACAAACTATGTGAATTATATGTCTAATTTGGTACAACCACGATAAACGGTGTTAATTCTATCTTAATTGATACAACTAAGATAAACTGTGTGAATTATATGTATAACTTGGTACAACTAAGATAAAATATGTTAACTATATCTAATTTGGTACAATTAAGATTAACTATATGAATTATATGTATAACTTGGTACAACTAAGTTAAACTGTGTTAATTGTATATAATGTGGTACAACTAAGCTAAACTGGGTGACTTCTCTTGGGATGTGTTGTAGAATCTAGCATTTGAGGTCATTCCAGTTTTAAAGAACCATTTTCGAGAATATGTTAACGGTGCAGAAGATGAATGTCTGCGTATGTGCAGAATGAAATACAAAACCAGTGATACAAGAGGTTTTAGTATTGTGGATATAAATGAAACACTTGGCAGGACCACAATTAGCACTAATGTAAGTTATTTACAATACTCATTCTTTATGTAAAATTGGAGTTTCTTTTAAATTGTAGTGTCTTATATTTACAGGAGATTCAGAATATCTTGGATCCATCTCCTGTTCAGGCTGGTTGTTGAGGCTGGGTGGAATGATGAGGATGATGCGATTGCTGACATTTTGAACAAACGTCTAACCGATGAAAAGAAACCAATATTGTTTAAAGTGCTTTTCAACCAAGATGTGGTTGCTCGTGAATCTGAGGCAAATGCGGATCCGGATCCTGTTATCGAGGCAGCAAATGAGACTCTTGCGATTGAGACTCATTCGGTTGAGACTCATGCAATTAAAGGTGGATTGCTTGAATTAGAGGCTCAGTTGAAGAAAGTGTTTGAGGATGGGTTCATGGAATTGAGTGAGAAGTTTGATGGCTTAGATACTAGAGTAAAATCTATGGAATCATATGTGAACTCTGTAAGAGGGAAAACACAATGTTCCATGGATTTTACATGTAACGATGAACCTCGTGTGGGACATGAGAAGGATGGTGGAGGTGATGGTGAGGATGAAGATAAAAATGAGGAGACGGAAGATGGTAATGAAGGTAATGATGAGGTCGTTACAAGAAGACCGAGAGAATGAGGAGGTAGTTGAAGAAGAAAGCCAAGAAAATGATGAGGTCATTGAACAAGAAGATCGAGAGAATGATGAGGTAGTTGAAGAAGAAGGCCAAGAAAATGATGAGGTTAGTGCCAATGTGGTAGAGACAAATGAGAGTGGCGATGGTGCCAATGTGAAGATAAAGAAAGAAACCACCACTTACAAAAGAAGAAAGAGAGGAGAACAAAGTGAAGCTCAAAATAAGAAGCGTAAGGGGACTGCAGTCGTGGGTAGGAGTCCCATAATCACGAGACAGAGAAAAGAGGATTAAACACAAATTGGTGAAACTTTTTCATTTTGAGTTGTGTAACTTGAGAAAACCTAGGTTAACTCTTTTATTTTGGTTTATTTAATTTGGTCGAACTTTTGTTATTTTTAATTGTATAATTTGGTAAAAATTAAAGTAACTATGTTATTTTGGTTTTTTTTAACTTGGTCAAACATGGTGAAACTTTTGAGATTTTAAGATTTTGAGATTTGGAAATTTTGAGATTTTAATATTTAATATTTTGAGATTTTGGTATTTTAAATTCCTGGTGGGAATTATTTTGGTTAAGATTGATTTTGGTGGGAAACCAAAATTTTGAAATTTATTTGCAAGGGAAATCAAATATTTTGGTTTAATTTTCGGGGAAAACAAAAAAAAGAAACAAAAAGAAGAAATAAAAATAAGGAAAACGAGAAAAAAAATTAATGGGTAGCACCGTATTTTTTATGTGCATGTGGATATATGACGCAGTCAAAATGTAGTGTAGATATACCTGAGTTTCAAATTCTACTATTTTTTAAATAGTTGTACTTTTAATATTTTATTGTTTAATTGGTTATATGATATTAGGTTTTTATCGTGATCTAACAATCAATTACATATGCACTATCATAGTCATTGTAGTACAATATTATCAATCCAAATGGGTGTTGTGCTAGCAATCAAGATATGATCAGAACAGATTAAGTCAAGCAAGATAGTTTTAGCGGTAGAATCTAGGATCCTAAGTGATAAGTGTGAAGGCAATATGAATCTAAAAACAGAAAGATAAGAAAACGCAAGAGTGAAACAAGCAAGCAACGTGTGAAATAAGCAATGAGAAATGAGGCTCCTAAGGATGGGATAATCAACCAGTGATTCTCCTAAATCAACCCTAAGTGTTTAACAAAACTCAACCAAAGCTAGTCCCTAGACAATAAACATCAAAACCAGACGAATCCACTCCCGTGATAGACGCCCTCAAACTAAGCTACTTCCTGACCTAAACATAGCAAAGCAGGCAATACGATTCAGTCTATTAAAGTCGATAAGCACTCTAAACATCTAATTCTTTAGGCTAGAATATGCAAATCTCTTGAATTAATTGGTTCAGATACTTCAACTACACCTTCCGATGGTGAAGTACCTTAGATCAGGTTTCAATTGATCAGAAAGAAACATACATTAAAAACGCTTAATCAAGAAGGGATTTGTAAAGATCTATACTTAAACACTCAGAGAGATTTAGTTTCCTCACTAATCTATCCCATCCCCAAGAACACTAGTGATTACTCACTCTTCATCATCATAAACACAAAGATTAATGAATAAATAAGCATGAATAAGAAAACAATCTTAAAATCGATAAAACTAAAAGAGAATTACAAAGTTGCAAGCAAAGAGTTTGAAAACACGAATTCTAAAAGTAAACTCGACTCTCCTAGAGATAAGACCTAGGGAGAGTATTTATAGGAAAAAAATAGAAAACCCTAGAAAAGATAAGATAGAATCGCAAATCAGACCCATTGGGCTCAAAGTCTTAATTCGATCTAGTGTGGTCGAGCTGAGCATTGGGCTTGACTTCGGAATGATGGTCGAGCCGCTTGATCGAGCTAGTTTCACGGCAGCTTCTTCGGTCCCGGCTCGAGGTGGCGGTCGAGTCCGGTCATCGCGTCAGTTGAAATTTCCCTTCTTCCTTCTCTTCCTGACTCTCCTCTTCGTCTAGCTTCCATGATCGAGTCCTTGTCTTGAATAACTCCCAAATTGTCCGAGAAACATCTACTAACAACTCCAAATGCAAGGATGTATGCAATGCTTGATGCAAACTACACTAAGTATGCAAATGGATGAAAAGGACTAAAAAAATGGTATGAACAATGGATAAAACAATGCTAAAACCGTAATAAATGAACGTTCAAATCATGCAAATTATAGACATATCATTATACCTTCACATAAAGTAAAACAATTTGGTTGTACCAATGATTTTTTGTTATTTAGGTATAATCCTCAATGTATTCTGCAATAATATATGTCAAAACGTTATTTTTGTGACTATTGTGAAGTTCTGTGTTTAATATCAAGAAAAATCCCATAAAAGCATATGGTGTTTCATGTACAATGAAAGAATATAACAAAAACAATGAGTTGGAAGTTTTTGTTTTATTTGGTTATTTAAATAATAAACATTAGTTATGTCAATTTCTTTGTTGTATATTAATAAGATTGTACTTTTGTAAAAAAATCATCATAGTTGCAAAAAAATAATTGTAGTTATACCGTTATAATTATCAGTCCTACTTAATTATACAAAAAGTAGTTATACCATTATATTTATCAGTTCTACTTAGTTATACAAAACATAGATTTACTATATTAAATAAATAAGTTTTACTTAAATACAAGCACAAACTAATCTTGGCTACCACTCTCGCTCTGGAACCAACTTTCTAAGCTCCTGTTTGGCACAAACTTATTCCTTCTCGGACGTTCTCCATTCGAAGGAAACCTAGTTTCTTGAACTCTTCCCTTTTTTTAATGTAATTCGGAGGTAAGGCATACAATCTTGGATATTTTCCGGAACAATCCATTCAGATTTATGCGGAACTGGATAAACTGTTCTCGAGTCCGCCAAAGCCCACTGCTCTACCATGTAATAAGACGAGCACAAATCATATAAATCATGTAAAGCAGTTGGCCTAATTTCCTGCTTCAAGAATTTAAACATAGTGGCTATCGCATGGATACATAGGTACTTGTCTATATCAAAGCGCTTGCAGCTGCACGTTTTATGTCTTAAGTCCACCACGTAAGTCTTTCTGTCACGTCCAATGACACTGTATTCAAGCTCGAAGACGTTTAGCTCATTCGCCGTTAGTTTTGACGCATCCACACATCATGCAATACATTCTCAACGAAAGTCACCAATTTCGTGCGTTTGGTCCAGCAACAAAATCCTTCCTATGTGTGTTAAACCATTCAACCATTTTTGCAACAATTGCATCGATTATAGGTAGTAAAGAGTACTTTTTTTTGTTCAAAAAATTGCATTCATAGACTCTGCACAATTGGTGGTGTCTATGTTGTACCTTGCACCGGAAAATATAACACATTGCCCATTTCTTCTCTTCTACACTTTTATCAAGATACGCAGCTGCAGTAGGATATCGGTTCCAAAAATCACCATATTGTTGTAGGAACTCAAACTATATATAGATTTGCGCAATTCCTATGAATTTCATTGCAACGTCTTCTTTGTTCACATTCCAAACTTTTGTTCTCAGATTTTAGGACATATGATAGATACAATACCCATGTTGCGAGCTCGGGTACACCTCAAATGTTGCCTTGATGAGACTTGCATTTCTGTCAGAAATAAACACCAATTCATGACTATCTGGTATAATGGTTTTCAGTATATTGAAAAATCACCTCCAACTATCATATTTTTCACCATCAACTACAGAAAAAGCAATGGGATAATGGTGATGATTTGGATCCTGATCTGTGGCCAAAATTAGAACACCACCATGTACAATCTTAAGAAAAGTTGCATCCACAATGATCACTTTCTTCATGGCTTGAAACCCTTCAATGGAAGCTCCCAAAGCGACACATAGATACTTGAACCTTTTTTCTTTCCACAAACAAACTTGTTTTGTATCAGGATTCACTTTCTCCAACATATACAAATAAGCATACAATATCTTGAAACATTCGTCTGGACTACCACGCACATCATTAACAGCTTGTGTTTTCCTCTTAGTGCTGTTGAGTATAACACTTCTACACCAACTCTTCCTTGAACAAGAATGACCAGGCTTTTAGGATTTGGAGTCTCAAACGGACTTGGATAAGCTTCATGCAAAATACCTGCAACTAATTATGGTGGGCCTTTCCTTTTGTTGCTTGTACTTGAACTTATCCGAGAGCATGTATGCATCTTTATATATGTTCTAACCGAGAAAAATAAGAATTCTTAAGCTTTGCGGCTCTCAAATACCACTTACAACCTTCTTTAGCCTCACGACATTTCACCACGTATCGATTTGTATTTGAGTTGACTACAACGATTCCAAAACAGTTCTGATATGAGGCTCTTTCAGCTAAATCTTTCACAATTTCTTTACTTTGAAATTCTTGACCTATTTCTGTTGTCGTACCATCTTCCCATGCATCTACACACTGACATTCTTGTACAATCCGTGGAAGCTCAACATATTTATGAATACCATAATTATACACATCGTCACGTAATACATTTTCACCATCTCCAATAACAACATTCTCTATCAGCTCAGTGGGCTCATGAGGTTGTTATGCTGCTTCCTCGCCATCATAAAGAGTAACAACACTAGGATTAACTCCAACATTGGCCCTACCACTTGAGATAAGCTCACCATAATTCCCACCATATGAACTTCCTCTTTCTACTCTTGAAAGCTGCTCGAGCAACATAATAATTTCCAAATCTTTGGTAACCTCTACATACAAAACACTTCTTCATTGCCCTATTCCATGGAGGTTACATAAACATAAACATCCTCATCATCCAAAATATATGATTGCCTCAGAGGTTTCACTACCAATAGAATATAACTCCATTTCAGCCTCGTCGTAGATTCATCTATCGCAATCTTTCTGTATATGCTACCCACTAACGCCGAATAAGTAATCTTTTCAAAAGATGATGTCCTAAATGATATACCATACAAGCGAGCTTCTCTTGGAATCCATTCATAATCATCTCCATTCTTTGAATAATATCTTTGATAATCAAAATGTATGTTTGTTGAAGGACAACCCATCATCTCCTTAAAAATGAATAAAAATTTGTATTACCACTCTAGGGTTTAGTATCAGTTATACTAAGTTTTACCACAATATTAATACCAAGTTGTACTAGTTTACCACAATATTTATACCAAATTGTACCAGTTCTATCTATCTATTAATACCAAGTTCTACTAGTTATACAAATCCTCAATTTATACAAGGTTCTACCAAGTTCTTCTAGTTAACCCTTAGACAAAAAACACTAATATACCTAAGATTCATTACTACTTTCTATTTATTATCAATTCAATTTCATAATCGACCAAAAAATTGTAGACACTTGTTATGTTCTACTTTTTCTGAAAAACTATCTATAATAAATAACTCTTAATGATAATGATAAAAATTATTTTAATTCATAATGGTGTACATTACAAATAACACATAACGATACAGTTTTATTACAAAAATGATTTTTTATTTAATTAACAATATTTCTGTTAATATTTATCCATTTTCTTGTTAATGGTATACATGGTTTATTTATCTATTCAATACATATAAAATCCATTTTAAGATAAATGTATTTTTCTAATTATACTTTAATAACTACTTTACTTTATTACAATAAAAAGTAATCTACTTGCTTTTTCTCACTTTTTTTGTAGCAAATGCATTAAATATATTAGAACTTTGCAAGTTCATTGGTACATGATAATATATATATATATATATATATATATATATATATATATATATATATATAAGAATGTAAATTATATGTATTCAGAAACAATCTCATAAAATCATAAATTTATAAAACAAATTTGGAACGAAAAATATTTATATAATATTATCTCTATGAATATTAGGCCATTTCCAAAAAATATTTATAGCTTCAAATTTGAGGTTTAATGTATTTTAGGAATAACTTTAAAATCTCAAATTTTAAAGTTTCATATTTTTTAATGTTTACAATGATATATCTTATATACAATCCTATTATTATTATGGTTTATCATTTTAATTCCTAAAATTATATATATATATATATGTATATATATATGTATATATATATAATTTACAAATATCTGATTTAATAATTAATTCGTAACTTACATATAAAAATAAAAAGATGAATATATCATTTCGAAACGCATTAACTAATTGTATAGGAAAGTATTACATAAGTTCTATTGAGTAATTTAGTATTTTACTTGTAATTGGGATTTATTTGGTTTTTCTTAATACTAAATATTATAATGTAACATCTTATTAATTAATATTGCTTTTAATATTGATTTTATATATGTTTTACAGATATCTATATAATTTTTTTATTTTAATCAATAATGAGAACCATAATGTAAATACACGTTCTTTCAAAGTTGGATTTAAGGTTTTATTGTTGAAGATAAATGTCCAAACCTTAAATTTGAAGTTTAGCAAATCTTGAAAAGAAGATTAATTTTGAAAGATGTTCTGAAAGTGTGCAAATTTCTTTCTATCTTTAAAAGTTGAGAAGAAAAAAAACATTAAATATGCACATACACGAAGCATTTATTGAAAACTGTTTGACTTTGTATGAATGTGGCCTCGATGTTGGGACTGATATGGTCTCTGTCTCTCATATATCCAATCCAAAAAATTGAAAACTACGCAACTGCAATTTTCTGCAAAAGCACACATACAATACATGCAAACGTTCAATACCCAATTGACATTTCAGTGTATTCTTCCTTATCTGTATTTTAGCTTTTTACCTGGAATGAGGCGTGAACAAAAATTCAAATTCTATTATTTTTCAGATGAAATGATTTATTATTAGAGGTTTAAAATTGTATCAGAAATAATTTATAATAAGAAAATAATATTTGTATTGTGATAATTAAGTAGATCAGATTTGTTTACTTATGTCATCTCCGAAAAGCTATAAATAAATCTGCTATGGAAAATATTCATTTATGTAATTTTGAAAAAAAAATTTTTAATAAACTAAATAAATTTATTCAATTTAGGTAGAACTAGAAAAGACTAATAATAAATAACATTACCGAAAATTATGAGAAACACAATGGTCTTTTAAGATATGGCAACTAAGGAGGAAGTTTGGGTTGTTTATTTTCATAAGAGCGAGCACTAGCGTTTCACATTTTCATTTGCGGATGATGTTTTATTTTTTTGCAAAGCGGAGAAAGAGAAATGTCATGTTATTCTTAAGATTCATTATAATTATGAATTTGTGTCAGGACAACAAATTAATTACGTCAAACGGTCCATACAGTTTGGACATAAGGTTAATGATTCAACTTGAGAAGAAATGAAATTAATTATAAATATTCCACTATAGGTGATATAAGTTCTTACTTGGGAATATCAATGAGTCTAGGAGGGGCAAATACACAAATATTTAGTTTTTTAAGAAATGCTGCAAAATCTAATAAATGGATGGATATCAAATAAACCTACAATGTGGTAGCTAAACTTTAGTGGAGCTCAGGCGAAAATCATAGAGGTATGCAGTGGACGACTTGGAATAAATTGTCAGGATAAAGGTAATGGGGGCATTGGTTCTCGTGCTTTGGACGATTTCAGCACGGTATTGTTGGCAAAGCAAGAATGGCGGATATGTCAAACATTTGCAGACTTTTTCTTGGAATTTAAAATGTCCACCAAAGATAAAACACTTCATATGGCAAGAACATATCCGGTTTTTTATTCTTGGTTTCAAAAAATTTAAAGTCACAAATCAAATGTGATATGCAATGTGTCCTCTATGGAGCGCAAGAGGAAAAAAATTAATCATACAGTTCTTGAGTGTCCGTCGGCTTTACAAACATGAGCCCTCTTTACAAACCTGAGCCCTCTTGCAAGTTCATTTGAAACACGATGACATAGATTATGGAATTGTTGGCTATTATGAAATATTACTTTTTATTGTTTTTTATGCTGGTTGTATGTTTTTGGATTTTGGCAATGAATGGAAAATTTAGATGACATCTTTAATCCCAAGAATGAATATGAATGATATGCCATAAATCATTAACAATGCAGATCTTGTGTTGGAACTGTCAATGATGGTAGTAAATTAACATTAAGTTATTTACACGAAATATGGTTCAAACACAGACATAGGTTTTTGTTTCTATATGAAACAAATTAAAAATATTTGTATCTTCAGAAATTTTAATTTTATTTTGGATATGATAAATTATATACTATGACAGTTCTTATAATGTTACCATTCTATTTGCAAATAATCGGATGATAAATATTGAAACAAAATTTCAAAGAAGAAAAGTGTTTTTATCCTTTGAGTACAGAGACCCAGTTCAAAAACTAAGGAAACAAATATGGGAAAGGTTGACACTCATATCGGATTAGCAAGATCGGATCCGTGGTTCATCATAGGTGATTTGAATCAAAAAATTGGTAATCACATGAAACAAGGGGATCACTATACCATGTCTCTACGTTTTTTCCTTTCAGTAATATGATTCAGAATTGTGTTTACTAGAATTCTCATCTTTAGGAAACACATTGTTTTAGTGGAGAAGGAAATATGGTCAAATTATTAGATGTCATCTGGATAGAGCATTAGGAAATGAGGATTGACATACTCTATCTTCTTTTTCCTATGTCGAACGCTTGGATATGGTGGGATAAGACCACAAGCCGATCCTTGCAACGATAGAGTATGAGATCCTGAAAAAGGAGTTAATTCCGTTTTGACAAAAGATGGATTAGAAAGGAGGGATTTATGGAAACAATATCGAGAGTTGAGGAATATCGGAAGGAAGAAATCATCAACATTTTGTTTTCTAAATCGGGAATTTGTCGTCATGAAATCTAAATATGGCGGGAAAAAAATCTACTATAAGGAAAGGAGAAAATCAATTATTTACAAACATCATTTGAAGAAGTTAAGAATAATGATACTCAAACGAACGAAGAGATTATAGAAATAAACCGAAAATTAAAGAAGCTTACAAGGATGAGGAATTTTTCTTGCAACGGAAAAGTGGGAACACGTGGTACACAACAGGATACCAGAATTCAAATCTTTTTTATGCACTCACTAAACAACATCAGACGAGAAATAAGATTATATGACATCATAATATGGATGCGGTTTAGGTCACAAGAGAAATAGAGATTGAACATGTCGCAGTTACTTATTTCGAGGAATTATTCTCCTCCACATCTCCGACGGACTTTAAAGAATTTTTACACAAAGTTCCTTCTTATACAGAACAAATGAATAGAATGCTAACAGCTCTAGCATCTCAGGAAGAGATACAAAATGCTTTACTGACGATGCATCCGGAAAAATTCTCACGGCCAGAGAGAACGACAACTTTGCTTTTTCAATAATCCTGGACTACTATAAAGGCGGATGTTATAAATTTTCTGAACGACTTCTTGCAAACGGGGGAATTCGATCCAAGACTAAATTTGATAAACATTTGTCTGATCTGTAAAACATAAAACAGAACGTCCAAGCAGGATGACATAATTAAGACCAATAAATTTATGTAATGTGGGATACAAAATTATCTCGAAAGTACTGTGTCAAAGGCTAAAGAGCCTATTTCCATACCTTATTTGGGAGACACAATTAATTTTTTTCTTTGGCCGTCTATTTTTGGATAACATTATAATTTCTCAAGAAATGTTTCATGGATTGAGAACAAATCCATCATGTAAGAGTAAATTTATGGCATTGAAGACGAATATGAGTAAAGCATATAATCGAGAGGAGTAGGTTTTTATCTAAAAATTATTAATGAAAATGGGCTTTGGTCAATAGTAGATTCCATGGATGATGAGGTGTATTAAATGAGTATAGTATAAAGTTGTTTTAAATGGGCAAACATGGGGATGAATTATTCCAAAAAGGGAACTTCGACAAGGATATCATTTGTCACCGTACTTCTTTATTTTATGCATGGAAGCACTATTATCCAATATCCACAAAGCAGAAGAGGAAAAATTACGAACGGGATTAAAGGTTACAAGATCCCCTCCTATCTCGTATCTTCTATTTGCATATGATAACTTATTTTTCTATCGAGCTACAAAAGCGGAAAGTTAGGTCATTTTTAAATATACTTAAGAAATACGATACTGTATCTAGACAGAAAATTAAGTTCAACAAATTATCATTTGCAATGTGGACACAAAGTAAACGATTCACTCTGGGAATAATTAAAAGTAACAATAGGTATTCCAAAAATAGGAGGCATGAGCTTTTGTTAGGGAATTCCTGAGAGTTTAGGAGTGGCAAAAACTCATATATGAAGCTTTCTCCAAGATAAGCTATAAAACTGAGTGAATGATGGGACATCAAAATTTCAATCAAATGATTTAATTAAATCTGTAGAACCTTTGTTACCTACTTACATAATGTCATGTTTTTGACTATCTAAGTCAATGATCAGCAAACTTAAAAGTGTGGTAGCCCAGTTCTGGTTAGGCTTAAGTGGAAACAACAAAGACATGCATTGGATGTCGTGGAACAAATCATATAAGAATAAAAGTAATTGTTGACTATGTTTTCCTCCTCTAGAGAATTTAACATATTTTTACTGGCAAAACAATTATGGAGATTAATTATTGAAACTGAATGTTTCTTTTTTTCTTAAGGTCTTTCAAGGTCGGTATTTTCACAATTCAGATCTTAATCTCCATCCTATGGTTGGACGAGAAAGAGTGGGAATGTGTGAGTCTATTTCAGTATGGAATGACCCATATATTTCCACCTCTCGCCCGAGATCAACAACTTCTTAAATCCATAACTATTATCCTTATTTTATGGTTAGTAAGATATATCTGGAAGGGTAAAAATAATAAAATATTTCATAATTTACAAACCTATGGATAGTAAGATATATGGAAGGGTAAAAATAATAAAATATTTCATAATATTAATTGAGATCCAAGAGATGATCTGCTGATTGCAAAAACAGGGTCGTCACTATGGTATAAGGCCCATATATCAAAAAGTAGCGGTTCATCAAAGATTTCAGCATATATAGATATTCCACGATGGTCAAATATGGTTCTATGTATTATATAGATGGCTCTTAGAAAGCTGCTGATAAATTCTCAGAAAAATGATAAATCACTAGCTATGGTGGAGTGTACGGGTGAATAGAGGCAAAAAAATATAAGATGCAGCATCTCACCTTTTTATGTTATATTTAAGCGCTTATTTCGGCTATGAAATATATGAATGCATATCAACAAATGAAAATGACTTTTGCAACAGACTGTTCGGAGCTGGTGAAGATAGTGTTGCACCATAAGCATAACCTGTTTTCACAATTTTTCTAGCTGAGTTTCAAAGACATAATGACAATTTCAAAACATTTTCTCTCATAATGACTTCACGGGCAAACAACACAAATATGGAAAAGCTAGAACAAAATGTAAAAGTATAACTGTCATGTAGACTCTATTCCACCGGTTTCATCATTTGAATCTTCTTATGAAAATTATTTTTTGTTGACAAAAAAGAAGAAGAGAAGAAGCTATGTCACTATAAATATTTATAAAATTATTTAAAAAGTCAGTTTCCTAGCTCACGTTAATTTTCACAAACGTCAATTCTATAGATATCCTTAATAAATTTAAAATTATTATAACTAATTGCCATTAGTATTTTTTCCTTTTTTATTTAATAAAATTTATTTTAAATTATTTTTCTAAAATAAAGAATAGAAAATATATTTACTAGTTTTATTTAATAAACTTTATTCCTAATTTATAACTAATTGTCATTATTACTATATTTTTCTTTTTTTATTTATTTATTAAACTTTATTCCAAATTACTTTTCTGAAAAAAAATAAAAATATATATTTCCTTTTTTTAATAAAATTAATTCTAAATTATCTTTAAAAAAATAACAAAAATTTGACATTGTGATTGAAGTTAGGTTGTTAGAAGCATGAAGGTTGTTTTATGCATAAGAAACAGAACGGTGATTGTTAAACGGATGGAAGGAATGTATTAAATGTTATTGTATGTAATGTGATTATGTGTTCGGAATCTAGACGATGTGTTAATGGCTTAGGATGTAAACCAGTATTGTGTGTTGAGCATGGTTGATTGAGGTGAGGTATAGATAAAGAGAGGAGGTGCATAAGGTGGGGATTCCCCTTATGTACGGTTTTTTTAGTGGCATTGTGTCAAACTGTGTATATATGACATGTTTTTGTTGTGGGGGTGTGACAGACTTTGGCGTTGGTGGACCACAAAAATGTGTGTAGGGTGAGGCATTATGGGCATTGGTAGTTGAGGACTCTCTTGCTTGATGAATGTATTGAAGCGCTGTTGTTTTGTGCTTAATTATATTAGGATGCTTGCAGCATTTTTAGCATTTGTCTTTGTGTTAGTTGTATAATGGCTTGTGTGGACTGATTGGTTTAGGGTTGCCTCAGTGGATAATTTAAATTACTCATTTCCTAATTTTTCCTTCCTTTTTAATTTCTGCAGGATTATAAGGTGAAATATTTCGATGAAGTAGGTGGATATGTAAAGAATGAAGCATTCTCAAGATTCTTGAGACCAATGGAAGGACATACTGACTGGTCTTGGGGTTGTGACATATGTCCTAATATACCGTCATTTCAGCTTTCTGGAAAATGGGTATCACATGGATCATGGTGTTTATCAGCAATTTCTGGACTGAACCCTTCAAGTCACTTACAATATGGCTGTATTGAAATACTGCGTATCATCAGCAAACGGACCGATGGACAAAAATACTTAATTGATGCCTCAAGATTTAATCACTATGTTTTGCAGAGAACAAGCCATATTCTTGACTAAGGTAGTTCGTTTTCATGAGCTTCCAGAGACCATGGTATTAGATAAGGATCGTGTGTTTATCAGCAACTTCTGGACTGAATTCTTCAAGATACATGCAACATGGTTGCATTGAAGTGCTGCATATCACCCGCAGACTGAAAAACAAGTCGACGTATTTAATTTATCTCAAGACTTACTTACTGCATGTGTTTTGCACGTAATGAAGAAGAGGAACAATTTGGGAAGTAGCTAGAACTGTGGTAGGAGACAACTGGAACTGGAAGCAAATAATAAGTATTCCACTATTAACGAACTCATGATTCAGCATATATCTAATTATGGTTTGACTCATATGAAACCTAATGTATTTAATTAGTGATTCCTATAAGTACAGGTTTTCCTTCTGAAATGAAAAAGTTTTTGAGTGATATTTCTTCCATTCTCTTTCTCTTCTCATCTTATTCAGGTTACAAAGTTCAGGTATACCGTATTCAAGTTGATCACACACTCCCACTAATAACATAGATCAAAAGTTTAAGACGTTCATTCGATTGTTTTTCAATGAATACAAGTTGGTATCAAACATATACAGAGTAAAGGGCATAGATATATGTTATATCTCACAAGAACAAAAGAGCAACCCGAAAAAGAAAAAACAAATGCTCGTGGTAAGCTACCCACACAGGGTTTGTATTTAGTAAAAGCCAAATGAAATCCTTAGTAGTTGATTATGGTTGACTTGTGTGTTTAGCGGGCACCACATCTAACCTTCTGGTCTCATACCCAAATCCTTACCTCATTCATTTTCTGGCAGCAGCGATATAATCGTTTTAGCTTTCTCAAGGTTTCCATGGTGCTGGTGGCGGCGGTGGAGTAGGGAACAATGGAGGAACGGCTGAGAAGATAGTGTTTTTGTCTATAGTACCAGTTGCCTCTTCTTCACCTGATAATGCCACGAGAGCTGCGACCAGACCAGCATTTCCTGCAAGAGTCGGCTCAGTGTAGTTGTAGTTAGTCCGGACATCGCGGAACCCATCCCGCTTGTCAGGACCAGCAACCATGGCTCCTTCAATCGTGTTTGGGTTTGGTTTTTTGCTGTCTCTCCATTTCCACCCTCCTTTACAGTTATATTTGACTTTGTTCTTCGGAATCGAAGCTCCTCTGTGATGTACGTGTTTCGGGTATTTTGGGCCAAAACCCACCACATAACTCATTTTTCGAGGGTTTTTACCGAGAATGTAATCAATCTGCGAAAACACAGCTATGATGAGTGAAGTCCAATTCTGGTATTTAATCATCAAATGTAACAAGAGTTTCTATTACTGACCAGAATAACTATGTTTGTGTGATTTTTGAATCATTAAATCTAAAATGCTAACACAACGGATAGGCTCAAAAGTATTGATGTCACCTATGCGTGAACATCTTAACAAATGCCAGTGTTGGTAAAATAGTTTTGAAAGTGATAACAGCTATAATATTTGTTTAAAAGGGGCATTATTGGATTTTCCTATTACTGTATCAGAGATTCCCATTTGTATAAAGGGAAAGACGCATTATTACCTGCGACCTTGCAAACTCTCGTAGGACATTGGTTGAATAGAAATTAGGTCCACAGTACCATCCAGGAGTATCAGCAGCATCCAGATAATCACCGTATAACGTCGCTAAGAAAGCTGCATTTGAAGCATACTGCAGAGGCTGTGGGCTTCCATGATTGAGCTCTATCAAACCTCCTGCATATATTACCAAATAGTTACATTTTTATTTCCCAAAACAAGAAGAGGCTCAACAATCAGAGTTTTTATTAAAGCCGAACATTGGCAGAAATAACTCACCCCTGGTTCTGTTAAATTTGTTGAAATAAGGCAAGTATGAGCACATGACTATGCTGGTCTGATTGTGGAAGGTCCTTAGAATTTCTTCATATGGATATCCAGGACTCAAAAACAACCTCAACCGGCTCAACAACAACTGAAAAGAACAGGGATTCGTAAGCTTTAAGCGGACATGAACTTATAACAAACATAAACATAGTACGTTGTCTTGCGAGACTGACCTGAGCACCAGCAAGCTTATTGTCCCAGCTAAATACACCATAGTAAGGGCCACCCCAGAAGGCACCAGCATGCTTAGCCATAGCTGGTTTTGTGATAAGATCGAGATATGTTACGTTTCCTGTAGCGTAGTACAACCAAGCACCACCCCAAATAAACTCATCCCAATACATGCTTGAATTATAGAACTTGGCTGCTTCCGCAGTGCCTGCACTGTATCTACCTCTCCTAGTCCTTCCAAACTGATACACCGTCTTAGCACCATGAACAAGCTTCTTAGAATATTCTCTGTTGTCCTTGAAGACAATCGATGCTGAAGCCAGAGCAGCAGCCATCTCTGCAGCTAGATCCGAACATCCGCCATTACACGTAGTCACGGGCCTTTTATAATCCATGTCCTCAGGCCGCATCCAGCAGTAATGGTCATTAGGATCCGTACTTCCTTCGTCAGTATTTCCAGCTCCGACCTATGTTAAATGAGGAGACAAACAACAGCTCAACAAAAGATATACATCAAAGAAAGCAAAGATCTTCGAACAAGTGGGTACAATACAATACCTGTGAGACCAGATCATCGATCGAATCAGCAGTACTGTTAAAGGTCTTGAGAAAGTAATCAGTTCCCCATTTGATGAGTTCCTTAACATGGGCAAGCTCTCCTGCAGCTTCGTATTTAGCACTGTATTCAATCACACTCCAGCTCAACATGGTCATAGCATAAGCCATGGGGAAATTAAACTTGATTGCATCTCCAGCATCATAATAGCCTCCAACCAAATCTTTATAAAAGCTTCCTGTTTCACCTCTCCCATCTTGAAGACCAGAATTACCCCTCCATGACACGTTATTGTGCTTCGGCAACCTCCCAGCTACATAATAATTGAATGAAAAATCAGACTTTCTATAAATCTATCTTTGAAATTACGCCAGACCCAATTTTTTCTTACTCAAATCAGATCAGATCTTGAAGAGTGAATAGCAACAAAGCTAGTAAGTAATCTAAAAAGCGGGACTTACATTTCTGAGCATTGAAGAACTTGAGGGCTTTGTGAAGAGCGAGTGTGTAGTTATCCGGCGGCGGATTCTTGTGGTGGTGACGCGGCACGGTTTTAACGAGCAAGATGACAAATCCGGAGAGTAAAGCGGCGGCGACAATAGTACCGACAGTCCAGACAAAGATCTTACGGCTAACAATTATACATCCGAGATCCACATACTTCTTCTTCTTCTGCTCCGTCGGACCAAGAAGCCAGCTCTGCTGCGTCTCGTCGAGTGGCCGTGAAAGAGCCGCACGGTCAAGATCGTTCAAATTCCGACTGCGATCATCGTCGGTGGCGGAATCCGTGGCGTGGATCTCGAGTGGACCTCCCCATGGATCTCGGCCATACATGGTGAAGAAGAGAAGAGTGAAATCAGATCTGAAGAGTGTGAAAAATGGAGGTTTTGTATAGTTTGTAGTGTGTAGAAGAAATGTTAGTCAATAATGAACGAAAACACCATGTGGCTTCGATTCGTTCTCTTCTTTCTTTTTGTTTTTCCTTTTATGTCTCCACTTCATATTATTATTATTATTATTATTTTATAATTTCTTAATGTATTTGGCTGTCGGTTCATTTCAACATGTTACGTTACAGCTAACACTATTTTTGGACTTTTTTTCCGCCAACCATGATTGAGATTTCTGGCCAACAAGTTGTATTAATTTGGTAAATAGCAATTAATGAAAAAGATAAATAAATTAAATTTATTGAAAACTTAATAACAATCAAATATAATACAGTGATTTTTTACACATTAATAATCTTATAAATTATAATATTTTATGAATTTAAAAATACTAATTTATTAAAAACTCAATTTAAAATCGTAAAATTTCTATAATTTTTAAAAAGATTAATTTTTCGAATAGTAATTTATAAAGATTATATTATAAATAAAACCTAATATAATTTATTAGATAGAAACTAACAAGACTAAATTTCAATCTAAATTGTTAGTTTTAAATCAAGAAAATAATTCATCTTGTAAAAATTGAAAAAATGGTGTTTTTAAAAACAGTTAAACAAAAATGGTAAAATCTCCTAAAGTTCAATTCGTTCGAATAATGATCTAAAAAATGTATTTTTGTTCTTTTATCATTTTCGTTTTAGTTTACTCTTCACTTTAGGCTATTAAATGCAAATGAACATATTTGGGAAAGCTTATGTAGTTATACTATTTATTTTACCATTAAACAGAAAAGAATATGCCGACAAACTAACAAAACAAACAAAAATGAATATAATATTTTATCCACCGATTAAAGAAAATATATCATTTGTCAATAATTTTTTAATTTCATATACTTTGTTTACTAGTAAAGCAATTGGCTGAGGTTGGGTGGATGACAAAGACACGTCCCCTAACTCGACGAATACACTGTCGGTGGGATGCATATTTTATATTTTATCTCATCATCTTTAGATTATGGTGTTTCTCAAGTCATCATTTTAGTGGGCTCTAGATTGATTATAATAAAATTATATTAAGGAATTATACATAATAATAATCCCTATTTGAAGCTCTTCACGCCATCCACGTCATTGTTTTTTAATTTCAGTTTTATACTACGTGTCATCACCTCACGCAAGCTGGGTCAGATTACTTATGGACTCACCGTGTGGCCCAAATCGTTGTTTCCCTTCATTCTGTGTTTTGCAGAGAGTTTTTTTGAAAACCTAATCTAATCTAATTCTCTCTAGCTTTTTGTCTTCGTCGAACCGCCGCCTCTCTGTCGCCGCGTTTTTGGCTTGGTTTTCCACCGTTAATCGGCTTCCGCCTTTCTCTCTCTTCCTGCTCTTCACCTTCGTTGTCAATTCCTTCGTTTTGGGCTTCTCCTCTTATCAGAAATCAGCTTGGAGAACTGCTCCTAAAAACTGATTTAATCATATGGGATGAAGCACCAATGGCTCACCGACACACATTTGAGGCACTAGACCGGACATTAAGAGATTTACATGCTACTGAGAACCCATCTGCAAGTAACAAAACAATTGGTGGGGTAATTGTTCTTCTAGGAGGCGATTTCAGACAAATTCTTCTAGTAATCACTCAGGGAAACCGAGCTGACACAGTCATTGCATCAATTAGTCAATCATATCTTTGGAATGAATGTGATATATTTTCATTACTAAAGAACATGAGACTAAATGCAAATGAAACAAGATTTGCTGAATGGTTACTTAGTGTCGGGGATGGAACTGCACCATTGTTATGAACATGAAGAATAACGGAGAAATGGTCGCAATAGAAAAACAATTTCTTATGACTCCATCTGGGAACGCAATGCAACAACTGAGTGAGGCTATGCAGTCATTTACCAACGTATCTGAAAGTGTTATTGATCGGTTAACCAAAAGTGCTATTCTTACACCACATAACGAAACTGTCGACGAGATCAACGAGTATATGTTATCTCAGGTGCCAGAGGAAGCTAGAGAATATTTAAGCTACGACAGCATAGACAAAGCAGATTCAACCGGTCTAGACTATGACTCCCTATATCCTTCAGAATATTTAAATTCGTTGGAATTTCAAGGTCTGCCAAAACATAAATTGGTGTTAAAAAAAGGTGTCCCTATTATGCTGCTTAGAAACCTCAACCAAAAAGAAGGACTATGCAATGGGACAAGACTAATAGTGACCCAATTAGGAGATCGAGTTATTGAAGGTGAAATAATCACGAGTACACATGTTGGGAAAAAGGTTTTGCTCCCAAGAATCATCCTATCTCCACCGCTTTCAGACCACCCGTTTATCTTAAAGAGGCGACAATTCCCAGTTCGAGTATGCTACGCCATGACAATTAACAAAAATCAAGGACAAAGCTTGAAATCAGTTGTTCTATATTTGCCTAAGCCAATGTTCAGTCATGGACAACTATATGTCGCTCTCTCCAGAGTAACATCACCAGCTGGCTTAACCATTCTACAAAATGAAGATCTAACATGCAATGGGGTAAACAATATTGTCTACAAAGAGATCTTCAATAATATCCCTCATTAGCAAGGTATGCTAAACTCTGTACTTAAAAAATTTTAAACCAATTATTAGATATATAGCCATATATTAACATTAACACGCTATCTATGTTTCTTTCATATTTGCATTATACAGGTGCGAAACAAAGAAGTTTTGGGAAGGCGATACGTATACCAATTAAATGCTGGTATGGAAAAAAATTACTCCTCATATAATTAATGAAAACAAATATATTATTATCCTAATATGAAAAAAAACAAACCAATTAAAAACATTATATCTTGCAGGATAAACGTTATATGTTTTTTGATATCCGAAGACAATTTCATTCTGAATATGAGGGGCCCTATTTTTTTTTTCACATTATTTGCTTCAGTTATTTATTAAAACCATATGGTTTACCCGTTTTTAAGTTTGTCTTTCATTTAGAACAAACAATCTATTATTAAAGATACCATTCCAAAACCAAATTCCTACATTTAGAAGAACTTCTAAAAACAGAAAAAATAAGTTATTTGAAATGAAAACACAACAAAAAATAAGAACAACAAAGTTTTAAAACAAAAAAAAATACATCTTCCGCGCTACGCGCGGATCCAATAACTAGTATAACGTAAAAGTCACTAATATGTAAAAATGAAATCCCACCTCAAAATTCATCTCTTTATTTTATTCTGTACTGAAGTCCTTTTGGGTAAACATATCAAAATAATTGATCTTTTTCGGTTTTTGACAAACGTTTACATAAATAACAGAAAAAATCAAAACAACTAAAAGTTAAAACAAACTATAATTCAAAAAGAACTAAATTAACGACAAAAATACAAACTTCTAAAAGAAAATCCAATTGATAAAAAAACAGCAATCTAATGAGATTTATAATTGCGTCACTTTACTTACTATATTACTAGTAAATACAAAATCACACCAAATCACAATATCAATCAAGAACTAAAACTCCATGAGTTTTATAGCAAGTAATTCAACATCTCTGTGATCTCAAGAATCATTACAATTTTCTGCTAAGTAATTCAATACATCTCTTATTTTTAGAGCCTGAAATCGACATGCTCAAATTCAATTTTTCAAATTCAATAATTTCCTTTGCACTAAGACTCTTTTTCAGCACTGAATTCAGTTCTTTCCACTTCTCAAGATGATGACATTAACAACGTGTCTTGGGTTTGTGTCGGACATTCTTGGAAGGAATATTTCTTGTCTCTTTACAGACCCAACAATTTGAGCAATCTGTGTATAAAACTTCTTGATATGAATGTGCAAAGCCTTAAGCTTCCCATTCAAATCTTGATACAATACATAAATCTTCCCGTTGAAGTCCACTGTGATCTTTTGTTGACCCTCCAAAATCTTTCCAACATAGTCTTCATCTCACTATCTGGGATCGATGCAGAAGGCGCATGGTATGATGAAGAACTGTAGTTTCTTGTGAAATTGTTGTTCTGATATGGCTTATGATATTGCGGCTTGGGGGTGTAACCAAAAGAATTAGATTTCCCGTGAAGTTGTTCCTCTGACCATTTCCGCTGAAATTCATGTTCCTTTGGTGATTACCAAATCCCTGATCTTGAAATCCAGCTCCATTAAGAAAATTGACGTCTTCTTCATCATATTCTGCATCTGGCTCAAAAGTCTCAACTTCAGCAGCAAACTGAACCTATTTCTTACCTACGAGAAAACTGTGCTCGGATTCTAACTTTTTTACCTCAGCGATCTGACTACCATACATGTCATCAGCTTGTTTCTTCCTTTCAGAATCTGCATTCCTGGTACTATTGCTAAATGTCAAGTTCTCAATTAGCAGATAAGCTGTCCTTCAGATACCTAGTATTGAAGTTCATATTGCTTGCAGTGTCCAAAGCCATTTGATACCTCCAATCCACACCTTCAAAGAAGATATCCAAACGCTGAACCTCACTAAAACCATAATATGTGCAATCTCTATGACATGCATGGAGTCGCGCCTAAGCAGCCTTGAATGCTTCCGTTGGTCTTTGAGAAAATGTACAGATTTTTGTTCTCAGCTCCTTAGACCTTGCATCATCGTGAATTTGTTCAAAAAGACATTCTTATTCTCTTTCCAAGTTGTCAATGATCTTGGCTGCAACTGCTTAAGCCAATAAGCGGCGTCTCCATCAAGAGAATATGGAAAAAACTTACAGAAAAGATAGTCATTGGACACCTTATTATACTTGATGCTCGTCACCAAGTCCTCAAACTTTTGTATAGGATCCATCGGATGCTCATGAGAGAAACCATGAAAGTTATGCTCAAAGTTAATCCCACAGAGACTCAAATCACACAATAAATTATAGTTTTCGAATTAAGCTAAACGAGAACAAATGTAATTAAAAATTAGCAACAAATGTAATGAATTACATTGAAGGAAACAAATGTAATTGCTAACAAATGGAATTAAAAATTAGCAAAAATTAGAACTCAGGATGTAATGAATTAAATTGGAGGAAAAGCTAGGCTTAGAGAGATTATCAGGTAGATCTGAATTGCATAATGAATAAATTATCAATGGTTAATTAAGAACCTTTCTCGAACCCGAAAACACAATTGTAAAATTAAGCAACTTTCGCTGTGGAAAATTATATATGTCTAAACCTAGAATCCCAAATTTCTTTGCAAATTCAACAATCAAACAAGCATTAAAGTCCAGGTTCGATTGTTCACAAAGTCTATAAACCAAATTTCTTTGCAGATAGATATTTTGCTTATATAAGATAGGTCAGGCAATCAATTACACTTTCATATCTACCAATCAACCTAAGTTCTAAATTATAGGTCGCTAGTCTAACAATAGCATTAAGCACAATCGAGATGAAGAACTCTATTGATTACCCTAACAAATTCAATTCCAATATAACAATTTATCTTCTACATTTGAAAAACCATAAATCTAACAAGAAATTTACTCAAACATGATTAATGAAACAAAAATCATAATTGAAATAGAAAGCATAAGAGAAATCAACAAGGAATTAAAAGGGGTTCAAATTCTTTTTTTGGGAATGAACATGATTGGGAATTACCTCCCCAAAAGCTCTGGAATAAATCTTTATCTAAAATCTGGGTCTAAACAATGACCAAATCACTAATAAATAGATTTAAAACATGGAAAGGCTATTTTGCAAATAGATAAAACTTTGGGGTCAACTTGTAATTTTCTACAAATCTTTTAAACTTGCTGATTTCGTGCATGGTGTCTATGACACCATGTCCATAAATGCTCTACGATCTGATCTTTCTGTTTGGCTCCAAAATGCTCTAATATTTCTAAATAAGCTCCAAACGCACATAAATCTGTAAAGGCTCGATAAGAACTCGAAAAATACCAAAAAAAACTCTAGATAAAAAAAACTTATATCACGGTCAAAAATTCGGAAAGACCATCATATATTAATTGCACACACTCCTAAATGAACGCAAGTGTATACACCCTCCCTTGTAGAAACCTAACCGGCTTGAAAAGCTAATTCATAACTTGCGGAATATGAGCTATGAGTTCAATTAATTTATCAAATCATAATTGGAATTGGTGCATGTTTAAGCATGTGAGATTTGTGTATAGTTAACTGTCGATGCGAGAATATGGTTAACTATAAAATTAAGAGAATTGGAGATTGAAATATTCCGTTGAATTTATTTACCTAAACGCCTGAATAAATTGATCTATGAACCCTAAAAAAATTCTGATTGCCAATGTTTAAGTCTCTTGATTTGAGTTTAGTTTTATTGTTTTTATTTATTGACAAATTTACAACTTTTTTTATTCTGTTCTGACTTAATTTTCGGTGAATTTGACCTCTAAATAATACTGCTTTAGCTGGACATTTAAAGAAATGGTTCAAAGATTGAAACTCTAACGCCGTGTTCGTCTGCTCACCCAAATGGATAAATTGGATGATCCATCTGGGTATCCATCCAGATGATGTAGCTGGGTGTCGTTCGTTTTTATTTTTGGATGTGCATTTGGATGGTTCACCTAGGTGCATCTGTATTTTTTGAAGGCAATTTTGTGAACTTACCTCTGTATCCAGATGCATTTACTAAACCAAATGACTAAAATGGACATGTTTTTTAATATAATCATATTTTTCATATTTTTTAGCTAATCATATTTTTCATACTAAGATGGACATGCTTTTTAATGTAATCATATTTTGAAAAAGAAAATTTTAAAAAGAATTTTGAAAACAAAAATATTGAAAAAACAAAATTTTAAAAAAAGTTTGAAAAGAATTTTGTGAAAAAATAATTTTGAAAAAAACAAATTTTGAAAAAAAAAGTTTGAAAAAAAAATATTTTTGTGAAAAAAAGAATTTGGAACTTTTTTATTTTTATATATTAAATTATTTTTTATTAGTTTAAGGGTAATTAATACTTTTCCCTTTTAATGTATTTTGTGGTATCTTTTTGTGATTAAAACTTTTTTTTGTCGGCAAACACGAAAAGAAAAAGAAAAATCAGAGAGAAATCCAAAGGGGTGGAGAATAGTCGAGGTGAACTACCAACGATTTTTGAACTAAATAAGAGAATTAGCCAATTTTATATACAACTAAATAATTTTAAAATTATTATTTTTGATATTTATTAATATATTTATAGCATAGTTACAAAGGTTTAGGGTGTTTTAAAGTTAAAAAGCATTTTCGTCTTTTACGATTTTTGGTTGAGTTAGGTTCACATATATGCATCGTTTAGACTCACCCAATCTAAACTCACCTAGATGCACCAATTTTAAAAAAAATCACACATGTGATCTATCTGAGTGATGCTTTAAAACGCACTAAACGAACAACTATTCTCATATTTACCCAGATAGATCACTTGGGTGAGCAAACAAACAGACTCTAAATACATCATCGAAAGAAACGAGAGAAACAACCAACAAACGTGCATAGAAAGGAGGTGACAGAGGCAACCAGAGAGTCAGCCAAGGAGAGAAAGCAGCAAAGAGACAGCTAATGATCAGGTGGATTAAGGAGCTCTGACTATGGTGGAGAAGCCAAGGACAATTGTTTCGATCTTTGTACCTAAGAGAGAAACAGCTATGGCTTATTGGTCACTACTCTTATGTTTAAAACATTTAATAAACAAAGCTTAAATATTTTTTTTGTTAAACAGTTGCATTTTATTGGGTTGGGTTATATAATGTTTTCCTCTTTTGGAAAGAAAATTTCACAAAAAAATATATGGGAAGCAGTATTTAATATTAAGACTCATCAGGTTGCATGAAACGAATGTCCCAATGTACAAAGTACAAACAGATACCAACAAGTATATAAACCACAGAAGAAGGTCATACATTTGCTTACTTATACATGAAAATCTAAAGATACAAATACACATATTCACCATAGTGTGTTCCTTACTAATGCTATTACTTACATATGCATAATTCTTCTTCGAGTTTCCACAGATTGAATACACAATTTTCTTCAGTCTGGAAAGTAAAGTTACAGGTCGAAGCTGTGGCTGTTAAAGTGGAAAAGCGGATGATTCGCGGATCGCCAGATGCTATGTGACCGTATTTCTTTGGCAACGGTCGACTGAAGACTCGACGGTCCGCATACTATAACTCCAACGTCCACACTTCCCCATTTCCCATTCAATGACTCAAATATCTCTGTAAATAGAAATATATTTTAAAGAATCGTTCAAAAGACATAAAAAAAAAGAAAAAAAAGAAAAAGTCCGTTTACAGTTTTGGTTTGCACTAGGACAGTTCGGTATAACTGACTTGGTTTTGTTTTTCTATATCCGAACAAACCATAATTGAAACCAAACCAAAACTGAAAAGCAGAGCGAGATTAAAAGTTGAATTTCTTTGAAAATCTTTTAAATATTTCTTTTC
The DNA here is from genome assembly GCA_000218505.1 of Schrenkiella parvula. Lineage (NCBI taxonomy): Eukaryota > Viridiplantae > Streptophyta > Magnoliopsida > Brassicales > Brassicaceae > Schrenkiella > Schrenkiella parvula. Next base: position 6,651,626 of record CM001192.1, on the reverse strand, counting down.
AGAACCGAATCCGAACCAAAAAATGAAACTGTACCATACCGATCCCAATGGTATTTTGTTCTCATTCAGGTTCTATATTTCATAAGCACACAAAAAAAAACAACGTTTAGTGTTGGGTATACACTAGGAAAGTCCAATCCGGTTTAACCGAACCGGATCAAAACGTACACAAAACCCGAGTTAAGAACCAAACCGGATAGAAATTAATCTGAACCGGTCTTATTTCTCTTACTAGATCCGAACAAACAGAGGAAGAAAGAGAGTTTTTTTTTGCTCTGAAATATGAAAACTTGAATATTTTCAATAAAATCTTTCAACGTTATTTATTTTTAAAACAAATCCGAATCCAGAAAATTTGAACCGTGTCAAACCGAACCGCAAGATATCTTGTTCTCATTCAGTTTATAACGTTCATACGAACAAACCGTTTATAATTTTGGTGGTATGCACTTTGCAATAGAAAAACCAATCCGGTTTAACTGAATTGAATTCAACCGATCCGGAGAAAAATAAACCGATTTAGTTTTATTTTTTCTATATCGAAACAAACATAACTGAAATCAAACCAAACCGAAAAGGAAAAAGACTCGAAAATCTTTATTTTTTTTTGTTAAAAAGAAAACAGATTCCAAATCCAAACCAAAAGCTAAACCGTGTCAAACCAAACCGAAAGATTTTTTGCTCTCTCATTCAGCTTCTATATTTTATTAAAATGAAAGAAAATTATAAATCTTTAGAAGCGAAAATGGGTAATGAACGAGTCTAGTTATATCGTACCTTTAAACTCTGGTCTCGTGCCATAACGAGTAGTGATGAAACTCTGAATATCTTCTTCTACGTCAAGACCTTTAAGTTCCGAAGATGGATTATGAGATTCTTCTCCATTCAAGTTCACCTTGTCGTGGCCATTTGCTTCCACTTCACCAGTTTTTGTACCCCAAAGATGCCAGAAAACAACAACAAGACCTCCAAAAATCAACACACTTGCAACCATACAAACCACAAACAGAAGTCCCTTGTACCACCAAGCCGTTATGTTGAATTTGTTTATGTAAAAGATGTCCAACAATGTGATCATTGAAATAAACCCAATGGTGGATGCAACTAGATAGAGTCCAGACCATATATTGTCCCCTGTACCAACTAGAACCGACATAGGACACCCGTTGGTCCGTGGCTTAACAGAAGGAGTCACTATCTTGTGAACCATTCCGTCTTCCTGCATATGACAATGAAACAAAGCAGAACTCAACAAACTAAGACTTTAAGCACAAAATGTTATGTAAGACTTACCAAGAGAGGCTCGGATTGTCGTGTGACATAGATGTTAATCTCAAGGTTTAGTTTGTGAGAGAAAGAAGGGCAAATAGATGGAATGTCGATCGTTGAGAGAAGAGAAAGCTCGTCTGAGTTTTTAATTGCCCAGATAACCAAAACCTTCTTAGGTAGACAAGCTTTACCATCTCTTTTACGGTGTAAGATATCACTTAAGATGGCGAAAAAAGGCGAAATCCCGATTCCTCCTGCCACTAAGACCAGGTTCTCATACCTGCAAACCCAAAATAAACATTTGATAAGTCAAAGCTATAAAGCTTATTGTATTGAAACAGTTCAACTATAAAATCCAATTTAAACGCATTACCCCAAGTGGTATGGAGATTCATGGCCATAAGGACCCTCAACACAAGTTGTGATTTTGGGATATGACTGAGGAGAAAGGAGCTGATCTTGGTTCTCTGCCTCATATAGATTTGACAACTGGTCTCTGAGCTTTGCAGTCCATCCACCAAGAACCTTTATAAGAACCGCAACATGATGCTTTCCATCTAGAGGACTTGATGAAACACTGAAAGGATGCCATTGTAGCCATGATAGTTCCCTCACTTGGAGAAAGACAAAACTCAGTGCGTTGTATCGCATATCTGGAATTGGATAGAAACAAAAATGTCAGACAGATGCTGTAGATCAGAGGTGAAGGACTCTCAAACTATAGAAATTAAACAGAATTGTTACTTGGTGGTTTCGATAGGACGAGTTCGATAGTTCCACAAGGTAAACTCTTTGCAGAGATTATATCTACTGTCCTTCTGGATTGGCAGAACCTCAAGAAACGGTCGAGAATGAAAAGGAAAATTCCTCCAGCAACTATGCTGAATAAGTAGTCACCAACGTGTAGTGCCAAGAAGACAACAAAGACAATGTACAGTTGATGGGTGTAGAAGAAGAGTTCAAAGTAATACTTCCTCACGTACTGTAACGACGTAACCCACATAAGTAAACCAGCCACAAGACTGATAACTCCAGGTAATACAGCGATTCCAATAGCTTTCCACTCAAATAGCTGAGAGACAGGGTGAACAAGTAGTTAAAGATAATGATGATTATGAAACTTATGTCCATTATATGTGAATAAACAAAACAAATAGGAAGAGTCTTACAAGCTCTAGTAGTCGACCTTGAATGGTCCATGCAACAACATAACAGAGGCCATGAAAGGAGAAGAAAGCCATGGTGATATGACCAAGCCAAACATGATATTTTGTAGCATGCTCGAAAGGGATATCTATAAGACGGAGGAGAATGGAGCCTCTCGAGATTGGAAGAAACAAAAACACCATACACAATAGTCCAATCATACCAAAACGCAGACCCGTTATCTCCAAGAGAAGCATACTGAACACACACCATAATTGGAATGAGAGCAAAAAGAAAAAACAAACATAACGAAAGAAACAGAGAAATGAGTTTTAAGAACCTTCTATCCTTGGGAAGCACATGAAAGAGATCAAGAAGGTCAAGATCCCTCATTGTATAAGCATAGATAGCCCAGAGGAAGAAGACAGAGAAAATCATAATTCCAAGAAACTCAGCTGCAGAAACAACTCCAAATGGTCCATCCACAAGAACAGGAAACGTCCATAGCCTAAACCTTGGGAATTTCGATATCTTCTTCCTTCAAAAAATCACCAAAACAAAACATTTATGGAATAAAAAAAAATTGTTAGAAACCAAAATAACTTGATCGATTACTGTATATTTGTGATATATGTATATTGCTTTGTCATTGTATTTAAACAAACTCTTATATGGATTCAAAGCAAGCCCAGCCTTTCTCACTGAAATGTTTGTGTATCCTAAACACATTTTCCTTTGATTTCTTCGGAATTCATATAGATTATATTTGGTTTATATTAAATATGTATCTTTAGTTTGCCAAGTTTTTTCAAAAATCAACTCAATATAATAAAACAGTAATCGTTGACAAAAAAAAATAATAATAAAACAGTAATCAGTAAATTAATGAATCTGGACCACACGTACTTAGTGAACACTGTCTCTTCTCCGGAAATGATGAGATAAAGTGAAGCTAAGACGGAGATAACAAGAATCGGACCACTGAAAATCAAGAACATGCTTCCTGCAAATTTCGCAAAATCGGAGGATCAAAATGAAATTACTTACAAGTTTATACATTTTTTTTTAATTTCGGAGAAAACGAAGAAATGTGTAGTATGTATATAACCTGTGGTGCCAAAGAGAGTGTTGGAAGAAACTGTTCTCCAATTCTTTAGAATTTCATCGCCGAATGTTCCAGGGTACATGAAAAGGAAAACAACCCAAGAAACGAAAATCACAGACATTACAACTTTCAAAACCCATTTCAACGAAGAAGCCACCACTGATGTTGATGATGATGATGATGATGATGACACCTTGGACAAAAGAGGAGTTTCATGATCATCCATTGTTACTCTCTCTCTCTCTTTTTGACTCTTGTGAATCTTTTACTTTGGTTTTAGCTTTCTTAGTGTAGTGATGAGAGGTGGGCACAGACGCAGCATCGGATTATAAAGAGACGTTATTAGAGAAAATCAGGAGATAGATAATTAGGAGACAAAAATGATGAAATTTTGTGAACCATTCGAGTTTACATCACTTGCATTAATTAAAGATTCCTTCCAACATCAATCCTAGTACACAATTAGAAAAAAAATAAAAGAAAATAGACTAAAGGGCAAGAAGGCAATTTACATGTGAGTGTAACGTACTTGGGAGAGACAGGCACGTTTCATTTCAACCACAATTAAGGCAAGATGAGTAGTGACTACTGAACATATAGATAAGATGATTATTATGACGAATGTGATGTTTGTATGATTTTCTTGCATCTACTCTATCCCTTCAGCTTGTTAAGATCATAGACAAAAACATTCGAAATAGACTCAGCTTCCTTCGCAACTCTGAGTATTACGAAATACGAAGACATTTTTATATTTTGGTTCTCTACGCGTACTCTAAGAATATAACTCCTAGAAACTCTTTAAAACTAGCTACACTAGATGTAACAAAGGTTTTTGGTGAATAAAATTTTACATTCATTCAAAAAATATATATATACGATTAGGATAACGTTAGAAACATAATGTATTTATGTTTTGAAGGAACAGTGATGAGGGTGCAACTATCTCTGCCCATAAACTTGTTCTGGTCTCTACATTCTTTTTATTTATTCGTCTTCATCGGTACAATTCTTGAAACGTTATAATTTTTTGTTTTGTTAATTTTTGGAGCTCTAAACATATGCCAACGATGACCTTTCTTCCTCTCATTTGCATGTGAGAGTAGCGTACTTGGGAGAGACCGGCACGTTCAATTTCAACCACAATTAAGGGAAGGTGAGTAGTGACTAAAGAGTGTATAGATAAGATGATTATTATGACGAGTGTGATATTTGGATAATTTGTTCGGCGTTTGAAACACAATGAATATCGTGTAAAATACTGTTTTCTACATAGTAGTTGTACATCTCAATCAAACAAATTAGATATTTATAAAAATAACTATTGTAAGAGTTTTATGCGGAAGTTGTATACATATCTTAACCGGTTTTGTAAGGGATTTGGTTCATATATAATCTAGAAATGGATACAGAGTTAGAGAAGAGATCACTGAAAGAATTCAATCAATTGTCACTGTTTAAGTGCGTTTCCGATTGATTCTTCGAAACTTTCTTTCTCTAAAACGTGTTTATAAACTGTTTAATTTATCTTTAAATTATCCCTATCAGTAAACTAACGAACACAACTTTTCTCTACAGTATCCCTTTTGTAGGCAAGAGGGAAGGTAAGTTATAAAGCAAACCCATTAGTTTTGCTATAAACTAAAACGGTCTGGTATGCTGCCAAATTATATGCGCAAACAAATACAAAACTAACATCTCTTGTTCGTGTAAACGTAACTAACTTGCAGGTTTTGAGAATGAGAAATACTTGATATATAAAATGAGAGACAAAGTGGCTTTATAAAGCCTTACAGCAAGCAAACTGAAAGAGAGAAAAACAGAGTAAGCACTTTGAACGTGACTTAGTTCTGTAAAACTAGTCTTATTGACCAAATCAGCAACGACTAGCAAAGACTCAGCCGCTAACGTCTTATTATCTGCAGCTTCACTGTTGATCTATCTCCTCATGTTGAGAAATTACTTTGTGAAAACTTGGACTTTGACAAACACGATTCAACACGAAAACAGAAAAGTATAAAGATCAACACACCAATTTGATCACCCTGTGTTCACCAATCTTGGCTAATCACAGGGGGGATCGGTATCCCTCAACTGCCTTTACTATATCTTGCTGAGACTCGATCGCACTCAACGGCGAGGAGTCTCATGTTTACAACCACAATCACACGAAAATATCTTTACAAGGCTATGAACAGAAAAGAAAATGATATGAGCATGACCGGCCAAAGACTGACCGACCCGCTGGAACCAAGCGACCCGGACGAGCTCCCAATGGAATCTGACGTAGAACTTGAAGATCCCGACGACCAAAGGAAGGATGGAGACCTTTTCTCTCAACCAAAGACCCTTGGAGAAGAGATTGATCGAGCCAAAATACCCTTGGGACGGACTCATTCTGAAGATGGTTCAGAAATCAAGAACATCGACCAAACTGGACCCGATAGGCCGGCCGCGACCAAACTTGAACCAAGGACAAATCTAGACGACCAAGCTGGTCCAATGACGCGTTCCAGAGCTAAGAAGATCAAGGAGAAGGTGGGCTTAGCACTTGGACAAATTTGGTCCAAACCAAACACCTTGGGCCAAAGTGAAGAGAAGTGGCCAAATGCCTTAAATGTTTTGGAGATGCTTGGCCCGGCCTAAGACTCCAATAGTGGCCCAAGACCGCAGCTCAAGAGACCAAAAACCGACCAAAGGAGGCAGAGAGTCCCACGTTCGAAGCCTTAAACTATCTTTAATTTTTGTCTTTAATTTTGAAACCGCAAACCTTTCGTTTTCCCTCTCTTTACTTTGTCTTTAAAAACTTTTGGAAGGATCCACAGCCTTGGATTGCTTGGGCGTTTTAAGATAGTTCAGGTGTTGGGTTTGATATACCCAATATTGACTCTACACGTTCAACCTTTGTCAAGGGTTATCCAACTACCACCTTGGAGTGACGATCATTGGGAGAGATCCAAATCTAGTAGGCTTAGGATCGCATCGGAAAAGGTAAGCTCTTGAAGTCTCTGTCTACGCAGATGATGCGCCTAAGATCTTAGACCCAGCTTTGCCTCTTTCTACTCTTCTCTGATCTTGATTTCTGTTATCCTCTAATTGCACTGTGTTTTTCGCTTCTTGCAGGTTTTCGCAGAGGAAAGATGAAGACGACGACTCGAACCCAAAACAATGGGATCGACCTTTTATAGAAGAGATATTGGGCCTAAGGAAAAGCTATTTCGTGTGGCCAGAGGAGAGATAGCGGGCTGGAGAATTAATGGGCCTGAAGCCCAAATGTTTGACTGAACAAAACCCACAAACTCCACTTTTCAAACAAAACATCTTCCTTTTGGTCTGAACAATCGGCATCTCGCCCTTTTCGCTGCGAGCAGCCGCCGACTCTAGCTTCTCGCTCTTCTCATCCTCTTATCTCTTAATCTCTTCCTTTGTCCGGTGAAAGGAATTCTCTTTGTGCAATATGGGAGGGAACGTCGGACCCGAAACCCTTCCTTCCTGAGACAAACGCGCTGACGCGCTCCACTTGGATATGAATACTCCGACTGCTCCAGATCCAAAACTGCTCACAGGTAACCCTAATTCCAATACTCAGGATTCAGTCAATAAACGTTTCGAACTAGATTGCACACTAGCTTGACCAAACCTAAAACACATACCTGGAGCTGGATTGGCCGACTAAGCCACGTTGATCAGATCACAGCAGAGCTGAAACTTTGGCCCATGTAAGGCTTTAGTTAGAAAATCTGCTGGATTTCGACTGGTATGGGTCTTGTGTAGGGAAAATTCACCATCTGCCACTATGTCTCGAATAAAATGGTATTTAGTAGCAACATGCTTGGTTCGTTCATGATAGACTGCATTCTTAGCTAGGGCTAATGCGCTTTGTGAGTCACAGTGAATCTTAACCCTTCCTGTATTGAGCCCTAATTCATCACATATCCCTTTTAACCAAATGGCCTCTTTCACAGCTGATGAAAGAGCCATATACTCAGCTTCGGTCGTGGACAACGCAACTACTGATTGCAGATTTGATTTCCAACTCATTGTATTTCCCCAAATCTTGAACACAAAACCGATAATTGATCTTCTCCTATCCAAATCCGTAGAATAATCAGAATCACAGAACACTTCAATACTGAAATCTGAACCTTTTGTGAAAAGGAGATTTGTGTTTGCAGCGCCTTTAAGATACCTTAAAACACATTTTACTGCTGACCAATGATCTCTGCCAGGATTAGACATAAATCTGCTGATCATACCCACATCATATGCTAGGTCTGGCCTTGATCCTATCATGGCATACATCAGACTCCCCAAGACACTTGCATATGGTATTTCTTCCATGTACGCTGCCTCTATTTTCCTTTCTGCCTTAGTCAGAATCTCTAGCTTAAAATGAGTAGCTAGAGGGGTAGTAACCGAATGAGCTTCTATCATATTAAAACTCCTGAGAATTTTCTCTATGTAGCTCCCTTGAGATAGGATCATAATTCCTTTCTCTCTGTCACGGGTAATATCCATTCCCAATATACGTGACGCCTTTCCCAAATCTTTCATCTCAAATTCCCTATTCGGTCTCTCCTTTATTTTCCTGATCTCTTCATATCTCCTGATGCAATAAGCATATCATCAACATATAGGAGTAGGTATATTGCTTGTTCTGATTCTTGGTTCTTCATATAAACACATGGATCATACTCACTTCTTTTAAACCTTTTTGTTCTCATAAAACTATCAAATCGGATATTTCATTGTCTAGGAGATTGCTTCAATCCATATAAGGATTTCTTGAGAAGACATACTTTGTTTTCATTTCCTTCTTTCACAAAACCTTCGGGTTGCTCCATCAGTATTCTTTCCTCTAGGTTTCCATGTAAAAAGGCTGTCTTTACATCTAACTGTTCCAATTTGTAGTCTCTATTGACAACAGCTGTTAGCATTATCCTGATAGAAACATGCTTGACAACGGGAGAAAATATTTCATTGTTATCCACACCTTCTTTCTGAGAGAAACCCTTTGCAACCAGTCTGGCCTTGTACCTTTGTTTTTCAACTCCAAGGATTCCTAGTTTTAATTTGAAAATCCACTTGCATCCTACAAGCTTCTGGTTTTCTGGTCTATCTATGAGATCCCATGTGTGGTTCTTTTCAAGAGAATCCATTTCTTCTGCTGCTGCATTGTTCCAATGTTTCCTTTTTTTGCTTCTTTGGGCTTATTCAAAATTCTTAGGTTCGTCTGTATCCAATTCATCTGCAACAGAGAGGGCATATGCAACCATGTTTGAGTCCTCGTATCTGGAGGGAGGCCTCACATTTTCTCTTCTGGTTCTATCCTTGATAGGATGTCGTCACTAAGAATTTGGTTTGTCGGGTTTTCCTCTTCTTCATTGAAACTTAAACCTTCTGACTCATCCGAGCTCTCTGATTCTTCTGACTCATTCTGTTCAGACATGTCTCCACCTTGATGGGATGACTCCCCTGTCTCTATTTCTGTAGGGGTTGGACCTTGAATCATATTTTCATGGAAGAAAACCTTCTTTGTGATCTTATTCTGCTTGAGCTTTTCTGTTTATGAGTTTTCTGTATCATTCACTTTTAGAGTATCCTTGTATACCTCCTCTTCCTTGAAAATCACGTTTCTTCTTGTAGTGCATTTCCCTTCTTCTGGAATACACACTCTGTATCTTTTTACGCCGAAAGGATATCCCTTGAGAAAACCTTTGATTGCCCGAGGACTTGTCTTCTCTTGTGTGACATGAACATAAGCAGAACATCCGAACCTTCTCAGATGCATTAGATCAGGTTTGTGACCAGACCACAGTTTTTCTGGCATCCTGAAATCAATTGTGGAATTTGGAGTTCTATTTATCAAATACACTGCCGTAGAAGTAGCTTCAGCCCAAAACTCTTGTCTCAAACCTGTCTCAGCTAACATACTTCTTACCCTGTCCGTAATAGTCTTATTCATCCTTTCTGAAACACCAATCTGTTGTGGAGTATAAGTGCAGGTTATGTGCCTTTTAATTCCTGATTTTCTGCATAATTGATCAAACTGAATGTTGCAGAATTCAAGCCCATTGTCAGTTCTTAGACACTTAATTTTCTTGCCCGTGTGTTGTTCAACCTCCTCTTACCACTCTTTGAACCTGAGGTAAGCCTCATCTTTGGTTCTTAAGAAATACACCCAGACCTTTTTGGAGTAATCATCTATGAAACTTATGAAGTACTTGTTTCTTGCAAGACTTCCAGGAGTTGAGGGAGATCCCCATAGATCTGAATGGACGTACTCTAGTATCCCCTGAGTTGTGTGTTTTGCTGTCTGAAAACTTTGTTTGTGAGATTTTCCAAGAACACATCCTTCACAGAAACTCAGGGTCCCTATCTCTGATCTTGGGAGATTGCCATTCTTAACTAAGATCTCCATGTTCTTTGAACTCATGTGTCCCAGGCGAGAATGCCACAGGCTTTTTTTTGTCAACCGTAGGAGTACTGATATTAACCTCTCCTTTGGTGACTTCACCTTGCAAGTAATACAGTCCCTCACTGTATTTTCCGGATATAACTTTCGTGTTATCTTTGTATAAAGTGATTGTATAGTCTTTCCCTTCGTACTTGCAGCCTTCTTTCTCCACCATTCCATAAGAAATCAGGTTTCTACTCATGCTAGGCATGTATCTGACCTCAGTTAGAATAAAACAAGTACCATCAGGATTCATGATTCTGATCTTGCCAATCCCCTTTATCTCACTGTAGGTGTTATTTGCCATAAACACTTTTCTTCCATTTACTTCTCTGAGATCAAATAAAACTTCCTTGTTTGGTGTAATATGGAATGTACAACCTGAGTCAAGGATCCGCTCGTCTTTGATGTCTCGTAAGCTAGCTGTTAGAACAAGTGGTTGTTGTGATTCAACTGCTAAGTTTGCTGAATTATTTGATTTCTTATGATTTCTCTGTGGACATTCTCTCTTCCAATGGTCATCTTTTCCACAGATGAAGCATTTGCTTTTGTTGCTCCTATTGAACCTTGGTCTGGATTTTGACATGTTGTCTTTTGATTTTGAGCTTCCTTTGTTATGTTTATTATTCCCTTTTCCCGATCTTTCTTTAGATCTCCCTCGAGAATCAACATATAAACCTTCATTGGCGTTTCTTGTCTTGTTCAAAAGACCTCTCTGTCTCAACTCGATCTCCTTAGAGTATGCTGAAGTTGTGAATTCATGAACCGTGAGAGTCTCTTTTCTTGTACCATATTTCAACGTGTGAACCAGAGGTTCATATGGTGGGGGAAGACTTGTGAGCAGCTGTATTGCTTGATCTTCATCACTAACATTGATATTCAAGCTTGCTAGGTCAGCAATCAGTTTCAAAAAACCATCCAAGTTTTCTTCAATGCTTTTTTCCTTCGTCCATCTTGTAACTAGCAAACTGTTGTTTTAGGTAAATCCTATTTGGCAGGGACTTGGTTTGGTAATCATGTTCCAGTGCTTTCCACATGCCAAGAGCAGTCGGCTCATGCATTACCTTTCTTAGCACTAGATCACTAAGGCAGGTCCCAAGTAAATTCTTTACCCTTGTATCCCTTGCTACTTTCTTAGGATCAATAGTGGGTTCACCTTCTGTGTCATCCTTATCTGTGTCTTTGAATAAGGTTGCTCCCTCATCAAGAACAGAGACTAGACCTTGTATCTCCAATTGACCCAGAAGCATGTACTTCCACATCCCAAAGCCTCCTTTGCCATCAACTTTTTCCATCTCGAATCTGCCTTGGGTAGGTTCCATCGTTGGTAAGCTTTTCGTGTTCTTTCTTTATAGAATTTCAGAATCTTTCTTTCCTTTCTTTGCACTTTGTCCTGGATGCTCTGATACCACTTGTTGAGAAATTACTTTGTGCAAACTTGGACTTTGACAAACAAGATTCAACACGAAAACAGAAAACGATAAAGATCAACACACCAATTTGGTCACCCTGTGTTCACCAATCTTGGCTAATCACAGGGGACGGATCGGTATCCCTCAATTGCCTTTACTATATCTTGCTGAGACTCGATCGCACTCAAAGGCAAGGAGTCTCGTGTTTACAACCACAATCACACAAAGATATCTTTACAAGGTTATGAACATAAAAGAAAATGTAAGCTCTTGAAGTCTCTGTCTACGCAAATCATGCGCCTAAGACCTTGGACCCAGTCTCTGTCTACTCTTCTCTGATCTTGATTTCTGTTATCCTCTAACTGCACTCTGTTTTTCACTTCTTGCAGGTTTTCGCAGAGGAAAGATGAAGACGACGACTCGAACCCAAAACAATGGGCTCGACCTTTTATAGAAGAGATATTGGGCCCAAGGAAAAGCTATTTCGCGGTGCCCAAAGGAGAGATAGCAGCCTGGAGAATTAATGGGCCTGAAGCCCGGATGTTTGACTGAAAAAAACCCACACCTCACTTGTACGACTCGAGATTGAACTAAGCAAAAACAACACACACCAAATTTAACGAGTTTACGGCCTCAAACCGCTACGTTTCGCGGGAGTTTCTCCTCCCAAACTTCACTATCAAAAGATCAATACAATTGCTACTCACTATGTAACGTTCACTCGCAAGCCAGACCTTACACAGCAATCAGTCTTTGTGAATATAGAGAAGAGATACAACAAGAACGATAGAACTAAGCCTAGACTATCCTCAGAAGGTGATCGCACGTGATGAAGAACCTAGAAGGTGAACCTCAATCTCTTCTTGATCTCTTTCTTCTGTTGCTCTGTTTTCTTTTATCTTTATCTCTTCTGTTGCAGGTTTTCCACGCGAGGCTGGAGATGTATATATATGTTACACATATATAAGAGTTTGGTTTCTTGAATATGGGCCTAAGCAAATCTGGCCCAGACTGGCCCAACTAAGGTCTCGATTATGAAGATCAACCCAACAAAACTCCACCTTTGGTATTCAGACCGACACCACACCTTTCTCACCAACCCTTTGTCTCCTTTTGATCTTCGGTGGCAACCCTCGTGATTCTCTGATTCTGCCATGAGCTCCCTTCTGTCCCTGTGCAAGCCTCTCGCGATATCCTATTTATATCCCGATTCACGTCTTTCTATGACGTTCGGCCGGAGAGCCCTTGGGACGAATTGTCTTTCGAGGTCCTGAGACAGATGAGCCGGATCTCCACCTCGAGACGGCATGCGTCGGATGGCTTTCCGATCTGGGTAATTTCAGTGACTCCTCTTGCCTTTTATTTGATCTTGCCGTGACCTTTTCTTGCAGTGACTGACCTTTCTGATTCAGTCTCCTTTATCTCCTTCTGTAGATGCTGTATACTTGTATCACCCTTGGTGAACGACGCCTCCGTTCTCCACCATCTCCACCTGGAACTGAGCAAGTATCTTCATGATTCCAAGTACTCCAACGGTAGCTCTTTAACACTTCTCTTCATTCTCGATTTGATACGTTTCTGATATTGAACAACAAGTCACTTAATACCTTCTGTGTTTAAATTGATTTTGTGAGAATGAGACCCTCCTGGAGCGACTTGGAGTCGAGCCTGGCTCTTTATAGGACATTTAGGAGCTGAGAGCACAATTGGAACTTATTTCCAGGTACTTTCTTAGTTAGGAAATCTGCTGGGTTTACTGAAGTATGAATCTTGCATAGTACTATGTCTCCTTGGGCTACTATGTCTCTGATGAAATGATATTGGGTGTCCATATGTTTAGTTCTCTCATGGTGTACTGCGTTCTTTGCTAGGGCTATAACACTCTGTGAATGACAATGCAATTTAACACTTCCTGGTTGAAATTATCTCAATGCAGAAACCCTTTAACCGTATAGCCTCTTTCGCAGCCATAGTAAGAGCCATGTACTCTACTTCGGTTGTAGAAAGGGCTACTACAAATTGTAAACATGACTTCCATGAAACTGTATTACCTCCAACTTTGAAAACTATTCCTGAAACTGACCTGCACTTATCCATATCTGTTGCATAATCTGAATTGGAATAAACTTCAATTTTAAAATCTGAACCCTTTATGAATGTTAAGCTTTGATTGTAAGCCCCTGAAACATATCTCAACACCCATTTTACTGCTGCCCAATGTTCCTTGCTTGGACTGGTCATGAACCTGCTGATCAGTCCTACAGCAAACCCTAAATCTGGTCTTGAGCCGACCATGACATACATCAGGCTACCAACAAAACTAGCGTAGGGAATGTTTCTCATGTGTTACATTTCTTCAGTTATTTCATGTTTGTATAAGCGCCTTAGCTTGAATTGACTGGCAGTTGGAGTAACCACTGTCCTTGACTCAAACATGCCAAAAGTTTTTAAAACTTTCTCCAAATAGCTTCCTTGCGATAGGGTCAGAGTTCCCTTTTTCCTGTCTCGGATGATATCCATTCCCAAGATCCTTGATGCTCTTCCAAGGTCTTTCATGTCAAACTCTCTCTTCAGGTTTTCCTTTAGTTCCTTGATCACTTTGTGATTTCCAGAAGCAATTAACATGTCTTCTACATACAGTAGAAGATAGACAGCTTTATATGTGTTGACGTTTTTTTATGTATATACAGTGATCATAGCTGCTCTTGATGAATTCTTGGCTTTTCATGAACCCATCAAACTTTAAGTTCCATTGTCTCGGTGATTGTTTCAATCCGTATAGGGATTTCTTGAGTAGACACACTTTGTCTTCATTTCCTTTCTGAATAAATCCCTCAGGCTGTTCCATTAGTATTCTCTCTTCCAATTCTCCATGTAGGAAAGCGGTTTTAACATCTAGCTGCTCTAATTCATAGTCCATGTAGACAACTCTAGACAGCAATATTCTTATTGAGACGTGCTTAACCACATGAGAGAATATTTCATTGTAATCTACTCCTTCTTTCTGTGAGAACCCCTTTGTAACCAACCGTGCCTTATATCTTTGCTTTTCAGCTCCTGGAATTCCTGGCTTCAACTTAAAAATGCACTTGCAGCCTATAAGTTTCTGATTCTTAGGTCTGTCCACAAGAATCCACGTTTCATTCTTTATAAGAGAGGTCATTTCTTCATCAGCAGCTGTGTTCCAATATTTCCTGTTGCTATTCCTCATAGCTTCCTTATATGACTTTAGCTCATCAGTTTCGAGTTCTTCAGCTGCTGATAGCGCGTAAACAACTAGGTTAGCATCGTCATATCTAGAAGGTAGCTTTACATTTGGTCTCCTGCCTGTGTCTCGAACCAGTAGGTAATCATCAAATGACTGATCTTCATCAGACGTAGGGTTTTTTGTTTCACTCTTTGTGCTGCCCTGTTCAGATTCTGAACTGTCTAAATTTTCAGAACTTTGATTTTCTCCACCTGAAGTGGATGACTCTTTGTGATTTGGCCCCCTGATTAGATCAGAACTAAACGTGACTTTCTTATTATAACTTTTGTTTGATTCATTTTTAGCTTCCTGTTCTGACCCTTTCCTTTTTTTTCTGAGGCTTTCTCGCTTTCTATGGTTTCAAGTGTGTTTTTGTATAGCTCCTCTTCATGAAACACAACGTTCCTACTAGTACTGCATTTACCCTCCTCAGAAATCAATATCCTGTAACCCTTTGTCCCGAAAGGGTATCCAAAGAATATGCTTTTTACTGCTATGAGGCTGGTTTTCTCTTGATTGACATAAGCATAGGCTGAACATCCAAACATTCTTAGGTAGTGCAAATCAGGCATATGTCCCGACCAGACTACTTCTGGTAGCTTGAACTCAATTGTTGAGTTTGGAGATCGGTTTATGAGGTCGACTGTAGTAGATGCAGCTTCTGCCCAAAACTCTTTGCCTAACCCAGTTTCTGCCAACATACACCTCACTTTATCCATAATTGTCTTGTTCATCCTTTCTGATACTTCATTCTGTTGTGGGCTATAAGTACATGTCCTATGACTCTTTATACCAGCTTGTCGACACAAGCTATCAAACTGAGAATTACAAAACTCAAGACCATTGTCTGTTCTTAGATACTTGATCCTCCTGCCGGTTTGATTCTCTACTTCAACTTTCCATTCCTTGAATTTCTGAAATGCTTCTGCCTTGTTTCTTAAGAAAAATACCCAAACTTTCTTCGAATAGTCATCAATGGAACTTGCAAAGTATTTACATCCACCCAAACTTTCTGGAGTAGATGGTGATCCCCATAGATCAGAGTGAACATAATCCAGCACTGCTTTGGTGTTGTGCTTGGCTGTTGGAAAACTTTGCTTGTGTGACTTTCCAAGTACACAACTTTCACAGAATGTTAATTCTCCCACTTGTGTCCCCTTTAGGTAGCCTCTTTCTACCATGAGGTCATGTGGCCCAACTTTGAGTGCCACAAATGCGTTTAGGTCTCACTTCTGTCTCCTTATGTCCCCTTTAGGTAGCCTTTTTCTACCATGAGGTCATGTTCCTTGAGGTCATGTGGCCCAACCTTGAGTGCCACAAATGCGTTGTTCTTTCTTTTGGGGTTGTCATGTTAACTTCTGCCTTTGATACTGTGCCTTGAAGATAGTAAAGACCCCCTGCATATTTTCCTGATATCACTTCCTTTCCATTATTGTAAAATTTGACTAGATAGCCTTCACCTTCATATCTACATCCTGACTTTTCAAGCATACCGTAAGATATTAGGTTTCTGCTAATTTGTGGCATGTACCTCAATTTAATGAGAATAACAACTGATCCGTTTGGATTTAGAATCCTGATTTTTCCAATCCTTTTTACCTCACTTTGAGTATTGTTGGCCATGAATACTTTACCACCATTTTCTTCCTTGAAATCGAAGAGAAATTCTCTGTGTGGTGTGATGTGAAAGGTATATCCTGAATCCATGACCCACTCGTTGTTGGGGTCCTGTGTACTTGCCGTGAGGACCATTGGCTCATCTTTAGACAGCCACGGTATTTGCGGAATCCATTGATTTCTTTTTCTGGCCCCTTTCGGGACATTCACGCTTCCAATGTCCATTTCTGCCACAAATGAAACATGCGTTCTTGTTCTCATTATTGAATCTTTGTTTTGATTTTGATCTGCCTTGTTTAGACTTGGATCTTCCCCTGTCCTTTTTATTTTATCCATTTCCTCCTGATCTTTCTTTAGTTATGCCGCTTGAGTCCTCAACATATAGACCCTCAGAATTATGCTTGGATCTGCTTATCTGTCCTTTCTGCCTTAATTCTATTTCTTTAAAGTAAGCAGAAGTGATCACTTCATGGACCGTTATAGCCTCCTTTCCTGTGCCATACTTTAGAGTATGAACCAGATGTTCATAGGCAGCTGGGAGACTTGTGAGTAGTTGAATGGCTTGGTTCATGCATTACCTTCCTCAATATCATGTCGCTTAATCATGTTCCAAGCAGATTCTTTACTCTAGTGTCTTTTGCCACCTTGAAAGGATCCAAGATTGGATCTTCCCCCTCTTCTTGTTTCTCTGAATCCTTGAAGAGCGTGGCTCCTTCATCTAAAACAGCAGCAAGTCCTTAAATTTCTAATTTACCCAATAACTTGTATTTCCAAAGACCAAAATCTCCCTTTCCATCAAACTTGTCGATCTCGAATCTGCCATGAGTAGGTTCCATCGAGTCTGACGTCTTTGATGCTTTGTGTTCTTTTCTTTCAATCAAGTAAAACCAGAAGCTCTGATACCAATTGTTGATCTATCTCCTAACTTGAACGACTCGAGATTGAACTAAGCAAGAACAATACACACCGAATTTAACGAGTTCACGGCCTCTAACCTCTACGTCTCGTGGGATTCCCTCCTCCCAAACTTCACTATCACAAGATCAATACAATCACTACTCACTACGTAACGTTCACTCGCAAGGCAGACCTTATACAGCAATCGGTCTTTGCGAATATAGAGAAGAGACACAACAAGCACGATATAACTAAGCCTAGACTACCCTCAGAAGGTGATCACACATGATGAAGAACCCAGAAGGTTAATCTCGATCTCTTCTTGATCTCTGAACGTCAAAGATAGTTGAGGAGAAGGTGTACAAGCCTAAGATACCTTATCCAAAGGCTCCTAAGAAGTCGAAATAGGAACTGGATGATGCTAGATGCAAAGCTATGATGGATAAGGTTGTGGTCAAGATTCCTTCGATCGATGCAATTCGGACTACTGCGGTGATCAGATGGTACGTGAAGAGAATTGTAACCAAGAATCTGAGCCTTAAGCAAGGAGTGATGATGATCTCTGAACAAGTCAGTGCTGTGATTCAGAATCGAATTTCAAAAAAATTCTTGGATCTGGGTAGCTTTGTTTTGGACTGCACGATTTTCTCCAACAGGTTCAAGCGTTCTTTGTGTGATCTTGGTTCGAGCGTTAATCTGATGCCGTATTCTGTTGCTGCCATCCTTGGGATGACTGATTTCAAGGCAACTAGAATTTCTATTATCCTAGCCGATCGATCGGAAAGGAACCCTGAAGGTCTTTTAGAGGATGTTCCAACTAAGATTGACAATTGCATGATTCCTACAGACTTCATGGTCTTTGAATACAATGGAGAACCTAAGGATCCTCTTATCCTATGACGACCATTCTTAGCTACAGCGGGTGCCATTATTGATGTGAAAAAGGACGGATAGCTTTGAATGTGGGTCATTTGGTCGTGAATTTCGATATGGATCAGCTGATGAAGGGAGCCACAATTGATGGACAAACATTCTATGTCGACACTCTCACCGATCTCGCAGAGGAAATCTTCCACGAGATGTATCCTGCAGACCCTTTGGAGAGGGCGTTGACTACTTCTACACTAGAAGCAGAACATCTCGATGACATTGTTGTTAGGTATGTCAGGATGATGGATGCTAGTGAGCATGTGATGCAGTTGGTTGTCCAAGAAGAGTTGGTTGGTTCTTCCAAAAAATTTGCACGGTCTATCGATTGGAGTGAGGAAAAAGCTCCCAAAATCGAGCTCAAACAACTTCCTGCGGGTTTAAGGTACGCGTTTCTTGGACCGAATTCCACGTATCCTGTTATTTTGAATGCTTCCTTGAAAAACACAGAGATCACGTTACTGCTACGCAAGCTGCGTACTTTTCGTGAAGCTATTGGCTATTCTTTTAATGATATTTCAGTTATATCTCCGGATTTTTGCATGCATAGAATTTACCTTGAGGATGAGACCAAGTCGTCAGTTGAGCATAAAAGGAGACTAAACACAAATTTGAAAGACGTTGTTAAGAAGGAAATCATGAAGCTTTTGGAAGCTGGGATCATCTATCCGATTTCAGATAGTGATTGGGTTAGTCTAGTGCATGTGGTTCCTAAGAAAGGAGGAGTCACAGTGGTGAAGAATGAACATAACGAGTTGATTCCTACGAGGACTGTGACTGGGCACAAGATGTGTATTGACTACAGGAAGTTGAATGCTGCGACACAAAAGGACCACTTCCCATTAACCTTCATTAATCAGATTCTAGAGAGGTTAGCAAACCATCCTTACTACTGCATCCTAGATGGGTACTCAGGATATTTCCAGATTCCGATCCATCTCGATGATCAGGAGAACACCACTTTTAGATGTCCATATGGTACGTTTGCATATCGTAGAATGCCATTTGGACTCTGTAATGCTCATGCGATGTTTTAGAGATATATGATATCTATCTTTACGGACATGATTGAAGATTACATGGAGGTCTTTATAGATGACTTTTCGGTCTATGGGTCATCTTTTAAGGACTGTTTGAAAAACCTGTGTAAGGTGCTGGCCAGATCTGAAGAAAAGAATTTAGTTCTGAACTAGGAGAAATGTCACTTCATGGTGAGTGACGTGATCGTGTTCGGACATAGAGCTTCAGAAGCTGGGATTGAGGTTGATCGCGCTAAGATTGAGGTTATGACGAGTTCAACCGCCAGATAGTGTGAAATCAGTGAGAAGCTTTTTAGAACATGCTGGGTTTTACAGGAGATTCATCAAAGATTTCAGCAAGATCGCTAGCCCATTGACTGCTTTGCTTTGTTAGGATGTGAGATTTGAGTTCAGTGATGATTGCCTCTCAGCATTCAATCAGATTAAGCATGCTCTAGTGAGTGCTCCAATTGTCCAACCTTTGGACTGGCAATTGCCTTTCGAGGTGATGTGTGATGCCAGTGATTTTGCTGTTGGACTGTTTTGGTACAGAAGAAGGATAAGAAACTTCACGCAATCTACTATGCTAGCAGAACACTGGATGATGCGCAGAAGAATTATGTGACTACTGAAAAGGAGTTGTTGGCCGTTGTGTTTGGTTTTGAGAAGTTTCGTCCTTATTTGGTTGGGTCCAAGGTAGTCATGCATACGGATCACACTGCTCTTAAGTATTTGATGCAGAAAAATGACGCCAAGCCAAGACTGCTGTGAAGGATGCTACTTCTTCAGGAATTTGATATTGAGGTTAAGGAAAAGAAAGGAGGCGAAAACAGAGTGGCTGATCATCTCTCACGGATCAAGGTTGAAGCCAACGTTCCTATTGATGATTTGCTACCTAAGGAGAATGTCTACTTCATAGAAACTGGTTTGCAAACAGATTGGGGAGGAAATTTGGAAGTTTCTCGGGTTACGGATATAGTGTCGGTCGACAACACCTTGGTGTCGGACGACACCAAACACGAAGAGGCGGATGGTTGTCGAGTTGCCAGCCTAGAGGTCGACACATACAGTCAAAATAAAAATTTAGTGTCGGTCGACACCCACTTTGTGTCGGTTGACACCATAATCGACCATTGTGTCTATGAGACTTTGGTGTAGGTCGGCACCATCACCTGTGTAGGTTGGGACCATCACTAGTGTCGATCGACACTCTGCACCGGACAAAGATTCCTTTCTCCTCACCGATGATATTTTGGGTGCGCACACAGCTGCAGTAGCTATTCCAAATCGACCATGGTACGCTGATATCGCGAATTATCTTGCTGCAGACGTTGAGCCAAACGATTTCACCGGGTACAACAAGAAGAAATTCTTACTAGATATCCGAAGGTTTTATCGGGATGAACCCTATTTGTACAAGCACTGTTCTGATGGGTTTTACAAGAGGAGTATCATAGAGTCCAAGGTCTCTAATGTGCTATTCCACTATCATGGTTCTAAGTATGCCGGACACTTCGCTATTTTTAAAACAGTGCCCAAAGTTCTTCGAACGGGCTTTTGGTGGCTTACGATGTTTAAGGATGCCCAGCTCTTCATATCCCAATGCGACGCTTGTCAGAGGCGAGAAAAGATCAACAAGCGCCACAAGATGCCGCAAAACTTCATCGTTGGGGCATTGATTTCATGGGTCCTTTTCCTTCATCTTATGGGAATTAGTATATCTTGGTTGCTGTGGACTATGTGTCCAAGTGGGTTGAAGCAATTGCTAGCAAAACCAACGATGCTGCAGTGGTTCTTAAGCTGTTTAAGACCATTATCTTCCCTCGATTTGGAGTGCCTCGGATTGTTATAAGTGATGGTGGTTCTCACTTCATTAATAAGGTTTTTGAACGGTTACTCAAGAAACATGGTGGACATCACCGTGTGGCTACTGCTTATCACCCTTAGACGAGTGGACAAAACAAGAAAGGATTGGTCTGCAAAATTGGATGATGCACTCTGGGCTTATCGGACCGCCTTTAAGACAGCACTTGGAACTACACCGGTTCATTTGTTTTATGGGAACGCATGTCATTTTCCAGTGGAACTCGAACACAAGGCAGCATGGGAAGTAAAGATGATGCAGAGCAGAGATTGGTTCAGCTGAATGAACTGGATGAGATCCGACACCACGCGTACGAGAACTCGAAACTGTACAAGGAGCTGACCAAGGCATATCATGATAAGAAGATCATCTCGAGGCAGTTCGAACCCAATGACCAGGTACTTCTGTATAACTCTCGTTTATAATTGTTCCCTGGAAAATTGCGTTCTCGTTGGTCAGGTACATTTACGATCAAGGAAGTCAGACCATATGGCGCTGTCGTCCTAACGAATGCTGAGGGCAACGAGTTCACTGTGAACGGGCAACGGGTGAAACTTTATTGGGCGAAAGCCGCGATTCTAGAAGGGCATATCTTGTCTCTGGATGACGCATCTGCGGTCTGAACTTCTGCCGAGTCAAGCTATAAAAACAAGCTTAGTGGGAGGCACTCCACTGGTGAGTTTTGTACATATGAGTCTTTGCATTTTTTTCCTTTTGTTTTCTTTCACTTTTGTTTATTTTGGTGTCTTATAAAAAAAAGGTGTCAGACATGGAGAGAAGGTGTCGGTCGACACCAAGGATCAGGAATCGAGAAGCACGTAGAGTGTCGATTGACACAGTCGTTTGGTGTCGGTTGACAACAAGGATCAGGAATCCGGAAGCACGTAGAGTGTCGATTGACACAGTCGTTTTGTGTCGGTCGACACAATAAGTCGCGAGGTGCTTTTTAAATCGGGAAGTTCTTTTTCTTCCCTATTTTTCTTTCTTCACTCGATTTTCGAACATCATCTACAGATCTCCATATATTTCTCAATTCTTCACCGATTTGAGTGATTCCACATCCTAACATGCTGAGATTTTCATCATCTTTCTCAATCTTCCATCCAAATTCGCGATCTACAAGGTATGCACCCGAAATCTCTGATTTTCAATTTGGCCATAAGGTTTGGATTTTTGAATTTTGCCTTTGTTTAGTTCGTTTAATTGCTTGATTCTTTCCTCTATAGGTTGGATTAGAGGAATGTCGGCTACCCCATGTGATTTTCTTGAGTATTTTGGAAGTGTTTAGAATTTTGGGGTTTTGGAGAAAAATTGTAGAATTTCGGATTTTAGAAAGGTTTTAGGATTATGTTAAGTGGAATTGTTGATGACATTGATGTTGTGGACGTGTTTTATTGATGCATTGCCCATCAATTTGTCGTTTTTTGATTTTTGATTTTTCGATTAATTTTTCTGTGTGTTTTTCTGTTTTTTATTGCATATGACTACCCAGGGTAAACGCCAACGCACAACTGCCCCTGGAGCACCGAGCTCTGCACAGCGGATGGCTCCCCTCCCGCTTCTCCTCCGCCTCATGAGGCGCATTCTCTGCCCCCCTGGCCCAAGCGGGAGAGTAAGCGCATTATCTCCACACGCCGTTGGGATAAGTCTCCCAAAGAGGAGACAGAGAGGGAGGTCTGCCTTTACCGACCAATCTGCGAGACTTGGGATGACTACGATACATTGTTTTCCAATGCCTGGCTGAACGTGGATGTTCGCCCAACTTGGTTTGCAGACGGTGCTGCTATGCGCAGATTTGGCATCAAGGAAGAAGTCATGCGTCTCCTGAAGACGATAGGCTTGGGTACGATGCCAACGAAGCAATTCGATCGGTTCCCCGAACTGGTTCGTCAATTTCTTGCGATGGTACGTGTCTACTATCGGAACGAGATAGTGAAGAATGCTCAGGAGGGCACTTTGACATTCTTGATCAAAGGCATTCGGTACCAGATTTCGCTACCAGACCTGTGTGACCTTTATGGTTTCAGGAGAGATTTCACTCAGGTCGCTCTCTCACCGCAGTTTCCTGACGCTCAAATCTTCTGAACAATTTCGGGAATGGGCGCTATGACTCCAAGACATCTTCTCAGACAGACATTTGCCACCCCACACTGCGATATCTTGTACGGATCCTCGGTAAAAGCATCGTCTATGGAGCCCGCAGTTTTTCAGCGATACATTGTGGACAGCTTCCAGCGCATCTGGAACGCGATTGTAGTGATGTCGCGTTGTGGCTGCATTCGCCCATCACGCCTGAGCTCCTCCACCTTTTCACCCTGCGGCCCCACCTCTTAGCACATGGACGGGATTGACAGCGCCTCCGATGAGGACTAGGTCCTCGGTTTCCTTGTTGTTTTTCTCGTTAATTTTTGTTTTCTTTTGAGTCAGTTTGTTTTTTTTTTAATTGTTTTGGAACTATGTTGAACTTATGTGTTTATGGTATGATTGTCATTTCTAACATGTGTTTTTTGTGGTTTAAAAGTGGTAACATAGAAGAAACATCAGGACACGAAACTCAAATTCGTTCACAAGGAAAAATTCACGTCACTATCCATTTTCAGATACGGTGTCGATCGACCCCAGCGTTGGATGTCGGTCGACACCATGTGCCACAAACCGTACAATTTTTTTCCCTTATTGTTCCAATCAATTATTTTATTTTTTTTACCAGTTTCTGACTTATTATCATTGGGGACAATGTTAGTTAAGTTTAGGGGAGGTTGTCGCTGACGTTTTGTTTTCTTTTGAGCGTCAGTTGTGTCTGTCCGAGTCGATTTTTTTTTATCGAGTTAAAATTTGGTTGGAAATCATGATCTTTCTTTTTGTTTATCGTTTTGACCGTTTTATCTTAGTGACCATTACTGCAGAATTAGTTCATATCCGACTAATAAAAAATCCAACGTCTGACGGTTATCTAGAGACATCCATATTTCCAGCAACGTTCTCTAAACCCGAGTCAATCTATGACCTCTTCGATGTGACCAGTGTCATAAGGCTTGATTCCTCTTTCGTAGCTGACAATTGCAGCACATGTGTAATAAATTACTGTATCCCTCTCCCTAATCTATAAAAAAAAAGAGAAAAGATTGAAATGATTTTCTTTAACTCTAAGGGGTAGGAAAATTTCCCGTGACCCCACTATTTCTTTTCAAGGAAATGATCACACAAGTGTGGAAACGAGGTTAGGAAAATTTCCCGTGATACCACTTTGGCCTTGAAATTTCATTATTTGCAAAATAGCCCCCCCGCGATTTTAACTTAATTATTTGTTATTTTGGTCATTGTTGAGAACCAAGTTTTATTTTATCAAGTTTTAGAGAGATTGAGATCTAGAGAGCTTTTGGGGAGATGATTCCAAACCTTGTTCTTACCGAGATAATAATTTGAACCCCTTTGTATCTTTATTTCAATTTTTTAATTGCATACTTCTGATTTCATGATGTTTGTTCCAATCACTATGTCTAAGTAGTGTGCTTGTTAAGATTAGGGTTAATTCAAAGGTAGAGAATGAATGTTAGATTGGAATTGAATCTGTTAGGGTTATCAATAGAGTTCTTCATCTGGATTGTGTTGAAGGCTAGTTCTAGCTTGATCACCTGGAATCTAGATCTTAGAAGGTTTGATAGATACAAAAGTATTATTGATCACCGGTACTATCTTAGATGATCAAAATATCTATCTGCAAAGGAATTTGGTTTAGAGATTTTGTGAACAATCAAACCTGAACTTTAATGCTTGTCTAAACTATTAAATTTGCAAAGGAATATGGAATTCAAGTTTTAGTCATACATAATTTTCGAAGCGAAAGTTGGTTGATTTTACAATTGTGTTTTGAGTTCGAGAACGTATCTTCATTAAACCTTGATAATTTATTCATTCTACAATTCTGATTTACCTGAAAAACATCCTAAACCTAGCTCTCTCTCCCAATCGAATTTGTTACATCTTCTGTTGCTGTGATTATTTCTAATTACATTTATCATCGTTTAACTTAATTCAAAATTATAATCTATCATGCGATCTTGAGTCTCTGTGGATTCGACCTCTTTATACTACGATTGCAATTCTCTGAATTTACAGAGTAGCTCTAGGGTTTAAGTTTGAGCATATCATCTTTGTTGTAGTATACTTTGATGATATTCTTTTTTACAGCAAAAGCCTAACCGAACATGTCAAGCATCTAAGATTGGTTTTAAATGAGTTAAGAAAGGAAAAACTATGTGCCAAACTTAAGAAATTCACTTTTGGAACGGATAACCTTAACCTTTTAGGTTTTGTTGTTGGTGCATATGACATTAAAGTAGATGAGGAGAAGGTTCGAGCTATCAAAGAGTGGTCAAGTCCAAAAACCGTGAGTGAGGGTCGGAGCTTCCATGGGCTAGCCGACTTTTATAGACGGTTTGTCAAGGACTTCAGCACAATAGCAGCTCCACTTTCTGAAGTGATCAAGAAAAATGTGGGTTTTAAATGGGAGCAAGCTCAAGAAGACGCATTTCAAGAAGTTGACTCACGCTCCACTTTTAATTCTTTCCGATTTTCTTAAGACCTTTGAAATCGAATGTGATGTCTCAAGAGTTGATATTGGTGCTGTGCTTATGCAGGAAAGGAATCCTATAGCATACTTTAGCGAGAAGCTTAGAGGAGACAGCCTAAAGTACCAACTTACGACAAAGAGCTTTATGCTTTGGTGAGAGCGCTTCAAACATGACAGCACGATCTTTGGCCAAAAGAGTTTGTGATCCATACAGACTATGAATCTTTTAAGCACCTCAAAGGCACACAAAAGCTCAACAAAAGACACGCAAGGTGGGTCTAGTTCATTGAGACATTTCCCTATGTCATCAAATAGAAGCAAGGTTAGAATAATGTGGTAACCAATGCATTGTCAAGGATGTACTCTCTCATTTCTGTTTTGGATTCTAAATTTCTTGGTTTTGAACAGATTAAATAATTCTATAAAACTGATGCTGATTTTCAAGAGATTTACAAAGTTTGTGCCAAATTTTCTAGTGGATAATATTTTCGGAATGAGGAGTTTTTATTTTATGAAAACCGACTTTGTGTGCCTAATTGTTGTTTGAGAGACATGTTAGTCAGGGAGGCACATGGAGGAGGCTTGATGGGGAATTTTGGCATTGCAAAAACACTTCCAATGGCCGCACATGAAGAGAGATGTGGAAAGAATTTGTGGGAGATGCGTAACTTGCAAGCAAGCCAAATCTAAGGTACAATCCTATGTTTTATACACTCTTTTACCCATTACCAATAACCTTGGACGGATATATCAATGGACTTTGTCCTTGGCTTGCTGCAAACCAAGGCGGGTAAGGATTCCATCTTTTTAGTCATTGATAGATTTTCTAAGATGGCTCACATTATTGCTTGTAACAAAACTAATGATGCATCCCATGCTGCTGATTTGTTCTTTAAGGAAGTTGTTAAACTACACGGTATGCCCAGGACCATAGTTTCTGATAGGGACACCAAGTTCTTGAGTTATTTTTGGAAAACACTTTGGGGTAAGTGAGGAACTATGCTTCTTTTCTCAACTACTTGTCACCCTCAATTGGATGGACAAACTGAAATAGTAAATCGAACCATAAGAACCTTGTTGAGAGCTTTGATTAAAAAGAATCGTAGAACTTGGAAGAATGTCTACCTCATGTAGACTTTGCGTACAACCATTCGGTACATTCGGCATCTAAATTCTCTCCATTTGAACTTGTTTATGGCTTTCAGCCATTATCTTCTTTGGATTTGATGTATTTAACATTGACTGAAAGAGAAAGCAAGGATGGAAATAAAAAGGCTGAAATTGTGAAACAAATGCATGAGAAGGCTTGACTTAACATTGAAGCAAAGACTAAGCTCTACGAAAAACACGCCAAGAAAGGTCAGACCAAGATAGTTTTCAAACCCGATGATCTTGTATGGGTTCAGTTGAGAAAAGAGAGGTTTCCAGCTGAAATAAAGTCTAAACTTATGCCAAGGATAGATGGTCCATTCGAAGTCACCAAGCAGATCAATGACAACACTTACAAACTTGATCTCCAAGGTAAGTATAAAGTGTCTTCAAGCTTTAATGTATCTGATCTTATGTCATTCTTGCAGATGATCTAGATTTGAGGTCAAATCCTTTTCAAGACGAGGGGGATGATGTGATCATGACTGGCCACCCGCTTTAACCTGGACGGAGCACATATGGAGCCAAAGATGATACATAAAGATCTACACGACCAAATAAATATTGGAGACCATTTTGCTCGACCAATTGACCAAAAAGAAGGATCAGGTCATGTCAGATTGAATGTTGGTCGAACTCAATCGGAGATGGTCGAGACAGCCCAATTCTCAACCATGACGAGCAAAGCGCAACACCCGGACGGCCAATACCGGCCAATCAAGTTCTCAAAGACAAAATGAAAATATTTCATGGGCCAATGACTAGATCCAAGGCCAAGAAGCTCCACAAGGTCGTGGGTCTACTTCTCCAACAAGATAAACTCATTGAAGAGGAGTTGGGCCAAAATGAAATGTTCAAGACAACTTTAGTATCATGGAAAAATCAAGATGGGTCTAGCTGATATTCAAGCCCAAAGAAAAGCCCATTCGACCCCAAACAAACAAGCCAATTGCCAACTACACAACCCCTTGCATGAAGAGAGACAAGAATATTTTTATTTTGAATTTTTGCATGTTTCCAAGACAATTTAATTGCTTGTCTTATATTTTATATCTTTATTTGTTTGCATACACAATGTCGAATTTGAACAATCTTTTATCAGAAATATTTATTCTTCTTTAGGGAGTGATTCTCCTGTGTTCTTTTGAACAATTTTGATCGTTGGTGTGTAATATCCAACAATCAAACCGAGCATTTAGGTGCGCCATATCCTAAAGATCATTGGAGTATCAGAGGAAAATCAGCAACCTCTGTGTGACCACTCACTCCACTCACCTCAACCGTTGATGCTAATAGCTCTTCGGTCGAAGTCATTTCCAACTTACCACCTTAAGAGTGCCGATCTTGAAAGGATTCGATCGCCAACACACAGCTGCTCCATTAAGAAGGAAAACATAGCCTGAAGTACTTTTCGGTCGTCAAGGTGTCCAGCGTAATCACTATTGGTGTATGCTTTCACCGTCAGCTCAAATCCTTTCTTAAAGAAGACCCCAAACTCCAATGTGCCTTTCAAGTACCTCAAAGCCCCCTTTGCTGCCTGCATATGTTCTTCCCTTGGTTTAGCCATAAAACGAGATATCAAACACAAAACATACATGATATAAGGCCTTGTAACTGTGATGTACATAAGACACTCCACCAATTTCTTATACAAAGTAGCATCCACTTCTTCGCCCATTCCTTCCTTAGAGAGTTTAGTTCCTGGAACAATGAGATTCTTAACTGGATTGCAATCAAGCATCTTAAACCTCTCTAACACTTATTGAGTGTACTTCTTTTGGCATAAGTGAATTCCGTCTAGTCCTTGTCGAACTTCCACACTGAGAAAAAACATCATCAACCCGAGATCAGTCATTTCAAACACTTACTTCATTGACAGGTTAAACGTTTCAAGCAACAACTCATTCATTTCCAGTAACAATTAGATTATCAACATAAATGTTCACCATGATATGTTTATTTGCTGACCTTGTGATGAACAAAGTATGATCAAGGCTGCTCCTGTTGAATCCAGCTTGTTTAAAATACCCTTCTATCTGACTGAATTATACTCTAGGAGCATGCTTTAATCCGCACAATACTTTCTTAAGCTTGTAGACTTTATTTTCTTCACATCTCTTGACAAATCCTTCCGGCTGGTCTACATACACCAGTTCCTTCAATTCTCCATATAAAAACGCACTCTTAATGTCTAGTTGATACAGTTTCCACCGTCTTTGTGCTGTCACATCCAATAGGATTCTGATAGTATCCCATCGAGCTACCGGAGCAAAGACTTCATCATATTCAATGCCCTCTTCTTGTGCTTTGAAACCAATCTTCTTCGTATCTACTGGTAGAGTTACAAGTTCCCAAGTTTTGTTCTTCTCAATGGCTTCAAATATACATCTCATTGCCTCTCTCCATCTCTCTTCTCTGCATGCTTCTGCAAAGCTTACTGGATCATCAGATGACAAAAATAGTGCCCATGCCATTTCTGCCTCAGCTCCACTCTCATAGTCTTGCATCCGCGTGAGTGTTGTTCCGTTTCTCTTTGGTTGTGATTCTACTCAGACGGATTTTCGTGATCTTCTAAATCTACTGAATGATCTTCTCTAACAACACTTTCTTCATTACCTTCAATTTCTTCTTCAGCTTCCCCTCTAGTTGTGTCTTCTTCTCCCAAGTCCAAAATATCAGCATAGCACTTCTCATATGTACTCCACTCCCATTTCTTTTCCTCTTCAAATATTACATCCCGAATAGTGACTATTTTCTTTGTGGCTGGATTGTACAATCGGTATGCTTTTGATTCTTCACTTACTCCAAGAAGAATACACTTATGGCTTTTATCATCAAGCTTTATCCTTTGTTGGCCAGGAACATGTACATGTCTGATGCAGCAAAAAACTCTAAATAGCTCACACTTGTTTGATCCTGCTCTAACACTCCTCTGGTACCATATCTTTCACAATATTTTTCATGCTTCTGTTTAGAATATGGCACGTCCATTTTGCAGCCTCTGGCCATAAGTTCTTTGGCATACTCTTCTCTGTGAGCAAGCATCAGATCATGTTCATTATTGTACGATTTCTTTTCTCGGCTACACCGCTTTGCTGTGGCGTATAAGTTGCCATTAGTTGCCTCTTGATCCCATGTTCCAAGCAGAATTGGTTAAACTCTTTTGAAGTGAAGTCTCCTCCCCTATATGTCTTCAAACAACATATGAGAGTTCTTGCTTCCTTTTCCGCCAGCCTTTTAAAGATCTTAAAAGTATTGAACTCCTCATTCTTCTCACTTAAAAGATATATCCAGCTCTTGCGAGTGAAGTCATCAACTAGACTCGCACCACCGTGAGGTGGAGTTTGCCGTGGGAGATTTGGTTTTGGTCAAGATACGCCCGTACCGTCATAAATCATTGTCCAGATGCGCCAATGAGAAACTGTCAGCTTGATTCTATGGACCATTTGAGGTGGCAGCTCGGGTTGGTAAGGTGGCATACCGACTCAATCTACCCGAGGATACAAAGATCCACCTGACTTTCCATGTATCTCAGCTTACGAAGGCCGTGGGACAAGACCTGGAAAAGATCTCCATTCCGCCGCAGTTGACAGCAGAAGGAGTCTTAGCAGCATCGCCGGAAGCGGTGACTGATTCACGGGCTGCCTCATCATGACCGTACGTGGGAAAACAAAAAGAAGATGCATGAGCAGTTTGTCAGCTTCAACATTGAGGACAAGGTTTGTTTCGAAGGGCGGGGAAATGATACATATGAGGACAACCGGCCCCCAATCCTTTGCTAGTACAAGAGAAGGAAGGTCCAAGTAGAAGGAAGGCCCAACTGAGATCAGGAGGAAGGCCGAGAGTTAGCCCGGGGCATGTTGGAATGACTGGGCATATCTTCTAGAAGGAATAAGAAGCTGCATACGCTGGGATCCGTTAAGCAAGACCTCGTCAGAGTCACATGGCGTGTTGGATGACGTGGTGTAGCCTAGAGTATTTGTAGCAGAGGAGAAGGACGAGAAAAGGCATCAAGAGGTTGATCACAAGTTTTCCGGGGAGAGAGAGATCTTCCATTTTGTCTTTACTTGTACAAAAACATTAATGATCAGAATATTGTCTTTTCAGAAGTACGTTTACTAAGAAGAAACCGGAATATTCAGAAAGAGGGGAAATCACGTAACAGTTTGCTCCCTTCTCGCCGATTGGACACTCGTATTGAAAATGGCCAGCACCTAAAACATTTAATATTGGCTTTGTTAAGGCTTGATCTGGTTCCTCCTCTTCCCCTTGAAGTGTTGCTTCCTCCTCTTCCACCTCTTCCGTAGCTTCCTCTTCCTCTGCCGTGTCTATGGCTGTAGTCATACTCGACTTTCAGCACTTGTTCTTCAAATCCCTTATACTTTATCTTCTGCTCGTGCACTAGTAAAGAGCTATGTAGCTCATCAACAGTGATCTTGTCATTGTCTTTCGACTCCTCAATTGAGCATACAATAATGTTCGAAGTATTTTTTCGACGATCTTCACGTCATCCATATCCTCTCCACAGTTACGCATATCATTTGCTGTAACCATGACTCTTCCAAAATAATCCGTCACCGTTTCTCCCATCTTCATCTACAGTGTTTCGAACACTCTCTGTTGTCTCTGCAATTGGGCATGCCTTACTCTTTCGTTACCTTGGTATTTTTATGGAATCCAAGAGCTGCTTTGCCGTCTCCTTTTGAGTGATTGTATTCATAATGGATTTTTCAATGGATTGGAGTAAGTAATTCTTCGCCTTTAAGTCTTTCAACTTAGTTTTCATCCAGCGTTTTTTGCAGTGCCGCAGACGACACTTCGCCCTCTCCTGATTCTTTGTAGCCTAGCTGGATTACACTCCAATACTCCTTTGATCGCAACAGGTTCTTCATTAGTAGACTCCAATGATAGTAATCACCATCAAACTTTGGCACACACTGGGCACTGAAATTGCTTGATTCAACAGCCAATTCTCACAGTTGCCCACACCAACTCTCTCGTATTTCACTCAATCAGATCCCTTTTATGAGGGCTCTGATACCACAATGTAAACATAACTTCGAGAAACGTAACTTACAGGTTTTGAAAATGAGAAATACTTGATATATAAAGTGAGAGACAAAGTGGCTTTATATAGCCTTACAGCAAAGTGACATGATAGAACGTGACTAACATGACTTAGTTCCGTAAAACTAGCCTTATTGACCAAATCAGCAACGACTACCAATGACTCAGTCACGTTGTATCATGTCACTTTTGACCAAATTATAATTGGTGAACCCACCCTATTTAGACCCATCCCATTTAAACCCATATTCTGATAGACCTTAAACCTATTTTGACCCTTTTAATTTTTGGGTCTATTAAGGATATTTTTTTAAATCTTATAAAAATATTCTTACCCAATTAGGCCCATTTAAATCCATTTAGAACCATTTATAATATTATCTGTTTTTCTTATTTAATAGATTTCAGAATAATTTAATTATTTGTAATATTTATATATCAAACTAACTAATAATTCCTAGAATTCATAATTTTATTTAATAATTTTTTGTGTAATTTAATTATGTAAAATTAAGAAATTATTTATTTTG
This sequence comes from Schrenkiella parvula, assembly GCA_000218505.1. Classification (NCBI taxonomy): domain Eukaryota; kingdom Viridiplantae; phylum Streptophyta; class Magnoliopsida; order Brassicales; family Brassicaceae; genus Schrenkiella; species Schrenkiella parvula. The sequence goes on along the minus strand of CM001192.1, from coordinate 6,619,347 downwards.
AAAACAAAAGATATTTATAAAAACTGTTGATCAAATAATGTTTTTGGAAATACAAAACAACAATATTAATAATATAATCTAACAAAAACAAAAGACGTTTTTGAAATCAACAAACGACAAAACACAAAGATAATACTTGTACCAATACAAGTTACATAATCAAACAGAGTCTAGAAATTTTTAAAAAACCAATGATAACCTCCATAAGCTGCTAAAATTAGATTCATTAGAAATTTGTAACGCTCCGACTACGATTTTGATGGCGATACGGGCTTAATGGAGTTTGGGCAGTCCGAACACGGGCTTCTGGTGAGAGGTGGCGCGGGGTAACACGAGTTCGTGTGAAGCCAGATCTTCTGGAGAGGAGATCTGGGAGGATCTGTGACAGGATCATTTTACTTCTTCTTTGGTGTGCGAGTTATTTTTGGGAGGAGAAGAACCGGATCGGAAAATCAGGGTGGTCGACAATCAGATATGGCTTTCTCTGGTTAATCTGTACTGCAGTATATCCTCAATGGACGGGATCGGATGAGATTCTGGGTTTCCAAAAAAGAATTCTCCACGGCGAGGAAAGGGTATGTGCATTAGGAAAGAAAATCGGGATGGTCAAGGAGCAGTTTGTAGGAGTGCGTAAGATCTGGGATTGTAAAATCACAATCAGTGATTTAAATCATTCAAGGAGATTTTGGCAATTTGATTTGGTAGATTACGTTATCTGCAGGGTGATTTGGTTGGGTAGTATAAAGACAAGGTCGGATAGCAACGCTGCAAACCAGTTCTACTCATCTTTCATCTTTCTTTTTTTACTAGACATTCACCGTCTCAACCGGTAAAGGGGTGGAAAAGCAGCTTGACTGAATCGCACTTGGTGAAAAAGGTGGAGGGGAAGAAAGGCACGACCATGGATTGTGGTATGAAGATTGTCATTCCTAAGTTTGACAACTGCTCACTCCTCAAGAGCTACTCGCGGACGCTCATCGGCAGGTGTATGAATCCGCCAAAACAGGACATGAAGACTCTACTTTACATGCTTCCTCGTATTTGGCAAGTCGAGGATCGGGTGGCTGGTGCGGATTTGGGGCTGGGTCGTTTTCAGTTCGATTTCGACCCAGAAGAGTATATAATTGAGGTATTGAAAACGGAACCCTTCCATTTCGATTATTGGATGCTGGCATTGGTTAGATGACAACCCGTAGTCACTATGAACTACCCATCGTAGATAACTTTTTGGGTACGAATCTTAGGGGTTCCTTTACATTTATGGGCTGATCCAACGTTTAGGAGTATCAGAGAAGCGTTAGGAGTAGTTAAAGCAGTTGACATTGATGAAGGCAGGGTACAAGTGAGTGTAGACGGATTCAAGCCGCTCAATTTTACTATTATGGTAGAATTTCATAGTGGAGAAGAAACAATGGTATCCTTGCGATATGAAAAGCTCTTTGGATATTGTAAAAGCTGTTTTAGTTTGTGTCACAATCACTCTCGATGCCCGGTTCAGGAGGAGTCAATGGATCGAAGAGATGAAGGAAAGGTAGAACAATTGGGACCTACCATGGCTAGTTACAAGGCAGTCACATCAATGGGGTTGGATAAAATGAAAGAGGTGGGAACAAAACCCCTAGAAAGGGAGACTTACAAAGGGAAGGGGGTAATGAGAGATTATTACCGACATGGAAGTTCGGACAATGAAAATCGAGGCTACAAAGGAAAACAAACTCAGGATTTAGGCGAAAGTTCTCTAAGGACAGGAAGACAAGTTGGTACAGTACACAATTAGGATCATCAGAAAGGAGTTTTGATGTCTATGAGAGGAATAAATCAACTCCATCACTCCAACGTCGGAAAACATTTCTCAGACCATGAGGAGAAGATGATTGAGGCTTTCCACATTCCGGATAGTGGGACAAATCGAGCAGGCGATAATCATAATGGGCAGACAGAGTTAAAGGTAAGAAAGGAACTTCGTTTTGAAGAAATGGGATCCGAGGGAGAGAAAATCTTCAAAGAGCAGAGGCAGGAAAGTACGAAGCAGGAATTGGTTGAGGCAAAATTGACATCATCCGATATAAAATGGGGGAAATGGTTAGGCAAGAGGATCATATTACTATGGCAGAAGAAGTAGGTCATGAGGAGGGAGAACTTCAAGTAAGTAATGAGGTAATCCCGATTGATACGCTTCCTCAACATGTGGCTGTGGCTAGATATTCTGTTATTCTGGAGACCAACGAATGGTTAGAGGAGGAAATAGGGTCTGCGGTCGAGACAGAATTGAATGTTCAGGTACAAGGACAACGTGAGGTTCCTATTCAACGGAAAAAGCAGGGCAAGCCAGGAGCACTGCTCCTTGGAGGGGGAACTAAAAAGCAATTGGTGCAAACAATGCTCTCACCAAGGAAGAGAGTAATGACAAAGGTGCATGAGAAAGCAGAAGATGGAGGTCAGATAATGGGAGATAAAGCTGTCCTGAACCCAAAGAAAGGTACAGTTAAGAAGGTAATTCCCTAGAACTGGAGAGACTCAAGACAGGACGAGCGGATTTGGTCAGGGTACTAATGATAGTATGGTCGATTTTCCTTTACAATATTGCAATTAGACATAGGAGGAAACAACTTTCATGGTTGTTGGCGTCTAAGGTTGCTAGGTATGGTTTTGTTCTTCTATGGATGATCCATTTGATTGTTTTAAGGTCTTAATAGTCTTTTTAAAAAAGTACTATTTTTATAAACATTTATAAAAATTTAATTTAATAAAGATTTATAAAATATATTTATAAGATTATAATCATGTTAAAATTTATAAAACCTTACAATATTTTTTAAAAACTTTATAAAACATATTTTATTAACTTTTATAACATATTTTTATAAACCCTTATAAATTCAAAAACTGTGACACTTATAAAAAGTTGTATTTTTGAAAATAAACACCAATCAGTTGTAATTTTGAAAAATGGTATCACGAAAGTGATATTTTTAAAAAATTTCTCAAATCTGACGAGATTTAGAAAGCTTCTGTTTTTGTTTATTTATCTTGAATGAGTGGTCATTTGAACATGGGTAATTTTCAGTCGATCACTTGGTCTATCAAGATTGGCCATCTTGCTCGATCACTTGGTCAATTAGTCAGTCGAAAAATTATCTTTTGCAGCTTATGTCTTGAGTGTTCAACCAGGTACTCAACCAGTTTTGTCAATCATTTTGTTGATCGCCTCTCCGTCCTCAACGTGTTCCATTTTGACGTGAGATAGAACAATCTGCATTATTTCAATCATATATGGCCAATCACTTATCATGTTCGGTCGATCAGGGTCTTATGGACTCTTCGGTGCACTAGTAATTGACCTGATTGCTCGATCAATTGGGCGATCACTCGTCCGACCAGTCATCTTTGGGAGCTTCTGTCTAGAGTGTTCGACCAGTTTGGTCGATACCTTCTCCTTCCCCAGCTTGTTATATTTCAATGTTAGACAGACAAATCTTTAGTATTTCTATCATATCTTGAGATTGAATTGTTGTATCATTCTCAGACAACTTGGAAATGAAAGCCCTTATTTATCTTATATCCAAAATTAAGCTAGATCAAGATGTGGGAAGTCCTAAATTTTCATGCAAAACTTATAATCCATGATATCTATCCAAGATCTAGAATCCTTGATTTTCATATCTTTTCGTCCTAAAAGCCCGGATAACCTATAAAAAGTTTATAAACTTAAAAAATATTTACAAATACGATAATGTGCTAACATTTATTAGTTTTTTATTAAAAAACTTTTAAAAACATAATAAAAACTGTAAAATGTAATGTATATCGACCGCTAGCAAGTTGGGAGTTGGTTCTCTGGTCCTCTCAGACATACAAAAAATGAATGTAACATGAGTTTTAAACTCAAATACCTAAATAAAAAAACACTTATTATTTTCCAAGCGGAGGCTTTAATCTTTCATGAACAATACTTATGTTAAATACAAAATTAATAATTCTTCTTTCCACTCTCATGTCCATCGGTTTTGAACTAATCGTTTTCCTCGCATATCAAATAAGCCTATTTATTCCATTACCATGGAAAAACATGCTAAATTTATGAATATCAATTCATCTTTTCAAGAACAGAGACAAATGTTTAAGGCTAAACTGAAACCCTAATAAAATTTATAGGAAATATTTCTATATTTTATTCTAACAAAAATTAATTTTAAAAATTGCTCTCGATGGTGATAACAATTGCGACGAATAATTGGTCTTGATGGAGGTTTCGGATATTAATTTTACGCTCATCTTGGAGGATTCTCGATCTCGGTTTTAAACGAAGAAAAGATGTGATCCAGCTCGAAGATGGCTAACAAAGATCTTGTGGTTCTATTTTGGAAAATGTGGGACCGACTGAAAATCCTATCCAGGATTATCATCTTTAATCGATTTGATTTTGGTAATCATTGGAGGAGACTGTCTTATTCTGTACTTATTATACATGTTTGATTTCGGGGTTATTTGGGCTCTCTTCTGTGGATTTGGATACAAATAAATTAAAGTTTGATTCAACGACGCAATTGATATGTTATGGGATTTGGATTTGATCTCATTTTTTTGGGTGGGATATATGAGATATGTCGGAAAAGAAATCAGATCGCAAATTGAGATATCATTGAAGAGATGTGGGATTAATATCAAGTATTTGCAATTATGGCTAAGGGAAGGTTATGAATGCTCCTTTGTGGTCTTGATAGGAGTATAAAAATGTCACCGGTGGAGAGGGCTTTGTACTCTTTCAAATCTTCTTCGTTCTATCTTTTCTAATTTGGTTTTCGTTGGGTGTGGAAATTTTTGTTTGTGATATCGCAATCTCGAGTGCTGAATCAAGTTGAGGGTAAGAAGGTGGAAACAAACACAACCGGGTTGAAGATTTTGGTACCAAAGTTTGATAATTCAAGCTTGCTAAAGGTTTACTCAAAAATTCTCATTGGCAGGTGCATGAATCCACCAAAACAGGATACGAAGACCAACTTGTACATGCTCCCACGTATTTGGCAGGTAAAAGAACGGGTAGCTAGTTCGCATTTGGGATTGGGGATGTTCCGGTTTGAATTTTACAAGGAAGAAACCATCTTGGAGGTTTTTAAAATGGAACCTTTCCATTTTGATTATAGGATGCTAGCTCGGGTCAAATTGGAGCCAGTTATCTCGATGAATTAGCTTTCAACGATCAATTTATGGGTGCGAGTTGTGGGTTTCCTCCTTCACTTTTAGGCTGATCCCACATTTATAAACATATGTGATGCTTTAGGAGAGGTGAAAGGCCGACCTAGATGAGAGGCATGTTCAAGTTGTTTTCGATTGTTTCAAGCCTCTGATATCCAGAGTTTTAACCCTATATAACTACTGCAAGTGCACAACAAGTGTTGTAACAATTTAGGGATCACGAAAATTTGGTGAGAGTAATGTAATCACGAAAATAAGCAATATCGATGTAAAAAACAAATAAACGAAGTGCTAGGTCAAGAATAATTCGCAAGAATTTAGAATCACAAATCAGAGAATCGAATAGGAAAATCATTAAGCACGTTCTAGAACTCAAATCACCAATTTATAATTAATCTACTGTCGTAGTATGAATTACTATGTCTAAAAACCTAAGATTCTCAACTGTCGTTTGAATTCAGAGGGTTAAACATGCATTAAGATCAAGTTTGATCTGTTCACAAAACGCCTTAACATCAGCTTTTGTTGGCTAAGGATGTTTTGCTCATCTATGTTCTTTCAGGCATTTAATCAAACACTTTTGGTGTGTTAAACAACCTAAAATCAGAAACTAGGTAGCTAATCAAGTTTTAGCATTAAGATCAACAATAGATGAAGAACTAGAAAATACATCCCTATTCTAACAATTCTGATTTAGCAGTTCACGAATTCAATTGAAATCCTAAACCTAACTATAAATCTACTCACACATAATTGCAGAGAATAAGCTAACAGATATGAGAGAAAGCATAATAGAATTCAATAGATAAAAGATAGGATTTAGAAATCTTCGCCAAATTTGTCGAAAGAGGGTTAGAGATCTTCTCCCAAAAGTGTACAAAGTTCCAAAGCTCAAAAGTATGAAAATAATTGGTTCTCTCTCAAAAAGCTCTAAAATATCATGTCTACATGTTTAGAAGCGGCTTGGATAAGATTTTAGGAAGATAAGGTCGAATCTAGGTAAAATAGAGAATATTCCTTTTTATTATCGTCAAAGTGGAGCGGGTGCTCCAAAGTCCGCTCCAAAGTGGAGCGGGTGCTCTAAATGATGTTTTGGACCCTTTTTCCTTGGCTTTTTCTCCTTTTTGCTCAAATGTCTCCAACAACTACAATCCTCGTCCAAAGCTTCCTAGTAACCTGAAATGACTCAAAAACAACTAAAAAGACTCGATAAAGACTCAAAAACAACTGTTGGTATGCGTTAAAAACGCAACACATCAATTCCTCCGGACTAAGACTTTTGTTTGTCCTCAAACAAAACAGAAATCTCAGCACAAGAAATTGGTTTGAAAACATGGGAACGCACATATCCTTTAGAACGCCGTCGTGACCTTCACCTTTGTAAATCACTTCAATCAATATCAACCTTAGCTAGTACTTGCATGTACTCTACCTTAAGCTTAGCAACCATACCAATTCCAACCCACAATCCATAAGAGTTATCCAAAATCACCATTGTTTACTTCTTTTAAGTTTAAAGTGTGCAGTCTCATCGAGGGAATATCGATCAAAGAACAAGTGGACTCTTACCCGTTCAAGTACCTGATCACACAGAAAATCTTACTACCGGTTCCTTTCCTCTCATTTTCTCACTTCATTTGTCGATTTTTTCCAACTTTTCTAGGGTATCATTTTATTTTTTCTATCGACTGCTTTTCATGGACAGGTTTACATGAAACGCGAGAACTAACGGGTTTACGCCAAAATTCCCGGTTCACTTCCTTACCACCAATATCCAATCTATTTTCTTTTTATTGAAGGGAAGAGAAAGGGAAACCGTAGTCACACAGACTAGTCTTTCGGGCCTGAATGAGGAATCCGATTCGATGTATGCCAAACCCCAAGATGAGAGAATTTAGTTCATTTGGTGTGAAGCCAGCCTTGGATCCTTCAAATACCCAAAGAGATATGGGCAATATTGGTAGGTCAATCCACTTATGGGGTTTCCATTCAGTAAAATCTGCAGTAAATTGCCAAAAGAATGGTTACTAAAGTGTTAGTTAAAACGGTTAGTTCATAGAAAAACTCATAGTTCCCGACTAAGTTTTGACTCGATAAAACACCTTAAGAAAAAAAAATGAAAAAAAAAATGAATACATAACGAACAAACGCGTTAGTAGACAATGAATGGCCTCCCCCGGACTTACTTCACACCGTCTCGGTGTAAAAAAAATACAAAGAAGAACGCAAAACAAAACTAACATTTTATTTTCGAAGACTTACCTGGTTGGAGCACCACGGCGGAGAATGTGCTCTAATTTTCACCCTGGGTGCTCTGTCGAGCAATCTCCGCCAGGAGCAAGTGGTTGTTCTCCCAGAGCAAGTGCTTCGTCTGGTCGCCTCATCAATCACTTTTGGTGCGTTAAACAACCTAAAATCACTAGGTAGCTAATCAAGTTTCAGCATTAAGATCAACAATAGATGAAGAACTAGAAGATAGATCCCTATTTTAATAATTCTGATTTAGCAGTTCATGAATTCAATTGAAATCCTAAACCTAACTATGAATGTACTCACACATAATTGCAGAGAATAAGCAAAGAGATATGAGAGAAAGCATAATAGAATTCAATAAATAAAAGATAGGATTTAGAAATCTTCTCCAAATTTGTCAAAAGAGGGTTAGAGATCTTCTCCCAAAAGTTTACAAAGTTCCAAAGCTAAAAAGTATGAAAATAATTGGTTCTCTCAAAAAAAGCTCTAAAATATCATGTCTACAGGTCTAGAGACGGCTTGGATAAGATTTTAGGAAGATAAGGTCGAATCTAGGTAAAATAGAGAATATCCCTTTTTATTCTCGTCAAAGTGGAGCGGGTGCTCCAAAGTCCGCTTCAAAGTGGAGCGGGTGCTCCGAATGATTTTTTGGACCCTTTTTGCTTGGCTTTTTCTCTTTTTTGCTTAAATGTCTCCAACAACTCCAATCCTCGTCCAAAGCCTCGTAGTAACCTGAAATGACTCAAAAATAACTAACAGGACTCGATACAGACTCGAAAACAACTGTTGGTATGCGTCAAAAATGCAACACGTCAGCCTCTATTCTTTCTACAATGGTGGAGTTTCATAGCGGAAAAGAGAAGATTTTTTTTTGAGGAATGAAAAGCTTTTAGGTTTTTGTAGAGCCTGTCACGACCAATCAAAGTGTCCAACTCAAGGCATTCTTCTGGATAGAGAAGATGACGGCACTTCAGATAATGTGGATCATGGTCCTCAAGCGGTCAATTACAAGGAAATAGTAACTCATAATTTGGAGAAATCAAAGGAATCATGTAACATCAAGAAGACAGAGACAGTTATAAAGCAAAGGAAGACCATAGATTGAGTTCAAAGCAAACATCGTGAGACAAAATCGTGATTATGGGAAAAAGGATAATCTTAAAATGCTAGACAATCATGATATATTGTTCTGAAGGAGTTATAGAAGATGTATGCGGTTTCTACAAAAGATCTAAACAATCTGAAATATTTGAATGTTGATAAACATTTACCAGATCATGAGTTCAAAATGATGGAAGCCTTTCTTGCTTGTGAAGCCATAATCTTGGGAACTATGACATGTTTAGAAGCGCGTGAAGAACTAATATTTTAGGAGGGCATGATGGATCTTAAGGAGGACACATAGGTTTTGGGGAAGAAAAGTCGAGACGTGGTTTTAGTGATAGATATTCCGGTTCTGGGGGATACTAGAGGAAAGAGATGGAACAACCGGAACCAATGGAGAAGGTGGATGTGACTGATGCTCATATTATGGAGGAAGAGCTTAGGTCAGATAAAGAAACTAATTTAAAGGTGAGGCGAATTGGTATCTGATGAATCTCGACACACAGCAGGACCGATATCAGCGGTATTTAAAGTCTCTATAACAGAGGAGCAACATGATCAAGGTGACGATGAGATGAAAAATAAGGTGGATATGAATCAACCGGAATATAATGATCCTGCTATGGATAATCACGGTTCAAAGAAGAAACATGTCAAAGCTTAAATTGTGATTCTTAGTGGAAGCACGAAGAAGAGAATGGTACAACGCTTGATATCTCCTTGTAAGAGAGTATTATGAAAGACCAATGCTAAAACAAGGGTGCCTGAAACACGCCGACCAAATCAAACTAAGCCACCAAAACTCCAGAGACCAAACAATGATTCTCAAAAAATATAAAGTATTATGGTTTGAACAACAAATCATCATCACCTACATCACAATCCCGATTGTCTCTATAGTCTCGTGCTACAACTCGAGTAACAAATCCTCAGCTGCATCACAAATGATTTGATGTGTTGCTTTTTCACACATTCTAACAGTTGCTTTCAAGGTGTTTTCGAGTCTTTATTGAGTCATTTAGTTGTTAATTGAGTCATTATAAGTAAAACGATAGTATGTGATGAAGATTGGAGCTGCTGGAGCAAATATGGTCAAAATTGTGCAGAAATACTTAAGTTTATGCCCGGAGAAGTTTCTCTGAAGCACAAAGGCCAGTCTATGTAAACACCACTCGATGGAGCCACCCAACGCAAAGACCGAGCAGTGGCTCCACCCTGATTTGGTCGCTCCAGCTTGACCAAAGAGAAACATGAGATTTTCCAATTTATCTATTTTCGACCTAGTCTCTCCAATACTTGATCCCATCCAACTTTGAACTTTGTATTTAACATATTCTATTACTTTTTAGAAAGAACCAAGTTTTACTCACAACTTCTTAGAGAGCTTTTGCACCTTGTAAGATTTGGGGGAGAAGAAATCTCTGCAACACTTTCATTCATGGATTTCTCTTCATCTCTTGCTGAGGTTTACTTCTCTATGTATAAGTAGCCCCTTATTAAGGGTTTCAAAGGGATTCATGATTCAATGACATGGACAAAGATATGGCTTTATCAATTGATTGTCTTCACCTAAATTTAATCTTAATACCTTGATTGAATTGATCATTTATTATGATTCTAGGTTTAATCTATTTATCAAAAGTGTGATAGATTACTAGAAAGAACTTAGATGAAGGATTTGTCTCAACCCACGACAGTTGATGTTAAGGCATATTGTGAACAAATCAAACCCGCCCAATAATGCTTGTCTTGAATTCTAGGTTCAAACGGTAATTTATAATTCTAGTTTGATAGATAAAGTTCTTGATACCACGACAGTGGATCAGTCTTACTTTTACGTTTGAGTTCGAAAAATGTGTTTAGATGCGCCTTGGTTCATAATCTTTGAATTTCATGCAAATCACCGTCAACCTAGCGCCTTGTTTTATTGTTTTCAAATCGATATTTACCTTCTTGTATGTTACTTTCACGATAAAAAAACCCATATTCTATCATAGCTTAGTTTCAATCCTCATAGAAACTCAATTTAACACTGGTCCTCTGTAATTTGAATCAATCTATACTATTGTGTATTGCTGAGCATATGCAGTAGAAAATAGAAGTACTAAATCTAGTGTAACATGAATCATGAGTAAAAATTACCTTGTGAGGATGCTAAATACCACCCTCATGCAATCACAATATAAAGAATCACTCCATCAAATTAAACATTCCATACTAGCAACCTATACATCCATTTCCATTTTCATCCTTTACTTAGCCATTTTATATTGCTTAGCTGTTTTAAATTTACTTAATCATTTCTACATATTTCCGACCCGAAGCTCACATATGATCTGAAAATCCCATAAGGTCCAAAGCTATCGTATGGCCTGAGGCCACTTGATCATAAGGGCTTTCACAGCCTGAAGCCATAATACAGCCCAAAGCCACTTGTCCCCCGAAGTCCCTCACGATCCGCGACCAACATATGGCCCGCTGCCCTCTTGACCCCTAAGGTCCCTTAAGGCCCGAAGCCAACATACAATCTGAAGATCCCTTTTGCCTCAAGCCACGTAACCCCAAAGCTCTCTCACGGCACATCATGAAGCTAACATAAACATAAAATCCATACTTTCCTTAGTCAATCTCATTTTTAATTCATTTCCTTGACGTATTCAACCTAACATGCCATTTCTATCTAAGATCAAACTCACTTTTTCACATAAACATCTCAACCTAAACATGCCACTAGCATACTCAATCGAAGAATGAAGAAGGAACTTTCCACAATACATCAAAAAAGCCACATAATATCAAACATATAGATCAAAATAAATAATTAAAAAATACTATCTGAATGAGAGCCTTTGTCGCTTCAAAGAGAATTTGATTTGTTTCCTTTTCTGGTTCTTTGAATTTTTTAAATAAGGTTAGAGCTTGGTTGGAGAATAAGACATGGTAGTTGCCTCTTAGGTTCATCAAGTCGCTAGGTAGTTTCTTTTATCTGGTTTGGCTAACAGAGATTTGAATAAGGAGCTTACATTATACTAATAAAAAGTTCCTATATGGGGCTCCTGAAAGGTGTCACATCAACAAAAAATGAGTCTCTCGTTTTGACACGTGTCAAAGTCTAAGTAATCGAGCCATTATGAAAAAATAGCCCATTGTATTGTAGCATTCAACCCAAAATAATTTAACAATACAAAAATAAATTAGCCCACTAAACTTATCCAAAACTAATGTGACTCCAATTAACCATAACTTATTTTGAAATATTATCCCTCATTAACAAAGTTTGCATAACTTCTCATAAAAAAATTTAAAAACAATTATTATATACATATCCGTATATATTTACTAACACACTATTTATGCTTTTTGCATATTTTCATTATGCATGTGCTAGATTGGGAAGTAGTTGGAAGAAAATCAGTATAACAAATAAACGGTTAATCATAAATATTATTTCTCATAATATAATAAATGAAATCAGTTTATATGATTATAGTAATAAGAGGAATAAAAGAATATCAAATTGACAACACTATATTTTGCAGAATAAACGCAAAAATTTGAAGTATCCCAAACCAAATACGACCAGGACATCAAGAGACTTATTTTTTTTTGTGTTCTGATTATTAGCTTTATTTATTTATTAAAATCATATTGTTTAGCTTTTTTTAAAAAAACTACAAAATGAACAACTATTAAGTTTGTCTTTCATATTCGAACAAACATTCTATTACCTAAGATAGTACTTTCACAACTAAATTCCTACAATTAAAAGATCTTAATAAAAAAACATGTACAATACTACAATTAACAGCCTACTTAATGATGCACCAAAATCAGCTGCAAATAAGAAAATAACTAACATGTATGGTTATTCAGTTTATTGAAAAATATTAAAACAACAATAAAATGTGTTACTTTTCATGTAAATGCACAAATTATAAGTAAAAATAATTAACAACAAATCTTTACATCACCTACACGTAGCGCGGAAATAAAACTAGTTTAATTTCTAAAACGTAAGCATTGGCTATGCCCAATTTATTAATATCAAGGTTCTCATGAATGGGTTGCTTCCTTCACATTTGGTTGGAAAACGTGTAGCGACTATTGCTGTTTTAAATAGAGGGTTAACATTACTCGCCTATGCTACGGTGCTGATGGAGATTTATTCGTCTGATTACTGTGGGCCAATACCATTCAAATGTTTCTTTTTCGGGCGTACTCATTTGGTATTGAATGGGCAAGTAAAATGACAGAATTAAAATCAATAAGTCTATGTAATGTAGGATATAACATTAATTTTAATGTGCTATGTCAAAGGCTTAAGAACTTATTATGGGATTTTATTTAGAAGACACAATTACCATTTATGTATGGTTGGTTAATTACAAATAATATATTTATCATCCGAGAGATATTTCATGATTTAAGAATAAATCCGCCTTGTAGAGGTAAATTAATGGCTAATCCGTGATAATATATTGATCATGGAGGTGGAATTATATCAAAAATCTCCTAAAGAAGATGAGTTTTGCACAACTAGTGGATTACCTAGATGATGAGGTGTATTGCATATGTACATATAATGTGCAATTAAATACGCAGCCACGGCAATTTATTATTCCAAAAAGAGGACTTTGAAAGAGTGATCATTTGTCACCTTACATTTTTATTATTTGAAAGGAAGCAATAATATTGAATAAATGTAAAGTAGAGCGGGAAAAATTGTTTACAGGTTGCAAGAGCGAGTTCCCTAATCTCGTACCTCCTATTTTTATATGATAGTCTATTTTTTGCCAAGCTCCTAAGGACGAATGCCAGGTTTTATTAAACATATCAAGAGTTATGATCCAGACAAAATTCATTTTTTCCAACTCGTCGTTGCAGTTTGGACACAAAGTTAACAACTTAATTCAGAAAGAATTGATAAAAATCTACGTACTCCAACCAAAGGGTGTATGGGCTCTTATATGGGGCAAAGAGTCTTGGAGGGATAAAAACACAGATCTATAATTAAATCCTTCATGAAACGTTTCATTTTCGTATAAATGGCTGGACATCAAAACTTTTTTTCTAAGGGAGGAAAAGAGGTTAAATAATTAAATCGGTTGCAACTGCGTTACCCATTAATGTATTGTCATGTTTTTGCCTCCCTAAATTGGTGACTAATAAAATCATAAGTGTAGTAGCTTATTTCTGGTTGAACTATGGTGGAAGTCGCAAATGTAGACATGGGATTACTCTGTTAGGTCTTTTCGGTCCGGATGACTTGGACTAAACTATTATGGGTAAAAGTAATGGTGGACTTAGTTTTTATGCACTGAAAGATTTTAACACGGCTCTGTTGAAAAAAAAAATTATAGCGACTAATTGAGAAATCAAACTCTCTTTCTACTAAGGTGTTCAAAGGTCAGTACTTTCACAATTCCGACCTTTTAGACCCAATTATATCTTACTCCCAATCGTGTGGCTAGAGGAATATTATCGAGTCGATCTCTAGTTAATAAATGACTCATCAAGGGTGGGGACATGAGAGTCTATATGTATGGAACTATTCCTCGATCCCAGCTTCACGTCCGATTTTAGCAACTTGTAAAACCTATGACTATTACCCTTAATTATTTTAAGGTTAGTCATCTGATTGATTCATAGATGATGACATGAAATAAGAAGTCAATAAATGCTATTACTGAACAAGAGGAATCATAAATATTTTGAATATGTCAATTAGTCAGTTTCTAAAGGCAGATTAATTTGGGTGGCATTTCACAAAATTTAAAAATATATAGTAAATCAGGATATCATACCAGACGAGAATACTTAGAATGTCAAAATCTTACATGCTTTCTCTTGGAATTTAAAATATCTTCCAAATATAAAGCACTTCATTTGGATTTTTTTTATAGTATTGTTTATCAGTATCGAAAAACATGAGGTCAAGAGAAACTAATTGTGATATTCGACATGCTCGATATGGGGGCAGAAAAAAAACAATTAATCATGTGTTTTTTGAATGTATTTTAGCTATTTATGTATGAATTTTTTCAAAAATTCCATTTCATCCAGGTGTGTTTTCTAGATCATCGGTATTTTCAAATTTAAATTATATGTTTTGGATGCTTTTTGAAGATATTTCAAAAAAAATTTCCATAAATTTTATAATATCTATGGAAGAGTATAAATGTAAAAATATTTAGTAGTATTGAACACACTGTTGTTGATTTGTTTTTATATAGGAACTCACATGGCAGAGTACAAAAGATAATTATTGGGGTTAGCATGGGAATTGAGCCGAGCCAACAAATTTAAGCTTTACTGATCCAACCTTACGAGCCGATTTGACTCGATGAGCCAAACCCGCAACGATGACCAACCGAGGTGAACAAAACCAAATGAGGAGAACCAAACCAGCCGAGGAGAACCAAACTGATCGAGGAGAACCACATCAACCAAGGAGAGTCATACTAAAACCGACGAACAAAGGAAAACGTAAGAGGCCAGACCAGACGTGAGGAGCCGATCGAGGCAAACCAGGATAAACCATGACAAACCGGGATAAACCGAGACAAAAGGTTTGATCCTTCAGAGGGCCGAAGCTATAAACCATAAATCTTTTGGATCAATCCGGATTGTACAGAAAATGTATAAAATGGAAATAAATCTCTGAGAATATCAGCCTAAGCAATGAAGAAAAGCTATAAAAAGAGAAAAATAATTTGAAAGAAGACACAACTTGTGAGGTAGCAAAATACTTATATAAAAATACTTATTTTTCGCATTTCTTTTGTTCGAAAAAGTTTATCAAACAACAAAAACTACCTTAAAATCTTTGTCTTTTGTGATTCTTATCTAGAAATTTTGGTTTTCCTAATTTTCATAATCAAATTAGTTGTGCAAATTTTGACTTCCATAATAATCAACTATTTCCTCTACAGTTATAATAACACATGTGGTATGAATTACATGTTATATTGGTTAACTCTTCCCTCAAGAGTACATGTCAACTGGATAAAGAAAAGATTACTGTGTGCATCAAGTTACTACCGACTTTTTCTATTACTTATTATCCAGTTCTACCATGTATATAAGATTCTAGATCAATCATGATCTATATTCCAAGACGATATCGATAGGCACAATGGGGCAAGCTCTCACTAGCATCCAATTTACCATGACTTATCATAGTCTTTTACTGAGAAATCTGAGGCGATTGTTTGTTCATGTGAGTGAATTAATCTCCAACTTGGTGACAATTTTTAATATTTATGTGTATGTATGAAAAACAAAAAAAGACCATTGTACACGATGTCTGAAATATTATTAGCTATATATATAAAGCATCAGTCATAAATGCAATGTCAAATGGCAAAATTGCATTAGTACATTACATCAAATTCTTGGCAAACTTAGAGCTAAACAACAACCAAAAAAAGAATCTCTAGTACTTAATAAAGGGATCAGCTACTATCCTATAGCTGAGATAAACATATTTCTAACCACACAAATCTAGTCTTCAATTAGACACACCGACTCTAAACAAAAAAAGAAACCTAAGCCCAACAAAGAGAGTTTTAAAAACCAATTGAGGATGAGTGAAATGACCCAAATCTTTTATATATTATTCAAAATCATTTCTAACTCTCAAGATTGGACATTACTCACACACTCTTGAGATTATGAGTTATAGCCCATTGGTCTCTACGTAATCCCAATACCCCCTCGAGATAATGACTCTTCTCACCATTAATGTTAACAGACCATCAATCTTGGATCCGGGAGTACGGACTACTTCTGTACCGAATTACAAGAGTGTGCAGATCGGACTCTCATACTTTGCAAATCTCCGTCTCCTTCTTGAATAGATTGAAACTTACATGAGAGACTGCCATTTACAAGATATTTCAAGAGATGTGATTGGTAGCAAGGTGACGATATGATCGACAATATCGTGGTAATTAAAGAGAATATTTGTATTCTATATGTCAAAAATTTGGGTTCCCGAACAGTGGGACTTGTTCTGAATTCTGTGAACATGGAGATCAGTAATCCTTTGGTGAATATGTCCGCAAACTGAAGGGAGGAAGGTACATGCAACACTTTTCCTTGACCCATTGCGACTTTTTCTCAGACAAAGGGAATGTCAATTTCGATGTGTTTCGTCCGTTGATGCTGAATCGGGTTGTTTGATAAATACGATCAACTTATGTTTTTGCAGTATACGAGCGTAGCCTTTTGAAGTGGATAGTGTAGTTCCAACAGAAGATTGCGAATCCAACATGTTATAGTGATTGCGTTGGCAAATCATTTGTATTCAGCTTCCGCACTTGAACGGGATACAGTTGGCTGTCGTTTGCAAGACCATGATATTACATTGTTGCCAATATAAACGCAGTAGCCAGAGGTTGAGCGTCTTGTGTTAGAACATCTGGCTCAGTCTGCATCTGAGTACGCAACAAGAGGTCGATTGATGACTGGTATATTTGAAGCTCTTGTGATTTGGTTCCTTGAAGATATCTTAGAGTTATTTTTAGTGGTTGAAGGTGTTGCACTCATGGATCATGCATGAAAAAACAAATTGTTGAACCGCATATTGTATATTGGGTCGGGTTAAGGTAAGGTATTGTAAAGTGCCGGCAAGTGACATGTACTCTGTTGGGTTTCAATTGGACCACCTGCTGTAGCAGAGAGTTTTGCATGGACATCAACTAGTGTTGAAATTGGCTTGCAGTATACAATAATGTCTTGCGCATAGTTTGAATGACTAAGGTGTGGAACATGATCATTATGAAAGACTTTGATGCCAAGGAAGTAGGGCAGTTTGCCTGAATCAGGCATTTCAAATTCTTCTTGAAGAGAAGAGACTAACCTGTGTAGGAGTGGTTTGTTTGATGCTGTGAGAACCATATCATCCACATACAAGAGAAGCTATGCCTGATCTGCTCCAGCCTTGTATACAAAAAGAGAAGCGTCAATTTCTCTTTTAATGAAACCAATTAGTGGCATGAACTGACTGAATCGCCCATTCCATGCCTATGGAGCCTGTTTGAGGCCGTAAAGTGCTTTCTTAAGCCGTAAAAGATGGTCAGCAACTGCTTATTGACAAAACCTGGGGGTGCTTGCCTGTAAACTATTTCGGTAAGTTCGCCGTGCATAAATGCATTTTTTATGTCAAGTTGATGAATATCTACATCGAGAACCGCTCTTTTATTGTTGATGGTTTAATGATTGGGCTAAATGTTTCGTCATAGTCTGGACCAGCTTCATGTGATTTTCCATTTGCCACTAAGCATGCTATATAATGAGAGAGATTACCATCTACATCATATTTATGTCTAAGCAACCACATAGATTTGAAAATGTTAACATCAAGTGGTCTTGGTACCATTTTAAAAGTCTTATTTTTAATCAAGACATCGTACTCTTCAATTATAGCAGTATTCCAGTTTGGATCAGCAAGAGCTTTTGAATAACCGGTAGGGATTGGAGAAATTTCTATGTGGAGAGAAATATTATTTTTTTTTGTTTCCAAGTCCCAATTTTGCTCCTTATCGTAATTGGGTGACTCGCTGAAGGTGGCCAAAACTGAGTTGGAAAACGTTGTGGTGCAGGGATGTGAGAAACTGGAGGATTCACTTGAGGGGGAGTGGGAAGAGGAGAATGAAGTATTTGTTTGAACCTACAAGAAATTGTATTTGGAGAGCAAATCTGAAATTGAAGTTGCAGCGAGAAAATTAGTTTTGTCAAGGATGATGTGTTTAAAACTGATAACTTTTTTTTAATTCTAGATCGAGATAATTATATCCCTTGTGTTGTAAGGGTTAACCGAGAGTAAGAACTGGATCGGCCTTTGTGAGAGTTTTGAGTGATGGGAATTTTTTATTTTTGGAAAGCATAAACAACAGCAAATCTTAGATGATGTATGTTGGCTGCTTTTTGAAGCGGATATAGTAGGGAGTTTTATTCTGAATTGGGGAAGATGGAAGAATCTTCAGCAAGTGAGTAGATCATGAAGTGCTTCAATCCAATGGACGAGAGATAGATGAGCTTAAAACAATAATATTCATATTGCATTGTTGATAGTGCGAATCATGCATTTAGGTTTCCAGTTTTGTTGACAAGTATATGGGCAAGAAAAGCGAAAGTGTATTATTAGAATCGAAGAATTTGTCAAACTGGGAGTTGTTATATACCATGCCATTATCACATTGGAAAGAAGAGATTTGAGTTTGAAATTGAGTTTCGTTATAGGACATGAAGTGTAAGAACTTGGAGAAGACTTTGCTCTTTTGATGAAGTGCATATACCAATAAGAAATGAGAGTAATTTTCCAAAAATAGCAACATAATAGCGAATCCCACTAATACTCAAAATTGGATATGTCCAAAGATCGGAGTGGATTAATTCAAATGGCCGAGAAGCTATTGTAGTCGAATGCAAAATTGAAGTGTAGCCCCAATTCAAAAGTCGTATAAATCGAAGGAATGTTGTCTTTATTACAATGCAAGGTATTTGAAGAAATTAAAAACTTGAGATTTTCATTAATGGTGTAGCCAAGACGCTTGTGCCTAGGGTTGGAGAAAAACAGAGGTACTGTTTGTTGATTTATTGAGAGGACTTGAAACTGGGTAGAGATCTCCGTTGCTTTCATTAAGGAGAATAACTTTCTTGGTTTTGGGATCCTTGACAAGAAAACCATATGGATCAAACTCGACAGAGCAAAAAATATCTTTGGTAAAATGACGAACAAAGACGGGATTTTTGATAATGTTTGGGGTTACGGAAACAGATTTGAGGGGAAGAGGACGAGAATTTGAGAGAAGCTCTAGAGGCATTGACGGAATTCTTGATCCTTTTCCAACTACAACAGAGTTTCCATTGTCATGATTAAAACAGATTTGAGAGTACCTGACGAAGAGGCAAGATGTGATGTTGCACCAAAGTCCATGTACCAATCAGTGGCACAAGGATCAGAGAGAGTCATGGTGTTGAATGCTTCAGCAAGGTCAGATGTGGGCACATTTTCTGTGACATATTCTTGCTGGAAAGTCGTATTTGATGGTCGTGAGCTTATGAGACTATGAGAGTACGGGTGTGGGGGATAGTGACTCCGTGGTGGGTGTTGACAAGGCCACTGAGGAAAGGAGCCTGCCTAAAAGTTGTTGGCGGCCTAATTTAGAAAATTTGGGCCTTGCTGATAGTTTTGATGACCTCTGATGAGGAAATCAAGTTACCATCATCTAAGGAGCAAGGAATCATGAGAATTGGAGAAGGAAGCATGAAGCTGAGTAGAGCTAAGGAGCCATGTGAGCTGAGTTCAGCTCAAATGGAGGCCAAGACCAAACAGTCCAACTCAACCACCACTTGAGTCAATCAAAGCCCACTGACTGAGAGAGTCAGTCACAATTCCACCCCCACCTCTACCATCATTTCACCTTCCGCAAGCTTGGCATAGGAATCTCGTGATCATCAAGTGATCTCAGCATTGGAGTGATTCCATGCCTACATCAACCTCTGAAGCGGTTCCATTGTTGCATCGGTTTCCACGTCCATTGCTGGAACTTCAGTGAGGTTCGTGTTTTGGCTGAGCGGTGTTCACCGTTAGGGCAGTGGAAGAGGAAGAATGGTCAGCGTGATGAGCTACCGATTTGAGGGATTTCTTTAGAAGGGATTCTTCCATCTCGAGCATTGATTTCGCAGTCTCAAAACTGTAAAAAGTTTCACCATGTTCAATGAAGTTAATGATGTTATCAAAATGTTCATTCAATCCATTTAGAAGATACATGACGAAATTGCGATCGGAGTCAAGGGCGTCAACATTCGCAAGGAGATCGTTGACTTGATCTTTTGACTGTACTCTTGTATGGATAAGTCTCCAATCTCAATTTTGAGATGTTCATTGTTGAGGTGAAGCAGTTTTGCTTCTTTGTTGTTGCAAAATTGGTTTTTGAAACGAATCCAAACATCTCGTGCAGATCCACCAAGTTTGAAAAAAATTCGAAACCGCGGCTGAGCAACGTGCCATAGATCCAGAGTTTCACCAAGCCATCACTCTTGTACCATTGGAAACCTTTTCCATTTGTAGGGACTAGCGTGCCGTCGATGTGGCTAGAGACATCGAAAGGTGAAGCCACAGGTTTGAAAAAGCTCACACCAAGCATCTTAATTGTGATCAAAGGTAGTAGGGATGTGGGATTTGATGTTGGTAACACTGAACGCTCGATAGAGATTAGCGATTGGTGCAGCCATGACAGAAGAGAACGAATAGAATATGATGAAGAAGAAAAGAAAATTAAGAGTTTTCTAGCCATTAATCTTGACAAATCATCAATCTTGGATTCGGGAGCATCGACCACTTCTAGGCTGGATTCAAGAATGTGTGGCTCTGGATCTGATACCATGTAAATATCTGTATCTGTATCTAACTTAAATAGATTGAAGCTATTACATAGGAATATATACATGAGACACTGCTATTTACAGGAGATATCAAGAGATGTGATTTATATGAAGATGATACCATATGATCAACAACATTGTGGTAGTTAAAGGCAGAATATTTGTCTTCTATTAGAATTAACTCTTAAGTTTAAAAAAATGGTAATTGAGTTTACTCAATTTAGTGTTAAAATGCTTATATATATGTATATATATAGTTTTTTTTGTTCGACCTAATACGTATTTTATTAATTTAATTGAGAGGTTACATAATCCTTATACAAGCTTGGAGAACTTAGGTAAATTAATCATGCTTAATCAAAATACTGAATTAGAGGGCCCTGTTTTTGCTAGACAATGTGCCGGTTCATTGAAACATCGTTCGGTATAGAGAAGCTGATTATCTTAGAGTAAAGAGCATCGACTTACAGGTTGGTTCGGTTGGGTTCGGGGTTTAGAGGGGATTGAGAGAGAACCCCGGGCTAGTTCGGGGTCTAGTCGCTCCATCACCCCCCTGCGCTTCGAGGTCTTCTCTCCTATATATACCAACCGAACCTGCCTCTTCTTCTAGATCTCCAGATCTTCCGTCCTCCTTCTTGTACCGAAATCTTCCTTTTTTTCTTCTGGTCCATTTAAGGAAGTTTTCCTCTCTTCCTTCGATATGTTGATCTTCCCTCTTCTTGCACGCGATCCAGGAATCTTCCGTTTTCTCCATCCAGATTTCGTCAAACTGGGCCGACGACTTATCTCTGAAGGGCTTACCCAAAGGTGCAAAGCCCGTCTCTAACAATAAGTCCCCCCCCACAGTTCGTCGCCACTACGATCTACTGAGTTCGGCGGACTTTATGCTAAATATGCTCGTCAGAGATCTGTCTTCGCTCTGCCCCTTTACACACTAATGGGAAATACACGTGTCACCCTACTTTAGCAATGATGGCGCTTGTTCACCACGCGGCGCGTCGGCACATTTTCTACTCGAAACGTATCATCGTAGCTTTCCTAGGGTTTTTAGGGCGGCGGAAAACGCAGAGTCGCCTCGATTAGATAACAGACGTGGGCTTTTCATCATTGCCTCGATTTGACGCAAATTGCGACTTTCCTATAAAATCCCCTCCTTTTCTTCTTAATAATTTTATCACCCGCTTTAATTTCTTCAGTAAATCGTCCAGCGCTTGCTCTTCTTCCCCTTTCGCGAGGTAGATTTCTTCTCTCCTTTCCTTCTTTCGCTTTTTCCTGCTCTTGTCGTTTCTTTTTCAAAACCCCATGTCTCGATTCGACTCGCACACCATGGATAAGGGCGTTTCAGCGTATCCATCTGATACTGAATCTGATTCGTCGGTTCCACCGTTGGCGCGTCGCTCCTCCTCCGTAGCGGCGAGACCTTCGGGCTCCCCCGCTACTCAATCCGCCAGACAACGTGCCCCGCCAGCGACCCAATCGGGTGGATCTTACAGACACCCTTTATCCAGGAGGTCGGCGTCCATATTCTTCCCGAAGCCAACCCGCCCGCTTTCGAATCCTGCCGAGAATAAGTCGGAGAGGAAGCAGCCGAGGGTTTCGAGGATGACTCTATTCTCGATCCTTTCGACAGGTCGTCCGAATACCTATCCAGGAAGAAAGGAGAACCGAAACCTTTTCGCTTTGCCGATAACCCTTGTAACGTTTTCCTGAGCAAATCAACGATAGACTCGCTCAAGTTTCTCCGGGAGCTTTGCCGTGTCGACCCGAAAGTTGTTTTCCTAATTCCTGGACCGGACGAACGACCATGGGACGCGCCGCCGGGTTTTTTCTGCCTCTTCGAATGCTTCTTCCTGGAGAGTCACCTGTGGTTCCCGATCCCGCGCATCTCTTAGAGTACTGCGACAAGAGGGAGATCTCCCCATCCCAACTAACTCACGCCTCTGTCCGCCATATGGTTGGCCTCTCCGTTTTAGCTGCGGGGAACGGGCTTGATTTTGACTGCTGTCACTTCGAAGAGATGTCGACGATAAAAACTCCTGGTCGCAATAGCCCAAGTCCGGGGTCCTTCTACACCAGTATGCGCGCCCGATTCAATATTATCTCCTGCGAGGTGAAGAGCAAAGTGTTCGATTGGCGTGAACGCTACTTCTTTATCAAGAATGAAGAACATTCGATCTTGGACTCAGGACTTCCTCTACGCGTCAGATGGGCCAAATCCTTTGGTAGCCCAGAAGCATCGCCTTTGATCCCGATATTGTTACCTTTTGGTTACTCTAACATATGTTCCTTGACTGTTCTTTTGCAGTTAGACCGACGTTTTCCGAACAGCGGCCTCTCTCTTTCTACGACGAGGTCAAGAAATTTTCTCTGATTGTCCATCACACTTGGGCCAACGTGACGTTGAAAAGAGTTCGTCGGGCAGTCGGTGAGTCTACCCTTCTACGCTAGCTTTCGTGTGTCGCACCGTGATTAATAATTTTATTTTGCAGGATCAGCGCGCAAGTCTTCATCTCCTGTTCCAACGATGGGTCTCAAGAAAAGAGACTTCCGAAGCTACTCCAGTGCTTTAGGCGGTACCCTGGATTTATCTAGCCCGGGATCTTCATCTCGCCGGCCTGAGTCTCAGGTGGGCAACCAAAGCGTTCCTCCGGCAGCTGCTCCCACCGAGGTTATGGAGCAAGTCGTTGAGCCACCGGTGGATCTAGTTCGGGAACCTGAGGAGGTTAACGTTCCTGAATCGATGCCGAGCTCCGAGTAGCCCCCTTTGGGAGGAAAAGAGACTAACCCCGAGCCCGCTACTGGGGATCGTTCCAGCGCTCCTCTGGCCCCACTGGCTGCCTCCTCGGCTAAAGAGCGAACCTCTGGCGATGGAGACAGGTCGGCTAAACATCCTCGTCTCGATAGGACCTCAAAGCCGAATCCTCATTGGTTCAATTTTCACTACAACGGGAACAACCCGTTGACGAGCGATGAGGGCGCCTGTGCCAATCTCCTCTGGTGTTATAGGTCCAAACCCTGCGATCCACCGGGGCCGAACACCCTCATCCATTGTGAGGCTTTCTTCAAATTCGCTCAAGCGCAAGCTCGGGTAAATCTGAAGTTTCATACTCGGCTTTAAATTTGACTCTCCTTCCCCCTGACTTCTTAGCTATGTTTATCAGGTGAATAATGCGGCCACCTATCTGACGGGACTTTACGACAAGTCCTTAAAGAGATGCCACAGGAACGAAGTGGATTCCTCCAATCGTATCGCCGAATTGGAGAAGGAGAAGAAGGAGCTTGAAAGGGAGAAGAAGGACTTAGCGCGTGCTGGCGCGAAAGCGATGGAGCTCGTTACTAAGGCTCGGTCCGATCTCGACCAAGTCAAGGAGGAGAAGTTGGCTGAGATCAGCAAAAACACCAAGCTTCAAGAGAAGTTCATGCTCGAAACGGCGAGGCTCCGTCGCTCTAGGATGGATTGGGGTAAAAAGGAGGCTGAACGAGCTCGTAACGAGGTCGTCAGCAAATTCTCGGAGCTTCTCGAGAAGATGAAGAACTACGTGGCCCAGTGTAGCGAGGTGGTACCCCTCGTCAGCAAACAGAAGAGGGTACCTTCTACCTTGGCCCAGGTTGAGGGTACCCTCTCCTGTTTGGAGGTTTTGGAAGGGAGGGGTATGTCTTTCCCTCCTGATGTCTTCGAGACTCTCCGAGCTGGTCGAGAAAAATGGTCGAAGGCGGCTGATGAGATCGACGAGATAACTTTTTTTGAGGGCGAGTTTGTCTTTTCGGCGGTCGTTCCTCCTCGTACCGACCTTCCTTCTGACCTTCCTGCCGACCCTCCTATTGCTCCTCCTGCTGATCGTCCTGCTGATCCTCCTGTTGCTCCTCATGCTGATCCTCTTGTTGAGACTGGGGACCTTGGATCAGCGGCTACGGATGATGGGGCGGGCCTAAGCGCGCCTGTGGAGAACGAAGATGAGCGCGGCAAGACCGGCTATCGTGATTTCTCCCCTTTTTTTTCCTTTTTTTTTATCTTTTCATGTAATAGCTCAACGAGGATGGGTTTGTGTCCTCGTCGCTTCCTTTATTAATACGACCTTGCTTCTTTTGCTAAATCAAATTGTTGTTTATGCCAATTTCAATCCTTCGATTTTCTGGGCTTAGGTACGATTCATCGTCGAATTGTTAAGTTGTTATGCCAATCTCAATCCTTTGATTTTCTGGGCTTTGATGTTACTCGCGATCCAGTTGATCTTAAATGGATTGTCGAGTCGTTATGCCTGTTTCAGTCCTTTGACTTTCTGGGCTTTTAATCGAATTCGATTTACTTTATCTTCGAGGTCGTCGTGCCGGCTTCGCTCCTGAACGTCCCGGGCTTTCATAATCTTAGGTGTGAGTCGGAACTCGGCTTATCCTTTTTTATTGGGACGCGTGATTCGGCCGTTTGGCCGGAACGCCGTTGTTCGATCATTAAACTTAGTAAAAATAAAATTTTATTAAGTTACAGCTGGACCTTTAAATTTTTTTTTTTTGGGCTCTTAGTAGTAGTAACGTTTGAGGTGTGCGGAGTTCCAAGAGCGCGGCACGGGTGTTCCGGTCATGGTCGCAAACTCGAAGACTCCTAGTTTGACGATCTTCTTGATGGTATAAGGTCCCTCCCATCCGGCGCCGAGCTTCCCAGCTCGGTACTCTTTCGTATTCTCGAAGACCCTTCGTAGGACGAGGTCGCCTTTATCAAAATGTCTATTTCGCACCTTCTTGTTGTAATAGCGAGCTGCTTGCTGTTGGTAATTCTGCATGCGAAGGAGAGCTTGATCTCGAATCTTTTGAGACGTCGCAGCGTGGCTACATTGGCCTCTGCCGGGACCATTGCTTCGCAACCGTAGGCGAGTGAGAAAGGCATTTTACCGGTCGCGCTTCGGGGTGTCGTTCGATGCGACCAGAGTACTCCATCCAACTCGTCGGCCCAGGCTCCCTTCTTCTTCTCCAACCGCTTCTTAAGTCCGTCGATGATAGTTTTGTTCGTTGCCTCGGCCTGTCCGATTCCTTGAGGATATCGTGGTGTAGATTTGCTCAGGCAAAGTTTCCAGCGTTCGCAGAAGCCTTCGAATAAGTGCGAGGTGAATTGAGAACCATTATCTGTGACGGTCTCATAAGGGAGCTCGTGGCGGCAAATGATGTATTTCCAAATGAAGTTTTGGACTTCCTTATCTTGGATTCGGATAAAAGTCTTTGCTTCGACCCACTTGGTGAAGTAGTCGGTCATGATGAGGAGGTACTTGCGTTGACTAGAAGTGGGCAATGGTCCAACGATATCCATGGCCCATCGCATGAATGGATAGGGCGGCGTAGCAGTTCTGTTGGCGCGTGTCGCTGGCACTTCTCACACCGTGTTGCGTGCTTTTCGCAATCTGTTACCATTGTTGGCCAATAGAAACCGTGCTTCCTGATTTTGAGGGCAACAGCTCGTCCTCCCGAATGATTTCTTCCAGCGCCCTCATGGGTCTCAGCTATAACGCGTCGTACCTCGTCGCCATGGATGCAGGTGAGCAGGACACCTGCCGCGTTCCATCTGGAAAGCTCACCGTCAATAAGGGTGTAGCTGCTGCGCGGGCTCGAAGTCGACGGGCTTCCCATCTATCTGCCGGGGCTTCTCCATCGGAGATGTATGTCCTGATTTCTTTTCTCCAATCTTCGGACGGTTGATCATCGCCGAGCTCCAAGGGGTCGTCGATCTCATCTTCTTGGTAGGTAACCGTGCAGACGTGCGGCGGTAAGTCGATGCTAGATACAGCGACGGCCTGCATCGGAATATGGCGTCGTAGATCGGTGTCCTTAGCTGACCTTAGTGCGGCGAGAGCGTCGGCTGCAGTGTTTTCCTCGCGTGGGATCTTTGTCAAGGAGAAACTCGAGAATGTCTCGGCAAGATGCTTGACGATCTTGAGGTATTTCTCCATTCGTTCCTCCTTTGTTGCGTACTCGCCACTGAATTGGCTTGCAAAGAGCTGGGAGTCGCAGTGTGCGCGCACGTGTTTCACCCCGATTCTCTTGGCGAAACGGAGACCGGCGATCAGGGCTTCGAATTCTGCCTCGTTATTAGATGCCTGGAAATTGAGACGGAAGGACTGCTCGAGCACTTCTCCTGTAGGTGAAACGAGTTGTATACCAATCCCTGCGCCCTCCTTTGATGAGGCCCCGTCGACATGGAGAACCCTGATGTCAATCGGCGCTGGATTATCGTCGACGAGTTCAGGTGGTAGTTCGACGAAGAAGTCGGCCAAAACTTGCGATTTAGCGCTCGTTCGGTTCTTATATTCGATCTCATATTCGGAGAGCTCCACTGCCCATTTTGCCATACGTCCGGACTGACTGGGGCTGTGGAGGATAGTTCGGAACGGTTGACTTGTCAGCACGGTGATAGAATGTGATTGGAAGTATGGTCGCAATTTACGAGAAGCTATGACAACTGAGAGTGCGAGCTTCTCGAGTACGGGGTATCTCGCTTCTGCCCCGTCCAGAGTTTTACTTGTATAGAAGATCGGCTTCTGCTCTCCCCGATCTTCTCGTACCAAGACTACGCTAATCGCCGTGCTTGAGACCGCTATGTAGAGGTATAGCGTCTCGCCGATCTCAGACTTGGCGAGGATTGGAGGTGTGCTAAGGTAAGCTTTCAGTTGCTGGAACGCTTCCTCGCATTTTTAATCCCAGTTGAAATGCTTGTTCCCGCGAAGGAGTCGCTATTTTCTCTTAGGCGAACAACGCGGCCACTTATTTGACGGGACGAGAACGAGGTGGATTCTTCAAACCGCATCATCGAGTTGGAGAAAGAGAAGAAGGAGCTCGAGAGGGAGAAAAAGGACTTGGTGCGCGATGGCGCAAAGGCGATGGAGCTTGTGAAGAAGGCTCGGACCGATCTTGACCAGGTCAAGGAGGAAAAACTGGCGGAGATCAGTAAGAACACCAAATTCCAGGGGAAGTTTGCGCTGGAAACCACGAGGCTTCGTCGTTCTCGAACAGATTGGGGAAAAAAGGAGGCTGAGCGGGCTCGTGATGAGGTTGTTGCCAAATTTTCGGGGCTTCTTGAGAAGATGAGGAAGTACGTGACCCAGCATAGCGAGGTGGAGAACGTCATTTCCACTTTGGCTCAGGTCCAAGGTACTCTCTCCTGCTTGGAGGTTTTGGAGGGAAGAGGTTTAACTTTTCCTCATGACGTTCTCGTGACCCTCCGTGCTGACCAAGAGAAATGGTCGAAAGTAGCTAAGGAAAACGATGAGATTTCTTTCTCCGAGGGCGAGCTTGATCGTTCGGCAGTCGTTCCTCCGATCGATCCTCGAATCGAACCCTCCTGTTTACCTTCCCGTTGATCCTCCTATCGTTCCTTTCGCTGATCCTCCTGTTGAGACTGAGGATATCGGATCGATGGCTCAGAATGAGGAGACAGGCCTGAACGCGCCTGTGGAGACTGAAGATGAGCGCGGCCAAGACCGGCTATCGTGATGTCTCCCCATTTTCTTTCATTAGTTTTTTCTTTCTTTATTTTCCATGTAATAGAACGGATTTGTGTTCTCGTCGCCCCCTCTTATCAATGCAATTTATGTTATCGCACGTTACAACTCTTTCTTGATTCCCTATCTTTAGAATCCATGAATTGTAATAGTCTGAATTGCTAACTTGTTATGCCAATTTCAATCCTTTGATTTTCTCGGCTTGGATATGACTCATGGTTCAGTTGATCTTAACCGAACCATTAATTCGTTATGCCAATCTTAATCCTTTCATTTTCTGGGCTTATGTCGTTTACTAGGACGATCTTCAAGATCGTCGTGCCGGCTTCGCTCCTGAAGGTTCTGCGCTTTTAACAATCTTAGGTGCAAGTCGGAACCCGGCTTACCCTGTTTAAGAGTCTCGGATCGAAGACGATTACGCGATCTAAAACTCGACTTATGTTGTCTCGTCTGATCCTCGACTAATTGGACCAAGTGCTCAGAGTGCGTAATTCAGTCATTTGACAAGAACGCTGACGTTCGTTCATTGGACTTAATGAAAATAAGATTTTTTTTGACTACCTAGCGTTTGAGATGTGCGGAGTTCCAAGAGCGCGGTACGGGCTCTCCAGCCATGGTCATGAGCTCGAAGACACCTGGTTTGACAATCTTTGTGATGACGTAAGGTCCCTCCCAACTAGCGCCGAGCTTACCGGCTCGGTATTCCTTTGTATTTTTGAAGACCTTTCGTAGGATGAGATCTCCTTCGTCAAAGTGCCTGTTGCGGACCTTTTTGTTGTAGTAGCGGGCTGCTTGCTGTTGATAAATCTGCATTCGGAGGAGAGCTTGGTTTTAGTTTCTTCGAGGGAGTCGAGCTGATCGACTAACATTGCGTTGTTAACTTCCTCGTGTAGAGGTGCGTTAAGACGTCGCAACGTGGCTACGTTGAGTTGTGCCGGGACCATTGTTTCACAGCCATAGCCGAGCAAGAAAATGTGTCTTACTGATTGCGCTTCGAAGTGTTGTTCGGTGCGACCATAGTAATCCATCTAGCTCGTCGGCCCAGACCCCTTTTTTTTTCCAAACGCTTCTTGAGTCCGTCGACGATGGTTTTATTTGTTGCTTCGGCTTGCCCGTTGCCTTGAGGGTATCGTGGTGTGGATTTACTCAGGCGAATTTTCGAACGCTCACAGAAGCCTTTAAACAAGAGCGAGGTGAATTGTGACTCATTATCGGTGACGATCTCGTAAGGAAGACCGTGGCGACAGATAATGTATTTCCATACGAAGTTCTGGACTTCCTTATCTTGGATTCGGACTAAAGCCTTTGCCTCGACCCATTTGGTGAAATAATCGGTCATAACGAGGAGATACTTGCGCTGATTAGATGCTGGTAATGGCCCAACGAATGGGTAAGGTCGTGTTGCCGTTCTCAATAGCTCGGTGGACGCGTGAATCATTGGCGCGTGTCGTTGGCATTTCTCGCATCGGGTACCGTGCTTTTCATAGTATTTTTTCATCGTCGGCCAATAGAAACCGTGCTTTTTGATTTTAAGGGCGAGAGCTCATCCCCATGAATGGTTTCCTCCAGCGCCCTGGTGGGTTTCTGCTATGACACGTCTTACTTCGTCGCCGTGAATGCAAGTGAGAAGGACTCCTGCTGCATTCCATCTGATGAGCCCGCCGTCGATGAGAGTGTAATGTGCTGCACGGACTCTTAGTGGACGTGCTTCCCATTTATCTGTTGGGATGTCCCCGTTGGTGATGTACGCTCTGATCTATCTTCTCCAGTCCTCAGGCGGTTGATCATCGCCAATCTCCATGGCGTCGTTGACCTCGTCTTCTTTATAAGTTATCGCACAGACATGTGGTGGTAGATCGATGCTGGGTACGGTGATATTTTTCATCGGGATATGGCATCGCAAATCAGCGTCTTTGCAGATCCCAAAGCGGCGAGGGCGTCGGCCGCGGAATTTTCCTCTCGCGGAATCTTCGTCAAAGGGAAACTTGAGAATGTTTCGGCGAGATGTTTGACGATTTTGAGATACTTCTCCATCCGTTCCTCCTTCGTTGCGTACTCGCCACTGAATTGGCTTGCGACGAGCTGGGAATTGCAATATGCATGCACGTGTTTTGTTCTGATTCCTTTGGCGAAGCGGAGGCCAACACTCAGGGCTTCATACTCTGCCTCGTTGTTGGACGCTTGGAAATCGAGGCGGAATGATTGCTCGAGTATTTCGCCGGTGGGTGATTCGAGTTGGATGCCGATCCCTGCGCCCTCTTTTGATGGTGCTACGTCGACATGGAGATTCCAGGCGTCGATTGGTGCTGGGTATCTGCTTACTAGCTCGTGTAGGAGTTCGACGAGGAAATCGGCTAGGACCTGGGATTTGGCGCTCGTTCGGTTCTTATACTCGATGTTATACTCAAAGAGTTCGATTGCCCTCTTTGCCATGCGTCTTGACTGACTAGGACTATGTAGGATAGTTCGGAGTGGTTGGCTGGTCAGCACGGCGATGGAGTGTGATTGGAAGTATGGTCGTAATTTGTGAGAAGCCACGACGACGGAGAGAGCCAGTTTCTCGAGTATGGGGTAGAAGATCGGCTTCTATTCTCCTCGGTCTTCTCGTACCAACACTCCGCTGATGGCCGCGCTGGACCCTGCTATGTAAAGGTATAACGTCTCGCCGATCTCGAGCTTGGCGAAAATTGGTGGAGTGCTGAGATAAGCTTTTAATTGCTGGAACGCCTCCTCTCATTTCTCGTCCCATTCAAAGTGCTTGTTCCCATGGAGAAGCTGGTAGAAGGGCAAACATCGATAGGTTGACCGCTATATGAATCGATTTAGGGCGGCTGTCCTTCTAGTGAGACGTTGGACTTCTTTGGTGTTTTTTGGCGATGGGAGCTCGGTGATAGCAGAGATCTGCTTGGGGTTTGCTTCGATCCCTCTTTGGGTGACGAGATAGCCGAAGAATTCTCCTAATGTCACGCCGAATGTATATTTGGCCGGGTTGAGCTTCATCTCGTATTCATTGAGGATATCAAAGCATTCTCATAGGTGGCTTATGTGACCTTTAGCTACGAGGGATTTGACAAGCATGTCGTTGATCGGCGCCGATTCCCATTGTTCGCTCTGGATGCAGCTCGTCGATTTGAGCTTGCTCGATCAGGTCGCACTTTGGTTGTTCATGATGGATGGTCCTGGGATCGATGGCATCTTGGTTGTCGATCAAACAGGTCGACCTTTTGCAGAGCTTCTTTTCGCTGATAAAACATGATCGGGATGATTGCTGGCTTCCCCGAATGGTATAGCTTCCGGCTGGCGTTGGGAATTTAATGAACTGATGATAAGTTGATGCCACCGCATTCATTTCATGGATCCAGGGGGTTTCTAAGATCGCGTTATAAATTGCGGGCTTATCAATCACGTCGAACTTGGTCCATTTAGTTACGCCACCGGCTTGGACTGGTAGTTTTATCGTCCCCAAAGTTGTTGACGATTCGCTAGTGAACCCCGTGAGCACTTTCGTTGCCGGCTTGATGAGTTCTTCGTTGATATCCATTTTTCGTAAGGTATCTCGGAAAATTAAGTCGACGGTGCTGCCAGTGTTGACGAGGATTCGGCTGATGTCATCGCTGCCAATCGTTAACTCAACGACCAGGGGATCATTATGCGGATGATCCAGTCTGATGGCATCAGCGTCGGTAAATGCTAGCGCTTGTCATCTTTGGGCCGTAGTCATCTTTGGGCCGTAGTCGCTTGTCGCTCATACTTGCGTATCGATCGTACCAAGTCATTACATGACTGGAGGCCTCCCATGATCATGTTGATCCTTCGCCTTGCCGGATTCTGCGCTGGTTGCTCGGTTTCCATGTCATGTTTGTTGTTTTCTTCGATCTGAGCTTGAGCGTTATTTCTTGCTAGATCGGTTTGCTGATTCCTTCGATCAGCTTGGGCAGTAGGGCCTCGATCTGATTGAGGATTATATGCTCTGGCCCGATCTCCTATTGACACTTTTCCCTTCTTATACTTCCTCATAAGGATATCTTGGAGATGTCTGCATTCGGCGGTGTTGTGCCCCGATCGCTTGTGGAAATAACAAAATGCTTGCGGGTTATCTTGCTCTGGCTCCCGGATATACTTATTCCAGTTCGCAGGTCGTCCGACCTAATAGTTGGCGCCTTTCTTTGCCTTGTCGTCTCGATCATAATGATAGCGCGGCTCGTAGTACTCCTCTTTTGGTTTTTCCTTGGTGGCTCATGTTTTCGGCTTCTCTAATTTCCGGGCTGCCTCTAGGTCTTCGTCTTCTATCTCGATGTAATCAACAGCTCGATGAAGTGCATCTTCTAGCGTCCTTTGCTTAGAGAGCTTTAGATCGCGTTTGGAATCGCTCTTTTGCAGTTGGCCAGCTCGAAGGGCTACAAGGGCTATGTCGTCGGCGACATCTATGGGAGATACTATCGATCGGAATCGATCGATATAACTCCGGAGGGTTTCTCTTTCCTCTTGTACGCAAGACTAAAGGTCGGCGCTTGAGGCTCCTTAGACGATGAACATGGAGTAGTGCTTTAAGAAAACAGTTGACAGGTCTTTAAAGCTCGAGATCGAATTCGGCTTCAGCCGGGAAAACCAGTTTAGAGCCGCTCCAGTGACGGTTTCGACGAAGTACTGGCTGTAATTTGCGTCGTGCTCTTTGGCCGAGAATTGCGCTCTTGCCATCGAGATGCCGAAGGCTGTCAAGTGACATTGTGGATCCGAATTTCCGGCGAAGCTTGGTGGGGATCTCATCTTTCCGAGATCGCGTAGTGGGATGGTGGTTGAGTTTGTTGAGTTTGTTCGAGAACTCGTTCGATCTCCGGTGCTGAGCTTATCGCTTGGTGGACCTGCGAACCGATGTCGTTTACTCGGCGGCGCATTCTTTTCAGCTCGGCATCATTTGATGGCGCCTGATCGGTCTCCGGGAACGTCTGTACTGGGGCGTTGCCTGAGCTTCTGTCCGAAGAGGCTGTGTCGCTTGAGGTTCCGTTCGCCTCCCGGATGCTTTTGGATTCGTGCTAGGTGACGGGCTGAACAGATTTGCTATCATGTTGCTCCGATTTTGTTGTACGGTCTGGCTTGGCTCCCCTTGGCGTGGTGCGTGACATGGGTTTGTGGATAGCTCCGTCATGTAGCGGAGATCGTTCAGCTGGTCCCGGCATATCGTTTGCTGGGCTTGGAGGCCGTCTAGGTGCTCGTGTATTCCCCTGCTTAGGTGTTCCATCATGCTGTGCATCAGATCCGTCGGATTGATCGCCGGTGTTGGTGTTTGCGGAGCGGTTACTTCCGTGTTGTTGAGTGACTCCGAGTTTTGGCCGTCTATTTGGTTTGGATGGCCGACGGTTGACGTTAGTGTCTCCATTTGGTCGGGCTGTTCGTGACCTGAGTTTTGCAAGGTTGTCATCTGAAAACTTCTTTTTTAGAGTTTTTCTCCCTGTTCCCCACAGACGGCGCCAATTGTTGATCAGGAACCCCACAACTTAATCTTGACGTGGGTAACTGGTGGATTTAGGGAAAAACTCTTTATTGGATGGAAGTTAAAAGATAATACAATGATTTTATTCTCAGATCATCGAAATGACGCCGATCTGTTCTTAGTATGACGGTTGAACTTGTGGACAAAGGAGGACGGTGGAATCTCCTTGCGTATGTAATTTTCCTAGTTTTCTTGTCTAACAATTGCCTGGACCACCGAAAATAGTCGTGGGCATGGGGTGTTTGGGCTAGCCATTGGAGCCCAAAGTGCGGCCAATGCCTGTTGGGCAACAAGGTCACCCGTTGGGTTTGCGGTAGATGTTGGCCGACCTTCCTTGCGTTGATTGATTGTGTTTTGATGCGGGAAAGTGCATATCTTCTTAAACGTTCTGGAACAGTCTTAAAAGTTTGAAATCTATACATCTTCACATCTCTCGATGAAGTTTGATATGGATGGAAGGTCATTGATATGATTTAAATTTTGGTTGAATGAAGACCACATCATATATCGCTGTCTTGATGCAAAAGTTTTGTATCTCGCCGTCATGATTTCTTTGACTGTGAAGTCAAAATTCGGTTAACGTGTCTCGTTTTCATTCCTAAGAACTTTAACATTACGGATGGCTTGTTTGGTTCTCCGGACCATCTTAGCTATGTCTTTCTCACTTGTGTCTCCAAGCTTTAGAGG
Organism: Schrenkiella parvula; assembly: GCA_000218505.1. Classification (NCBI taxonomy): domain Eukaryota; kingdom Viridiplantae; phylum Streptophyta; class Magnoliopsida; order Brassicales; family Brassicaceae; genus Schrenkiella; species Schrenkiella parvula. The sequence goes on along the minus strand of CM001192.1, from coordinate 6,584,739 downwards.
AATGGGGATTTTGACCTTTGAGAATGGCCTTCAATAGAATTGATCAATCCTTGGTGTCTTGATCCCTTTTGGTTCTCCCCTGCTTGTCACCTCTCCATCATCTTTTGTTAAGGTTGAATGATTTACCTTAGACATGCTTGTTTGATTTGGAGAATTAGGAAGGGTTGGGTATAAATTCTTGTGGTTCACATACAAGAACAAGAAATTGTTGTTGGCGTGATTGATGATGGCGTTAATGGTAGCTCGAAAGGGTCGACCGAAGGTCAATGGTTAGTGGGAGCTGTCTTGGTTCCGATAAGAAGGCGGAGATCATTGATGTCTCCTTCAGTTCTATTTTGAGAGTAATCTCCAAATATTAAGGTCATGGAAGATGGAGCATACATTTTAAATCCTAACTTTTCAACACAATCTCTTGACACAATGTTGACATTGGCTCGAGGTTACAGAAACAGTATTTAATTTGGTCAACATGAATTTCTACCTTCTTCAATCTCTTGATGACGTTTTGGTGTCTCAAATAGAGAAGGTTAAGCTTTCTTGGACTTCCTCTTAGTGGTTCATATAGCAGAATGAAAACTGAACCTTCCTTTTCTAGAGGCTCACGTTTTGGGGCTTCAATTCTTAGAATTGTGGAGATCGCTTTACAATAGGGTTTTGGTTTTTGTTCTACCTTTCCTGGTAAGACTCTTATTTGTCTCTTAACAGCTTCAGCGGTTTGAGCAACATGCATGTCCAAGTTTTTGACATGGATAGATAAAGATCCAAATTTCCCATTAAAATCGTTGTACATACAATCCACTTTGATGTTGAGATCCTTGGCAGATTTTTGTTGAGAAATGAGCATTTGTTGCATCATTATTTACAAGCGTGTCTTCTCGTGATGCGTAAGAAATAGTAGGTGCAGCTCGAGGTTCTCCTTGTTGAGTGTTCAAAGGTGCGGACTGCGAGTTAAATGAATTACTCGGTTGGAAGTTTTTATTGCTTCCATAGTTCACGTTTTGAAAATTGTTTTGAAAAGGCTTTGCTTGTTGCAGATAGAATTGGTCTCGGGGTTCTCCATGTATGGGTTCTGGTAAGACAGAATGTTCACATTTCAGAACTTGTTGTTGAATCCGTTCTTGCAATTTGGGTTTTGGTAAAAAACCATGAGGTCCTACAAAACTTACTTATTGTTTTTTAGAGTATGAACTGCTGGCTTTGGTCTATTGATTAAAGTCTTTTTATGCCCCCCACATGCATTCATCAAACGATTATTACTTTTGAAAAGTTGACTCATCATCTTTGTAGAAATCACCGGATCGCAAAACTTTTGTTATATTTGGAGATATCTCAATGAACTCTAACCATTTAGCATGTATCCTGTTAAGTGATCCCTTAAGTGCTTGAGAGTTTCATGAACCATGTGAATTATGAAGTCCTTAGACAACAAGTAGTGTTGCCATGTCTCGAAAGCTCTAACCAATGCGTACAACTTCTTGTTGTAGGTAGGGTAGTTATAAGTAGCTCCACTCAACTTCTCACTAAAGAAGGCCACTGGTATCTTCCTTTGATGTAGTACAACTCAAATCTGCAAACCAGACGTATGACATTCTAGCTCAAACATTACTTCACAATCTGGCAAAGGTAAGGCTGCTGCTTGTGTTTGCTGGTCGTACAGTGTGTTGAATGCTTCTTCTTGGGCTGACCCCCATAAGAAAGGCATGTCGTTCTTGATTACAGAAGTAAGTGGTGCAGCTAATGTGGTAAAGTCTCTGGCGAATTTTCTGTAGAAGCTTGCTAGACCATGAAAACTCTTAATATGTCTAATTGTTGTTGTAGTCCAATCTTGAATGGCTTTGATCTTCTCTTCATGAACCTCTAAGTCTTGTCTACTAACAACAAATCCTAAAATAACAAGTTGATCAGTACATAAGGTGCACTTCTTTAGATTAGCATATAGGCCTTCCTTTTAAATTGTTTGCAATACAAGCTCTAAGTGTTCAAGATGATCAGATAAGCATTTTCTGTATATAACTATGTCATTAAAATAAACAAGAACAAATTTACTTATAAAAGAATTTAGAACTTGGTTCATTAAATGCATAAAGGTGCTTGGCGCATGAGATCCCCTTTTGAAAAGATGGTTACTCCACTTAAATCATCTATACGTGGGATAGGATGCATGTATTTGATGGTGATATTGTTGATTGCACAACTGTCCTCCATGTCCCATCTTTCTTGGGAACTAGTAAAACCGGTACATCAAACATACTGAGGCTCTCTCTGATGTAGCCTTTAGACATAAGCCCTTGAAGTTTTTTCTCTAGCTCCTTAGTCTCTTTTGGGTTCATCCTATAAGCTGGTTTGTTTGGTGTTCTATGCCTCTGATTGGTGGCAACCCAGCTAGTATCTCCATGTCTAGTTAAAACTTGTAAGTACTTCAGCGTGTACCTCAACCTCTTTGAATCTTCAACTTAGATACTCTTTGAAAATCATTAGCAGTACAGTGCATTCGACACTTATGGTTTTATAAATTGCTCTAGAGTTTAAATAAATACTAGTCTTAGTTACCTTAGCCTCCTTGTTTATCCTTATTTGTAATTCATGGACTTCCAATGTGGTAAGAGATGTAAGGTTGTGTTTACTGTCCTTTTAGGTGAATGAATAGTAACTGGTGCAGCCATTATAGCATGTGGATCAATCTAACCCAGGACCTACCAAGTAATATATGTCATGCTTGCATAGGGACCACCATCTATTACCAAGTTACATACCTTGTCTTTGATAGTGCAACGAGTGTGGAAGAGATTCTCTCTTTGAACCTTCTTCTGGATGGATGATAACACTAAGTACCCTCCTTGTTACAAGTAACTCGCCAACATCAAGTTACTCAAAATCTTCCCCTTCGTCAATTGGTTCAACTTCTTGCTCATCTTGAGACTCATAGTCTTTACTAGGTTTGAGAATCATTATTTTTTTGTTTAGCCACTCTCTCAACTTGTGATTGTTGCCTGGAAACTTAAAAAAGGTAAGTCATGAGTCCTTTTTGTACTTTTAGGGAACTTACCTTGATCCGGTCGTGTGAACTTAGGAGTCCCGGTCTTCTTAACCTTACACCGAGAATACTTTCTCCACAGCTTTCCCTTTGTCCAAAGGTTTGGAGATACTTTCAGCCCACAATAGAGATGATATGTTGCGGTTGTTGAGGGAAGTCTTGTGCTTGATCTGCTGCTCTACTTAGACAACAAGGCGCAAACAACTCTTGTAGACCACTATACTGAGCTCTCTCCACCTTTCTTTCAATTCTTTCTTGTAATCCTTATATGAATTGAGCCATCAATGTTTTGTCGGACTCTTCAAGCCCCAATGAATTCATAAGCTTCTCAAACTCTTCAAAGTACTTGTCTACACTTCTCGTTCCCTGTAACAACTTACAAAAAAAATTTTTTAAGTCTCGATGTTAATGTTTAGGAATATTCCTAAACCGTAGAAGATATTTCATGTCACACCATGTAATAACATGTCCAAAATGTTGCCTCCTCTTCTTGGCCACGTTTCTATTCCACCATGCGAGTGCATTCTCCGTGAGTTGTGCAGCTGCCACAGCTACTTTCTTGCATTTTCCATACCCATAACTCTAAAAAATGTACTCAAGGTGTTCTCCCAGTCCATGTAAGCTTCATGGGCAGAATTTTCTGCAAATGTAAGAGGAGCAAGTTTAATATAATTTTTTTGTTTCTTTGCCTTAGCTATCTTGCTCTGTTTCCCGAAGAGGGTATCGTTTCCTTTCTTGTTGATGTAGGAGTGGGTCTGGTGGATCATTCTCTAATCCAGACATGTCATCTTCTTCTCTTCCTCTTGGAGGGTTTACATTTCTTATAACTGCTCGCCTCTGAGGTTTTTCTAAATGATCAAGTGCTCTAAGCTCTTGTGCCAACTATCCTACAATATTTCTTCTCTCTTTTCTCATCAGATCCAGCATATGTGTGAAAGCAGTTTGTGGAATTGTTGCTCCTTCACCAATGTTATCTCTTCAACAACACTTGTATACCTGATATGTCTATAACTTGCATGGCTACAGTGACAACATCAACCGTCTACCACGCGATCTGAGAGAGCAAAGAAACAGAATCAGAACCAATCAACCAGATCCAGTGGTAATGGAAAACCCACAAAATGAAAGAGAACATGTCGCACCAGGACCTCAGCTGAGGGTTCCAAGACAAATTGGTGCAGGTGACGCCCCCAGCACTCATACGCAGAGGCAAGGAATTGTACCTCCTCCCATTCAAAATAACAACTTCGATATAAAGAGTGGGATGATCTCTATGGTACAAAGCAACAAGTTCCATGGATTGCCAATGGAATACCCACTCGATCATCTGGACGAGTTTGACAGGTTCTGCAGCCTCACCAAGATCAATGGGGTCAGTGAATATGGCTTCAAGCTGAGACTATTACCATTTTCTCTGGGTGATAAGGCACATCAATGGGAGAAAAAACTTACCTCATGGCACAATCACTTCATGGGATAACTGCAAGAAGGCTTTCCTTGCCAAGCTCTTCTCCAAATCATGCACCGCCAGAGTCCGCAATGAGATATCCGGATTTGACCAGAAGAATGGTGAAACTTTCTGTGAAGCCTGGGAGAGATTCAAAAGCTACATTTCTCAGTGCCCTCATCATGGATTCAGCAATGAATCACTTCTCAGCACTCTTTATAGAGGTGTTCTCCCTAAGATAAGCATGCTTTTTGATACTGCAAGTAATGTGAACTTCCTCAACAAGGACGTTGATGATGGCTGGGAACTCGTGGAGAATCTTGCTTAGTCAGATGGAAATTACAATGAGGACGATGACCGACATGTCAGAGGAAATACTGATACTGAAGAAAGACATAAAAAAGAACTCAAGGGTCTGAATGACAAGCTAGATAGACTTCTTCTCGCTCAGCAAAAGCAAATTCACTATGTCAGTGAGGATAAGCAGTATCAGGTTCAGGATGGGGAGAATGATCAGTTGGAAGAGATAAGCTACATTCAGAACCAGGGAGGCTACAACAACGGTTTCATCAACTACAAGAACAACCCAAACTTGTCCTACAAAAGCACAAACGTGGCTAACCCACATGATCAGGTCTACCCTCAGAAGCAGCAACAAGTACAGAACAAACCTTTTGTTCCTTAATATCAGAATAGGGGATTCGCTCTTAAACAACAATTTCAAGGTGGATATCAACAGAATATGGGAGCACCACAAAGATTTCAACCTCACAAAGCACAGGTTTCTAATGCCCCAGAGCCAGACATGAAGAATATGCTACAGCAGCTAATCCAAGGTCAGGCAACTGGCGCTATGGAGCTATCCAAGAGGCTTGCCGAAATCAACAACAAGATGGACAACATATACAATGACCTCACTGCCAAAATAGAAGGATTAAATTCAAGAATGCAATACCTTGAAAACCAGGGAGCTTCTACATCATCTGCAAAAAATATGCGCACAGGAAGACAAGCGCGGCCAGCTGGCTCGAGGTATTGATGGAGTCAAGTCCACCGTTGCTGAAAGACCAGTCGTTTCCAAGACGGAGCCAAAAGCCTTTGTTCCCCCTCGATATAAACCACCACTCCCATTCCCAGGAAGATTCAAAAAGGAGTTAGTGAAAAAGTATCAAGCCATATTCGACAAGCAGATGAAGGAAATTGAAGTCAGGATGCCCCTGATAGATGCTTTCATGCTGATACCTCCATATCAGAAATTCCTGAAAGATGCAGTGGTGAAAAGAATTAGAGAAGTTCAAGAAATGGTAGTTCTGAGCCACGAGTGCAGCATCAACGTTCAGCAGAAGACAGTGCCTAAGAAGCTAGGAGATCCCGATTCTTTCACTCTACCATGCTCCCTTGGTCCATTAGCCTTCAGTAGTTGTCTCTGTGATGCATTTGTAAGCCTCATGCCACTTTCTGTAGCTAAGAGGTTGGATTCAACAAGTATAAGCCTAGCAAGATCTCATTGGTCTTAGCTGACAGGTCAATTAGACTTCCTCGTGGTCTATTGGAAGACTTACCTCTGAGGATTGGCCATGTAGAATTACCTACAGACTTTGTGGTATTGGAAATGGATGACGAGTCCAGAGAACCTTTAATACTAGAAAGACCTTTCTTAGCTACAGCTGGAGCAGTGATAGATGTCAGGAACGGAAAGATTGACCTTAACATGGGAAAGAGTCTCAAGATAAAATTTGATATCAAAGACTCCATGAAAAAGCCAACGATAGGGGGACAGATCTTCTGGATAGAGGAAATGGATCAGATGGCTGATGAGTTGCTGGAGGAGCTAGCTGTAGAAGATCACCTTCAAATCGCCTTGACTAAGAGTAGTGAAGCTAGGTATCTCCATGATGAGACCTTGGAATATGAAAAGCTGTCGCCACAGAAACCGCCTCCTGCTCCCAGTTCTGAGGTAACATCTACATTCCTTCATTGTATATACCATTGCATATTTGATATCTATTTTTGTTGTTTCTTGAATCTTCTTTCAGATTTTTATGACACAAGGGACTGTGTCATTTAAGTTTGGCGGAGGGTTTAAGATGTGTATAATCGAGTTTTTTGTGAGTCTTATTTTTATTCTTGCATATTTGAGTCTGCATATCATATAAGGCATAGAAAAACCAAAAAAATTAAAAACTTTCGAAAATTATCCTAAAAAACAGAGTGTTCATGTAGTTGCATTTCCATTTTAGGATTGAGTGTAGTTGCATTTCATTTAGGATTGATGCATTTGCGTAGGGGACTAGGATGATCATGATCTTGTAAACAAGCTGATAGACTTGATAGCCTCAATGCCCATGTTTTTAGTTCTCTGTTGTAAAATCAAGTGAGTTTGAAGTAAGATAGCACCATGCTTTGAATGCATAATTTGATATTATGGTCTTGATTGAAGCATGCTGTGATTTGGCACGTTTCTCTATCTATTTGAACCTTAACTTGACTTGTAATTATCATGTCTATGCATTGCATCTAAACTCATGGATACTGATATACATACTTGGATTTTCTTTCATCCTTTTACCATTCTTCCTAATCCAAGTAGCTGATTTCCCTCATTGGAACAGTTTCCCTGCCTTTCTTTCAAGCCTTGATTACTTAGTGTGTGGAAGGCCTATTTTTGGAATGAGCTTGGTAGAAAGTGTTGGGTTTGAGCCGACAAGAATAGTATCTCATGTAGTTCTAGTTCACGATATGGACTAGATAGGACTAGGTGGGAGCTCGATTCTGGGTATGGGATTAGTTGTGCTGAAAAGAGAAGATTTGGGAAAAGAGTTGAAAGAAAGAAAATGGCCAGAGTTCTTAGGAGAGGAAAAAGAGAAAAAGGGTACTGATCTAGTAAAGGATTTGGGAGTATTAAAAAAATGAGAATGATAGACTATGTGCAAAAGAGTAAAAGAAAAGCAAAAATCCTAGATATGTCCTATGAAGAAGAAAAAAATGAGCCATAATTTGTTAGAGAAAAAAACCAATCCGCTAAATATCATCAAGTTAGTTAAAACCTCTCCTAGAATGAAATTGAAAACAGGAAAAAATGGTAGAATTAGGATCATCTCTCTGGGTTTAGAAATACGAAGATGAAGTCACCACTGTTTCTCTGGGTAGATAAGATTTTATCCTTGTATGCATAGGTTGGTTCTTACCCTTAACATTCTTCTAAAGTTTATATCTTTCTTGAGAGATCTCTGTTGCGAAATTGATACACCGGATGAGAAGAAACCATTTTTATCTCTTAACTTTACCCTTAGCCAAATGACTTCATTGAATGTGCATAGCTTGATTCATTGTTTCTGCTTAATGAATGTCAAAGGGATAGGTAGATTTGAATGCATGTCTAGGTTGAAATTGAAGTTAAGTTGTGTTGTGAAGAGTATGGCTAAAGTTTTTAAGTAGGACTCATTCACCTTGCATCCTAGAACTGTTAACTTGGACATTGATTGTATCTCTTCTGATAGCATGTTTTGGTTCTGAGTCCCCTCCTTCAATTCTCTTCTCTGTCTTGGTCTTGTTTATTTGCTTGAGGGCAAGCAAAGACTAAGTTTGGGAGAGTTGATATGTCTATAATTTGCATGACTTAAGTATTCATTTGTCACCATTTTAGCATTGTTTCATCCCTTCTTCATACCATTTTTAGTTATTTTCATCCATTTTACATACTTAGTACTGTTTGCATTAGCATTGCATACATTCTTGCATTTGGAGATGTTATTAGGTGTTTCTTGGACGTTTTGGAAACTATGGACTCAATCGCTAGAACCACACGAAGAGGGGAGTCAAGAAGAGAAGAAGGAAGAGGAAGTTATACCTGACGAGACCACTTGACTCGACCACCACCCAGAGCTAGAGTCAAAGGAGGCGCCTCGAACCCAGCTCGATCAAGCAGCTCGATCACTACCTCGAGCTGGAGCTAAAGGAGTCACATTGGCGCCAGCTCGACCAAGCGACTCGATCACCACCTCGAGCCAGACGGACCTGTTTTGCAATTTTCTATTTTTCTTTCTAGGGTTTTTATCTAATCCTATAAATATTCACCCTTGGTCATTATCCAAGTTGTGTCGATTTTATTAGGGTTTTTCTTGTTTCAAACACTTTTTAGCAACTTTGTAAATTTCTTGATTAGTGTTTTTAATGCATGTTTCTCTCTGATCAATTGAAACCTGGTCTTAGGTATTTCACCACCGGGAGGTGTAGATGAAGTGTCTGAACAAACTAATTCAAGAGATTTGCACATTCTAGCCTAAGGAATTACATGTTTAGAGTGCTTATTGACTTTAATATTCTGAATCTTAGTGCCTTCTCTGTTATGTTTCGCTAAGGGATTGGGTCATGAAGTAGCTTGGCTTGAAGGCGTCTGTCATGGAAGTGGATTCGTCTGGTTTTGATGTCTATTGTCTAGGGATTAGCTCTGATTGAGTTTTGTTAAACACCTAGGATTGATTAAGGAGAGAGATTGGCCGATTACCTCATCCTTAAGAACTTTCTTTCTCTAAGTTTATTTAACGCTTCTGCTTGCTCGTTTAATTCTGCTATTTTGCATTTGATAGTCTTTAGTTTCATATTGCTTTTTATTTCTATCACTTATGTTCTTAGATTCTACAACTAAACTGCTTGGCTTGACATAATTAGTTCTAATCACATCTTAATTGCTAGCATCACACTTATTTGGATTAATAACCTATTGTACTGCAATGACAATGATACTGCATAGGATAATTGATTGGTAAACCATGAAAAAAAACTATTACCAATACCTTTGTACTTAGACAAAAAAAAATAACAAATAGATATAGAAGTACTACATGAAGTACTACATGCATCCTTATATAAGTCTAACTAATCAGATCATCTAGCTCATACCAAACAATCAAGGAACTAATCAAAATGTTTATGTAAAAGACTAAATTCGACCTAATTAACGACTTAGACAAACGATTTATATGGCTTTTTTAAATTTCTGAACATAAAACAAGATTAGTAACAAACAACTGAAAGACAAAATAATTCTTTTATATGGGTTTGGAGTTTATTTAAAGAAAAACAATCTAACGAGCAAATAAAAACGATTTTATGGGTTTTTGGGTTTAACAGAAACAAAAAAAGTATATCAAGCAAAACTAAAGCGATTTTTAAGGGTCTTTGATGGAGGAAACAAATGAAAACAAGGATCTAGATGAAAGAATGATATGAAGAAAGTTTAATCTTCAAAACCACACAACCGTAAGCTTAAGGCATGTCATTGTAGTATTTGAGAGTCAATCCTCGATCATCAAGGATCAACACACCGAGAATACATATGTTTCCCTAATCTAAAGTAAAATAATTGTAAATCAAGGAATCCTACTTAACTAATTGCAATTCGAACCAAATAAAGCAAAAGCAAACTAAACTAAGCAAACAAATAAGCTAGACAAGATTCAAAAGCAAAAAAAAATGAGAAAAGGAGAATCAAAAGCTAATAATTTAATCAAATGATAGAGAATAAGCCTTTGGGTTAAGGTTATTGACTCGGTTGATCAAATATTAATCTATGATGCTATCACAATCATCTAATCCTTAAGCCTAGAGACACAAATTTAAGCTAATCCACATCCATGACAATAGCTCTACACTAATAAACCAATTAACATCAATTCTAATTGGTAATCACAAGATAAGCATGCATTTAATAAAGTTATAATAGCCACTAAACACTTTAATCATCAACTTATGTTGGCTAAGCATGCAAAACACTTAAATGATTATTGGTAGGTATTTCTTTTGTGACAACATGAGTATATGTTATTTCTCTAACCAGAAGCAGTGGTACTCTTTCCTTTAGCCTTTCGATCAGAAAGAGGTACATCTTTGAAATGCTTGCCTCCCGACGAGTTTTTGATTGTGAAATCAGGGCCATTGACAATGCATTTGAGCAGATAATTCACCTTCGTATCGTCGACCGCATCATCAAACTTCAAATCATCCTCACTCCCTTCCACTACAGGCAATGTCGCGGTCACAGGGGACTGACATAAACAAAAGTAGTTAGTTGATATAGTATTTATGTCTCTTATCTATACAAATAACTATATCTATCATATATATTGTTTTCAAAGCCGGATTACCTTTTCCTTTTGGTACAGTTTTTCTATTTTAGACATTGATATGGTTAATGGCTTCAGATAGGTGTTATCATCAACATCCTTGTCCGAGGAAGCTTCTTTCTTTTTCTTTGTCTTTAGGCATAATGAGGGCACGAGTTTTGATATGTCGAATGCATTTCAGCATTGCTAGTTTCATTCCATGAACGAACCCATGTATAGGAAGAGACTTATGGCACAAACCTTTCAGCCCCTGTTGCTTTAGTAATTTTCATGGCTAGTGAGAATGCCTCTCTTCTCCACGGATAATTGAGAAATTTATTGACATCAAAAACAAGTTCAACATGCACTTTAGAAATCTTTCTGCTCCATTCCTGTCAATAATTGCATACGCAAACAATAAAAACCAACTACATAGTGATTATATGGGGTGCTACGTTTTATCTACGTTTTAACTCACTAGCTTGTTAGTTGTTACACTATTAGATTCTTCCGACACTGTTTCAGATTTTAAATTGATCAAAATCATATATCAAGAGATAAATGTTTATGCGACTTCTCCTTTGGTGCTTTAGCTTCATGTAACTGTTAGTTGAGAGATTCTCTTTGTGATCATAAATGTTTGTTGTGTCTGTTTAGCCTTTTTTAAGTCTGGACGAGAAAACTTCAGTAGCATATAAATCTGATTATAGATGTTGATGGCAGGTAAAATGGATCCTTCTGCAACACAGATTACATTACCTTTGACTACAAACAGAATGGGAGAAAGGATCAATCCCTCGATAATAAACAACTATTCGTCCTTCAAATATGTGAAGGAACTTGAAGATGAATTCTGTGATGCTTTGTTCTCTTGCCTGAAGAACACATTTCTTGGCCCAATAATCAAAGCGGCGTCAATTGCATGAAAAATGGGGCTTTCAGCGAAGTTAGTGCATTTACTGTTGTCAAAGAGGATTGTGACAACAAGTAAAAAAGATTTGTGGTTTCAGTTCAACGGACAGCCGATGAGGTTCTCTTTAAGAGAATTTCATTTGGTGACTGGTTTACCTTGTTGTGAACCAACTGTAAAAGACAACTACAGCGGAAATGCACTCTTGATTGATACAGATGTGGCCTACCACTCTTGTGAGGACTTTCTTACTTGGATCCGAAATTTGCCTCAAGATGCAGAGGAAGAAAAATTCAGGCTTCGAATGCTATTTGTAATGGAGAGTATATTTTTTGTAAAGTACCGCAATTGCGCTTTTCCACAGCTACATCTGATGTTAGCAAAAGACCAAATGATGTCTTATCCTTAGGGAAATATTGGTTTCAATATTCTGATAGAGTCAGTAAAAGAGAGTTCACTTGGTTTTCCTCACTATATACTGAAAGGATTTCCTCTAGCATTACAGTTGTGGCTGTTGGCGTTGGTACCAAAGCTAGAAATAAAATATGCTATGCTGGACACCGAACATTTGAATGATTTTTTCTAGGTCAGTTACTCCAAAACCTTACAACCTCAGCATGACGAGGTTGAAGCTGTTGAACAATTATCAAAAGAAGTATCATGCCTTCAAATAAGTAGTTTTGATGAGGTTGCAGATGTCTTTGTCCATGATGATCATGAGCTTGAAAAAGTGCTAAGCTTGGTGAAGAGAGGTTACTAGGTAACTTCTACTGACTGGAACGGATAATTCATCGATTTGGAAGCTACAGAGGAATACATTTCTTGAAAAAAACATGAGATGCCGAGATGAGTCTGTGGATCAGAATGATCATATATCGCGTGCACAGAACAAAACATTGTGTGATCATCTCTCACAGCTACATAAAGAAATAGTCCATGCGTCTGAAAAATACAGGTCAATCTGATGATTAGTATGTGAAAGAGCAAGCTGATATCTGAAAGCCTTGATGATGGTCATGTAGAAGAGCCTGAAGAGCATGTCGCCATGGATTATCATTATGAGAATGAAAGTGCAGAGCATGGTCCTGATGAACATGAAAAATATGAAACCGTCCCATCTGGTAAAAGTGCAGAGCATGGTGTTGATTGCGCCCCATCTAGCGTCCTTGTCTCATCTGCCTTATCAATTCCTGTTAGTGCTGGTGTATATCAAACAAAAAAAGGACGGCATTGTGTACTACCAAGCAAACTCCAACTAAGTGGTAAAAAGTTTTTCCAACCCGAAGAATAAGACCAAGAAGACCAAAAAGAACTAATGTGAGTTTGTCTGGCTTCCAGGACATGCTGATTTCTGACAATGAGGAGAATGCAGATAAATGCAGATCACGTGTCAATATTGTTTTGGTTCTTTTTGTTTAAGACTATTCTTAAGACTCCGGGATATAAACTCGGTAGTTGTGTTTGATGCTCCCTTAAACTTAAGATCTATATTCTTTTGTGTGGTTATTCTACAGAGTTAATAGACCTATATGCTTTTGTGTAGTTATTCTACGTATTTAATATTTAATCTCTCATATTGTGTTTTTGAATCTAAGCATATGGAATGTATCTATGTCTTGGAGTTGTATGTGCTTAGCTATGATTGCAGGAAGCTTGGAATCAACATGAATGTCATTAGTTTAATTTGAAAAAAAAATAACTAAGAGATTTATTCTCAATTATTGGTTGCTTGATGGTTCTTTGAAATGCAAATTCATTGTCAAAATAAAAACATATGAGTTAAGATGTGAAATGGCGAGTACAAAATATCATCAACGTACATCAAATTCAACCAAGACCAACTATTTCAAGAATCTGAATTATTTAGAAGCCGTCTATTAATTGAACATATAATTTAATTTTTGGAATTGGATTTTGAATCTAGAGATTACGGATCAGGCTTTGTCCTAGAATTTGATATAGAAGTCATTTTAAGAGTTAAAGCTTTTGTGATAGGATCCAGTGGGAATTGGTAAGTGTGATAGCTTCATGAATACAAAACCTGGGAGATTCACGCATGGTAGATTGAAACTGAGTCTAAAACATACTTGTCAATTTGTGTTATTGGAGATTATTACAGTAAAGAGCAGTTTTGAAGTCTTGTCTTACATTGTAGAGCACTTTTAGCTCTTGACACTCTTTGACTTAAAAAGTGATAAGTGAAAAACGTTTTCTACCCTGTTCTATTTCTTGCTTGTGATTTTTTTTGCACAACAAACAAAGTTCAAGAGGTTATGACAGAGAGTTCTGGGCTCCTTTGTTAGACAACGATTATGTAGGTTCAAATGCTCAAGAGATCATTTTTGGAGTGGATGAACCATATGTTGTGCCAATTGTAGCATCAAAACAAGTTTTATGCACCAGCATTGATGCTTCGACCATATGGTACAGGTTGGTGTCTCTAGTAAGCAGGCGTCTCAGGAAACGAAGCAAGAAACCCGTTTTCCATCATCCCGGACACAAGGATCCGACGAAACTCACCCGTCAACCACGTGGTCAAATGCTCATGGACAGGATCATTCACAACCATCCACATCTTCAGATCCATGTGGATACCGTAGAGGAGTGGATGGTACTTCTGACTATCACCAGCTGTTGTCGTGGTCAGATCTCCGTGGACAGCAACCGATCGAACCGTCTACACATGAAGATCCTTGTGGAAAACGAACGAAAGCAGGTGGTTCGGGGGCTTCCAACAACTCATCCACATAGTTAGCTCGTGGTGGACAGCAAAGCCGGCACGTTCTCCAAGAGGTTGATGATGAGAAATTTGATATCCTACCAATGTTTAATGATATGAAATACGACAATGTGGAGATACCAGACTTGGAAATTAACGAGGAAGATGACTCTGTTTACGTTGGCAAGCCATAGGCTAGCAAAGAGGATTGCAAGATTGCCCTTGCCATTTATGCCATCAAAAACAGGTTTCATTTTAGACAGACAAGACCAAAGAGAGATTACTTTGTTCTCCAATGCACATATAAGCGTTGTGATTGGCGGGTTATGGCACACGAGATACGTGATTATGGATACTACGAGATACGCAAAACCAAGCTAGAGCATACATGTAACATTGACACTCGTGGAAACTACAGACTCAAGGCTTCTGCTAGGGTGATAACAGCTGTTTATAAGGCTAAATACGGGGATCCGATCACTGGACCTAAGGCTGCCGAGTTACAGCACCTTGTGCTTTAGGATTTGCGGGTCTTGGCGTCCTACATGAAGTGTTACGGGGCTAAAGAAATTGCAATCAGTAGCCTGCACGGCGCAGACGATGAGTCCTACAGCAAACTGCCTGAATATCTCTACATGATCAAGCTTGCTAATCCAGGGACTGTAGCGGATATACAGGTTTGGGTTGGACAGGTTTCTCTACTTGTTTCTATCTTTTGGGGCGTCCATCCAAGGCTTTCGTAAGTTAAGGCATGTTTTAGTCATAGATGGCACACATCTGTCTGGTACGTTTACGGGTGTCCTCTTAACTGCTAATGGCCAGGACACTAATTTTCTGGTCTTGCAAAAGGTGAAGATCTTTAAGAGGGAAAGAAAACCAACTGAGACCATTGGAGAACAAGAAGAAAAAGCTGTGAAAACGAAAGAAGAACAACCAATGCATGCCAAACCTAGTAATAGACAACAAAAAAAACCTTCCTAGCTTGTCAAGAGGCCTTATGTGGGACAAAATCAACCACGAGGCAGATGGGCAAGCTTTCTTCATGAACTAAATCTATGTAGTATTCTTAGGTAAAACTGTGTTGTCTGGAAATCAGTTTCAATTCATAATATTGATACTTTTTTTGGTAAAGCTGTGTTGTTTGGATTTGAATTAGAATTTGTAGTACTTATATTTTAAATCCAAAATTATGTTTAATTAAATTAAGTTGAAGGTTAACTCATTACATAAAACTCGTACAATAATTCATGAAATCAGAGACTATAAACCAGAATATGCATTTTGAAAACAAGTTTTACTTAGTTATACATAACATAGAGTATCAAATTAGACAAATTCATTAGTACATAGATCTTCCAATTTATCTACTTAAACAAGTAGATAAAAAAGAATATGACAACCGAATGGAGGGAAACAAACACTTCAATCATTAGCTCTATTTCCTTTTCTTCAAACACCGTGGCCTAAAGTTTCAGAACCTTCTCGTTCAGCTCACTTATATCATTATCAGACCTCTCAAGATATACGACCATCTCCTTAAGCTTGTCCAAATCTTCAACACCACTTTGCACCAACTCCTTCAAGGGGAACATCTAGTACCAAGATCTCAAAATATAATTCTACACCGTTCAAGGGCCAACATAATCGCCACCAGCGATTGCTGTAATGTACTTAATTTTAACATCTAGGTTATCCATTTGGTCTCTTCCATCATTTCTTGATCCCACAATTTCCATATGTGGCAACCTCATTTTAAGGCATATTGGATCCACATAAAATTATAATTATTATCGCTTACTCAAATCTATACAAAATAGGATACACATACAAACATGTCATGGTTGTTTGCACCACTGCAAAAACAACGGTGTGTAATCCATATTCCCCATTTCGGCGATCCTTATAGCAAACGCTAGATGCCGAAGAGGAAGTGTCATTGTGATTAAGTCAGAGTCCCATACTCTCCTTGTTTTAGTATCACGGAATATCCCCAAGTATTACTAAATGCAAAAACCAAGAAAATCATAAATCCCTAAACCTAGAAACTCAAATTAAAGAATTGTTTTTGTATTTTAACTCCATAAATAACCCTAAATCCATTAAAAAAACGTGAAAACTACAAAAACTCGAAATCAAGAACAAATATGAATTTCATAATCAATCCAAAACAAGATGAACAAACCTGAATTTCATAAACAAATGAGATTTACCTTGAACACAGAAACCCAAAATCACTTAAATGGAGGAGAGAGAGGATAGGAGAGGAAGAGAAGATATAGAAACCTTACAAAACAATTTGACGGAAATTAAAAAAAAAATTTTTGAACATACATATGATAATATATAGAAAAGTATAACCGAAAATCACAATAAAGCCACATGTGCGTCATCATTTTAACAAATGTACGCCGTTATTTGCTTCACATGTCTCCATCAGAATAGACATGTGGCAATTAAAAAATAGTGATTGTGCACATAGTCGTTCCTAATATTCTAGTTTTACTTTATTGACAACAATTGTATTTTTAATGTTCTAACATTCAAATTACTTTTACCTTGCTGTAAAATAATATTTTTGATCAAAAAATAGTTTTATAGATGATTTTAAACTATTAAAATAACTTTCCTAGGTTGCTATGCATTAATTTGTCTTAAATCATATTTTATGTATCTTTTACATCCTAAAATGGTTAATATTAACAAACTAATCATAAAATATAATGTGTTTCTCAATCATAATGTAACAAATTCAATTTATCTAAGTAATAAATGTTTTTATGTTTATTAGTTACTTACATAATCTATATATTTTTTTTTTGTGATTGTTTTTTGTAAAGTTTCTCTATCTTTTTTAATGAGATTGATCATAGTTATACCATCACGTAAGTAAGTTTTATGGACTTGCACAAACATAGTGACTTTGTAAAAGGAATTAATATTAGTTTTATTATCACGAAAATCAGCATTGAGTTGTACAAAACAAAAAGTGTCAAAGAAATACAAATTCAAACACAAATTAAGGTTCATTACTAGTATGTGTTTAAACAGCTCAAACCAGCTACCCAAACTTCCTTTGGCACCCTTTAACTTCTCGGTTTTCGATATCATTATCTACTTGATGCAGACCTTGTTCTTCGATTTCCTCCAGTTTTTTTTGTGTAATCCAGAGGTAAGATATGAAAATTTTTTATCATATAAAATAATCCGGTCAGACATAGCCAACACTGGATAAATGATCATGTCATATGCCAATGTCCACTACTATATCAAATAATATCATCAGCACGAATCAAGTAAATGGATACCGTCTTCTATCTTCATGCTTCATGACTTCCATGACAGCGTATGTTACGTGTTCACAAGGATATTTATCTATATTAAAACACCTGCAACTACTACTTTTTCTTATCAAGTGTATCAAATGGCACTTGCATAATGTATTCAAGCTCGAAGATGTGTAGCTTCGTCACGGTTATGACCGCCACATTCTTACATCTACTATGCATTAAGTTCTCCACAACAGGCACCATTTTATGTGTATTTGATCCATTTTATAGTTCGATCCTATGAACACTAGTCACATCGATGAGGTAAATGGAAGAACTCAGACATTAGTCCGGGTTACCTGGTCAGGTTTTGGATTTTTCATTAGTCAAATCTGAACTGATTCTGCAAAAGTGGTCATTCAGATTAAACAATCAACACAACAAACCAGAAGAAAGATCATAGTTTATAATAGATTTGACTCAATAAACCAACAAATTAACTAAAGAAAAAATGAAAATGAGTCCACACCAAAGAAAAATACGTCAACATTTTCCTCCCCAGACTTAACCAACATTGTCCCTTGTGTGATTAAGACTAAAGGTCAGAAAGAAAACGAAAGATAAAACTAATGAACAAGCCAAATAGGAAAAAAAGATAGAAAGTGATAACCATGATAGATGGCTAAAAGTGTGAAATGGGACTGCGTGAACGAGAGGCACGATATGGTTCAGCAGCTTCATGAGAGGTGTTGTTTGGAGCTGCTCTTGGTGATGGAACTCTGGTCTCCTGAACATCAGAACTGCGGCTACAAGTAATCGCTGGCCACATCTTTCCCAAAATGGAAGTGTGCCTCATGCTGTTGGCAACCAGACACTTGCTTCTAGCTTCCTGATCAGTAAACACGAGATATGGTGATGAAACATACTCGCTGAGATCTACAGAAAAAAGGTCTCAAAAGCTTGTGTACTGGTATCTCCTATAAGATCCGAACATTGTAGAACAAAGTATCATACTCATCCCAAGTCTCATGAGTCATCCTTGTCAAACACGCAGAAGAATGTGCAATCTCTTCAACTGGCTCATCCTAATATCCAATTGGATCTTTGATTCTAAGCTTCTCTTTTCATGGCCATGAAAATCCAGACAACTCAATAGAAGCTTAACATGTGTTTCTTGGTGTCTCAACCGGTGGCTGAACACGTTCTCCCTTCTTTCCAACATTCTTCCAAGCAATCTTTCCAGCCATTTACAAAATCAAAGAAGAGAGCAAAAATCGAGAATTTCGTCGAGACAGAACTAGTCATGAAATAAAAAATACAAAAATAACACGACTTCATCACAAGCTCCATCATCACAATAGCATAATCATTGAATAAATATCTGAAAATCCGTCCATAATTCTTCATGACTACAAGTTCTTCGAAAAAAAACATTTCATCAAACCATGGGTTTAAACAAGATATTTGGCAAACGTGCATACGAAATCAACAATACGGGTTGAAAGTTCTTCTAAACAACCACAATAGGCGCGAATACATCTAAAATCAAAGCAAAAGAACGAATTTTCAAATTACCATAACCCTAATTGTCGGACTGAAACTGGCAGATTATGGGGTACATACCTCATAGAGTGGAGAAGAGAATCGAAGGAATGGATAGAGGACGAAAACCCACACAAGTTAGGCTCTTGAATCGCTCAAACCCACACTTCCGTTTGGTCGAACTGCATTCGATTATGCTCGACATTTGAGGTGGTTTGATTATGCTAGTTTTGTTGATAGCGTCGAGCGACACTCGTTACGGAGTCAATCGACACCTTTCCCGGTTTTTTTTAATGAAAATAACATAAAAATCAAATTAAAAACACACTTACAAGTGAGTTGCCTCCCAAAAAAACGCTCATTTTCAGTTTGTAGCTTGACTTTGCAGGATTCAGGTTTTCCGTGGATCTGATAACGGAACAATAAGCCGGTTCAGAGTTTTGGATATGGAATTTTGGATATAGCTCCGTAGTGCTTGATATTCTGACCATTCACAACAAATTCTTTGCCTTCAGGATCCACAGGTTCATCAAGTGTCCTGACTATTTCATTCACCTCAGGTTTGCGCTGCGCATAATTGTTGTTTTCATTCTGACGCTCAGGCTGTTCTACAATCGCCTTCCCATCAGCATCAAGCTTCTAATGATGCACATTTTCTATGTTCTCCTCTTCATCAAAAAATAACCAGCTTCATCCCAAATAAGCACTACCGTATTAACTACTTCAGCTGGCTTTTTCGCTTTCCTGTTCGTGTTCTCTAAATTTGCTAGCTCTTGATTATTGAGGTTGACTAGCTCAAGATCCTTGTTGCTTATGCTTCTGTGATTACGCATATACCTGGAATACACAAGAGTAAGAGATAGAGAGCGTAAGTAGCAAATAATAAAATTAAAAGCTTAGATGAAATTCTACTACTGAACATTCCTAGGAAACTATTAAGTTTTCGTCAACTATTAAGTCTTTGTCAACTACTGAACATTCCTAGGCAACTATTAAGTCTTCTTCAACAGCGCCATGAACTTGATAGCTTTAGTTCTACCCTATAAAAATCCCTGCAAGTGAACAAAATCACAGTTATAGTGTGAAGGATTATCGTATCCCTAGAGATCTAATGTTGCACAGCAAATTCTTAGTATCAAATCAAGCTAAGTAAGTAAATAATGTGACTAACGAAAATACATAAGAAAATCAGTTGGAAAACTTGTTCATAGCAGGTTATAAATCAATGAGACAACCGTTAGGCCTTGAAAATATCTCAGGTAGATCCGAATTACAGATTAAAAACCTATTACGATTTTTATGTAGATCTGTTCTCGAACTCGAAGCACAACTATAAAATCAACCAACTTTCGCTGCGAAGATTATCTCTGTCTAAATTCTAGAATCTCAAAATTCTTTGCAAACTAAAAAATTTAGATAAGCATTAAAGTCAGATTTGATTAAAATCCATAAACCAAATTTGTTTTCGAGTCTATTAACTAACTTAGGTTTTGAATTCTAGATAATCAAATTAGAATTAGCATTAAGTATGATTTTGATGAAGAACCCAACAATTTTCATAACAAATCCATCTAATCTAACAAATCGTCTTCAACCTTTAAATAATCCTAAACTTAACAAGCAAACTACTCTGACATAGCGACTGAAACAAACATCATGAAAGAAAAAGAATGTATAAGAGAAATACGAAAAGGATACAAAAGTGGTTTGTATTCTTCTCTCAAAACGAACATAATCTCCAAATTTTCCACAATGCTTTGGAACCAATCTCTCTCTCTCTGTCTTGGTAGAATAAATTAGGCCTAAACCCATGGCTTTTAAAACCTAAATATAGTCTTAAAACACGAATGAGCTTAATCTGTAACTTCTGGAAACTTTTGAGCAAAAAAAACAAATTCTTAAAACTTGTTGCATATTCGCAGGGGGGGTCGATCGACACCACCAATGAAAAAACATTAGCCATCTCTCTACTTTATCCGTCTTCCGTTCCTCTTCGTCCGGTTTGCTTCCAAAAGCTCCTAAATGCTCCAAAGTCGCCTTACTCATGCAATAACCTGTAGGAATAATAAAAAGTCTAAAAACACTTCAAAGACTTGATAAACAACATAGATCATGGTTGAAAACTGGTAAAAAAATGATATATCACCTGATGTGGCTGGAAACGGTCACCCTAGGATTAATGGGTATTTTGGTTCTTCATTTGGCTCCAGAATTACAAAATCAGTTGGAGTGGAGCAGCTTTTGACTGATACGTCTACTTCAATTAGAATCCCTACATATAGTAGGACTGATTTGTCCGCAGGGGTGAAACATATTTTTGTAGGTTTGACAACGCTCAAACCAAGACGTTTTGCTTCTAGGTATTGCATCATTTTACATTGGTCGAAAACTGGAGCAAAATCGGACCGAATATTGACTCGGTATTGTTACTGAATGTATGGTCAGACCGTCTCAACCGGTCAAACCATATTTTCAAAATTTATGGGTTATTTAATTAAATTAAAAATATATATGTAAAAATAAAACAAATATACAATAGAAAAGTATAAAAAAATAAACTTAAAGATTTCTTAATATCATATAGTTTATAAGAAAAAAAAAAGATAGCAAGTGTATGTTGTAATGAAAATATATACACATGATCATTATCAAATAAATTAATAACAAAACAAAGATAATTTATAATAGAAAAGATAAAGTATATAAAATTGTTAAATCTATTATTTACAGAAAATACTATTATTTTAGCAAAAATTTGATTTTCCACATGTAATTTCTTATAGAATTAAAAATAGAAATGTAATGTTAATGGGTTTGGATTTATAAAAACAATCATACCTTTTCATAAATTCAAAAAAAATGACATTTATTTTTGGTTTAATAATATACATGTGTATGACTTTAAAGTAAATAATTTAAATTATGATTTAAAGTTTAATAAATAAAGTTTTTCTATTGAACCAGCTCGTCAGTTTTACAGATTTTTGGTTAGATTTCGTTGGTTTTACAGATTTTTGGTCAGATTTTTCAGGTCAATTCAATATGTTTCGTGATACTTAATGTCAGTAAGAGTTGTGGATGTGGATTTAGAACTGCATATCCTTAAATTAATTTGGGTTTGGCAGTATTAGCGCATGCGGAGTATTGGAAGCAGAGGCGGCTAGGGTATGATGAGGATGATAACAAAGATGTAGATGATGATGATGATGATAAGGGCGATGGTCGGGAAGATGAAGAAGATGAAGGGTATGATGAGAATAAAACTGATGGGTGTGAGGATCATAACACATGAGGAGATAGTGGTGACGATCATTACAACTACCACTTAAAAGATGATTTTGTTTTAGCTTAAGAGAATGTAGACTTATTGGCATAAAAGTTGATGATGCGAGTGGAAATAGTTCAATACAAGGAGGTTCACAACTAGAAAAATTATTGGCATAAAATTTCAAGTGTTATGAAAATTTAAGTGTACACGTCGTGGATATTATTAATGATAATTATGTTGATCATCCACCACGCTTTACAAGTAATTCTGCACGTGGAGGTGGATAGAAAAACTTAAATGATGATATTTTCTTGGAAACTTCTCCAAAAAAATATATTATAAACCACATGATCAAAAGAAGAGCGATGATGAAAATTTGGTGAATCCTCCTCTTATGGCCGATTCTAGTGTTGAAGTCGACATATGTGAATATGAGATGATAAAATAGGTAAACCCACCTCATATCAACCGGCCCCATTTTGGATCCATCCCGTTTAGAGCTCAAACCCGTTAAAATCCATTTAACTTTATGGCTGCCCATTTAAAAATCCTGGTTCATTTAAACCCGTTTATAGACTTATTTAAACTATACTTAGAATTTTAATTTATATTTTATTTTATTTAGTTATGATGTAAAGGAGAAGACAACCTATTTTCCTACAAGAACTATCAGATAGCACCAGATATGACCCAAACTAAGACCCATTGCAATATATCCATGAATACAAAGTTAAATATCTAAATCTCACCAAATTAAAAGTTTGAAATTTATATACCAACAGATGTTGATTTTAAAGGTTTGTGATGTATACCAAACACAAAACCATTGAACCCAAAATTAAACCGAAAAAACCTGATTCGACCTAACCCATGACCTGTATATCCGCTGGAAATTTCCCAATTCCTCCTGAAAATTCTCAATTCGAAAAATTCAAATTTTAATAACCCTAAAACCGATTTCGCAAATCCGGTGGCTATAATCTACAATTTCTAAAATCCAGTGCAAGTATTTGGGTAGGGATTGGATTTCACAGTCGCATGTTTCGTTTTCGTACTCTAGATTGGTGATTTTTGTCGGTGGTGGTGAATCGAAGGCTCATCTTTAAACTCTTGGAGAAACTCCTGTCTGTCGCCAGCCTTTTCATCGAACTCTCCATCGTCTTGTCCATCGCGAATCACTAAAGCCATCGAGAATCAATTTTTGATTACATCCTTTGAAATCGATTTAGGGTTCTAAGTTTATGGGACTCGGTTTGCGATTTCGGATTTTTAGTATATATTGGTTTAGTTTATTAATCGGGTCAGGTTTAGTTTATTAATCGGGTAATTTTGTGTAATCGGGTGATAATCGTGTTTATATATGGTTTACTGTTGGTATTATGTGGTTAATGGTTTACAGTTAACCATTTAATTAACTAAAACGAAAGCTTATGTGTTATTATGTTTCAAACTATTATATTGTGGGTATATAAGTTCAAAATTTTCATTCGGTGAGATTTAGATCTTTAATTTTGTATTCATGAATACATAGCAATGGGTCTTAGTTTGAGCCATATCTGGTGATATATGATAGTTTTTGTGGAGAAATAGATCGTCCTCCGGATGTAAAATGATTTTGAACAATTTGTTAATTTTTCAAAATCAAATTCTTATTTTTATATATACTTACCACTTATCAGTTAACTTAACTGAAATACAATTATTAACTTAACTGCAGAAATTTATTTATAAAAATAATTTAGGTATCTTGTGACATAAGACATCTACTTAATCAAAATAAAAATGTTTCTTAACTCTTTACAAATCGAACTTAAACTTTCCTGGACCTGCAAGATTCTGTGAAGCCGCTGCTTATATAACATGAGTTATGTTACAATATAGTAAACCTTCACATATAAACACAACATTGTAATTTCAAATTCTTATCAATTCGCAACAAGCATGATGATCAATATCCAGAAATCAAACTCGAACATGTTCAACAAAAAACTCAAAACCATTGACTTAGCTCTCATTATGTTCTCCCAACATAATCAAAGAGAGTCTAAAGAATGTATACAACATAACCAAAGAGAGTAACTAAAGCAGCAGCATTTTTGCTTCTAATTCTCAAAACATATAATTGAAAGACAAGATTTAAGTGAGAATTTATGTCGATATCAAGTTTTGGTAAAAACTGATTCATTTAAGCAAAAGACTAACTCAAAAAATTTTGGTGAAGAATTTACCTTTTGTTTCATGGCATACTTGAATCTTTTGATCTTGAGCACTCTATTCCTGAACTACTTGTAGTTTTCCTAGCATCTTCTTTGCACATATCATTGACATCTTCTACAATACCTTTAATTCAAATTCTAAATTAGTTTTAAACACATAGATTTTTTAAAAAAAACTATGAAATTTTACCTTCATATTATACAAATCTGTGCAACCAGTTACGAGTACAGAGTAAAGGTTGAATGTTCTTGGGAAGCAAGTGGTTCTTGTATGGAGTCAACATCCAAGCTCCAATGCTAATAGCCGATTCTGATGCTACTGTAGTGATTGGGATGTAAGTATATCATGTGCAATAGATGCTAAATCACCAAGTGTATGTTGGTTATTCGTAAAATAGTTGAAAAATATCCAAATCATGAAAAGACTTTCTATTTAGCCTTGCCGCATCAAAATTGACACCAACTGTGTTTATGTGTTTGCCCACACTACTTTCAAAGCTTGTTTCCAGCCCAAATATATCCTATTATATGAAATTGTAATGTATTTTAACAAAATGAACCATTCGAAAGATGCTTAAAACTTACATTGTCAAAATCATCTTTAAATGGAGATTCAGTAACTAGCTTATATGGAGTTTTTGTAGATGAAACACCTGAACAACTTCCGCACATCCTAGTCTGATAATATTTATAGTGTCGTCAAAATTTTCATAAGTTCTTCATATTTAGACTTAGAGGTAGAAGGATCCAATGACTTGCACGCTTTTTTCAAGTATCTGCAACTTCATCCTTGGATCTATGATTGCAACCACATCCAAAATGATAATGTAATCATCTCAGTACTTCGTAAAATTAACTTATATAACCTCGGCATTTTGCTTCACATATTTCTTAAACAATAACTCAAATATACTTACGTGAATACACACTATATGTGGGATATCCTGCCAAATAAGTGGTAACAATACTAAAATGTTTCAAAAACTCACATATTTGTGAGATTCGAAACTCGCACAACTAAATTTGATTACAAAATTTAAGGGAACCGGAGTTTTTATGGAAGAATCACGAGAACAAAGATTCAAAGATGGTTTTTATTGTTGTTTTAATAAGCTTTTTCATACAAGAGATATTGTGATTCAAAGATGTTTTGCTTAAGTGATTATCTAGGTCAAAAAGTTTAACTCTGTTCGAATCGTTTGCTTTCTTTTATAGTTTTCCTTCATCACATAGAAAAATATTCGAAGTATATTCTTTAAGCTTTGTTTCCATCTTCTTCCCTCTCTTGCCGACTTTGTTCAGTTTCGCTTTATCTTCCTAAGGTAATCCATAATTCGGTTTGCCCCTTTATTCTGGCTTGCCATGGTTTTGGTTAGCCGCCCTCCTTTGTTTCCCATTGGGTCAGCTCCGTCTTCCACGATTCAGTTCGTCCATTTAGTTTGGCTTGGCCTCACTGGTTTGGTTAAGCCTCGTCTTCAATGATCAAGTTCGTCGGTTTGGTTAGGCTCGGCCTCATTGGTCAGTTTGGCTTGGCATCAACTGTTTGGCTCGTCTAGCTGATCTAGGCTGATTGGCAGATGGCTTCTTCAAGAGGAAGTAGCCCGGAAGAAGGCATACCAAAAGAAGACAGCTGTGGTGGAAAAATCAAGGGGAGAAGCTCAAATAGTGGTGCAATGATCTGATTCAAACAATGAGGCATGGCTGTTAGAAGAACATTTGAACTGTTCCATCAATGTTCATCCATCCTCCAAGAAAAGCTAAAGTGAGCGAAATTGGTAGCCCAATACGGCCCAATTGTGTGAAGCTCACAAAGCAGAAGAAATGAGCAAAAATGAGATTGTGTAACATACTTCTATCCACACTCCAAGATTGCAACGAGACTGAATATTTATCCATTAAGGTCCAATTGTGTGTAGTCCACATACATAGAAGAAAGTACAAACTTTGCTTATGTAGTGTTCATGGAAAGCACATCCACAAGAAAAGTCATTAAACGTTTCTAAGATATTTTGGGTTTAGTTTTCCTTGTAAACATCTTTAGATATTTTGTATAGTTTATTATTAGATAAACCATTTGTTTACATTGTCTTAAGGTAACTGATTTATGTCACAAAATTTATGTTTATGTTATAGTTATTGTTTGTACAAATATGTAATGTCTTTCTGTCTAATAAATTAAGAACTTAAATGGAGCTTCTTCCTTTCATAAAAAATGTCAACGTGAAATCTGAGTATGTATAAAATGTATTAATATTTTATTAATATGTATCTCAAACAGTTTGAGAGACCCATTCAAAGTCTTTTAAACGAGAAACTTTAGTAATTATCGATAAAATATGAATATATTTTTGTGTTCACACTTAAAAAATAAATATTAATATAGTTTTGTGTTGAAAGACATTGGTGAAAGACTACCAATGCTGATGCTTAGTTCCTAAGTTTATTCTCTCCTTGAAGGCAAGCTCTAGATGAGCTTGTTATCACTTTATAAATTGCAACCAATAAAAACTAATCTCATCACTTTATAAATCGCCACCAAGAAAAACTATGTGTGTTTTTCATTCTTCCATACAAAATCGTCATTAATATGTTTTCTATTCTCCAAAAAGTCCAACATAGTTCAAAGCTAAGTTCTGCCTCAAATCATTCTCTAGATCTAATAGTTCAGAGCTGTTGTCTCTAAATTTCAACAAAACTCACCAAATTCAAATAGACTTAATTTCTATACTTCAATATTTTAACTATTATATTTAGATTGGTGAAAATCAACCCTACAAGTTAGTCTCAAGTTCGTCAGACTCAAATATGAAGATGCCGAGGTGGAAGTAATCATTACAAGATCAACAAGTTGGAAACATATTGCTTGTCTAGCAGCTTCCGTTGCTGCCATGAATTCGGCCTCACAAGATGATAAGGCGACAGTTTCTTGCTTTTGAGAAGACCACGTGATTGGTGTATCTCCAAAGTAAAATACATGGCCCGTTGTACTTCTTCCATCGTCTACGTCCACATTATGACTGCTGTCACTATAACCAACGAGTTTCTTTGTTCCTCCATACTTAAAAAACAAACCATAACTCAACGTTCCTTGTAAGTACCTTAAGACCTGTTTTAAGGCGGCTCCATGCGACTCTCGTGGAGATTGCATATATCTACTTAGAATTCCAACAGAGAGAGCTAAGTCGGGTCTCGTATGTAAGAGATACCTGATGCAACTAATTCTTCGTCGATAAGATGTGGCATCGATCTCGGGTTCTTCTTGAGCTTTGGACAACTTTAAACCAAACTCCATTGGTACATGAGTTGGATTACACGTTTCTAGTCCTGCTTTCTTTAAGATTCGACGTGCGTATGTTTCTTGTTTGATCTCAATCCCATATTGGTTTTGCTTCACTTCTATACCGAGATAGTAGGTAAGCTTTCCGAGGTCAGACATCTCAAAGTTTGTAGACATACCGGCCTTGAATTCTTTGATGATCTCAGTTGTATTTCCAGTAACAAAAAGATCATCAACGTAAACAGCTACCACAAGTAACTTTGTTCCTTCTTCCTTGCGATACACGGAACTCTCTTTTGAACACTTCTTGAACTTCATACCTTTCAGAATATGATCAAGTTTTGTGTTCCAAGCTCGTGGAGCTTGTCTTAACCCATACAAGGCTTTTGCGAGTTTGAAAACCTTATGATCTTCTCCCTTCTTTTCAAATCTTTCGGGTTGAGACACATAGACATCCTCATTTAACTCACCGTGTAAGAAAGCTGTTTTGACGTCGAGATGATGAATTTCCCATCCTTCAGAAGCAGCTAAACCAACTAATAGCCTTATAGTCTCAATACGAGCCACAAAGACTTCATCAAAGTCAATTCCCGATTGTTGCACATAGCCTTTTGCAACAAGTCGGGCTTTGAGTTTGTTTATAGAACCGTCTGCGTTTCTTTTGACCTTGAAAATCCACTTGAGACCAATCACTTTTACTCCAGCCGGTTTGTCTACTAATGACCAAGTTTTGTTCTTGTTGATTGAATCAATTTCTTCTGAACATGCGTTTGTCCATTCAACAGAATCCTTCGCCTCTAGATAGTTTAGTGGCTCGTCGTTGAGAGATAAGAGTAGAATTTCACATTCTAGATCAGCCAACAAAACATAGTCATTGAGGTAACCTGGACGAGTTACTTGGCGTGTTGACCTTCTTGTTTGAACTTGTTCAACCGGTGCTGGAGAATGAGTGTGAAGATCATTCGTATCTTCCTCGTCCTCATTGTTCTGATTTTGCTCTGTTTCGGTGTCCGGATCACTCATAGCTTGGGTGTCGTTTGCTATGAATGGTCCTTGTCCATCATCCGTAACTTCTCCCCAAGTTAGACGGAACATACCCGGTTGACCCTGCTCCTCTTTATCATCTCCCTTCCAATTCCAACTTAACTTTTCGTTAAAGATCACGTCTCGACTTACAACGATTTTCTTTGTGGTTGGATTGTAAAGTCTATAAGCTTTAGAGCCTGGTTCTATTCCTAGATGAACCAGTGATTGAGATCGGTCATCTAGCTTCTTAAGATGTGTGGAATCAACCTTGGCGTAAGCTAAGCAACCAAAGACTCTAAGGTGTCCAACGTTAGGCTTTCTTTTCCTCAAGCACTCGTATGGTGTCTGACCCTTTAGAGCTCTAGTAGGTACACGATTGATCAAGTATGTGGAATGACGAACTGCTTCTCCCCACAAGTAATTCGGAATACCCATTCCGTTTAGGATGCTTCGTGTTATTTTCATCAACGTTCGGTTTCTCCTTTCTACTACTCCGTTTTGTTGTGGAGTGTAAGGGGCCGTCAAGTGTCGTTTGATCCCGTGTTTGTTGTAATACTCTTGAAACTCAAACGAAGTGAACTCACCACCTCTGTCCGTACGAAGCGTCATAATTTTCTTGTCAACGTCCTTCTCAACAAGATTTTTGAATGACTTGAACTTCTCAAATGCGTCACTCTTCTCTTTCAACAGAATTGACCACATGTACCTTGTATGATCATCTATAATGACAAAGATGTACCTGTTTTGAGCTAACGTCGCTGGAGAGATTGGGCCACACAAGTCAGCATGCAACAATTCTAGTGGTCTAGAGGATCGATATTCTATTGCTTTCGGGAATACTTGTCGTGTTTGTTTTCCTACCAAACATGATTCACAAATCTGTTTTTCTCCTTCTACTTCTGACAGATCATGAACCATCCCGTGAGACGCCATAGATTTCATGGTTCTGAAACTGCTATGTCCGAGTCTTGCGTGCTACTTCCAAGATTCTTGCTCGATTTTTGTATGCAAACAAACCGGTTTTCCGACTTTAAGAGTAATCTTGTAAAGTCTATTGGGAGATCTCAACACTTTCACTAGCAGCTTTCCATTAGAGTCTTTTAGTGTGAGGTAGTCGTGCCTCATTCTAACATCACACCCTTGCTCGGTGGCTTGCCCCAAACTTAGAATGTTGCTTCTTAACTCCGGAATATAGTAAATATCGGTTAGAAGCTTTTGTTCCCCTGTTTTGGCTTCAAAGAGAATCGACCCCTTTCCACTAATGTTGACACATGATCCATCTCCGAATTTTACCTTCCCTTTGATGTTTTCATTCAGCTCTGAAAAGTAAGATCTCTCACCAGTCATATGGTTACTAGCCCCATTGTCCAAGTACCATATTCCATCTTCTCTTTTGGTCGTCTCGTACTTCTTTGGCATAACGCTTTCTTCATTAAGGAAAACGATCTCATGCATAAATAGAGCTGCATCAGCTTCTTCTGTTTCGACTTTGTTTAGCTCTTGAATTTTCTGCTTCCTCTCGGGACACACGGACGCAAAGTGTCCTGTTTTGTCACACCGGTAACAAATTATATGAGATCTGTCTTTCTTTTCTCTGTTTTTGTCTTGAGAATTGGATTTCCCACGACCTCTCCCTTGAGAACCTCGTCCTTGACCTCGACCTCGACCTCTTCCGCGACCTCTTGAACTCTCATTCGTCTCTGAGTTCGAAAATAGTAAGTTCCCTTGAATTTCGGTATGAGGTTCCTCTTCAAGTATACGTTCTTCATAAGCTTTGAGTCTCCCTACTATGTCTTCAAAACCAGTCGTGTTTAGATCTAGTACTTGTTCAAGGGAAGCTATGATTTGAATATACTTGTTCCGGGGTAAGCTGTTCAAGAACTTTTTTACTAGCTTTGGCTCTTCGAGTTCTTGACCTAGAGATGCGGATTTAGAGGCCAATTCGGATATCTTTCCCGCGAAGGTATCCATTGATTCTGAGTCTTTCATCTTCAATCTTTCAAACTCAGACATCAAAGTCTGTAATCGTGCTTCCTTAACTCGATCTGCCCCAAGGTGTCTCGCCTTGATTGCTTCCCAAATCTTTTTCGGAGAATCTTGATCACCAACTTGTAATATAAGACTCTCGGGTATTGACTGGAACAAGAGAGCTGTAGCAATGTCGTTCTTCTTGTCCTCCTTTGATCCAGGCTCAATTGTCTCCCAAACTTTGTGAACACGCAGGGTCACCTTCATTCTCATGGACCATACGGTATAATTCGATGTGGTGAGCATTGGACAGAGTACAGCGGATGGTATGTGATCCTTTGTCTTCGTCGTGATTTTAGCATCTCCCATGGCTCGGGTATGCTGACGGCGCCAAGGATCTCTTCCTTGAGCTCCGATACCAAATAAAGTTGTTTAAAGAATAACTCTCTTTATTTAGGTTTAGAAAATTGCTTAAAACTAAAACCTTTTTCTCTATGTCTTGATCACAACTCAATCAAGACATATATATAGTGATAGCACAACTTTGCTATTGCTATTTCTATTCCTATTTCTATTCCTATTAGTAATAGAAAACTTCCTTATTTCTATTTTTAAAGAACTAGACAATTTCCATTTTAAATCCTTTGTATCTTTGAAGATTTCTTGGACTGCAAGCTATTGAAGTTTATCCAACATTTTCACCCACCGAACCGTTTTGCCTTGATTGACGGAACCAATTTGCTTCGTATTGCCGAGGCATTTTGCTTCATATGGTGGAGGTATTTTGCTTCTTATGGCCAATGCATTTTGTTTCGTATGGCCAAGGCGTTTTGCTTCGTACGGCCGAAGCGTTTTTCTTCGTACGGCTGAGGTGTTTTGCTTTGTATGGTCGATGCGTTTTGTTTTGTATGGCCGAGCCATTTCACTTCTTCTGGCCAAGCCATTTAAATTTGTTAGGGATTTTTTTGACAAGGCTACCAAGGTCAACTGGCATTAGAAGGATTGCAACCGAACCGTTTTCTTCAAAAGGTAATCATAATTGCCTCGAGAATTGCAAACATTTTGTCGGTTCTGGAGGGTACGTGCCGTCACATGCTCCTTGGATGTCTATATATACAGATAACTTAGTTTCTCTCCATATCTTTATTTTTTCAAAAGTTTCCAACGGTAGCTCTCTTCTCTTTTCTCTAGTTTTTCTATTTAAGTTTTGGTTAGGCTTCTTGCTTTTACGCTCTTCCGCAATGTCCCCCTTGAATATTTAAATCCATCTTTAAGAAGACTGCGGTGAAGCTTTGAATTTTATGATCGGTCTTCAACTATCTCCGGCGAGGTAGCTCCATCTCTGATCAGTATTCATTTATCTTCGATATTTTTTCTTTTGTTAAATCTCCAAACTCTTGGCGAACCAAAGATTTGTGTAATTACATCTCCTGGTGAGCTGAGCGATTCGATCGGCTCGGCCACTTCTCCTACACATCTTGGGCGCAAGGTGGTTTTGTTTCTAGAAAGTGACGAGATGAACGAATGTTCAGAGGGGAATCATTCTCTTGTTGACGAGCTATTTGTTGATTCGCTTCGTTTGAAGGCAGAGAAAGACGAGGCAGGAGACTTCTCGATTGATCTTGACGAGGCGAGGTGTTACTGGGAGCGATTAATAGGAAGTCAAAGGAGCTGGGCCTTCCACGAGTCGACATGGTCCGAGGAGAAAAAAGAAGCGCACCTGATCCACGAGGTTCCTTGCTTTCCAACGAGGCGTCCTTACACATAAAAAGCGTGAGAGCCAGCTTCTCCATCTGCGGATAGCGAGATTAGGCTTCCGTCAACTTCTGGCTGACGTAAAATATGAGCTTAAGCTCACTTTGTCACTCTCTGATGAGAACTCAGCTCACTCTCTAACGAGGCTCTCCTTTTATGGGTTTTGCGAGTTTTGCGGGTTTGCCAATTGTTTCTTCAGATGGTGGAATGCAACTTTGCATTTGTATGTCTATTCGAAATTCTTTTTCCCCTCAACGTATTGTCAAAAGGGAGGAAGTTTTCTGACGACCGAGATATAAACTGGCTTAACGCTGCGATGCGCCTCATAACGCTGCGATGCGCCTAATGAGTGTTCAAATGAAGCTCAGACACGTGAACGTATTTTTGAATATGTCAATGGATGCATTGAGGATATTGTGGAAGAGAATGTTGTTTAAGAGGTAACAAATAATGCCACTAACAATATGGCTGCAGCTTACTATGTTGAAAGAGACCAAACCTAGTATCTTTTGGCAATGATGTGCCACTTACTCCATCAATTTGACTTGAAAGCCTTTCAATACTTTCAAAGTTCAAAATCAAAATTCGTATGGCAAAAATATTAACAATTTTCATATTGGCTTATCATAAGACATTGATGAAACCATTCACAAAAGACAGAAACATCGTCAGACCGAGAGTTACTAGATTTGCATCATCATTTCTTACTTTTCAAAGCCTCTTAGGGAATAAAGATAATCTAATATAAACAAAATTCTAGCAATGAATAGAGAAAATGCAAATGGTCGAAACATTAAAACGGATTAATGGCATTTGCCACCGTGATGAGTTTTTGGTTTTGGAATTGAGTGATAATGTGTTTGAAATATTTTGGAGTACTGGTAAAAGTGCTTCGACTTGTTGATGGAGATGTAAAGCCTAAAATGGGATTTTTGCATGGAGAGTTGATAGAGGCAAGGAAAGAGATAAGTGTTAGACTGAAACATATGAAGAAAAATATTCAGCCGATAATGGAGATCATTGATGAAAGGATTATGGTCGACTTGACAATCTTTTGCATTTGAAGGGTTATTTTTTAAACCCTTATTAATTCTACAAAGATTCAAGCAAATCAACATATAGTAACATAAATAATGCTCTTTTTAAATGTTTAGAAGGTTTTTTCTCTAATAATCTTACCATACAATGTCACGTCATCAATTCTGAAATAACGCTTCACCAAAAAAAAAAATGAAGGTTAATTTTGAAAAACCATGGGCCATCTTAGATCGCAAGAAGGAAGATTATGATCTATGTACTTTTTTCACTTATTTAAAACATTGTTATTCACTTTCTTATTGTTTATGTTTATTGGAATTTTTTAGTTTTAAATCTTCAGAATTATTTTATTGATCTACGTTGATTTATATTTCAGGATTATTGGTGGAAAACATACAAAAATGAGGTCCTAATCTAGCAAAATGGCTAGAAGAATTTTTAATTTGACAACAAATTCATCTGGATGTGACAGAAATTGGAGTACATCTGAGGGCATTAAAATATTCTATATTCTATAGATTCTCTTTTCGTATACACATAGTTCATATAATCTACACTTGTGAATTATTTATATGTAGGTACATACAATGAAGTGGAACCGATTTGACGTTAGTGGAATGAAAAATCTTGTGTATGTTCAATTCAATGAAAAACTGATGAGCCAAAAGAAGTACAAAAGAAAAAGATATTGACATTTAGCTTGCAAATCATGCTACCAATGTTCAATCATGGACTGATGATGAGATTTTAGATGATGGAGGAGACTTTGGATTTCGACTACAATGTGATATTGGTGAAGGCGGTATCACTAAAAGAAACATATTATATGGATAAAGTTAGAGAGTTACATGAAGAATTCATATATGATGATGACCAATTTTTAACATTGATTTTGAGTCCGACGCTTATTTGGCAACCGATAGTTTTTTTATTTGAATTTTGAACTTTCTTTTTTTTCTATTTGAAGTTTTGATTCTCGTGATTTCATATCAATTTACATTTTCTTTTCAAAATTTGATTGATAACTGTAATATATAACATATTTATTTTGCTATATAGTTTATTATTTACATTTTCATATGACACATGATTTTTATATTTATTATAACTGTTATTATAATATTTTTTCTTAAAATATAACCACCACTACTCTGTGTATACATTATTATATACGTTTAGGCGTTATACAGTGGTCAACCGTCCGGCTAGCGCGTATTGTATTTTAGAACACATGTAATGATGAAGGCCAACATGTCAATACATGGGAAATTCAAACTAGTGGATAATTAACAAATCTCTCAGCATCCAAAGTCATTGCTTATTTTCTGTGTTCAAAGTATGAAAACAAAATTGTTGGTCCATGTGTAAAGGGTTTACCCAAAACCATCCTTAGTGAGCATAGGATCGTAGCTTCATATTGGAAATATTGGAACGATAGAGATATGGCTATAGACTCCGGACACAGAACAGAGAAGAGTTCGTATAAGGTATTACCTCTTTACCTCCATACCGTTAAGTATGCTAATTCTGGATCTTTTTGTCATTTCCAAGCCAAAGTAGATGGGAATGGGAATGGATCTTTTGTCATTTAAGTTTGATTTCATGGAATTATTGATGAAGTCATTTGATGAAGGTTCTCGTCATAGATGGAAATCACATGTTTGAGAAATACAACGGGTGTTTGCTGATGACAAGTGGAAATATACAAATTATCACATATTTCTTATAGTGTTTGTGTGGAGAATAAGAGTCCTCAGCGAACTCCGATTAACTTGATCTGACCAATCTTTAACCAACAAAGAATAACAGAGAATACACGCACAATTTTATCCGGTGTTCACCTCCTTTCTCAGACCGAGAAAGAGCTGACGGTGTCAGCAATCCACTAAACCGGCGAGGATGGTCGCCAAAAGATAACAACAGCCTTAACACCTTCTACCTCTCAAATCACTCTCTCGCTTTACAAAATCCGAAAGCTAAAACCCAAAACAATTGACAGAGGAAGAAAACGACGCAGCTTTATACTTTAGCTGCAACTGTACTAAACGCGTGATAACGTGTGACTTCTAATACAAAGACAGATGTCGAACAATTAGTGGACCTTGAGACATTCTGTATCAAACAGAGTATCTCTTCAACGCTTCATGCAATCTTCGGCTTGCGTTGATCTTCTTCTCTTGAAGCTTTCAGCTTCTCCTTCCTTATGAGCTTATGGACCAGCTCATACGATCTTGGCTATAAACCTTCAAATCTCCACCTTAGACAAGATCGCCTCTGAATACTTGGTGAATCTTTTTTATCCAAAACCGGATACCTGCACTTCAAGACTTGAGTGCAGACCTTTTCTTTATGATTTTAATTCTTAGTTACCCGAAGCATCTGCAATGCTTCCCTCACATTGTAGACTAGTAGAACCTTTGTGAATATATCTGCTGGATTATAAGTCGTTACTATCTTGAGCACTCTTACTTCACCATCTAATGAAATGGTATTTCACGGCGACGTGATTTGTTCTTTTGTGGTGGACTGCGTTTTTAGACAGGGCAATAGCGCTTTGTGAGTCGCAGTACATCTCCACCGAATCTTCTGCAAATCTTCTCAGCCGTATTCCTTTTCTTACTGCTTCGGACAGAGCTATATATTCCGCCTCTGTTGTCGACAGGGCTACCATTTTCTGCAGAGAAGATCTCCAGCTCACCGTATTTTCTCCTGCAGTGAAAACTATTCTTGAAGTTAACCTTCGATTATCTTCATCTCCTGCATAGTTCGAGTCACAGTAACCTCTTATCACAAAGTAACCCTTTTTCCTAAAGCTCAGCTTTGTTTCTAAGCTTCCCTTTATGTATCGCAAAACCCATTTTACTGCTGGCCAATGCTCTTTAACCGGATTGCTCATGAATCTGCTGATTACACCTACTGGATATGCTAAGTCTGGTCTTGTACCTACCATCGAGTACATGATTTTTCCAACCGCACTTTGATAATGGATGTTAATAATGTCTTCTGATTGTTCTTTCAATTGTTGTTATGTTGCCATGTTCAGCTTGAAGTGAGCTCCTATGGGTGTTGTTACTGGTTTTGCCTGATCCATGTCAAAATTGGCTAACACTCTCGATAGGTAACTTTCTTGCGATATCCACAATCCTCCCATTACTCTGTCTCTGACAATCTCCATTCCTAGAATCTTTTTAGCATCACCGAGTTCTTTCATTTCAAACTCAGTACTCAGAAGAATTTTGAGCTTTTGTACCTGGTCTTTGTTTACTGATGCTATGAGAATGTTGTCAATGTATAGTAAGAGGTAGAGATGGAGCCATCTTCAAACTTTTTCAGGTACACACAGAAGTCGTATTGGCTCCTGTCATATCCGTGTTTCTTCATAAAGTCATCAAAACGTTTATTCCACTCTCGAGGCGATTGCTTGAGTCCGTACAGTGATCTCTTTAGCAAGCAGACATGGTTTGGATGATCTTTGTCTACGAAACCTTCGTGTTGCTCCATTATGATTCGCTCTTCCAAATGCCCATGCAGAAAGGCGGTTTTTACATCAAGCTATTGGAGCTCCATATCGTAATGTACTACAACTGATAGCAAATATCTGATTGAGATGTGTTTCACTACAGGGGCAAACATTTCCTTGTAGTCTATTCCTTCTTTCTGAGAGAATCCCTTAGCTACAAGTCTAGCTTTAAATATGGGAGCTTCAACTCCAGCTATTCCCGTCTTTCTCTTGAACACCCACTTACATCCGATAGTTTTCTGGTCTTTGGGTCGAGGTATCAAGTTCCAAGTGTGATTCTTCTTCAATGAAACCATCTCATCACTTGCTGCCTCTGTCCATTTGTCGCTATCTGCGTCTGTCATTGCTTCATGGTAGCTTGATGGCTCTGGTCCTGCATCTTCTGACATTTCACACACAAGGCCTGCAAACAGAACCTCTTCATAATCATCGCAGTCATAATCATCAAATCTTTTAGGAGGATTGATTTGCCTTCTAGGACTGTCTCTGGCTAGTTGGTAGTCATCGAGATTCTGATTTTCTGTTCTCACTGTGCTATCTGGTTCTGTGTCTAGGTCTGCATCTTGTGATGACTCTGTCTCAGTATCTCCACCTCGAGAATCTGCTTCCTTTTATGCTGATCTTCCAGACACTTCAAAGTTTATTACTTCTGTATCATTGTCGAGGTTTCTTGATGAGTTTAAGTCTTTGAAAACTCTGTCCTCTTGACACACAATGTTCCTACTTATGACACACTTTTGATCTTCAATCAGCCACACTTTAAATCCTTTTACACCGTCTGGATACCATGTGAAGATACCTTGTTTTGCTCTGGTATGTAATTTCCCATCATCTGAATGAACATATGCTAGACATCCAAATCTTCTAAAGTGTGACAAGTCAGGGGTTGATAAAGTCCATAGTTCTTCAGGAATACTCCTTCTCTTACTGCTTTGGATAGAGCTATATATTCCGTCTCCGTTGTCGACAGGGCTACCATTTTCTGCAGAGAAGATCTCCAACTCACCGTATTTCCTCCTGCGCTGAAAACTATTCTTGAAGTTGACATTCGATTATCTTCATCTCCTGCATAGTCTGAGTCACAGTAACCTCTTATCACAAATTCACCCTTTTTCCTAAAGCTCAGCTTTGTTTCTAAGCTTCCCTTTATGTATCGCAAAACCCATTTTACTGCCGACCTACGCTTTAATCGGATTGCTCATATTACCAAGCTTTTTGTAAGATTTTGTAGTAACTTCCACTATAGTTATTGGTAGTCATTATTTTTCACTTTGATAAAACGTAGTGCACTTGTCGTGAATTCGAGATATCCTTACAATATACTATGGCAGCAGCAAAATACCGAAAGCTAACATACTATTCTTTTGTTGACAACATTCATCGGCAAACCACATGGATAGGGACATTAAAAAGGGTTATATTACACATACCAGATCCGGACGAGATATATGCGCATGCTGATGTTAGATCCATATAAATTATGTTTCATGTGACAAAGCAACCCCCTGGGAGGGCCCTAAAGAAAAGCAAACAATTTGCTAGAGAGTTTCTGGCAGGTATGCCACCTAAATTTCACCTTTTTATCGATTCTCATGTAAGACAACTAAATGCACCCCAAGGTGCTGCTGAGGCACTGATAGACCTTCTCGAGCACATGATAGGCAATTAAAAGAAAAAGCTAGCCCGATTGATTAACCGAGATTGGAATCAATGCCTACTCAAATTAAATTCAAGTAGTGCACAAACTTCCAAAAAAAATTGCACTTGAATAATAGTTGACGTGTTGGATATGGAACCAAGTGAGGTTACTAACACTCACGGTTCGATGGTCGATCAAGTCGGACTATCAAAAGGTGTGAAAGCTCAATGGTATACCGATGAAGCCTTTGCCAACCTCGCATATGACGCACCAAGACGTTACTTTAGACCGGTTTTCAAGATATGACCCATCAACCAATTGTTACGAAGACAAAAGAGAAAAAATCTCGAAGTTTCGAAAAGTTCATAAAATTCCAAGATAAGAGTTATGCCGAAAAAAATGGCAAAAACAAAACAAATATAGCAAAGTTCGAGAGGTAAAACATTTAAGATTAAAGAGAATTAAAGAGAAATAAATGTCGCGGCCAAATCATCAATGAACCACTTCGTTGGACTTTTGGCTTTCCTCGGCCGTTATTGGTTGGGCGTCCTAATTGGGTTTTTCGGCGACCAAAATAGTACAAAGCTTTGGTTTAGCCGATCCGTTTTAAGTGAAATCAATTTCATGAACCAAGATAAGTGTGACAGCTTCTTGAAGGCTTTTACCACGGGATCTGGTCACTGGCCACGTGAAAACGTCATTAAGTCACAGTCGTCGGTTCTGTCCAAGGGTAAGATTGCCCGGTCAACTTCCAATCTAGCCCGAGCCATGGGTAATCCTCTCGATCATTTGATTTATAAGACCCACTTGGTCGATAAATAACTAGGGTCCAGTCGCTAGAATGATCTCTGGGTCGTGGCTTCCAAATTTCCACTTTTTCAGATCGTACCAGGTCGGGAGAGGTATAGGCAAAATGGATATCTTCGAATTCGTCCCATTCCACAGCAATTCTGACTCGATCGTTCTTCTTATCTTGCCCCCTTGGTCGAATAATCCGTTGTCCAACCTTCATTGGGTCGAGTGGGTCGTTCTCCTCAGGTTTGTGGTCTACCCGTGGGTCGAGCGATCCGGTACCATGGTCCATGATTGTATAATCCCCTCCCCGTTTAAAAGGATTTGCCCTCAAATCCGCTTCATATGTAAGAAAATGAATTTAATCAGCGACATTAAAACTGGAGCTTACTAGGTACTTTATTTGGAGATCAACTTGATATACGTTGTCGTTTATATTTCTGGTGATAGTAAATGGGTCATCTACTCCAGGCATGATTTTTGATATCCTCTCGGCTATAAACCGGTCTTTCCTTAGGTAGATCCAAACAAGATCTCCTTCCTCAAAGGTTTGCTCACGATGGTGCTTGATGGCTTGATCCGCATAACGTTTGGTCCTTTCCACAATATTTTGCCTCGCCTTTTCATGGATCTTCTTAACCTGTCTAGCATTTTTTTCACCATCTGGACTAGCTTTTTCACTCAAAGGTAAAGAAATTAAATCAATGGGAGACAATGGGTTAAACCCATAGACAATTTCAAAAGATGAGAAATTAATAGCCGAATGCATCGCATGATTGTAAGCAAACTGAACATGTGGTAAGCAATATTCTCAAGTTCTCAAAGTTTTGCTAACAATGGTCCTAAGCAAGGCAGATAAGGTACTATTAACAAGTTCAGTTCGATCATCCATTTGTGGGTTACAAGTAGTTGAAAACAATAATTTAGTGTCTAACTTAGCCCACAAAGTTTTCCAAAAATAGCTCAAAAGTTTGGTGTCCCTATCAGAAATAATCGACTTAGGCATGTCCCGCAAACGTACGATTTCTCTAAAGAATAACTCAACAATATGCACAGCATCATCGGTGGTATGGCAAAGATTGTGCCTTAGCATCGTTTCCAAGTCTCACACCGAGTACAAACTTTGACAATATCCTTCTTCAAATTTGGCCAATAAGAATGTTACATGACCTTGAGCTTCTTGTCAATCCCAAAATGGTCCATAGGTCCTCCTCCATGTGCTTTCCTAACAAGCAAATTTTCTCAAAAAAACAATTAGGAATACACAGCCGGTTAGAGTAAAATAATAACCCGTCATTCCTAAAAAAATTTCGAAAGAAAAATTTGGAATAAGAAAGGTACGATTCCTTAAAGTCTATGTCCGAGGCATACAACTCCTAATTTTCTCAAATCCTAAGACTTTAGCATCCATAGTAGTGATCAATGCATACCATCTAGATAAAGCATCAGCAACAACAATTTTCTTACCTTGCTTGTATTTAATGACATAGGAATTCGAAAAACTCTACCCATCTAGCATGGCGTTTGTTGAGCTTTTGCTGCCCCTTTAGATGCTTGAGCGTCTCGTGGTCAGTGTGTTCCACAAAATCCTTTGGCCATAGGTAGTTTTGCCATGTTTGCAAAGCTCTCACCAACGCGTATAACTCCTTTTCGTAAGTTGCGTAGTTGAGAATTGCGCCTCCAAGTTTCTTACTAAAATAGGCAATTGGTCGACCTTTCTGCATTAAGACAACATCAATTCCAACTCCTGAGGCATCACATTCTATCTCAAAAGTTGTAAGGAGATTTGATAAAACAAGAAAATGAGCGTTAGTAAGCTTAGCATTTAGCGTTTGGAATGCTTCCTCTTGAGCTTGCTCCCACTTAAATCTCATGTTCTTCTTGATAACCTCGGTGAGTGAGACTGCTAAGGTGCTAAAGTCTTTAACAAAGCAGCAGTATAAGCCAACTAGTCCATGAAAGCTCCAGACTTCTCCAACGGTCTTAGGAGTCGGCCAGATCCCGGATTGGCTTAACCTTCTCTTCATCGACCCTCACGCGGTCAACACCTCTAACAATGCCAAGAAACATGAGATTATCTTCCAAAAAGTGCATTTCTCATAGTTATCATAAAGCTGTTCCTTCCTAAGTACTTGTAAAACTGATTTCAAGTGAAACAAGTGATCTTGGTAGTTTTTGCTATAAACGAAAATGTCATCAAATTAAACAACTACAAAGCTGCCAATAAATGATATAAACACATGATTCATCAACCTTATAAACGTACTAAGCGCAGTTGTTAGCCCAAATGGCATAACCAACCGTTCATACAATCCTAGCTTAGTTTTAAAGGCCGTTTTCCATTCATCGCCCTCATTCACCCTAATTTGATGATAAGGACTCTTTAAATCAATTTTTGAGAAAACACTTGAACCATGCAACTCATGAAGCATATCATCAGGTCTAGGAATAAGGTGTCGATATTGTTGATGGCTCGGCAATCAACGCACATTCGCCAACTTCCGTCTTCTTTTTTGGACCAAGAGAACTGGTATGGCATAATGACTCATATAATGCATTCTTGTCAAATTGCAAAGTCGTCCAAGAAGTATATGGCTAGCATCCATGGGTAGGACATCACACAAAATGCTGTCCTCATACCGCCCAATGGTAAGTGACCCCTCAACTTGCTCTTGTATTTGCGTCTCTCCTTCTTCATTTAGCCATTTAAGCTTGTAAGGTTTCAAATGCTTCTTCTTTGTCAAACCTATATTTCTGACAAGACTCTCACTAGCAACGGTAGTATAAATATCACCATCAATTATTAAGCTACATACATTTTCTTAGGTAAGGCATCGCATGTGGAAGAGGTTCTCTCATTGCGCCTTCTCTTCAATTGTGCTTTGAACATTGAGAGTTTGTCGGATCACAAGTAACCTTCCTTCAGCTGGATAGTCCACAGTCTCTTCCTCATCTAACTATTCATCAAAAATTGGACATGTGTCATCCTTCTCTTCTTCTGACTCCATATCGCCGTTTTCAGTAAGATCATCACTCGGTTGTTGGGGATTTACTAGCATAATGGCCTAACCCACGACACTTGAAACATGTGATGTCTCTAGCACATCATTGGGCTGTTTCCTGCTTAGGTTTATCAATAACAACCGGGTCAGCTTTAAGATCGAAATTTGTTTTGGCTGGAAACTTACCTTTGTCTTTGTAGCTTGGTTTAGGAGGATTGGAAAAGGTTGGCCATGAATAGCTCTTACTTTTAACTTGTTGCTCAACCAAAATTACTTTGTGAAGCATCTCTTCCAAACTACCATAATCTTGTAACTCTATATGGTCTTGTATTTCACGGATTAGACCGCTAAGGAAACGCGCCACAGTAAAAATGACAAGGATGGTCGAGTCTTGGTTTCCTTGAAGAACCAGCAAGAATGGTATGGCCGGGGTCTTGAGCAGCAAGCAAGTGTCTTCTTGGGAGTTCTTGGTGTTCTCATTGTTGGCTTCGGTTCCTAGCTCCATTCCTAGCTCAGTGTGGTTGCGGTCTTGTTCATTTCCCATGCTAGTTGTCTTTGAAAGGTTGTGCTCGTCTTGAGGGCCGATAGGAGTCTCTCGGGTGTGATTAAGCCCTCCACTGACTTGTTAAACTCTTCTCTTGTGCTTTTTGTTTCTGACCTTGTCCTTGGTGACCGTCTCATTGTTGGAATGTTGATTGGGTCCTCATGGTTTTTAGGTAGATTCAAGTCTAGATCCTCATCACATGGTAAATCATTGATTCTACAAGAAGTCTCAAATGATAGGTTCCAGCTCCAATCCTCTCCAAAACTTTATATTGTCCACATTACTTAGCTGTTTATTTTTGTAAAGAAACGTTTTGCCACACATTGTGTTAAGAATTCTAATGATTGAACTGTAACTCCAAATTCACATGTGTTTGTTCTCATTGTTCTTCATGAATTCATGAGGTCTTATCAAGTGTTCTTCAATCTGAAACAACATAGCATATCTCTCAGCAACTTCAACTCAAATTTGTAGATGAACCTTCTTTATATCGCGACAAAGTATTGTGGATCCCTACAACAAACAAACCTAAAAAGTATTCTCTGAAGAGAATTATAGAAGAAAGTGTTGTACCGCAATTCAGCCTGCGAAAAAAATTTATACCACGATTTGGGATGTGTAGAGACAAAGCATCAAGGTAAGTTTTCAAAAACCTTTCTAAACCTTTCTGAGAGTGAAATGCTGTACTAAACTTCAACTTAATGCCAGTTAGATGAAAAATACTCTTTCCAAAATGAGCTCATAAATCCATGCAATCTTACAATCTTCTTGATGAATTTAGCAGAAAATCTGAATAACCCTTCAATAAAATCCATAAAAATCTCCTCTTAAAATATGTGAATTGGTTGTAATAACCCTATATGAAACAAAGTAGAAAATTATTGTGTTTTATTCACAAAGGACAAATTTTTATAAATCCAAAACTACATAAGAAAGTTATTATTCGATTTATAGTTTTATAGACCATTCTAAGGATACAGCGCTGTTTGTGATTCTGGGTCGATGGTTTACAAAAGATTAAATCTTTTGGTTTTTGTAGTTCTTAATTAACGTCTTCCTGTGTAAAAATGTCAAAGTAATGGGAAAAAAATTGAGTGTGCTATGTAAATTAAATCTTTAAAACCACATTAACATCTCAACAAGAATTATATCCATGCTTCTCTATT
Source organism: Schrenkiella parvula (assembly GCA_000218505.1). Lineage (NCBI taxonomy): Eukaryota > Viridiplantae > Streptophyta > Magnoliopsida > Brassicales > Brassicaceae > Schrenkiella > Schrenkiella parvula. The sequence goes on along the minus strand of CM001192.1, from coordinate 6,540,506 downwards.
GTTTGTAAAAGTAGTGTTATGTTACAAAGATTTAGTGGTTATCATGACTTATGAGTTATGCCCTATTCTTCTGCTAGGCGGGAAACAAAAATATAAAATTACTCCTGGTTACACTTTAGTAAATCAGTGAAACAGAAACAAATCAAATAATGCAAATCCACATTCACAAGGCATTTCAAGTATGAAGTCAATAACAAAAAAAACAAAAAACAAAAATAATACAGGATCATTGGGGTTCTAGCTTTGAAGCTGGGAAATTTCCACTGTACTCAAACGACTCCTTGCCATAAGGATCACCAGATCCTTTGCTTTCTTCTTCGTACGTTCTCGAAGTCGATGCTGAATCGACGTTAGGGTTTAGCCCCGCAAGCTGCATTATGTTCTCAATCTCTTTCACAACATCACCCATCGATGGTCTATTCACTCCTTCCTCCTCCACGCATCTTAGAGCCAAGTCTACGTACTTCTCAAACCCTTTCAGATTGCTGCTGCTTGTGATGATCATCGTCGTGTCCAACAATTCTTGCAGGTCATACAAACTCCTAGACTTGTTCATCTTCGTCTTCACCTCTCTCACCACGTATTTGCCTCTCTCTATTGGAGTTTTACCCGTTAATAGCTCAAGCATCACCACACCAAACCCATACACATCACTCTTCTCGGTCAATTGATTCGTCATGTAGTACTCAGGATCCAAGTAACCCTAATTCCAGAGATGTTGTGAGTTTAAATGTATATGAGAAAGAAAGAAAAAGATAATGACTGATTCTATACTCACCATGGTTCCTTTCACTTGCGTTGTCACATGAGTTTTCTCAGGATCTCCCACAAGTTTAGAGAGGCCGAAATCAGCAACCTTTGCTGTAAGATTCTCATCAAGTAATATATTATGTGATTTTATGTCTCTGTGTATAATTGGAGGATCAGCAAGCTCATGAAGATAAGCCAGGCCCTTCCCTGAACCAAGTGCTATTCTAAGCCGTCTTGTCCAATCAAGTCTAATCCCATTCTTCCCTGCATTATTACCAAATTAGGCACCCAAGAACCACCAGAATTCCTCAAAGGAAGAGAGAGGTTTGGTATTACCTGAGAGACTGTCTCTTAAAGAGCCATTTGGAATGTACTCGTATACGAGCATTTGTTCACCTCGATCAAAGCAAAAGCCCAAGAGTCTGACAACATTCTTATGATGGACCCTTGAAAGAAGCTCAATCTCAGTTTTGAACTCCAATCCTCCTTGTAGAGATCCTTGTTGAGCTCTTTTGATTGCTATGAGTTGTCCAGAAGGAAGAGTTCCTCTGTACACCTGTTTCGCCATCATATTTTGGATCAGAGTTCCAGCTACGGCAATTTCTCAATTCAATTGATGCGATTGCAAAGACACAAACCTTGCCATAACCTCCACCTCCAACATCATTAGCCTCTGAAAAGTTGTTAGTACATTTCTTCAGCTCTTCAAACGTAAAAGCTTTTGCTCCCATTAGCTGTGGGGCATCAATTGTGCTCTTACTCGTATCCCACTTGGCTGAAACATAAAAAATAAGATATCAGCATTTCCAATTTATGGGAAGAATCTTTTGTAATAAACCTTTCCCTCTTACCAAAAGGATTATTTTGATCAGTTGCTCTGTCTGCTCTCTTTCTCTGCCTGAGAGCGTAAACTCCAGCAATAGTTAACAGCACCAGAAGAAACACAGCACCAACTACTGCTCCAATTATGATACCCATGTTTGCTGACTTGGAACCTACATCATCTGTGGCAAGAAAAGCAAAACAAATGAGTCATATCGAACCAATACATATTCACTTCGGTTGTGTGTGTTGATCATACCAGAGAACTTATTGTACTGGTCGGCTCTAAATACGTAAGGGCCATATACAGAAGGAGCCTTATAAGTCTGGTTGCTAAATGCAAAATTAACACGTGACATTTCCGTCTCATTAAAACGTTCTCTGCCTTTTGGAAAGACCACAAGATCTATAAGAAGCTGATGATCATTTCCATTCTCTCTGATGTTTCTGATGCCCGCAGAGTCCACTGGATAGCTAAACTTCTCAAAGAAATCCGCTATTGACCGCTGAAGATTTTCGAAGTTGGCAACCTCGAACAACCCTGAGAAGGAAGGAGACCTGAAATAGAATGTTCCTGTGAATGGATATGCACACTTGCACTCGGTACCCGGTACCCTGCCCTGATCACAGGGAGGACAATTTGGTGGGAGGGTAGAAAATGAGGTATCGTGCGGGATTGCTGAGCAGTAACTCGGCCCGTTCCCCAACTCTTGGCACACTGGATTATTTGCCAATCTGTTGATATGTCAACATACATAAGCAAATGATTGCTGGACAAAAAAAACATTATGATTTCTGACCAGGATACATACATTACTTTGATGCGTGTATTAGTTACTTCTCTATAATTATCGATGTTATTGTATTGTAAATCAACAAACTGCAACTGGTTGCTAAAGCTGGTACCAAAGTCCAATGTTGAGTCTATCCGATTGCTCTTTAGGATACTGCAAATTAAAAAAGAAACAATGAAAAAAAAGCATCTCAATCAGTTCAGATATAAGTACAAAAAAATTGTGTTAATTTTCCGATTCATGTAATGTTTGACTTACACAGTCTGCAACTGAGGAGGGCTAAAAAATGAGTTTGGTATTGAACCATTAAGTTTAATCCCTTCCATCCTTCTGCATCCGAGAAGACCATTTGTTCTTAGAAAGTATAAACATGGAGATCAAGAAAAAGAGATAGAGGAATGCTCATACAATGTTGCCAGCGATCGGAATGAAGAGATCCATGACGGAATGGGTGAGGTTTCCAAAGTGTTATTGCTCACATCTCTGTTACAATACAATCACTCATCGCATTAGATTGATTAGTATTGAAGGTTTGAGAAGAGTAGAGATGGTAAATTTAGCAGCCAAAGAGGAAGAGAAATATAGAAAAACTTACAATGTGTAGAGATTTGTCAAGCTTGTTAAATTTGGAAGAGTACCTGTAAATTTATTGTTGGCCAAGTACCTGAAATACATTCAACTAGGAACCCTTTAACCTCTTTCCATTTATATCTATGCAAACACAGAACACAACTTTAGTTGTCCACTTACAGTTCTTCAAGAACTGTGAGATTATTAAGACTAATAGGGATATTGCCAGTTAAGTTATTCCTGTCAAGGCGTCTGTAATAAAGAGAAAGGCAGAGTATGAGAATAAAAAACATAGGATAAATAAAAAATTTGACAAAAAGTTTATTACTTACAACACTGTCAACGTTTTAACGAGGCTCAGGCTGCTTGGGATTGAACCCGTGAATTGGTTCCCTTCGAATAGCCTATAGATAAACCAACAAACGATGCAGTCACTTTGTTAGTTACAACTCTCAACTTGTGCAAACTCTCATCTTTCATAAGTTCCATGAAGCTTACACATGTAACAAAGTCATCTCTGAGCTGAAAAGCGTCTCTGGGATATCGCCTGAAAGCTTGTTCTTTCCAAAATGACTGCAGGAGAAAGTCAGACTAATTAGAGTACTTAACAAAAAGTGAATATATAAAAGAAAAACTGACAGATTTAGGATTGTATATACAAATGCTTAGTTTCAAGAAGCATGTCCAGTCCAGGTGAAGAAGTTCCATTAGAAACCGGAAGCGTTCCTTCGATTTGATTGTCAGCTATATCAAACCAATATAGCTTTGATAGCCGCCCAATGGAAGCTGGAATAGTTCCAGTGAATTGATTAAAATTCAGGGATCTGTATGAAGCAACACACAGATTAATACTAATGGCTCTAGAGAGGCTTTAAAGTGGCAAATGGAAAAGAGACTTTAAGCAAACAAAATCTTACAGATATCTAAGGTTTTTTAGATTTCCTATAGACTCAGGGATTTGACCACTGAAACTACATCCCACAAGAATCCTGGAAAGTAAAAAGAGTCAGATAAAAATAAGAGACAAGACAAAGGAGATATATAAATTTTATTACAGATCAAGTTATCTCGTTTCCTTACAAGTTCGTCAACTTCGTGAGTTTACCGATGTTTGGTGGAAGTGGTCCGGTCAATTGAGTATTATATGACAAATCCCTACAAACATTGGATCAAAAGATGAGAACAAAAGCAATTTCTAAGGAAGAATAGAAAAAAGAAGAAAGACATACAAGATCTCCAATTCAGACAAGGTTGCAATATCAGCAGAAAGCTTTCCTTCCACGTTAAGGTTACCTAGTGATCTGCAAAAAGCAATAACATTACATTAAAAGTCTGCTCAGAGGATTATTGGAAGAAGCAGACACAAGTCTTTACATTGAAACAACGCGGTCATTTCTACATGTGATTCCAACCCAATTGGTTCCACAAGGATCAGCGCCTTTCCAACTATTAGGAGAGTTGGTCCATTCATCCTTCAGGGCTTGTAAAGCAGAAGCTGCACCAAACTTTCAAGCTAATTCAAAGATTTTTAATTTCATTTATCTGAAAAAACAGTGATAAGAGTCTATTTGATTATACTTACCGTCCAAATCATGTGTGAATGCAGAAACGGAACATATTTGGAAGAAAAGCAAGATTAGGAGCATAAAGGCTCCAATTCTTGAACTCATCTTCAAACCAACAAAGAAACTGTTTTCTCTTCCTCTGCTTTTAATTGTATGTCAAAGAAAAAATCATGTGGTCTACACAAGTTATGACAGAGCTTTTGAATAAAAATTACAACCTCGCTTTCAAAACATGTAGACAATAATGTTTAACAAAAAGGAGAAGACTTTGAACAACTTAAGTGAAACACATATAAAAAAGAAAATGGAAAGGACTATATAAAACTCGGTCAACTTGAAACAGCCGATAATGGGATTTTGAAAAGTCCAATAAGGTAATGGGAAGGAACAAATTATGAACAATACATTAAATCAATATGAGTTGTCGTGATGCAAAACTAGTGTGGGACATCTTTATATCTACTATATTAATTACACTCATTATTGATTTTCAGAGAAAATTACAAAAATATCTCCAAACGTATGATTTGTTTGAGCGAAACATTTTCATTTATCTCAGGGAAAAAAAGAGACTTGTGGAGTTAGAGTCGTGGTCAGCGACTATGCAGTGATATAGCCTTTTTTAATAACAACATGGAATAAAGTCATGGTCGTAGAAAAAATCAGCACAAGCAATTTACCAACTTGATATAATAATATGCTAATTTGCAACAATGATGGTGCTGATGATTTGATCATATATTGACCAATACTCCTAAATTAACTATATAATAATCGAATGGGTATGCAATGCAACACATATATAAATAAATTAGATGCCCCCCACAGCTATGAGAAGATGTGTAATTGATTAGGTCTAGCTTACAAGGACTAAACCTTTGAAAGTGTTATTGTACTTTCACTTACCATAGGGGAACTAAGAGAGTACAAGTAGCAGGACAATTAAAAAAATGGTGGAGAAACGTCATGGCAGTGATGTAATGTTTGATGTATGTCCAACATAATGTTCTGTCGATCAACGTGATAGAGAATGAAAATGTTCGTGGCCACATACTCCACTCATGGCTCATGTATAGTGTTACGTCTCACAAATACTCTACGCGTTAAGTACGAGCCATGGAGTGGTGAAAGGATGATTGACTCTCTCAATCAAAGGATGAGATGTGATTGATTGTGTCAATCAGTGGAGAACACAGATTGCTTGAATCACACGAACTGTCCTAAATTCTAACATCAATTGATTAGAAATGTATTTCATAATTAGAATTTAAAGACAAGAACAAACTAAAAAAAACAACTTTTGAAGAAAATGATTTCTAATTTACTCAATTGATTGAAAGGTGAAGTTTAGAAATGACTGACTATGAGATATAAGCCTTTACGTGGTGAATTTTAACGGTCTAAAAATATCAAAAAGAGTAAATGAGATTTGTGATATATTTAGAGATGTTCTCGTCCAAATGATAAACTAACAATTATTTGATTTGTGTGATACTTAACTGTTTATGAAAATGAGATTGCGCCTTTGTATGTAGGAGACTTGAGAGGATAAGTAAGCTTCTCTATAATATTTTGTCTGACAAAATAATCATCCAAAATTTTGTAGTTTTAAGCTGTAAGAAACTGTTGTATTTTGATGAGAACCGTTTCCAAATATGGTAAATTGAGTTTGTCTTTGATCTACCTGATTATGTGGTTGCTGGTGCATGTGAAGGTGTTTGCTGACTTTCCTGAAGTGTTAAATGTCTCCCATGAATGGTTTATTGTTTTTCTTGGTCGCCAAAAGTCTAGTTTGTGTATGATTAAACATGTGAGTTTCCAAATAAAACAAGCTGAGAATCATCCAGTTTCGAAGTTGAATAACTTTTAAACCATAATAAATTTTGTTATGAATCCAATTCGCCGTGCTTCTTATGAGTTGAGGATCCAAAGATTTGTTACTTTGTACTTCATGGTTAGAGATGTCAAATCAGTCATTAATCCGCATGCGACGCCCAAGTAGGCCAACTACGGGACATAAAATTATTGGTCCAAATATTTGCACGTCTAGTAGACTTGACCCGTACGGATATTGGTTTTCGCGGGTTAACCCATCACATGTTTGCGGTTTTTTTGGGCCACACTGCCAAACATATTGTTTTTAAAATTCCAAACCTTCTGCTGCAATTAGAGGAAGTTGAAGCCTTGAAGGAAAACTCAAAACTTAAAAACCCTACATTAACCTACGCGTAAAGGCAACTCGAAAGACACAATTATGGTCCCTACTTCGGCTGAGAAAATTAGAAGACTGAGATAGAAAGTTTGAGATCTGAGAGAGTGAAGTCGTTTTGGTTTGTCTCTACACTGTGAGAGAGAGTTTAAGAAATGAAAACAAAGGGTTTGAGAGACCAAAGTCATTTGGAATTGTGAGTTGTGATCATCACACTAAGATTTGCTCCTAAGTACTGACCCTTGAGACGTGTTCACTTATCATTGTTACTAATGGACACGGTAAGTTTAAAATTTGTTTTCATTCATCTTGAACCAATACACTAAGACAATTACATGAGGTTTGATTTGCTGACTTATGATCTTCAACAGAACTCTGTAGATTTTACGAATTTGCTGCTGATCGACTCTGAGTCTCAAAGACTGATTGAATCTCTAAACGTCGAAGAAGAAGGAATGAGTTCTGATGGATCTCAGTCGTTGCAAGGTCGTAAAAGATGCTCATTTAAGTTGAAGAGGATGAACTTGATTCTGAGGTAAAGATCACCAACCAAGAAAAAGAAATCAGTTTGTCCAGGGAGTGTGTCAAGTTACTGAAAATGGCAGAGCATTTCAGGCAAGTAAGATGAAGAAAACTCTATTTCAAGCTACACTAGATAGTGGAACAAGAAATTCATCTCAAATAAATAAGAAGAAGAAACTGGTTGATGCTGAAACAAAGATTGAATTTGCAACAAGGAAGAAAAACGTGTTTCACTCTAACTCAAGTCAGCAGAGTAAGAAGAAGAAGGTGTCTCATGATGAGTCGAGTAAACGGAGTAAGAAGAAGAAAGAAGATGTTATGCTTGAAGATGAATCAGATGAAGATGAGAAAGGGAAGCCATCAACTCAAGAACAGAAGAAGGAGAGTAGGCAATGGTCAGATGTGTGGAACGATTTTGTAGTTGTTACAAAGAAAGATAGGCAGAAAAAACAGTATGCAAGCATTGCAAAGCAGAATATACATATGATTCACACACATAGTACTAATGCTTTGAGAAAATATCGTGATAAGTGCAGTTTTATTCCAAAATACGAAATTTTTGGAACCTTCTGGTCACGGCATAAGCTAAACTACAAGCACATAAGTATGATCATGGTATTTTCCGTTAGATGGTAGCTAATTCTATTATTCAGCATTATCTTAATTCCATTCACTTATTTTGAGTACGAAAAGAGTTAGAGCAGTTTGGAAATATTTGAATGCTGATGTTAGGTTCGTTAGCCGAAACACAACGGCTGCAGATATCTACCGGTTCAATGAGAATGAGACAGCTAACTTCAAGGAGTTAAATAGTCTTCATGGACACATTTTCTTTACATCCGATTTGTAGACAGAAATCACATATGAGGGATATATGTGTGTCACAGGTCATTAAATTGATCTCAATTGGAAGCTGAAAACCAAAATCTTACAAAGTCACATAAAACATATCAAGAATGTGTAGCTGATGGAGGACAAAAAAGGAGTTTTAGAAACGATGAAGTAAGTGATTTCTCTTAGTTATTCCTTGTTTATAGACAAATAGTTGCTATGATCAGTGAGTAACTTGACCACTCTTTCTTCAATTTGTTTTCAGGATTTTTTTTTCACAAGAAAAATGTTGCTTCTAGTGGGAGAAGACTTCTTTGCAAGCGTATCTTGAAGAACTTCCATTGGACGTTAAGAATTTTTAGAGTTTGGACATTCTAAAGTATTGGAAATATATCTGGTGAGTTATCTTCAATGGCTTGCGACGTGCTTAGTATTCCTATCACAACAGCAGCATTATAATCCTCTTTTAGCATTGGATCCCACATTCTCAACAAGTACATATCCTGATTACTTCCCAAAAACATGCAAACCTTGATATGTAGTTGCAATTGGTTAAGAAGATTTGAAGCATATGATAATGTAAACATATCAATATCAAAACTTTTACATTAATTTAATTATGGTTTAATAGGTTTTACTTATTCACATTTATAGAAGACGACTCAAATGGTGAAGATGAGACATTTCCACCTTTCGAATACATTGTCAATGATGAAGATGATGATCAAGAGGAAGGTTGATAAAGAATCAATGTCTCTAAGTTGCTTATGTTGCTTTTATTGGTCTTTGTGGCTTGGTTTTAACTCTTGGAGAATTTTTCTTGCATTTTTTTGTTTTTGTTGCTTTTGTGATTGACTTTTTAGAGTTTAGTTTTGACTAATTTTTTTTGGAATTGTTATCGATTAAGTATTTGAGTTTCTTTCGTTTACATTGTATATCAGTACACAAATGTCATGACACAAAGGTCCAAACTACTTCTTAAAGTTTCTATGGAGTTGTAATATTTACAGATCATGACACAAAGTTCATATAAAATTTGACAAAATCTCCTTCTAAGAGAAGCATAATTAAAAAGAGAGTGAACTACATTATATACAAGCTGTATCCTTCTGATCACGTTATTTCAAATACGATCCGCGGGCCGACCGCCAAACCGCATATATATTACGGGACGGATTGGACATCTCATTTTGGACCGCTGCCTGCAACGGGCTAGACCGCACTGTCCAAATAAAAAATAGACCCGGACCAGGTCGGGCCATTTGGATGCAGGCAGCCCCATTTGACATTTCTACTCGTGGTTTGATTGGAATGCTTCAATTAGTGATCGTGTGTCTCCATCTGGCTTATTGGTAGTCTATTGGAATGAATTTTTAATATCTTTTTAATGAGGAATCCTTCTTGGATTATTTTTCTTCTTGGTGTGGTCTAGATGATCTGAGTGTATACTCCAAGTGGTTGCTGAATTGGAATGGTTGGTCTTGGTTCCTTTTGGGGTGAACAAGGCTTGCATATCTCCTTAGCTCTCCTCGGTTCCGTGATCTTCTCTCCATGTCTCCTGATTCCTTTCTCCTTGGCGATGATGTAAGATTAGGAATCAGTCCACAAATCTTATTAACAAACAGTAATCAAAGGATGTCATTTTTAGCGGAAATGGTGACGGTGCAGAGATGGAGTGTTGAAAGGGTAATTTACTATCTCAATCAAGTATGATGCGATTGAGTCTCTCAATCAGTGGAGAACAAAGACTTCTTTGAATAACACAAACAATCTGAAACTATAGAATAAGAAAATTAGAAACATATCTCACGCTTAGAGTCTAAAGATAAGAACAAACTAAAAAAAACTTTTAAAAGAAAATAATTTCTGATTTACTTAATTGATTGAAATGTAATTTATAAAAATGACTGACTATGAGCTTATATAGTCTCTTACATGGTGAATAAAAGTCTAAAAATATCAAATGAGCTTTGTGATAGTTTCAGAGATGATATCGCCTAAGTGATAAAGTAGCCATTAGCTTGATATTTGTGATACTCAAATGTTTATGAAAATGAGATGGCGCCTTTGTATCTAGATGGCTTGATGAGATAAGTGAGCTTCCCTGGAACAATTTTCCAACAAAATAATCATTCTAAACGCTGTAAACTTCAGCTGGAAGGAGCCTTTTTGACAAAAATCAGTTCCAAATATGGTAAGTTGAGTTTTTCTTTGATCAGCCTGATCATGTGGGCATGTGAAACAGTTTTCTGATTTTCCTAATGTGTTAAATATCTCCCCATAATGGTTTAGTGGTCTCTTCTAGGTTAGTGATGTGTTGCGTTCTTGACGCGTATTAACAGTTGTTTTTGATTCTTTATCGAGTCTTTTTGGTTGTTTTTGATTCTTTATCGAGTCTTTTTGGTTGTTTTTGATTCTTTATCGAGTCTTTTTGGTTGTTTTTGATTCTTTATCGAGTCTTTTTGGTTGTTTTTGAGTCATTTCAGATTACTGATGAGGCTGTGGACAAGGATTGGAGCTGCTGGAGACATTTGAGCGAAAAGGAGAAGAAGCCAAGCAAAAGGAGTTCAAAGCATCGATTTAGTACATGGACGACTCTGGAGCACCTGCTCCACTCCTGGAGCACCCGCTCCTGTATCTTAGGAAAAAGATGCCGATTACCTTTAATAAAAGGGTGCAAAATCCTAATCAGTTTTTAAGTTTAGTTTTCGATTTTCTTCTTCTTCTAGCGAGAGAGAGACGGCGACTCTTGGAGAAGATTTCTGAACCCTAGTTTTTTCTAATAAAAGTTTCATGGATTTCCTTTCATCTATTGCTATGTTTTTTCTTTCTATGTCTGAGTAATCCATCTTGCTAGATTAAGGGTTTTTCAACGGAGACCATGAGCAATTGAATAGAATACAAATAGGCCTAATGAAATTGTTTTCATCATTGTTGAACTTACTGCTGAGTTTTAATTGATCACTAATTCTCTGAATAGGTATTCCTATTAATCAAAAGTGCAATAGGTTGCTCGAAGAAACTTTGATGAGCAATTTGTCCCTATCCAACGTCAATTGATGCTAAGGCAAATTGTGAATAAATCGAACATGTTTTTTAATGCTTGTTTGTAAATCTAGATCTAAACGATAGTTTAAGATTTTTACGTTGTTACAAAAAGTTTTTGGTTCCATGACAGTGGCCCAATCATATCACTATGTTCGAATTCGAGATATGAGCCTAATTGTGTCATGAGCAGTTGTTCGGTTCGTGTTCTCTCCCGCAAAAGCTCCTTAGTATAGTATTCTGTTTACTTGATTTCTGCCTTCATTTACTGAATTGCAATTGTTACCAAAAATCAATCATATATCATCTTAGCTTAATACTGGTTCCTCACTGAAACTTAGTGTGACATTGGTCCTCTGGAATCCGAATCTTTCTATATTACAATCTTCATGCTCTGCACTTGCAGTAGAAAATAAGAGTTCAAATCCAGTGTATCATTAGGTCTACCAAAGACCAAACACCATAGACTTTACTGGTTGAAGTGGCTTAATGATGAGATCGAGCTCAAGATTGCGGAGCACGTCACTGTTCCATTTAGTGTGGGTAAGTATAGTGACCAAGTCTTGTGTGATGTAGTGCCCATGCAAGCCGGCCGCACCAACTTCTACAAGGAGACTCTCCAAAACGGCCGCACCAACTTCTACAACTTTACTCACAGCCATCACAAGCACAATTTTGCTCCTCTCACCCCACAAGAGGCAAATGAAATGCAAATGGTAATGTCTAAAGGAGCTAAGGCAAGTAAGACTAATATTTATGTCACTCCTAGTTCTGTCTGAAGTCATTTGAATCACACGAACCCGTGCTACTAATGATCTTCAAGGAAGGATTGTTTTCAGGTTGTGACGACAAGGACCTACCTGTGGAGGTACATGAGTTATTAGACAGGTTTAAGGACGTGTTTCCCGAAGATATACTCGCCGGCTTACCACCCATCGGAGGCATCGAGCACCAAATCGATCTTGTTTCCGATGCACCCTTACCTAATAGGCCAGCCTATAGAGTTAACCCAGAGGAGGCTCGCGAGTTGAAAAAGCAGGTACAAGACCTTATGTCCAAAGGGTACATAAGAGAAAGCCTAAGTCCTTGTGTTTTTCATGTTTTGTTGGTACCCAAAAAGATGGGTCATGGAGGATGTGTGTGGACTGCCGAACTATAAACAATATCACCATCAAGTATAGGTATCCAATTCCACGGTTAGATGACATGTTGTACGAGCTTTGTGGAGCCACTGTCTTTTCCAAGATAGATTTGAAGAGTGGGTACCATCAAGTTCGAATGAAAGAGGGAGACGAGTGGAAAACAGCGTTCAAGACTAAGAGGATTCTATATGAGTGGCTGCTCATGCCGTCTGGACTCACCAATGCACCAAGCACCATCATGAGGCTTATAAACCATGTCCTAAGGGCATACATCTGTAAGTTCGTGGTAGTATATTTTGATGACATTTTGATCTATAGTTCATGTCTTGCGGATGCATGCGAAATGGCTTGAGTTCATAGAAACTTTTCCATATGTGATCAAGTACAAGAGAGGAAAAGAAAATGTCGTAGATGATGCCCTATCAAGGAGGCAAGCCCTAATCAGCATTATGGAAGCTAAGGCCATGGGGTTTGAACACATAAAAGAGCTGTATGAAGATGACCCTGATTTAAAAGAAGTATACAAGGAGACTAGCAAGGCCGCTTATGGAGCATTCTACCAACACGAGGGTTTTTTTGTTTAAGGACAAGAGGTTGTGTATTCTCCAAGGTTCCATGAGAGAGCTACTGATCAGAGAGGCGCATGGACGAGGGCTCATGGGTCACTATGGACGAGACAAGACCCTAGGTGTATTTATGGACAATTTCTACTGGCCACACCTAAAGAGAGATGTGGAGCAGTTTTGTGCCAAATGTGTCACTTGCCTACGAGCCAAATTCAGGTCACATCCATATGGTTTATTCATGCCCTAACCAATTACTAACCTACCGTGGGTAGATATCTCTATGGATTTTGTGCTAGGTCTGCCCAAGATCAACCACAACGACTCCATCTTTGTAGTTGTAGATCGGTTTTCCAGGATGGTCCACTTCATCCCATGCAATAAGACCAATGATGCCACACAAAAGGCTGATCTTTTCTTCAAGGATTAGTCTCTGACCAAGACACCAAGTTCCTAAGCCACTTTTGGAAGACACTTTGGAGGAAGTTAGGAACCAAGTAATCTTTGCAACAACCTGCCACCCACAAACGGATGGCCAAACAGACATAGTAAACCGTACCCTCTCAACACTCTTGAGAGCAACGGTGGGTAAGAATTTAAAGAATTGGTTACCTTGCTCACCCTACATTTAATTTGCTTATAATCATGCTGAGCACTCTGCCACTAAACAATCTCCATTTGAAGTCGTCTATGGGTTCAACCCCACGGCTCCACTTGATCTCTCACCCCTGCCCCCAGCTGTTTGTTCTAGCGCAGAAGGCGAAAGCAAGACTGACATCATGAAGAAGCTTCATCAAAAGGTTATGGAGAATCTTGAGAAGAAAACCGAGAATTATAAGGAACAAGCTGACAAAGGACGCAAGGAGGTCACCTTCCAACCAAGAGAGTGGGTCTGATTGCACATGAGGCACAAAAGTTTCCCAAACCAAAGGAATTCCACGCTTTCACCAAGAGGAGGCGGAACTTTCCGGGTGTTAGAGCGCATCAGCGGCAACGCCTACCAGCTTGAGCTTCCAGGTCAGTTAAACATATCATCAACCTTCAATGGGTCTGATTTAACTCATTTCCTTGCAGATGAACCAGTTATGAGGTCAGAACATCTTCAAGAGGGAGGGACTGATGCAGACCTAGACTTGAACCTACCCGAAGACCATGAGGACCCAATCAACATTCAAACAATGAGACGGTCACCAAGGACAAGGTCAGAAACAAAGAGCATAAGAGAAGAGTTCAACAAGTCAGTGGAGGGCTTAATTACACTCATAGAGCATGAAGAACTTAAGAAGAAATTGCTCTTCAAGGACATCACCCGAGAGACTCCTATCGGTCCTAAAGATGACTGCAACCTTTAAAAAACAACTAGCATGGGAAATGAACAAGACTGCAACCACACTGAGCTAAGAATGGAGCTAGGAACCGAAGCCAACAATGAGAACACCAAGGACGCCCAAGAAAACACTTGCTTGCTGCTCAAGGCCCCGACCATTCCATTCTTGTCGGTTCTTCAAGGAAACCAAGACTCGACCATCTTTGTCATTTCTACTGAAGTCTAATCTCTAAGGAGGCTTCCCATACAAGTATGCAACAGTCCAAACATAAGATTTTGAATTATTTAGAATACTCATGAACTTTCCTTTTTTGTTTTACATGATTTTTCCTTTTTTTCTTTTATCCTTTTTCTTTGGTATTTTTGTGACCAAAAGAACTTTCCTTTTTGTTTAAATTTTGACCCAAGTGGGTCACAACTGCTGGACTATTTAAGAAACTCCCTTCTCAGCATTGTAAACCACCTTTTACCTAATTAATAAAATGACTATTCTTTTGTTTGAGAAAAGCAGGCGCCGCCCTTGTCTTCTATGTAAGATGCCGTTGAAGCTTGTGCGTGAGACTTATCACAGAACTTTCAACCCTCTATGTGGCGTCTATCCTTCCCCCTGGTTCGTGAACACCGTTACATCAACCCATCTTGACTGATTCTCTAAAGAGAGCCGGCTAGTTAAAGTCTCAAACTCCGGCTGCCCTTGTAAGACCAACAAGCTTGGTTCTACATCATCATGTTTTTCATTTAATACAAATGAATCATTTTGTAGGAGAAGGGCCATTTGTTAACCATCTTAATTTTTTTAAAACAAATTGCAGCAAATGAGTTTATTATTTTTCATGCTGATATTGTGGATTCGAGATACGATACATAAAGTTATTTGTAGGACTGCCAAAATCCGATTGAAAATTGTGAAACAATTAATAATTGAAATCAGCGATATAAATGATTAATATAAAATGATATGGTAAGGAAAGTGTATGAAAACGAGACCTAGAAAACGCTTTTAGAAAAAAGAAAATACACAGAGTAGAGGTGAAAATTATTCTCGTAACTAGAGAATCCATGTCAACGAAATATAGACCTTTTATTTGTCTGAATCCTTGCACTAAAAGTCTTGCCTTACACCCATCAGTTGAGACGTTAGCTTTCAACTTGGTTTTGAAGATCCATTTACACCCTAGTAATTTAAATCCTTGAGGTAAGTCAATTTTGTCATAGGTATGATTCTACAAAATATAATCTATTTCTTTAATGACTGCTTCTCTGCAACAAGGTGCATATGGTGTAGATGTGACTTCTCTGAATGCTTTCGCCTCATTTTCTATGAGGAATACTATCAATAAATATTTACAATAAGATTTTTTTCTTACGAGCTCTCTTGCTACGTCTATATTCATTTTCATCATATTTTGATTCAATTACTGAAGTGCCAAAAGTGCTTGCCTCACTAACAGAGGTGATCACATCTCTTTTTTTCACGAGTGCATTTTGGATATTGCTTATCCTTACGCAAAAATATACGTTCAAAGAATGAAGCATTCTTTGATCCCATGATCGTATTAACGTAGATGTCTGATACATCTTACTTATGCACTAGAAATCGATAAGCACTACTGTTGAGGGCATATCCGATAAATATACAATATATTGTTTTATGACCAATCGTTACATTCTTTGGAGGTGGCACTACAAGTTTTGCTAAGCACCCCCACACTTTAAGGTACTTGATGCTAGTGTATTTTTACATACATGATAGTAGACTTGTATATTTACAGAGAATGATGATAGACTTGTATGTTTACATCTAATGATAGTAGATTTTTATGTTTATATCCAATAATTATAGACTTATGTGTAACTTGTAATATACATACAACAAATTCTGAACGCAAACGCTAGCTGAAAACGCAGAATTATAGAAGTCTACCATCATTTAAAAATCACGTTGATATAAATCTACCTTTATTAAAAACGCCAGTCGCAAACGCCAATCGTTAATGTAAATCACAAATGCTTATTTCAAAAAAAATTGACTTTTTAATAAAAAAATTTTTTGTATTATTAACATTATTATTATATTATTATACTATTATTTATTTATTTTAAATACTAATGGTATTTTTGTTATTAAATAAAAAACTAGTGTTTTCGATACAAAGCTTCCTTTGTACGCTTAGTAGACTTCTAGTTGAAGTCTACACAGCAGAATTCATAACGAAGTCTATGTGGTACACTTCTTTGTGATATCTGCAATAATAAGCTAAGTTCGTGATTAACAAAGAAAAGTAATTTGAGCATAATAATAACAAATAAAGATGTAAACCCGATTAAAAAAAAAGCAAACATATCAACGATGACAATAACAATAATAAAAAAAATTCAAAAAAAAGTTTATAAATTTATCAGAAATGCATTTTTAAAAAAAGACTTCACCCGAAGTCTACTCTAAGAAGGTCAAATGCAAAACTAACCTATGTGTTGACTAGCAAACTGCAGAAGAAGTCTGCTGAAGTCGAATTCGAAGAACAATATGAAAATGAGCTTGAATCATGTGAAAAATACCTCAATTCGGTTTGTGATTTCTTCAAGAGCCCAAAGCTTTGAGTTTAACCAATATCTATGACTCACACGCGAGTTTCTTGTGAATGTGACAAGATTCTTCAAATTTGACGTTTTAAGAAGGAAATTTCTTGAGTTTTAGGATGAAATAGATAGGAAATGGAGGAAATTGAGTTTGATAAGTCAAAAAGTTTGTTCATATGTTGTTGGTAAGGCATTTAGAGCTTGATTTTGCTTGTTAATGGTGGTTGGGAAAATTGAATTCAATGGCATTTTCGAAAATAAGTTATGAAGATGAGGACTGTTTTTTCCATTGCATTTTGGAAAAACAAATTTAAACACAATGACAAAGTTGTGAATATTGAAAGGTGAGAAGGGTGATATTGAAAAATTATAATAAATGTTGAGGAGAGAGAAAATAGATGTTAGTTTTGTAATTGACCACACTCTATAGTCTATTTTTGTAAGTCACTCTAATTTTATTCAGGTTGTTAAAATAAGTTTTATAAACAAATAAAAGAGGGTTAGAGAATCAGAGAGAGCGCGAAAAAGTGCGAGAGGTTAAGGAGAAGGAACAGTGGGTGGACAAGCTTGAGCAAGCTTTCTAAGGTTATCAATTATCATTACTAACTTTGTGTTTAATCTGTTCACGAAATACTTTGGCAACCACCCTGCAGGATCCAACTGCAATTAAAAAGAAAGAAATAATTATTATCAAAAAGAAACAAAAACAATTATTGAAAAAATAGAGAAAGAGTTTATTTTCTAGCAAAATTGATGAAATAATATGATATTTTTGGTACAATAAAATATTCGAAAATCTTGTTATCTAGAAAAGAAGAAAAAAACATACACAAACATATACACGAGATATATAATTAAGTTAGATATGTACAATCGTTTTTGCAAATAAAAAGGATAGTAATTTTAAGCTATTTAATTCATAATATTTTTATGTTCAATTTAAATAATATTTTAGTTAATTTACTTTTTTCTTATTTTAATTATTTTAGACGGATTCGAATAATAATTTTTAGGATCTAGATTCGTACCTACCTTTAACACACATAATATATAAAATTAAATTAATTATTTATGATTTTGTGTTCTGCATTTCTGCAAATAAAAAGTGTAGTAGTATTAATCTATCTCGTTCATATTCCATTTTTTAAAATGAGGAAAGTTTAAAAAAACCTGAGCAACATAAGTAACCATGCAAGAGGCATCTTCAAGCTTCTCTAAAACCCAACCAGACTCAACTAACAATCCTCTTATTGAGTTGTTCTTCTTCTTTGGCTCCAATCCTTCTGCTATCTCCTTTGGTAGCGACGCCACCGCCACGACGAGAGTACCGTCCTCCATGGTCTCACGTCGTTCATATACAATGAACTCTCTATTCCTGAAGAGAGGCTTCGAGTTTTCACCAAACCTTAAACGGATTATGCTTAGATTCTCATCAATGTCCTTAATATGTGTTGCTTCCACCAGCTCCCCTTCCCATTGCTGTCATTTTCTCCAATTACCAAACTTAAATTATCAATGAAGTAGTAGGTAATAATTGCATACCAAGTGGGAAATTAAAATCTTTACAAAGTTTATATAAAGAATTAAAATATTTAACAAATTGATCTTATTTATAAATCTAAAATAATGAGTAACTAAGTTTTTTACAGCATTAAAGTTACAATTAACTTTCACCTCTACTAAGAGCATCTCCAACAGTATTAATGTTAAGAAGATGTTCTCAAAATATTTATATTAATATTTTAATATAATTTATTTATATGATTAAATTTTATATTTTTGTAAATAACTAAACTAGTCATAAAGTGACACATGGCTTTTAGATATCTGATGGATATCTCAAAAGTTCTCAAATGAGAACCCGTATGTGTTTCTCTCTTCTAATTTTTTTATTTTTTATTTCTTTTATTGTAGCGTATTTTAAGTAGATATTTGTTGGAGGTGCTCTAAATTCTATTTTTTAAATTTTTATAGCTAATTTATGTATTATGTTCCATAAATTTGATTAAAAATGTGACATAAATAAATTAAAATTTATTATAGTGAAAATAGAATGATGTGAAAAATGTAGTATTGAGTCATGGATATGTGAAATTATCTCTCTTAAAATATCCTTTTAGCAGTATCAAAAACTAGTCTTATTGTTTTATGAGAGGACATGCATATTGTGAACTATGCTAAGGGAACCACTAAACAAATGATTACCTTGGCCGCGTCAATGGCGTTTGCAACTTTAATAAACTGCTCTGGAGAGACTGATGTGAGGATCCTGCGGCTTCGAAACGCGTACAGTGATCCCGAGTCGCGTTTTGAAATCTCGACGCCATTTTGGTCATGTCTAACCATCTTCCACCCATTGGCTGCGTTTCCAAATCGTCCGGCCTCAGAGGCAGATAGGAGCTCTTGGATGCAGCTCTCACTCGCGAACCTCACGTATCTTCTTAGCGACTCCTCGCTCACTGACCTAAGTATAAAAAATTTCTTGTTTAATATAAGCTACAACATAGCAACTGATATTTGAAACTTAGATGATTATACCCAACACAAACGGGAACTTGGATGTTACCAAGAGTTGCTGGAGTGGATTGGACCGTTCATGATGTATAGGAAGATTGAGCAATCCAGACGTATGAAGACTTATGTTGTGGCTCTGCATAAGTCATAGATTTGGTAAAGAAAAAGAGAAAGAGTTGAAAAAAGAATAATGGGTCTGTGGGACAAAGAGAGAAAGAGAGCACATGGAATGCCCAGTGGGAGCTGAATAATCATTATACATTTTTCTCTCACTCAAATCATTCTTGAAGCTAATTATATATATTTCCAACCATTATGATTAAATTAGAAACACGGAACTTCGAGCTAATTTGATAACTTGACACATATAGAAAAAGATCGGGAAAGTTCAGAATAAATTTGATTTTATGTATTTACGTAGTTATTGATGTACATGTATCCCAACTGATACATGTGTCCATGATAGGTACATAGCATAACATGCTGAATCTACATGTGTCCATGATAGTTACATAGCATAACATGCTGAATCGTATGAAAATTTGTTGAAATGGATTAGAAGAGGAGAAAGTAAAAATTATGATGTTTCTCCAAGTTATGCTGTTTATGAATTGTAAATTATCAAACGCCATAATTTTACTGCTGACCGCCATAAGATTACTCATTCAGTCGTCATGAGGTTTGATCTTACAGGTTGTAATCCATAATTGGTCGTAATCCACAACATTCTACCATCAATAAAGAAATATTGTTACAAAAAT
This sequence comes from Schrenkiella parvula, assembly GCA_000218505.1. Lineage (NCBI taxonomy): Eukaryota > Viridiplantae > Streptophyta > Magnoliopsida > Brassicales > Brassicaceae > Schrenkiella > Schrenkiella parvula. The sequence goes on along the minus strand of CM001192.1, from coordinate 6,520,511 downwards.
ACATCTAAATATGGTTATTAAGCAATCAGCCATGAATTTTTATAAGTATTTTATTGTTTTTTCATTTATTGATTTTTAAATTAGAAATCTCGTCAAAAAATAAAAATTAGAGATTGTTAGTAAATTATTTATTTTTTGGCAAATCTAGGTGAACCCGACTAATTTTGTGGATATACAAGTTCGTAGAACATTTACATACCATGTTAAGAATTTGGTTTGAAGGGTCATGATCTCAATAACTATACTAGTGAGATTTTTACATTATGCAAAGAAGTCTAGAGTCCATTATCTTGGAAGCATCTCCAAATACCGAGCAAATATCAAACCCTAGTTTCCGTGGATTATCATACTATCACATATTTTCTCTACTAAACGCAAGAGAGATGCTACCACGAGGCTAGTAGATTAAATATTTGTGTTCTAGATTAAAACAAAGATTAGATGTGCAGTGTGTAAGGTTAGTCCTATAACTAAATGAAGTCGTCAAGGATTAAATGTACAGACAATATATCCATTTCCTCTTAAACAGGTTTTCAATTAAAAAAAAAGACCAATTGGATTGTAGAGTATTTCTAAGAAAAAAACATCCGTAAACTTTTTGTGTAAATTTTTTTATGAGACATTTACTTTTTAGGTTAATATGATATTGTTATTTAAAAGTGATTGTACAAACTTAGCATCTTTTCATCTCCAAAGTATTATGGAGACTTGTTTTACTCCGTTACCCGCACAGTTCAGTAATATCTAGATATATAGTAACATATCATATTAATGACCAAGTTACGAACGTATTATGTAACAATCGTAATATGCTAAGTATATGAAATAACTAAAGAAAAAAAGAACACTAAGCTCTAGAAAAAAAAATACATTATCGGAATTCGTAATGTTATGTTTCCTCGGGTTTGGACAGCCACTTGTCACGAACTTGATTTTTGGGTGATCAAACCGTATAATCCTATCCTAATTTTGTCTCGAGTAAATGGAATAGATAGCCTAACTTTCTAATAAATCTGACCTTTAATGAGAAAAAAATTTAGAAAGACAAAAAAAAACAAGAGTTAATCTAAATTGCATTGATATTGAAAAAAATATTAGATGATTTACAAATGAGAGATCTCATCCCTATTTATACAAAAACACCTCCAGAAATGGATGGTAATGATTAATTTAATCTAAAGTTTTCTATTGAAGATATGAACTTGATTACATGAATTTCATAGATGGGAGGCGGATTTGGTGGAATTGCTAGAATGACTGGAGTTGATCTTTAGGGAGTGATATTGACCACCATCAATCCTAAAGAACCTCATTACTTGTCTCTTATCCTTCTAGAAATTCCAACATAGATCAGCCCAAAAAAAAAATGAGAAGCCAAAAAAAATGAAGTAAGCAAAGATGGTTGTGGGGTAAGGTGATGGTCCGGCCCATGGTGTACCAAGATGATTGGGCCGTGACATTCTCCCCACCTATTTCGGCGACGTCCTCGTCGTCGTGAATGCCTTGATCTGATCTGAGAATTACCAAAGTTCCCAGTCCGGCTCCCATGTTGCCTCCGGTACGGGTAACCCCTTCCATTTGATGAGGAAGTGTGTCTGATGGGGCATGCCACGCTTCAAGACTTCCTTGGATTCGAGCACTTCTTATATATCTTTGTAGTATGACTTGGTCATGATGTGTGGTGCACGAGTTGATAGTCCCTTGCTCTGGTCTTCTTCATCACCATGGTATGGCTTCAGCATGCTGACGTGGAGACTGGATGGATCTTCAAGTCCGGAGGTAGGTCGAGTCGGTAGGACACTTCGTCTACCTTGGTGTTGCCCATAAACAGACCTCATACTTCCGGATCAGACCCTTGTGTAAACTCCAAAAAACCTTAAATTGTTGGGGAAGGAGTTTCACAAGGACTTGAGCCCCGACAGCGAACTCCAACGTCCGCCTCTTCTCGTCCACCCACTTCTTCATGCGATTGTGGGACTTCTCCAAACAACCCGCGCAAAGTCCGCGTGATCTTCCTATGTCTTGGCCATTTTAACTGCGCCTAGACTATGTGTCTCGTGGTCGGGCGTGGTCAATGTATGGGGCGTGTTTGGCTGTTGACACGTCGCCATCTCAAAGGCACTCTTACCCGTTGCCTCACTTCGCTGCAAGTTGTAAGAAAACTGGGCAATGTCCATCATCTTTTCCAGTCTAGCTTGTTGACATTCACAAAGTGTCGGAGGTAACACTCCAGCAGCGAACGGTTCCGTCTGCCCATCAGTCTGGGGGTGGAAGCTCGTCGAGAAGCTTCGCCCTGTCCCAAGATTCTTGAACAGCTCCGACCAAAAATTTTCCGTAAACTGAAGAACTCTATCTTTCACGATATTCCTCGGTAGCCCCAGAACTTGACCACGTTCTTGAAGAACGCTCTAGCAGCCTCTTCGGCCGTGCAATCTATTAAGCAAGCCATGAATGTCCCATACTTCGAGAATTGATCGAGGACCATCAGTATTGACCTGAACCCCTTGGACTTGGGCAATGCACTAATGAAATCCAGTGAGACGGAGTCCCATTGGCGTTCCGGTATGGGTAGTGCCTCAAGCAAACATGCGGGTTGTTTCATCTCCAAATTGTCTTGATGGCACACAAGACAGGTTTTGACATACAGTTCCACAGTATCCTGCATCCGTGGTCAGAAATAGGCGGATTCCACTAGCGCCATCAGTCGCTTCTGTCCAGGGTGTCTCACCCACCGAGTATCGTGGCACTCTTGGACTATGTCCCGCCAAAGGCTCCCGTACTTTGGGACATAGAGATGCCTTCCAGTCGTGTAGAGTAAGCCGTCTTCTGACCATAACCGGGAAGTCTTACCCTCCTGTGCGAACTTCACTAACTCTTTGGCAGTGGAATCATGATCTAGTTTATCCCGGATACGAGTGAAAATTATACCCTAGGCTTGACTCATTGCCGCAAGCTCCGCCTTTCGACTCTGTGCATCGACTATGACGTTGGCCTTCCCAGGTTTGAACTCCAAGGTGTAATCGAACTCAGCCAAGAAGTCTTGTCATCGAGCTTGCTTGGGTGACAATTTCTTCTAAGTATGGAAATAACTAGTTGCCACGTTGTCCGTCTTTACTTTGAATGGAGACCCTAGGAGGTAATGTAGTCATACCCGCAGATAATGGATCACTGCCGTCATCTCCTTCTCTTGGACGGTGTACATTCTCTCCGTATCATTTAGTTTGTGGCTCTCTAATGCTATGGGATTTCCTTCCTGCATTAAGACTCCTCCAATAGTGAAGTCGGACGCATCGATTAGTATCTCGAACGGGAGGCTGAAGTTGGGTAACGCAAGGACTGGCTCTCGGCAAACCGCGGCCTTAAGCCCCTCGAACGCCTCCTTGCACCGATCCCAAGAGTTCCATACTTTCTCCTTCTTGAGAAGGTCGGTCAATGGTGCTGCCTTCTTTGAGTACCCCTCAATGAACCGACAGTAGTAGTTCACAAGCCCAAAGAATGACCGTAATTCAGTTACCTTGGTTGGAGTCTCCCACTGGGTAATGGCCGTTACTTTGGCGTCGTCTATCTTGATCCTTCCATGCCCAATAACATGTCCCAAGAAGTGCACCTCTTCAGTGGCAAACATGTATTTTTCCCGCTTGACAAACAACTCGTTGTCACGAAGGGCTTGGAAGATGATCCGCAAATGATACCTTATTTAGTGTCCGGTAATCCACACACATCCGTAAAGAAACTTCCTACTTCTTTTGCAATAGTACCAGGGCGCCATAAGGTGCTTTTGACGGTCTAAGCATTCCTGTAGAGAGTAACTTATCGAGTTGTTTCCGAAGCTCGGCAAGCTTGGAAGGAGCGGTAAGGCGCCATTACTGGGGGTTTGGCTCCGACTTCTAACTCAATCACATGATCCACGTCTCTCGTTGGTGGTAAGTTGGTTGGGTACGAAAGTCGTTGACGGACTCAGCCACGGCGATGGTTTTGTCGACTGCCGTTACTGCTCACCGCTGCAATTCTTGCTTTGCCCATCCTTGGAATCCATCGATGAAATGGAACACCAAGTCTTGGTCGGAAAGGTTGAGAATTTGTACAGTAAGAGTGGTAAAATCCTTAACATAGTCTCAAATTGTAACATTTTGTCACAGTTCCCTTAGTTTCTTCCGTGCCTCATAAACGACATTTTCTGGGTAAAATTGTCGTTTGAATTCCTTCTTGAACTCTTTCCAGGTGTCCATCCGACATGTGCCCCGTTCGATGTCTGCGTGACAGTTTCGCCACCACAACATGGCTGTATCCATGAAGTAGGATGTGACCCCCTTGATCTTGGATAGAAAGTTCTCCACTTCATTGGCATTTCTAGCACCGTCGAACCAAGATAGCCTGGGAAAATCCACTTTTTCCGAGCCCGGGTTGTTGGTACCCCCGTTGTCAACCGCCTGTTTGCACAACATAAAGTTTTTTTGCATCGTCTCGATGCTCACCTTCAACGCGTGGAATGCTTCAATCACCGACCCCTCGAGTTTGGTGAGCCGCTCGTCAAAGCCCATGGTATACATAGATAATTGGACCTTGACACACTACTGCTTTTCACGTGCTTGTTGCAAATTCGATTACATAGAATATAATCCCTTACGTTTTTTTCCTTATTATTTTAGTTGTTGATTGATTTTCATATATATTAATATATTTTTGGTTTTGTCATATTGTTTAGCTATTACTCATGATTCCCCATCTGTCAGGCGGCCACCACCATCGTTTTTTTTTAACTTAGGGAATAGTTTAACAATGATGGAATATCCCATTTTAAAACAAAAAGTCATCGATAGAATACTCATTCCCCACCTTCCCAATGGTCCAAATTATTAGGTTTCAAACTAGAAATTATTAAAAGAAAAATGATTGCCAATTATACCGAATATCTACTTTAAAATTGTTTTAATATTTAATTGTTTAAATAATAATAGAAACGCGTCTGTTTACATAACATTAGCATCACATTTGGTTGATAAAATAATCTTTAAACACAGAGATTAGGAATTCAAGCTGCATTTCGGAAGGACTATATTACAGATATTGGTCTTCACTGTCAAAAATGCATGAGTTTTTATTCAAAAAACTATAGTTGATTACAATTTTTTTGCTTGATATTTAAAATTAAAAAAAATGTCTAAACAAAAATTTGACATATTTTAAAACATAAAACTTTTGGTCGCCTAAACATGTCAAAAGTGTCCTACAGCCAATAACTTCCTCCCAAAATAAATTTCACTATGTAGGAATGCATGAGTTTTGATTCAAAAAAATTATAGTTGATTACATTATTTTTTTGCTTTTCTTGATATATAATTTTTTTTTAAATGTCTAAACAAAAATTTGTTTATTTGAAAACATATAATTTTTGGTCGTCTAAACATGTCATAAGTGTCCTACAGCCAATAACAATCCCTCAGATAAATATAGCGGCTATTGGAACATATGGTTGCATAACTTGCTTATTCGAAAAAAGATGAACTTTTAATAATGATTTTGCTGTTAATTAAAATCTAAAGATAAAAAAAAATTTGCCATATTTTACTTGACTCACACAAAATCTCCTTCAATACATCTATTAGATAAATGTATATGTAAATTTAAAGAAACATTGTAATATAAATCTCCAATTAATTTTCTATTAAAACAGAAATCTCAACTATCAAATGTTTATAAATAATAACAGTGAGAAGATCAGATTCATCTTTTGAAGACAACAGATCGAATGGCGAGTTGGTAATGAACAAGGTCATGGACCAAGTTGGATCTTGGTTAAAATTTTCATCACTGAGCATGAATCCTCCAAAATTGGTCCATCTGTCATATGATGCTAAGAAGTTTTTCTTCCATTGCACAATTAATGGTTGTATTTTCTAGTTCGTAATAGTCTTCCTTTAAATTTTGTGGGTCTGGTCCCATTATCTCTTTTCCTCGTAGCATTGGAAGAGGCGTTTTTGCTTTACGTAGTGATGGTAAGTCGAAGACACTTTTTCATTAAAATTAACCAAGGTGTTCCCATATTTGCTTTTTATTGAGTTTTGTGATTGACTACGGTGAAGTCAACCATTTTCATGACTTTGTCTGCTGCGTTAGAAAGCTGATCGATTGCTGCACGAAACTATCGATTGAACATTCCTCAAACCGAGCGAACCAATCCATGCGGAGCCCAAGACATGTTCAGCGAACAGCTTACACAATCCAGCCTCTTTGAAATAAGTTCTCGCGACTGTGATTTGAAATATAGTTAGGTGTGACATTCTTTTCTTTATAGACTGGAAGCCTAAGCTTTCCGACATCTTTGACTTGAGTGTTCTTAATTCTTTCTGAGAATGGGGTCATCTTAGTCTCTTCCACGACATGTTTGATTTTTAATGTTGTGCTTGTGGCGTGATGAACTCTAGAGTTTACATTTTTGAGCCCTTCTTGAGTTTCAGAGAGCATTCTCAAGATGAAATAAAGGTATCTACGATCAATTTATTTTTGAAAATTGATCTGACTTGGTCCAAACTTAGTCAAACCACTTCTTCCACCGGATTCCAGAGTCCGTTACTTCTTTGTTGACATGTTCGTAATGAAGAGACACATCGGTGGGAAACCAAATGGAGGTGGGAGCAAATTGTTGGTGTGATTCAAATTTCTTCCTGTTTGTGGAAGCGATTCACTGTGACTTCCTTTCATGTTGCTAGAGGGTTCAACCTTAATTTATTCCAGCCAAGACAGAGACCAAGGTTTCTTTGGCGCACACATACTTGGTTTCGTTTGCGTTTCCAAGGGCGCAACCTTGATAGAGTCACATGCTCGCCGTTCCAATATTTTGATTTGTTGAGTAACGATTAGAAAAACATCATTAATCCTTTCATTTTGGTCATCAATGACTTTCCGCTGTTCCTCAAGGAACTTGGTGATGCTTTCTTGAACACTCTAACCCTCGTTTATCACTCTTTTGCGATGAAGTGTAGACTAATCATCACTTTCCTTCTAGCGCCGAACTGTTATAGTAGAAACTACAATTGTCAAAATTTATAAATAGGAATAACTAACGAGGGGGAGGGGGGGGGCGTCTAGGGACAACGAAGTACAATGGCCTCTTGGAAAAATATGCAATGGTTTTAGCCAAAGGATTAGGTAAGCGGAGTGAAGTGGAAATAGAAAGAAATATGAGATGGAATAATTTTTAGTGTTGATGACTTCGTAGTCTTTTTCCAAGACTCAAGATAAAAGAACAAGTAGACATTAGTAAAAAAATGAGTCGAGTGTGTATAAAAAACGGAAAACGACCTATTTCTCCCTCGTAAGTATCATATAGCAATAGATGACCACAAACTTAAGCCCCATTTCTATATCTCCCCAATTGTAAAGTTAAACTCTTAATTCCCTCCAATCTGAAAGATCAAAACGTATTTCCACCTGATTTAAAAGATCGAAACATAAAACCACACAAACCACGATTAGACACGGTTTACTGTTTACCGAACGAAGTTTAATTTGTTAAAACCGAGATTAAACCGATAAAACCCAATTAGAACCCAATAACAACCCGAATAAACTGGTTAAACCAAAATTTAAACTAACCCGATTTTTAATCACAAAATCCCCAAATTCAATTTCAAATCCCTAAAACTAAAAATCCCCAAATTTTTTCCCCTTAGAACCCTAGAAATCGCGACCCAGAAACATCTTCAATCGACGCGAATCTTGCAATGTCGATTGTCGAATGGCACGAAGTTCCTGAATTCGACCCCTCCTTTCCCGATTCCTCCCTCGTGATGACGATTTCGAAGGCGTTTATCAACGGGAGGAGCGTCCTGATTTTGACTCGGATGGTGAAGATCGAAGGGAGCGCAACGACCACAACATCGAAGAAGCTGTTTCTGACTTCATTGACGAGTCTCCTGTGCGACACAATGTGTATCCTGACACCGAATCTAATGAAGAAGGAGATGCAGTTCAACGAACTATGTATCGGCGGCAGAACATTAAAAGGGGCAATGGCAACTTGTATCAAAGACAAGTCTTCATCAACGGTGTAGCATTCAAAGAGGCGGTTCTTGACTACGCTCTGAGAACAGGCCGGAACTTGAAGCAGTACAGGTATGACAAAACAAAACTTGGGTTTAAATGTGAAGGAACCGGTTGCTCATGGCGGATATACTGCGCTACGTCGGGAAAATATGATAGGTGGGAGGTGAAAGTGTTTAAGGCAGATCATACATGTGTTCCTAATGACACTTGTGAGATGCTAAAAGTGCCTGCAATCGCACGCTTGTTCTTGGACAAGATCCGAAAAGAACCAGAGTATTTCATGCCGATGAAGATTGAAGAGTTGGTTATGGAGAAGTGGAAGATCAGCGTGTCAAGGCCTCAATGCCAGCATGCTAGGAATAAGGCTTTGAGATGGATTGAGAAAGAGTACGCTGAACAGTTTTCACGTCTCCGGGATTATGGGGCTGAGATAGTAGAGTTTTACCTTTCGTTCTGTAGCATATGCACATCAGAAGTATCGCCGGTAAGGGTTCCCATCAGACTTTGAAATTTTTGACACAATCATTTCACCACACCAACATCTCTTGGGCACACCCAGAAGTCTTCCTCTTGCTCGGCCAGCTGATGTTCCAGCCGAAACTCCAGATTCTCTGCTCATGAAGGGGTTCGAACTTCGGACTTGGATGAAGAAATTCGGGAGCTCAATTTTTAGGGTTCTTCGATTTTTTTTTCAATATCGATTTGGGGATTTCTAACATAAGTGGTCGGGTCAACAACGCGGAACCGGTCGTGTTTTTACTCCAGTTTGGTATTTAGTATAAGTGGCCCGTATTCAGTTAAGGTCGCAAACCGTTCAAACCAATGATCATGTGGAAATACGTTTCGATCTTTCAGATTGGGGGGGAATTAAGAATTTAACTTTACAATTGGAGAGATATAGAAATGGAGTTTAAGTTTGTGGTCATTTATTGCTATATAATACTTACGAGGGGGAAATAAGTCGTGTTTTTATAACTCAAAATCAAGTTTAACGTCTCAAATTTACTTTGCTTGATTTGACATTAATTGACATTTATTTCGGTGGATTCATTTATTTCGGTGGATTCGATCGATACGAGTTAAAACATTTATTACTTTTTTAAACAAATTTTATGTTCATTTTGGAGTTGACATCGGACTAGACTGCGTGGATTTGATATTGTCTTTTAATCCATGTGATTCTGAAACTAGCTGCTCGACTTCGTCATGGGCCTTTCCACTTGGGTAATGACTTTCATCTTGTTATGGACTTTCTTTAAAAACTTTAATTTTTGAGCCAGGATATACACCCGAATACAGAACATTATAATTATGTTAATGTCAATATTTTAAATAAGTCTCTTTATTACTCTTTTCAAATAAATCTTTTGTTTAATTTGGAGTTGATATCGGGTTTGACAGCGTAGATTTAATCGTGTTTTTGAATCCTGATGATTCTTAAACTAGTTTCTTACCTTCATTCTTGGCATTTCTACTGTGGTAACAAATTTCACCTTGTTTTGAGTTTTTTTTTATTTGACTTTCATTTCTGGTCGAGGATATACAACCAAATACAGAGCGGCAATTCACTAATGTCAATATATTGGTGTTACTTTTTCTTGTCATATGATATCTTAATAATTTCTACTATTTGATACATTTACATATTATAACATAAAAATAAATTTATATAGAGTTTCATATTTCATATAAAAAAATTAAATATTATATGCATTATAAATACTAATATGGGGAATTGGTTTTTTTATAATCTTTCAGAAAAATAACTATCCATCTGTTGTTACTGATTATTTTTTTAATAAAATTTTAACAATATATAATTATTAGTTTGATATTTATATTGTTTGAAAAATAAAAATTTAAATTAGATTATATATACATCTCCTAAGAGAAACAAACTAGAGAGAATAACTAAAACAACCTTGAAAAGTTTGAAAATGACCAAACCAATGATAATTTTTGGTAATTACTAAAACAATTTCCACTATCCATATGGATTACATTTTTTCCATGTGTTTGACAAAAAAGTTATTTACGAAAATGTCATTACTTTTTTTCTGCCACATATATAAAAAGCGAAAAAAATATTGGCACCAAAAATAAAAATGTCTACCGTATAGTTACGGTAGACTTATTAATAGAATGGTAGACTTATTTTTTGAGCGGTAGACTTATTTTTCAGCCGGTAGAGTTATTGTTGGAACGGTAGGCTTATTTTGGAGTGGTAGACTTATTTTTGGAGCGGTAGACTTATTTTGTAGATTTATTATCTTCGACGTGGTAGATATATTTTTCATTGGTAGACTTATTAGTCAATTGTGGTAGACTTATTTTCTGTTGTAGACTTATAGGTGAAATGGTAGACTTATTAGTACCCATAGTAGATTTGGTTTTGTTTGATGGTAGATTAATTTAGCCGTAGTAGATTTATTTGTATTGGTGGTAGATTTATTTTGATTCGTATTGATGGTAAATTTATATTGTTTGATGGCAGGTTTATTTGTGTTGGTAGATTTATTTACTTTCACGATAGACTTTTTTTGGTTCAATATTTGGCGGTAGATATATTTTTAGTGCTGGTAGATTTATAATCAAATGGTAGACTTTTTGGTTTTGACAGTAGACTTTTTTAATCTTTCTCAGTTTATTAAAACATGCTACAGTTGGTAGACTTGTTTTTTAATATGGTGGTAGATTTATTTATACCATTTTTCAATGTGGTGGTAAACTTATATTTTTTACAAAAAAAATGATCGTAGACTTGTATATTTACAGAGAATGATGGTAGACTTGTATGTTTCCATCCAATGATGGTAGACTTGTATGTTTACATCCAATGATGGTAGACTTATGTATGATTTGTAATATATATACAATGAATTTCTAACGCAAAAGCTGGTTGAAACTCCGAATTATATAAGTGTATCATCATTTAGAAATTACATCGATATAAGTCTACCATCATTATAAAATTTAATCGCAAACGCTAATCGTAAATATCAATCTTAAACGCAAATCACAAATATTTATTTTTTAAAAAATCATTTCTTTTTAAATTGATTTTTTTAAAATTAAAAATTTATTTATTTATTATTAATATTATTATTTATTTATTTTTAATATTAATGACATTTCTTTATTAAACAGAAAAATTAGGTTTAATGAGTTTAGTAATTTTGAAATCTCCCAAGATTGTTTTAGTAATTAGACAACTTTTCAAGATTGTTTTAGTAATTATCTCTATTAAAACTATGAATACAAATATTATATTGTAATACGTGTCATTGTAGTAAATTTGGTTTCACCAGCTAAAAGAGAAAAAAATATTTGAGTTTGGCCGCCGCCTTCTTCATTTGAGGTTGTTTCTGGGACCAGTGTTCGGCAGCTCTCTTAGCGTCGTCACCGGTCTTTCGGTGTCTTCTCTTCTTTTCCTCCTTGGTTTATGCTGTTGTAGGTTGTGGGGCTTTCTGGATATGTACTTTGACGTTGAGGCTCAGCCTCGGTTCTGCTGAAGGATGGCGATGAGTGGTGGTGCTACCTTTTTGAGTGACAAAGCGGCATCACCTGCCGCTAAATCTGCTGCTCCCTTTCGCTATTCGCTCTCCTGTGCCGTTGGAACATCTCTTCGATGGAGGACTTTCTGCGGCACACTGCTAGTGGTTTTGACAAGTGCCTGTTTTTCGTGGAATCCGCGTCCCGAAGGCCATGTTGCAGGTGCGTCTCTATTGGTGTGTTTGTGGTAACATGTTTTGGTTTAGCTAAGGTCGGATTTGGGACGGATTTGTTGCTCAAAAATTATGTTAGACTGTTATTTATACTACTCTGTCTTCTCTTCTTGAGGATTATGTTATTATGATAGGTTTAGGTTCTGATTTGGCTTCACCTTTTGAATAGTAACTTGTTGTAGAGGCATCTACTATTTCTTTGTTGTGTTCTCTAGAACTCTTTGGGTTAAGCTTCAAGACGAAATAGTGGATTCAAGCTTCAGTTCTTCTCTTGCAAGGAGGTAGGCAATTCTTTGTTTGTAGATGGATGAGTCTGCTTTACGAATTTCCGCGTGTTAGAGTTTTGTGTCCTTTTTGGCCGGTTTCCAGTCAGAAATCATATGTCTTTTCCTTTGTAGCTAGACCGTTTCAATTTCAGTTTTCTGTGTAGTGTTTGAGGTGGTGTGGTTCTTCTGCTTTTTGCTCCTTCTCGGTTCTGCGTTCATCTATGTCGTTGCTGTAGTTGGTTGGGTTTGGTTTCGGGCTGTTTTTCGGTGTCCTCAGAGTTCCTGTTGGCATGTATTTTCGTGTCTTCTCCAAATTCTTGTTGTCTGGCTTAGTTTTGGCCTCTATCATTTTTCTTGAGATTTCTTGGAAGTGTTTTGGAGTTGTTGCATAAGTTTAGGACTTTGAATTTTGCGATTTCTTTTAGAACCTTCCCTTCATAATGTTTTATTTTCTTTAACGGTTATATGTTTTCTTTATTTGGACTTTGATTTCTCTAGTTTGGATTTTGTCTCTGAAACTATCGTTTGTTCGTTAATAGAACTAATATCCGGGTTTGTTTTTGAACAATATATTCTACCAACTTTTTTTAATATAATTCTAGTGATATAAAAAAAAATCAAATCCTCTACTGCACACTATCAATTCCACCCACTAATTTGATTATCTTCTACATCATACTTTCTTTATATTCTTTAATGCTACTTTAAAATTAAAAGCAATGATGTTGGTCTCATTTTATAAAACAAGAGGGACAAACGAATATGTGAAGCAAAAAAAAAGAGAAAAAAAAATACTATATTATAACCGGAAGTCTTATACCACACATGCCTTAATTTGTTACCTTTGATAGTGAGAGAGAAACACAAAGGCTTCCTTCACCAAGACCCACACTTTCCTTCGCCTTTTACTCACTGCGAACACTTGTTGATCGATAATGGCGGGCGTTTCTGTCGACGAGTTTCTGAATCGGTGCCAACAATCCGGTGACGCAGCTTATGGCGCCTTGCGCTCCGTGTTGGAACGGCTCGAGGATCCGAAAACTCGATCTAACGCACGGATCTTCTTGTCCGACCTCTATAAACGCGTCGGATCATCCGATACATGTCTCCAAACCTACCACTTCCATATCCAGGACATAGTCCTCGATCAATACGAAGGTAATTTTCCATCGATCCTATCGCTTCACGATCCTTGAGAATTTCTCTGTGATTAGATGCTTTGAGTTTTGAGAATGGATTTGATTGAGCTGCAACACACTGCTTTGATGACTTTTATAAGAGTATTCTCTCCGATCTTACATTGCGATTTACCAGTTGACTTTCTGATCAATTTCTTTGTAGCTGAGAAATAACATCTGTTTTCGTGATTCGTCGTTTCGATTTTCCGGGAAAATTGGATGATAATTCCGGTGTCAAATCTCCGATTCTTTCGTTTTTTTTACTGCAATCGTCGAGTACTTGAGAAACACGTCGATGAATAGGCGAAAAGATATATAAATTTAGCTTTTCAAGGTCTTTTGTCGTTTTCTTTTGGATTTCAGTGACACTCTTAACTACTCTGTTTTACTCTCTTTTTTTCCGTCTTTTATTTTTCTACTTTTGTCATCTGTCTAATGTTCTATCAGTTTCCGAAGTTAGTCACATGTGCCACCATTGTTATGACTTCTTATGCACAAATACAAAAATTTGTTGTGGAAAACATTGATCATAGCAGAAAAGCAAATAAACGGATATTCGAATTCAAGACTTTTGGGAAAATACATGGTGGCACACAACAGAGAGATTTTAATATCGAACTGACACAGATATTTTCTTTCGTGATATGTGAATGTATTTTAAAAATTTATACATAGCAGAAAATTTTACAAAATGGTTACAAATTCCCTTTTTTCGTATATGTGAATGGAATTTCTTGCAATATATCTCTAACATCCACAGATATTGGCTACCTTATACTCCGGAAACCTTTCTTGTGTCAGAAACCAATATTTCTTCCTCTGTTTTCTGCAGGCTTTCAGTCTAGGAAGAAGTTAACCATGATGGTCATTCCTAGTATCTTTGTTCCAGAAGACTGGTCATTCACGTTTTATGAAGGACTTAATAGACATCCTGACACCGTCTTTAAGGATAAGACTATTTCTGAACTTGGCTGTGGGAATGGATGGATATCAATTGCCATAGCTGCTAAGTGGTTGCCTACAAAGGTCAGTCGATGTTAGATGAATCTTTCGAAGTAATTTGGGTCTGACGACAACTGTCTTAGTAAGAGGGGAAATACATGTAATTTTGCCGTCTTTTACTATAATTATTATTTTCAATTTAGATATTGCTCCTCAATAGTCCCTGAAAATGCTTCAGGCTGGTTTTGGTCCTTCACAGTAAGCATATAGGTGTCAAGCAGATAACTTCACAGTTTTGTGTTTTTTGCAGGTGTATGGGCTTGATATTAATCCTAGAGCTGTGAAAATTTCTTGGATAAATTTGTACCTCAACGCTCTTGATGATAATGGCCTACCAGTCTATGATGATGAGAAGAAAACTTTACTGGACAGAGTGGAATTCTATGAATCCGATTTGCTTAGTTATTGTAGAGATAATAAAATTCAGCTCGAGAGAATTGTAGGATGCATACCTCAGGTAGTTTTTTCCTTCTGGTCTCCAACAACTTATATGTGTAGGGGTTTACGATTCTAAAGTCTGACGTTTTCCTTTGATGTATGCTTCCTTTTGTCTTATGTTCTTGTCGCAGATTCTTAATCCAAACCCAGAAGCAATGTCTAAGATGATAGAAGAAAATGCAAGCGAGGAATTTCTTCATTCGCTGAGTAACTATTGTGCTCTTCAGGTAAGACAATTACTTTTCAGAAAAAGTACTCTGTGACTTTTAAGTGTCCACAGTATGGAAGCTAGGACCTAGAGGCTAGAGCTCTTCCGGTGTGAGCCATGTTTATCTTAAATATTGAATTGTCTAATCCGCAGTGCTTCTTTACTTCCTGGTCTATGTCAATAAGTGCAATCTCACCTTTAGCTTTTTGCTAGGGTTAGTCATATGCATGCCTGACATATCACATTTCAACCTAGATTTTGCATGTTACTTAAGAAATTATTCTTCTCTTCCTCAGTAAAAATCATAGCATTCTCTCCTTTTCTGGTGCCTGATGAATTTTATCTATTCTCAGGGTTTTGTTGAGGATCAGTTTGGCTTAGGTTTGATTGCCAGAGCAGTTGAAGAAGGAATATCTGTCATCAAACCTGCAGGGATAATGATATTCAACATGGGTGGTCGGCCTGGGCAAGGTGTCTGTAGACGCTTGTTTGAGCGGCGAGGAGTCCGTGTTACACAGATATGGCAGACTAAAATACTTCAAGTAAGATTTTGATTTCTGAAAGTCTGAATGATCATGCTCCTCCACAATGGCCACTTGACATGTGATTTCACAGGCTGCAGATACCGATATCTCAGCATTAGTTGAAATTGAGAGGAGCAGCCCTCATCGGTTTGAGTTTTTTATGGGACTTTCCGGAGACCAACCAATTTGTGCTCGAACTGCATGGGCCTACGGGAAGGCTGGTGGACGAATCTCCCATGCTTTATCGGTTTATAGTTGTCAGCTTCGCCAACCAAATCAGGTGGGTAGATAACAGCATTTCGTTTACTTCTTGGATTTATGTTAGTATGAAGTATGAAAAACAAACGAATCAATTAAGTGGTTTTGCTTGACAGGTTAAGATAATCTTTGACTTCTTGAAAAATGGATTCCAAGAAATCAGCAGTTCACTGGATTTATCTTTTGAAGATGAAGCTGTTGCTGATGAAAAAATTCCATTCCTTGCCTATCTTGCTAGCGTTCTGAAAAACAGCTCCTATTTCCCGTTTGAACCTCCAGCGGGCAGCAAAAGATTCTGCAGTCTAATTGCAGGCTTTATGAGGACATACCACCGTATACCAATTAATCAAGATGTAAGACTATTCTCTATTTATGTTTCTGACAGTTCTCTTACAGTTCCAAGAAATTACTTACTCATACTGATATTGTTGATAAATGAAACTGGGGGCCACAAACATTTTTCAAACGATCTCTAGGAAAAACAGAAAGGAATACTTTAAACTTCTGGACTCATCAAATGTCTAGCATTGTAATGCATCCTCCATGCGCAAGCTTCTGATCGTTTCTGAGTCTGCTTTTTTTTGTTTGCAAGAACATTGTCGTGTTTCCATCAAGGGCTGTGGCAATCGAGAGTGCATTCCGGTTATTCTCCCCTCGACTTGCAATTGTTGATGAGCATTTGACTCGTCAACTTCCGAGGAGCTGGCTAACCTCTTTAGCCATTGAGGTAAAGTTGTATTTCCTCATATAGTATTTTTACCTAACTTTGGAAAGAAACGATGCAAGTAATGTATTATATATTTATGTAAGCGCTTATTCTCAGTGGCAATGCTGTGAAAGTGGACATATAAAATTGTTACTAAAGTAGGAGAAACTTAGCAAGTCTAGAAAGAAGAACATAATCAGTCACTGAATACAGAAGTGGGGAGTCAATCTTTCGAGTGCCGAGAGAAAGATTTAGTAGTTTGATAGCAAAACATAGTAATAGAAAGATTATGTGGTATTCACGGGTTAAATATATACACCAAGTTAGGAGGGACCCTAGAGTTAACAATTTGATTCTCACACTAGTCTCTCATGTCACATGGATGATTCATATTGCATGTTACTGATAAAAGAGAAATTGATGAGTGCGTAAGACTGGCAATAACAAAAGTAGTCGGGAAAATACAACAGTTTACAAATATTCAAACAAATGATTCAGTTGCGAGGAGTTATGTTTCTTTATCAGGTTTTGTAATCAAGGACCATAGATGGTGTAGAGAGTTATACCTACAAATAAGATGTGAAAGTTCCTTGTTCATATGAGAATTAGGATTTGCTTTGGTTTCATGTGAGAGAATTAGGATTTAATGTAGACGACCGTGCTGTCAGGAGGAATAATATTGGGTTCGAATTTTCTCCTACTAATATGGATTTACTAGGTAAACTGTAATAGATGGAATTCTGCATTAAGACATCATTTTACCTGATGTCGCTGTGAATTTATCGAGTGTGTCTCTGTAGCTATGTTTAAAGATAGTGTGTGCTTATTAATGGGTGCTTTCTGTTTGTGCTTTGCTTAACCTGGAATTTGTTAATCAACTGTAGGATACTAGCATGGAGGCATCAAATGATCAAATCACAGTCATTGAGTCCCCTCACCAATCTGATCTGATGATAGAGCTAATTAAGAAACTAAAGCCACAGGTGGTGGTTACTGGAATGGCCCAATTTGAGGTCATTACCAGTTCATCATTTTTGCACCTGTTGGATGTGACGAAAGAAATTGGATCTCGACTTTTCTTGGATATATCTGATCACTTTGAGTTGTCTAGCCTCCCTGCATCCAATGGAGTACTAAAATATCTCGCTGAAAATCAACTACCTTCTCATGCAGCTATTATCTGTGGTCTGGTAAAGAATAAGGTAAGGTTTTCCTCGACCGCATCTGCTGACAAGTATGCATTCTGTTCTATCTCATCGAATTGAGAATTAATAAACATGTGATAATTTCTTTACAGCTCTTAAACTTTTGTCATGTGTTTTATATATAAAGTCATTTTTCTGCAGGTTTATTCAGATTTAGAGGTAGCCTTTGTCATATCAGAAGTTGATGGCATTTCTAAGGCTTTGTCTAAAACTGTGGAAGTATTAGAAGGTCATACTGCGATTATCAGTCAATACTATTATGGTTGCCTTTTCCATGAGCTTCTGGCTTTCCAGCTTGCTGATCGCCATGCCCCAGCTGAGGTATGTTGTCCTATGCGCTAGATTCTTTTCCAAGGCGAGTAAATTAATAGCTTTAGGCCAATTACTGCTACTTGCATAGTCGTATTTAGAGAAAAAGTGGGCAAGGCGGCCTGTAAGAGCTAAAAAAGTATGTGTAGTATACTGGATTAAATTCTGACATTTTAGTGATTTGTTTTCATGTCACCCTATAACTTACAATCTGGACCAAATAACAAAAAATTCTGGATTAAGCTTGTTTGTGGAACAAACTTAAACCAATGTGTCTTTCATAAGGGTTGGAACTTCTCTTAGTTTCTCTAACGTGTTGCTTGCAGAGGGAAACTGAGAAGGCAAAGTCTGAAGAGATCATTGGGTTTTCAAGCTCAGCCGTCTCTGTTCTGAAAGATTCTGAGCTTTCTGTCACTGAGATTGGCGACACTTCTCTAGTCCACATGGATGTGGATCAAAGTTTCTTGCCAATTCCACGATCTGTTAAGGCTGCAATATTTGAAAGTTTTGTGAGGCAGAATGTATCTGAAGCAGAAGTTGATGTGAACCCAAGTATTCAGCAGTTTGTGTCGAGTAATTATGGGTTTCCAACCAAAAGCAGCACAGGCTTTGTATATGCTGATGGCTCACAAGCACTATTCAATAAACTGGTCGTTTGCTGTGCTCAAGAAGGTGGAACGCTCTGTTTACCTGCTGGCACAAATGGGAAATACGTGGCAGCTGCCAAATTCTTAAAAGCGAGCGTTGTGAATATCCCTACTGAGTCTAGTGATGGCTTTAAGCTGACGGAAATTACTCTAACGAAAGCACTCGAGTCGGTGAAGAAGCCATGGGTTTGTATATCTGGACCAACAGTTAGCCCTACAGGCTTGGTGTACAGCAACGAGGAGATGGATAGATTATTGTCTACTTGTGCTAAATTTGGTGCAAAAGTCATTATCGATACTTCGTTCTCGGGATTAGAATACAGTTCAATTACCTGGGATTTGAATGACTCTTTGTCGAGATTGGATTCATCCTTGTCAGTTTCCTTGCTTGGATGTCTCTCTTTGAATATGCTCAGTGGAGCTATGAAACTCGGGTTTCTAGTTTTGGATCAGTCTCTCGTTGATGCTTTCCATACCCTCCCAGGCCTGAGCAAACCACACAGCACTGTGAAGTATGCCGCTAAGAAAATGTTGGCTCTGAAAGAAGAGAAAGCAAGCGACTTTTTGGATGCTGTTTCTGAAACTATAAAAACGTTGGAAGGCAGATCTAAGCGCTTGAAAGAGGTACTCATTTCCACCTTCATAAACTCCCTTTTACATTACCAGACCTCAGATTCCAAGGTTTGAAAAGCCATTTTTTTACATTTGTCTTTGCCAAATGGGAAATCTTTTCCCGTTTTGGTTTGGTGTTTGCGTTTGCAAATAACAAATGAATCTTTCAAATGGAGTAAATTTTCATCGCATAATTATGATGTTAGGCCACTAATCTTCCTTTTTTAAAACACTGGAAACAGGTACTAGAGAATTCTGGTTGGGAGGTTATCCAACCAGCAGCTGGAATCTCAATGGTGGCAAAGCCAAAAGCTTATCTCAACAAAACTGTAAAGCTGAAAGCAGGAGACGAACAGGAAGTCGAGCTTACGGATTCAAATATGAGGGACGTGTTTCTCAATCATACCGGTGTTTGCTTGAACAGCGGTTCCTGGACTGGAATTCCTGGTTACTGCCGCTTTGCATTTGCACTGGAGGATGGTGAGTTTGAGAAGGCTATTGAATCGATAGCTCAATTTAAAAGCGCCCTCGGTAATTGAAGGTTTACGGTGTCTTCTGCTTGAACTAAAGGGCATTGCGCGTGGCCATTATTACTGGTACTTAAGTTGCTCTTTTTGCGTTTCCTTGTTCTGTTTCCAATAAATTGCGTGCCCGTTTCTTGGCCAGCCCCATAACGGTCTTTCCTTTTCGAAGTATGATCTTTTCATGCTAATAAAGGATTTATGAGGGACTCTGTTCACAAACAGTCATCACAATGACTTTGTTTGTCATCTATTTTAATGTGAATAAGTAGTCTCTATGATGTTTGTCTACCCTTCTGGATCTGAAATTTGGAAAAATAAAATAGCATGTCCGATCTAACGTTTAGATGAGGGATGTTACTTGAAATAAGTTAATGTTGTGTTTTCAATGTGTTTTAGATATTTAAAGAGAGAATGTGAAGACATTAGAGAGGTTAAGAGTGTAGATAGTATAAATTCCTTAATTTTGTATGTAAGTGTTGGGGTGTAAATGCCCAGTCTGAAAGTTAAGGTCTGTTAACGAGTAAATTTTTGGATCCAGATAGGACTGAAGAACATCACTGAAATGGACGGTACGAAGTAAAGTCAAAGGTTCGCTTGTATCTAAAATGAATGATACAATCAAACTTAGGTGGTCATATATACTCTTAATGAGTAAATGAATTAAAATTATTATGGTTTCTTGCGATTATTACAATTTTTTTTTCATTTAATAAATTTTATTCCAAATGATTTTTTAAATAACAAAATAAAAAATACCTCAAAATGTTTGTAATATTATTTAAAAATTCTGAGTTTTACAAGTTGTGGCCACATTAATTCTCATAACACATATTAAAAAAAATATATTTTTATGAATCCATTTCTGATCAAGAAATTAAAAATAAAACGTAATCCGAACATCTGATATCATGTTTATCGTGTTCATATCATTCGTGCTAATATATAAAATTTTTATTTCTGAAGAGCAAACCACTTTTTCGTATTATCATAAAAATATATTTAGGATAAACACAAAATCACAACTGTTTTTCATAAAATAATCATAAATTAAAACTAAAATTTAAATATTCTTAATTATCGAAACTTCAACTCTTTTATACAGTAACAAAATACGATAAAATTAAAAACAAAAAACACAAACAACCAACCAATGGTGTTTGGCTAACCTATGACCTTGAAAAACTCATAGAATATCCCTAGCTCCCTCACCCAGAAGCACTTGTCGCACATCTCTGGTCCCTTCATGTCATCATTGTACCAATAGCACCAATGGTTGACCGGAGCACATCCGCAAGTATAAAGCCAGGGGAGCACCAACTCGGTAAATTCATTCTTCTTTTCCATCAGGACAGGCATCATATGAGGCCAACCCAAGCCATGAATCACAAGACGCCAACTTATATCCAGGATGGATCTTCGAGTGAACAGAGAAAAGTAAGAGTCATCATCGAAAAACGCCTTTCTTAGCATTGCGTAAGTGTAAATGGCAATCTCAAGCCCTGCATCCGCCGCAAACCTAATCATATCAAATCCTTCATCAAGACAACCATTCCTGAAGAAATTTTGAACCCCTTTTATATAGATCGCGCATGGGTTCCCATGTTCATAACACTTTTTCATAAACGCTTCACTCGGCCACCTCTGGTTACAGGAGATGTTGAATAGGTTCATTGCTGCATAGACAGTAGGAAGTTCTGCAACCTCCTTAAGCTCTTGCATGTGATTTTCAGATTCATCAAATCATGGACGGAATTTTCTGCAACATGCCGGACAACACACTCTTGTAATTCAATTGGTAGAGAAAGAAGCCTCGATTTATCCATTACGTTTTGATTAGAAATTTGTAAAGGAGAAAGAGAATATAAAACCCGCTTTGTAACGAAATTAGAGAGATGTGGAAGAGAAGAAGATGTAAAACAAATAACTGTTTTGGAATACTGAATCGTTTCTCTTAATATTTCAATATTTCAGTTAGATGGTGAGTTATGGAAATTTCAAAACGAGGAGGTATATCATAAATAATGATGAGATATATTGGAATAGTGGTGTCTTATCACATATGAATACATCATTTCCTTTTTAGTTATTTAGTCAACGAAAAAAGAGAATTAACTAGCTATAAAAAGAATACTTTTATAATATTTAACTATTTGTAAAAATTTATACAATCACATAATATAAATATATTAAATCTAAAAGTTACATGGTTCAGATTATACTAATAGATTACAGATCTCATATTATAATGTTACCAATATATACAATATATTTTTTTCTTTTTTTAAGTTTGAAAACTAACTTTTTATAAGGTAAAAGAAAAAATATAATAATATTATCATCTATTTTAACAATTTATAATTAAAAAGAGATTTATTTATTTGTTTTAGAACAAGATATATCTTGAATAGAATACTTTAATAATATTTATATTTTAGATTAGACTAACTTTATAAAAATAAAAATATATCTTCTAAAATAATTACTCTAATAAGAATTTATATTTAATATAAACAAATTTACTAAATATAAATATATTATCATAAATATTTACTCATATGATTATCATCGACGGGGATTCAGACTCTCTAAATATACATCGATTACATTTTATTACAAAGCTTACAAGCGTGGCGGCAAATTTTTGGCGGAGTATGGGTAGTTCTTAGAGAGGGATGCATTAGAAAATTTGGGATAAACTTTGTAGGGATAAGGCGCTAGGAGGACTCGGTTTTCGGGCTTTGGAGGATTTTAATACGACATTTTTTGGCAAACCAGTTATGGAGGTTAATTGAGAAACTGGATTTTTTATTAGCAAGGGTTCTTAAAGGTAGAAATTACCGTAATGCAGGACCTCTATATCATATAAAATTGTATTCTCCATCATATGGTTGACGGAGTATCGTATTGGCTAGACCTCTGGTTAAAAAGAACTTACCAAAGGGTCATAACATGAACATCAAAATTAGTTTGGAATGAGATAAAAAAATTAAACTATAATCCTCTATTTACGGTCGACCAATTGATCAACCAGGAGTTAATGACATGGGACGAACATCAAGTTTCTTCTACTCTTGTACCAGAAGATGCAACTATGATTTTAAAAATGCCAATCAGCAGACATCTGAGCAAGATAAGTATGGACGGCATTTCACAAAACAAGGGAAATATACGGTGAAGCTATCAAACCATTCATAAGGCTTGTGAGAATGAGGCTTTAAATCCTTACAACGGATCGGGTTTTATACAATTACAGGTATTTGTCTAGAAGCTAAAATCTCCAAATTTTATTTGGCAGACAGTTTCGGATGTTTATCGGTAGGAAAAAAATTTGAAGGAGAGGGCGATAAATTGTAACCGGACTTGTGCTACATATGGAGCGGCGGAAGAATCAACCAAGCATGCCCTATTCCAATGTCCGTCATCGCTACAAGTATGGGCGTTATCAAATGTTCCATCACATCCCTGAATTTTCCCGACGGATTCATTTTTCACAAACTTGGATTACCTCCTTTGAAGACTTCCATAGGAAAATAAAAACAAACATTTTCCATGGATATTATGGTATATATGGAAAAACCAAAATGATAAAATCTTTAGTAATATAATACAGAACCCCCAGGAAATATTAGAACTTGCAGAAACAAAGATGTTATTATGGGAGGAGGCACATACGCAAGACTTGGAGGGTGTTGTTCAGCAACCATTGTCTACCGGAGGCAAGCGAAATTTTCAACTGACTCAAACGGGTCTTTGGTATTTTACAGATAGTGCATGGAAAAAAGAGACGTCTTCTTAGGATAAGAACAGAATACCACACATACATGTGTATTTGGATGGATGAATACAAGGAATATTTGTAGCAGTCAATCACCGCTATACGCAGAAATGGAGGTGATCATACGGGCTATGAAATGCATGGATGTAACAAATCAAAAGGTGGTTACCTTTGCAACATATTGCTTGGAGTTGGTGAATATGGTATCAGATCCGTTGCAATGGCTTGCCTTTGCATCTGATCATCTAGAAGAATTTCAGCGATGTAAGGAGTATTTCACCAGTGTCGTTCTAACACTCATATCAAGGATGAACAACACTCTGGCGGACAAACTGACACGAATGGCGCATCAACAATTGTCGTATATTAACCACATAGGTTTTTCAACCCTCACAGTTTTCTGAGTCGTTTTAAAAGATAGTTCATGTCAACAACATCATAAAAAAAATACATTGACTACATTTTATTATTACAAAATGATCTTCATCTCTAACAAATAAAAAAATATCTCAAACCAAAGTTTTAACTTAAGATTATAAATTTTTATTTTTCATTGAAACACAAAAATAAATGAATATGTTGACATATTATAGAAAAAATACATTATTTTATTATTAATGTCTATTTTTTATTGAAATCATTGAAAAAATGTGTGTTTGGTTTATTTTAGATGACAAAAAAATTAGTTTTCAAAATTTTAAAAACATGGGTTAGTTTTCAAAATATTTAAAATTTTTAGAATATTGAATCAAATTTCCTATATAATGACTAAAACTATTTTGTATTTATTTAATATCTACTTCACCCGGCACATATATGCAGGTTTTACCTAGTTATTTTATAATTGCTTTTCTAAATTTTGTTTATACAATCATTTATTTTCTGTTTGAGTATAGCAACATATTATTCTTTATACCTAATAAGCCCTCCAACCAATCTTTTTTATTATCTTTTTTAGTTACAGTTTTTTTCTATTAAAATACAAAAAGAAATCAATCAACTCATTGATTTAAATTTAGAAACTGCACTCAATCTCAGCCGTTAGATTGTAAAGACATGCTTTTTAACCTCTTTCATCTATCAATTTTACATTTTTTATCTCTTAAAAAAACAAAGGAAATTCGAAGAAGTTTCGAATCGCATTGATTCAGCGATTTGAGAGAATCACCGTGAGTGAGAGACACCGACATCACTAATCGCGTGATGGCCGGAAGTGAGAAAGATGTGGCCGGCGGCAGAGAGAGACGCTTGTCCGGCAGAAGTGAGAGTCGCCGGAACTCCACGTTTGAGAACATGGACATTGACAAGACTGAACAGTGCAGTACTCGAGGCATGGAAGCACCTATTACCGCCGGTGTTGATAAATGCGGGAGGACTGCTATTGACAAAATCGGCATCGCCGCCGGTGTTGAGAGTTGCGAGATGGCCGCAACTGAGAGACACAGGACCGCCGATACTGAGCAACACGTGACCGTCGGCATTGACAATCATGGTAAATTGTAATAAATAGTCTCCTCAAAAGTTCTAACCTGATATTGGTCGACGTGTTGGACGCGAAAAATGACATGCAAGTTAGATTTTCAGCTTGTGTATAGGTAGTTTTATGGATAACGTATCGTGGATAGGTAAGATATAAAATATCCACATGTACCAATATCCACATATATCAATGTCCGCATGTACCAAACAAAATGGATGTTATGTGGTTGTGTACGCGTGTGCGGGTATACTTGTACTAGGTATGTAATAACCATGCATGTGCTTGCAAATTTGTATTTGTATTTTCGAGTTTTGAAGTTGGTTGTGCAGATTGTCATGGATGTTAGAGTGCCGAGAACAGAAGGTTGGGATGAGTAGGACGATAAACGGAGAGACATAAATTTGGAATACCTCGAACAACAAATTATTGGTGGTCATGTGTTTAAGAAATGGTCATTGACATATTGACATATTTAAGAAGGAGTATGTGATGAAAATCTACAGGGAGTGGTGTATATATATCTTACAATATATTTTACTTGTTCTCGTGTACATGTGTTTAATTAATATTCATTTGCTGATTGGCTAAACATATTTATCATTAAACTATTATTTGAATGTGGCATTAAATTATTGTGGATATGATACCATAGAAAAATCATCGTGGACAACATTTTAATGTTGATCTTATAATGAACACTTATCCAATACTAAATGTACACACAAAATGAACACTTATCATGGACTCTTTGTTAATGGTAAAACATTACATAACGAATATTCGAAAAAAATTTACACTCTCTCATAATGAATTCTCCAAGAAGAAATGGATAAGATATAACACAAAGGTTTTGATGGAAATGTTTTCGATTGACAAAGTTTTATAAACAAAGGTTTGTGGAGCGTATTATGGACACAAGTTTATGCACAAAATTTTATAGACAGTTTTAATGAATTTACACAATCACAAGGCAACACATAGATGTCAATGTTAGAACAACCAAACTTAAGTTAGGTATAGATATTATCTCACATTCATATCCTGATATTCGATGGTATTTTATCCACATAAACATGTCTATTATAATTGTCTCCGTCTATTATTCGTCCATAAAACACTGTCAATGCATTCATAAAAATACTATATTTTATGTACATCTTTACGTGGACCATTATTCATAGACACCATAATATAGACAAATGTTGAACATTTAACCAATGTCCAATCCATATGGATTAGAGGAGGAGGTTAGTGTAGTACGTGGATTATCCAATCCTATCCATGTCGACAGCATATCACATGCGTTACGCATGTGACCATGTGTACTGTTCCACATGGATGTAGAGGGCTATGCATTGAGAATCTGACCATGTGTACCAGTGGAAGTGGACGACCTTGTAGGTTGGTGCGAATTGAAACTCTGACATGGGTCACTGGTATATGTTGATGGCCTGATGTTTGGTTCGGACTTGAATTGGGAGCTGCATAATCCACTTGTGATACTTCTTATCCGAAAGAGTATCTTCGCCGTCATCGCTAAGCCAAGAATCTTTGGCATGACGAGTCTCGCTCCTGATTCTCTCTTCTTCTAACTCAACATGGTCTAAGAGTGTCGTCATCCAATTTAAATGGTTGTATCTTAGAACATGCAGTTGAGGCATACCCACATCCATCTTTTGAGTTTATGTCCTGCTTCGCCGAACCGCCTACTTCACCAACGAAGTCGAGTTTCTTGGGTGTAGGAGTTATTGTCGTGTAACCATCATTTTGAAGCTCCAACATTGGTATACCAACAGAGAGGAACAATTCTAGACATTTTCTATTTGTCAATGACAAAAATTTCCTTTTTCCATATGCTGAACAACACCATTCTCTGGTGATTACAAGACAGTGGTCGGACATGTTGGTTCTACAAAAATGGTAATGGGGGAGAGATAAAGTTCTTACATCTTTCCATAACTACAAATCTAAAAGCAAAACCAAAAATAAATCACAGCTGTAGATGAAAGAGATCACTTTTAAAAATATGTTGTTGAGATTGAGTTGATAGATATAGGTCAAATCAATAAGGTCTTAAAAATTCTTGTTTTGGTTCTGCTTTGGTCAACATGGAACATAACCTGATTAATCTGGTTTGTTTTAAGGTGGAAAGAAAAAGTGTTAATTAAGTGTATAATAGTTATAGATACACTAATTAGGTGGATGACATGTGTGTAAATAAATTAGGAATCTAACATAAATAGGTGATAGAATGATAAATTTAACCTTAATAATAAATCTAAGAATTAAATATGAAAAAACAATTAAAATTTTTAAAAAATGAATAATCGAAGAAAAAGCAAAAATAAGAAGTTGCAAAAAGACAAAAAAAATACAAAAGGAATGAATGAATAAAAGCCACAATCAAGCAATAGTACTAACCAAAAAAGAAAATTGTCCAAATCATGAAAGTTTAGCAAATAGATTTAGAGTGTTGAAAATCACTTTCGGGCATCTAATATTTTTTTCCATTTTCTTCCACAGCCACAATTTCCTGCGAAAAAATTGCTGCAACTATTTGTATTTCAATGGTGAAGAAGACAACTATTTCTTGAGGAGAAGTTTGTTACCTGATTTTCGTCTTTATTAGTTATATAGTTATAGTCAGCTATATACTGTTAAATAGTTGTATATCTGCAATTTTTTTTTTTTGCAGATGGAGAAATGGATGAATGTAGTTGTTCTCCGTGGTCGATAGTTTCACGCCGAGTTTGGTGATTGGGAGTTCAAACTAGACTGAAATGAGTTGGCCAAGTGTATTCAGATGACATCTCGGATTTCACAAGGAGAGCTGGTGGAGAAAGTGAAAAACAAGAAAGATTCATAAAAATAAATAAACAACGAAATTAAATCCAAGACTAGACTAGATCTTGATGTCTTAGGAACCACCATGACTTGTCATTGTACCTGCATGAATCATATATATTGAAAATACCTGATGGTGGTTCGGATGGTGTGTAGTGTTGGTCGATGTAAGTGTGGTCGAAGTTAGTCCGTCCCGCATAGGTCTCTTGGTGGCTTCTTCTGCTCTTCTGTCCTGAATGGCTTGGCTGATGATGTCTTTAGTTGCTGTTTATTGGGCGTCCTTGGAATCCTCTTTGAGCTCAGTTTGCTTGCTATCGGCCGGCCGGCTTGCATTGGCGACATCGTAGGATCCAGGGTCGGCCATGGCTTTGTTCTTGATTTCCTCAGCTCTAATTCCTGCCAAATCAGTATTCATAAATGGGTTCCTCGTGGTTGGGTTTTTCTGATGCTTAGACGCGCAAAGTCTTATAGGATGCCTAGGTCGGGAGCGTTGTGGTGGCCTTGGATGCTTTGGTCAGTCGGTGTGTCCCATGTTGGGTCTTTCAGGTTCATGAATTTAGGAGGGCTTCCAGTGCCATGTTAAATCCTTCTCTGAGCCTCCTGGCTTAGAACGGGTCATGGACCCTTCTCCAACCTCCGGTATGCGCTCGGGGTAGTGGCTTGGTCGGATGTTCGCATCACGGCTTGGTCGGACGTCTGCCTCTTCTTCTTTGATCCTTCTGGCATTCGAACGGGTTATGAAGCCTTTGACAACCTCCAGTGGGTTCGGGGTTGTAACTGGTACGGTCGTCCGCATCATTACTTGGCCGGTCGTCGGCAGCATGCGTTGGTCGGACGCCTACATCGTGGTCTGGTTGGATGTCCGTATCACCATGTGTCCTTCAAAAATCTGGGGATGAAGCATTGGCATATGTCTTATCCAACATTGCAAGCACTCCAAGTGATGTCCCCGCCTGTGTTAGATGAAATAGTTTATGGTGGTAATGTTTAATAGCCATATAGTTAAAATTTTCCAGTATAATAGACATAGTCAACTATGTCTTCGCGAAATAGTTATTTATGGTTGTATATATATTCAGCTATTAAGCAACTATTTTGTAAGACGTGTGTTAATGTTTGGTGTTAATTTGGCTAGGTATTCACAGAACCCTATATGATCTGGATTATGAAGGTGATGCAGTATATGTTGGAACGGTGTACAGAAGCAAAAATGTTTTTAAAGTGAAGATGTCAATACATTCAATCAACAAAAGTAGCGTTTTCGAACAGCGAGATCAAATTCTGCTTTTGTCGAATTGATGTGTATTAGCAAGAGCTGCCAATGGCGTGTCTATGCGTCGATGATTGATTCATCTGGAAATTTCCAAATTAAGAAAGCGAGTCTGGAGCATACTTGTTCAATTGATGACCGGAGATACTATCACCGGCAAGCGACAATTGAAGTGATAGGAGAGATGATGAGAGAACGATTTGTTGGTGTTAGGCAAGGTCCCAGGACGTGTGACATCCGAAGGATTATGAAACAAGAATATGAAGTTAGCATAAGTTACTGGAAGGTGTGACGCTGCCGTGATATAGCAATGGAAAAAGCAATTGCTTATGGCTCAAGGGAACTTTGCCTTACTGCCAGCTTATTTGAGAAAGCTGGGAAAAGCTAATCTTGGTTTAATATTTAAGCTGGAGATGGAAAACATTAATGCAGCAGTGACTTTCAAGTTCCTCTTTTTGGCATTCGGCTTCCATTCAAGGGTGAAAGTACATGCGACAGGTGATACTCTTAGATGGCACACATCTTCATGGACGATATGGAGGGTGTATGCTCATAGCAAGTGGTCAAGATAGGGAATTTCTAGATCTTTCCCATTGCTTATGGTATAGTTGATAGCGAGAATGATAAGTCGTGGGAGTGGTTTTTGAGCTGTTTAGGAAAAGTAATACTTGAAACACGCGAGTTGGTGTTTGTATCAGATCGACATTCCAACATATGTTCTGGATTGCAGAAGGTAATTCTCTAATACCATATAGTTGACTATACTAATATCGTAGTGGACTATATTAAAGAAAGTTTACTATATTTGTTCATGATTTAAGCGATGCTTGTTTGCTTTTCTTTGTAGGTTTATCCGACAGCGAGACACAGAGCTTGTGTGGTACATCTAGCAAGAAATGTTGCAGCTATGTTCAAGGGGGAGAGGCAGCCATCCCTAATGGCTGTAGCTGCTAGGAAAGTTACAATTAGTGAATTCTACAACGAATTTGCGGAGGTGGAATCTCTTGACCCATAATGTGCATAATATTTGAAACGTTTGGGCTTTGAACACTAGACCCGCTCTCACTTCTGTGGAATGAGATACAACGTTATGACAACTAAAATCGCTGAGTCTTTAAACAATATTCTAAAGAAGGTTCGCGATTTTCCAATTCTCTCTATGATTGAGTCGTTGAGAACTAGCCTTATGCGATAGTTTGAGAGGCGCGGGGAAGTTGCAATAACCAAAAAATGTACTGTCACTCCAAAAGTGCGAGAAAAGATGGAAGTCAATTTCTTTTTTTCCACGTCATTGACTGTTCATCCTGTAAATAAACAAAAAGGAGAAATATTCCTTGTCGATCTAGAGGGAAAGACGTGCAGTTGCCGCGAGTTTTAGATGTTGCTTATTCCTTGCGTTCATGCATTGGCGGCAGCTTCTCATATTAATTTATCAACTGAGAAGCTTGTTGGTAATGCGTATCACACGAGTGTCTGGTGTGCGGCGTATAACAGTAGTATTTACCATGTGCCAACATCTGATAAAACACAGGATGTAAAAGAAACGGTTAAACTACAACCGCCGATTACGCGACGCCCTCCTAGTCGTCCCAAGAAGACAAGGATCTTATAAACCGGTGAATCCAAGGTAAATATATGTTTACTGTTTTTAATTCTATAGTTCGCTATCTGGAAAATTGTTGTTGACTATACAATATTGAAATAGTGCGATGTATTTTTTTAACAAGCTTGTCGTTTGAAATATTTTAATACAATTCAGCATCTATGGAACAAGAGAGATCGTCTATGCACACGGTGTATTCGGCGAGGCCACAACAAGGCATCTTGTAAGATGCCGCTCAAGGACTCGGCTATTGTAATCTAATTGTTTTATAATTTGGGGAGGACAAGATGCCAGCAGTCTATTTGGTTTCCGGCTATAGGATGCATTTTTAATAGTAAACATTTAGTGAAACGTGATTGAGAACTATATAACATCTGTTAAAATACTCCATAATCGAGTCTATTTGCCTTCAAAGTAATTACATTTCTTTAAGTAGTTATGTTATAAAATAGTATTTTTGTTGGAATAGTTGACTATAAAAGGCTGAACGAAATAACACAAATAAGATACCAAAAATAAGACTAAATATATATCAAAGTGTTGTCATTGGAGAAATCCTACTAAGTCTTACAAAACATCTTACAAAGGTTCTGAAAAATCTAATTGTTCATATTGAAATCGCTAATGGGATAGGAGAAATGTATTTCTCAAAAAGCTTAATTCCAAAGTTCTTGCCCGCCTCTTTGACAAATGCTTCTTCCAAGTTGGAAACAAATGCAATTGCACCAGATGCATATAGTTGAAGTAGCAATATAGTGGTAACTCCATGTGAACCTGCAGTATGTAAAAGGATACTTCTGTTAGCTATATTTTGTTATTAATTTAATATAGTTAGCTATATTAGTTAAACATATCGTGACTATAGCTAACTATACTAGGCGACAATATCTGCATAAATGCATATGTTAACTTGGTGTAGATGCGTAAAATCATTACCTTTTTGGTTTGATTTGCCAGTTGTCGGAGTAGTTGATGATGTCGAAAGACGTAGTTAGGTCTGCCTTCATTTTCTAGTTGTATGTGCTTTTCCGAATGAGGAAAAGTAAGGACTCCGCATGTTGGCTGAAGTGCCTCCTTCAATTTGCCCAAATCAGATCTCGTGGGACCGGGTTTTAGTACTTGTGGCCCAGCGGGTGTATCCTATTCGACCTAAAAAATAATTCAGTAGTTAGTTTTTTGATTAGAATAATGTAGTTAGTTCTTTGATTAGAATAATGATAGTTAACTAATACAACATTAATGAATAGTGTGATTTTACCGTGGATTTAGTTGCTCCTTGAGTAGGAACTTCATCTTCCATATGCAAATGGACACTCGAAAGTACTTCATTTACCACACCCATTACACTCTTCATTGGTGAGTCAACAACACCATGATCCTTACGGGTGTCCGTTGGCGTACGTTTTCTGGATTGTTGATCTCCAGTCTCATTTTCCTGAAGCAAAAATATACAATAAGTCATTTCAAAATATGTACAATATAGTTGGCTATGTAGCTGGTATATCCGACTATAGTGGATACCTTAGCTACTTTCTCGGTGTTGGCAGCAGTCCCATCCTCAGGATCAACCCCTTCGAAATGTGTATCACTTGTCTCATCGCACTGAAGCAAAAAGAAAGACTTAGTGTAGTTGGATATGGTTAGAATATTTTACTATTAGGCTATTATAGTTGACTATAAGGGTTATCTCAGCCCTTTGATTGGAGTTCCCTGCAGTTCCATCTTCTGGTTCGCTCTGTCCGGAATGTGTATACCTGGTCTCATTGCACTTATACAGAACGATAGTCACTGTAATTGGATATGGTTTGAACAGTTGACTATTAAGATAAAATAGTTGACTATGATGGTTACCTCATGTATTCCTCAGTGTTGCCTGGACTCATTGCCCAAAAGCAGATAGATACGTCAGTTTTTTTATACAAAAATAAGATATGTCAATATATGTGACTATTCTGATATTACAGTGATATCCAGACACAATATAATTGACTACATTGGTTACCTTTTCAGCGGTGTTGTCTGCCGTTCCATCTTCGGGATCACTATCTTTAGGCTCTTTGGCTTGGTCAGAAGTGTCAATGTCGTCTTCAGGATCACAGCCATCAGAATCGGTGTAACTCATCTCATTGGTCGGGCCTTGTGTTTTGGAAATAGCGTCGATCTTCTTAGCCGTGGACCTAACATCCTTGTTGAATTTGATCCTAATCGTCTCATCTTGTTTTTTCAACAAACCAGTCCATTTGGCATCCAAATAGTTTAAAGATTTCTGCAATTATTTGTAGTAATAACCTGCAAAAAAATATAAAGATAACCGAGATGAAACCTGAATAATTCAATAAACGATTTCTGATTTTAAAGGAAAGAAAATTACCGGCAGACTTGTCAATAAGAGCATGCACATCAGCAACAAAAAGTCTAGAGGATTCCCCTTGTTCTTGACTTCCGACAGGTTTTTTCCCTTATTTTTGTCTTTCTGTCTTTTTCCGTTGCCCTTGTCTTCTTTGCAAAGAGGGTCAGCATCGTCAACTCCATCCGTCCACGAATCTGCAGTGAACACATGTCCTCGGTCCAAAAGCTGAATCATGTTCGAGACCCTAACATCTTCAAGCTCGTTAGGCCATGCGACCTCGGCTTCTTCTACACCCTCAAAGGGTAAGGTGTAATGTACCTTTACCTGCATAACATAACAGCCTCATTCAACATGAATATAATATAGACTTCATAACGAAATAGTTGACTACAAGGTGTAGTAGTCTACATAGCTGGCTATAAAATACTACAAGGTGTAGTAGCCTACATAGCTGGCTATAAAATTAAATAATAGCTGGTATTGCAGAATTTTATTCGTTGTTCTATGTTAAGCTTGTGAATCTGCTTCATTTAGATGACGAGGGCCTTTGATTCATCATCGTTATGTGCATCTTCAGACTCATCAGAGATTACCTTTCCGCTTCATCTTGTTTTGGGTTATTGTCGCAAAGGAAATTACCTCAGGGATGCATCTAAGTGCAAGAAGCTGCAACCTGTGAATGAAACCTTGTATAGCCATAGAGGGTTGACACATGCCCGCTTCTTTTCGGGCCTTTATGCTCTTCATCGCTAGGGCAAAAGATTCTCTCCTCCAAGGGTATTCTAGGAACGAATCGAGGTCTTCGATCATGGAAACATGCAAGTCAATAATCTTACCATCACCATTTGTGGGTAGTAAAAGGATGTCGACAAGAAGTAAGCATGGCATCTTCAGCTTCTTCATCGGATCCTCAAGCTTCCTCGATTTCAGCTTCTCGCAAATGAGATCCGGAGTTATGTCAACACTAACACCGAACAACTTTTCGTTGTATGAAGTGTTGCTTGAACTGCCTCTCCCCTCAACTCCTGACGGAACTTCAGAGCATTTCAAACCCGTTACGAGGGAAAACTCGCGCAAAGAAAAACGAAACGGTTGACCGCCAAAAAAAATCCAAATCTCGTGCAGCTTTTTGGTTGCCACCGGACGGGCCAAGAGGAAATGTAAAAATTGCGTAGACGACGATACCTTGAACCCTTCTTCAATAATTCTATCAAACTGTGACGAGGTCATAATTGTCTTCATCTCCAGATTTTTGTTTAGAAAATGCATTATCTCTGAAATAGCGAATAAAATACTAGACATTGATCTTGCTTTTCAAAGGTTCATGTCCGGCTTGAAAAATTCGAGTTGGTAAGTTTGTAGGCCTCCTCATGGTGACCTGCAAAAATCAAGAGCAATATGACATTTCTTAATAGGATCAGAAAATAGAGTACAATATTTCACAAAATAGTGAACTATAATTATCAATATAGTCGACTAAAATTATCAATATAGTCAGCTATGTAGCAGATTATACACCTACATACATCAACAAAATCCTATATTGTTGGTGAATTCGAACCAAATGAAGTGCATTTATACATGAAATCTAAACACTAACCATCACTAACCGAAATCAAATAGAGAACACTAACTAAAGTCAAATAGAGCACTAACCAAAACAATCAATGGCAGGAACAATAACCAAAAACAAATAGGATACTAACCGAAGACCGGGTATTGCAGCGGGGTGGCGTGGCGGTAGGGCGGCGGTGTGGGTTGGCGGCGGCAGGAAGAACGAAGGCAGTGGTTGGCGGTGGTTGCGGCGGTGCGGGTTGCAAGGTAGTGCAAGAGGCAGCGGTCGCAGCGGTGCGGGTTGCAAGGTAGAGCGAGTGGTGGCGGCACGGCTGGAGCGGGTACACAGGTAGAGTCCGTTTGCGACTGGCGGGCGGGATATTCGTTGCTGGGGCGGGAGATCCGGCTGTGGAGCGGTAGATCTGGCGTCAGGGCGGTAGATATGGCGCTGGGACGGGAGATCCGGCAGCGTGGCGGTAGATCTGCGTCGGGACGGGAGATCCGGCGGTGGGGCATGAGAACCAGTTATTTCGAGGTGTTGCGAATGGAAAAGATTGGCAGGGAGACAACGCGACACGGTATGGCGGTGCGGCAGGGGTGGAGAATCGTCGAGCCCAGGAGATCCGGCGGTCGGAGTGAGTCGCCGGAGATGGCGGTTGAAGTGATTCACCGGAGAGTAAAAGATGACGTGGGGAGAGATGGGCAGCTGAAAGAGAAGAGGAAAACAAAAATTGAAGGATTGTGTAAAAATAGTGTTTAAAAATAGGTTTTAGGGTTGTGTAAAAAAATATTACTTGATTCAAAAATAAAACAAGGTTTTTTTCAGTGGGGAAATTTCAAGGTTGTGTAAATTTTTGTATTTTAATAAAAACTGTTTTTAATTTCTAATTTCAAAACAAATAATTTTTTAAACTCTAAACATGTGAAATAAAATGTATAAATGGTAAATTGCATAGGCAAAATGTTAGTTTCCTAAATTTAGTGGGATGCATGCTATATAATGAATTTGGTGTCGTTTTAGTATTATAGAACGCAATTTCTCAAAAAAAAAATACATCGAGGGCAAAAAATGAATTTTTAAAACAAAACCAAAAAAAATTAAAAAATAAATACACTGGTAGTTGAAAGTGTGTAAAAGTAAAAACAAAATTAGAGAAAATGTCTTGTCGTGTAATTGTCTCTTTATAAAATGTGTACCAACCAAATTTTTTTTTGTGAGCTGATTTTATATTGTTTTAATAAAACAGTGGTTCTGATATTACTAATGCCGCAGCTTAGTAATTTATATCATTTTTGATTTTTGTCTTGATTTGTTTTCAATTAGGACTTTTGGTTTTTTTTTTAATGCATAGCCTATATATGGTTGAGCTGTTTTTGAAAAGTGATAAGTAAACAAAATTTTCACATGTGGTTTTCTTTTACTAAGATTCTTTACGATTATTATATATATTTCGTTTGAAGGTGAAAGAAAATATGAAAGCTATGATCGCAGCTACAAGCTGCTGCAACACTATTGCAACTAAGGAAACAGAGGAGTTAGCGTTAAGAGACGCGAGTGTTTCTGTATGATTCAAGAAATGGCACACATTTTTGTTGGTGTCACTTCACCATTGTTACGATTCTTGATGCAGTATTTGCCTGGATGAATGTTTATCTCGAGAGATACGATCGAGGTTTTGAAAATGGCAAGGAAGCTCGAGAAGGTTTTCATGCAAATGGTGATTGGAGATCTGAGAGAAAGTGATGATAATGAAAAATAGCTGGTTCGAGAGATGATTCCTTACGAAGTAGGTTTGAGTATATGGCTATTGCTAAGACAATGGATTGAAGAGAAGCTGAGGAGAGTTCAAGAATGGTTGTTTAGAGAAAAAACAAAAGTTGAAGTTTAAGAGTTTTTATTTGCAAAGAAAAAGTATGATTTTAATGTCATTTTAACTTACATTGGATATTTGCATTCTTTTTGTTGGCATGAAACCAAAAATCTAATTAGGAACCTTAAGCAAAATCTGCATAAGAAGAATTGATGAAGCAAGCAAAAGAGATGATCAATAAGTATTTCTAATTTCCCATCAAGATTACAGAGAGTTTGGTTCATGATCTGGTTGAAGAATTAATACAATTTTTCCAAGAATATGCTACCTTCATTGCATCTTGTAATAACTCATAATTTGAATAAACTCAAACAAGATTGAACTGAACACAAAAAGCTATTTTGTAGATAAATAAGGTTTTGTTTAATATAGTTATAAAATCAAAATGTGCAGAACTTATTTTAAAATCACTAGTTAATTTTCATCTTATTATTATATGTTTTGGTGTGTATTCACGGAATAACATTTTCAAAACGTGAAAACATAGAAAAAGCTACATACCATTCTACCCCAAGAGGTCTCAAAATGGATCCAAAGCTCATGTGTTTTGAAAGTTTTCAATGTTTATGAATAATAATGTGAGAAGTGGTACACAAATAATATTTTGAAGTGCAAGTTTTCAATGTTTATGAGAATATGCGCAACAATTATGATGTGAGAAGTGGTACACAAAGAAGATTCATCTGTTAAATTACACCAGTGGCAATTCACAATTTACAAATGCTACATATTATTCTATTTTTTACAGCATGGTTAATATAACATGTACCAACCAAAATCTGTTTTTTTCCAAGACAACAAAATTTAGCGTGTACCGTGAGACTAATGTCTAAGCCGATTCAGGTCATCACAAGAAAGACCATCTCCCTCAGGCGTTGTTTACTCTTCTTCCTCATTCGTATGACATAACCTAGCCCGGCCAGGATTTAGCAGAGATTCTGACATTCTCCAACCCTAGCAACACGGATTAAGAATGGAAACAGTTCCAGCTCCTTCGATATGATGCTTACTCAAATAAAATTAAAACTACACAACATATTTCTATCAAGTTACCTGTTCTGCAGCCCTGTTTTTGAAGATTCCATATGAAGAAGAAACCATTTCACACGACTCAGCGATTTGAGACTCGAGCTCGTATTCCACAGGAGCAAAAGCAGGATCTGGTTGCTCCACAAACTTTGGGCTACCATCTTTTGATTGATTCATAAAATGAAGAAGCACATGTGCCTGTGATATCATCATGCAACCGAAAGAGATAATTTAGGCTTCATTTACTTTCATCTCCAAACAAAATAGAGATATAAGAATCGGAAAATGATCCCACATGAAATGCCGCTTTGAGAATGTCATCTGAGTTAGCCTGATTCTTGAGCAGTGCATAGACTTTACCCTTGGTGGGGCTGTATGTCACCATATATCTTTCTTTCTGCAATAGGTAGTGAGAATAGAGTCAAATATGGAAATAAAAAGGTCAAGCTTGATATTTTTGGCATAGGAAAGGGAAAAAAATGCATACATCGAAAAAAGGCTTGATTGCCAGATATGTGCTGGGGTCTTGGAATGCATCCTTAAATCTGGCTCCTGCAAATGATATGAGTATCCATTTCAGTGAGGTTAAAGAGGAAAAAACAGTACATCTCTTGTACGAAATCTATATAAAGCTTACCAAGCATCACTGGCCGATCATCCACCCACGGAAAAGTGAGTATCTTTTCTTGGATATTACCTTCCTGCAGTGAGGGAACCCGCCCTGCAGATAGATGGAAAGTTCAATCTACGAAGTTTGAATGTGACTAACCTCAAAAAGATTGGCAGTTAGTCAAAAAGATTGGCAGGAATCAGAGCTATAGGACACAGTCCTGTGCCTGTTAAAAAGCATCATAGCTTACCTGTCTTGAGAAAGGACTCCACTGCTACTGTAAATCTGGCGCGGTTTAGTGTATGCAGTACTACAGATCTAACCTGGAGTGAACCAGCCACATTTTTGAAAATCGAGAATACCCTAAGTGCAGTATAATAGATATATTTGAAACGGAGCTGCATCCTACCTCTTGGTATGAGCTCAGGAGATAGCCACATGATAGAAGACCAAAGGTTGTGACCAACGAAGGATTTCTTTTTGATATCAATATACTAAACCCAGTTCCCATCTGCACATACAAAATAACCATAACAGATGAAAACATTTTTAGAACTAAAAACAAGATCAATAACGAAGCTGCAAAAAACATGAGACAATAAGCATTTAATAGCATAAACAAGAATCTCTTGTGCAATCAACTAGCGAGAAGTACCAATGTCACCTCTGTATGTCCATGATTTATTCTGCTTGACAGATAACACCAACAAACACCCAATAACTAATGAGAGAATTAGTGCAAAAAAGGGTCATACCAGGTCTGCAATATTACCAACACACTCTCCCTTAGCAGTGACATCTCCTATGTTCTCTCCTTTAGCAAAGGCTTTATAGATCGGCGTACGAGTAGACGTTGATGTTACTGCTGCAACATTCTGTAATCAAACAACGGAAGATACAAAAAAAAAATTTGGTTTATAAAAGATTAACAATTAGTATCAAGACAAAGGGATAATTCTGAAGTACGCAGAGAATATGAGTGTTACACGATGGTGACGATACCTTAACAACATTAGCAGCACAAGCCAGTGGAAGAAAAAGGTGTGGAACTGCAGCAGTAGCTAACTCTACACCAGCACCAAGCTCCATTAAAAGATCACCAGCAAACCGTAACTGTAACTCAAAGTGAGTTAGATGGTCAGAGTCATGCAGGGAATTTGTTAACTGTTATGTTATCGAACAAGTACCTGTTTCAAATCATAATCAAATTTCTTTCCCTGCCGCGCAAAAAGCATTTTTCCAACACGCCCAGCACCATCCTACAAGTTTTATATCATCATCAACAATGAGTAAGCCATGCCATGGGAGGATTTGTATACTTCTGCAACACTTTTAGATATAAAGTTTGCATGCAGAAAAGAAACGTATACAATGCCATGGTTCATAAGAGAGAAAGAATGAAAAAAAGAAATAAAAAGAAAGTGAACCTTGAGAATCCAATTGATGGCAACAGCAGCAGAAGCAGAACTGTTTCTTGAGGCTCCAACTGAATTCAGAAGGGTTTGAGTCGTAAACACACCCATGGCTCCACCAAAGAAATGCTACAAACATGGAAGTAAAAAATGATCAATACACAATATTCAAAGACCTTAAAAGTAAGATATAGAATCATTATTCATACCTTCAAAGCTCTAAATGTCATGTAAGGAACATAAGACTCATTAACACTTCCAGGAAACCCTTCAGGTACAACGTAAGATCTAAGAAACGAACCCACTTCCTGTAAAACGACAAAAGTCGACACTTTTCCTTCAAAATTTTGTAAACCCAGAAATGGGGAAATTCAAATAATTACAATATCCATGGAACCTTGCATACATCAAAAGGAGTCTGAGGAGACTCCAAGCTAATAGCACGGACGGAATTCCTCTTGAATTTCCCAGAACCGTCGCTCTCAGCGACGTATTTCCATCTCCGGCCATCGATTTCCTCGCAGCAGATCAATCTCAGAGTTGAATGAAGGAAGTGGGAATCGGGAAGAGCCTGTGGAGATGGAGGAGGGAGATCATCGGGAGGGGAGGCGAGAGAGGCGCTGATGCGGAGGGTTTCGC
Source organism: Schrenkiella parvula (assembly GCA_000218505.1). Taxonomy (NCBI): domain Eukaryota; kingdom Viridiplantae; phylum Streptophyta; class Magnoliopsida; order Brassicales; family Brassicaceae; genus Schrenkiella; species Schrenkiella parvula. Next base: position 6,480,426 of record CM001192.1, on the reverse strand, counting down.
GGGAAAGGAGGCGGACGGAGTCTGCGGAGGAGGAGGAGGAAATGGTGTCAGGTGAAGAATGTTTGAGCTTTACACTAGGCATTGTTGCAAGTCTTGAGACAATCGAGGAACGTGCTTTGACGGAGGAAGAAGAAGGACGAAAGGTTTCAGGCGGAGGAAACGAGGTTGTGTTGTTCCACTTGTTACCTTCCTTTGACGACTGACACAGATTCAGCTGCAAATATGCCAAATTTTAGTTATATATTTATCTTTAAATTCAACAAAATACCAAAATTAATTTATATATTATTTATTTATTATATCAAACTAATATTATTATTTTATTTTGAACTTTATAAAATATGGTTTATAATGTTATAAAATATGTAGGGGCTATCCGAAGGCTAGCACTATTATATAACAACTGGGGTGTATATAGAAATTTATGTGAGGTATACATGGTACATATTTTAGTAATATATAATCATATTTAATTGTAAAATTTAATGGATAGTCAAAAAATTACTACTAGAAACTAACTTAAATACTAAAATGATATAGTTGAAATTTCTTTCAAATAAAAAAGCAAAATAAATCAAATACTAAATAGAATTAAAATATTATTTTTCAAAAGTACTATTTTGTATTGTTCATTTTCTAGAAGATTATTTTTTTAAAAAAAATTATTTTTAAAAATTTTTATGAAAAAAATATATTTTATAAGAATTTATAAACATGTTATAAAATTTATTAAATCTTACAATATTTTTTCTAATACTTTAAAATATATATTTTAAAAATCTTTATAAACATGTTATATAAACCCATAAAAATATTAATCAGGTAACATATACAATAACAGAAGATTTGTGAAATTGCATAATCTCATTAATGTAAACCTACATGATCGTATCATCTCCATCAGTCTTGTGTATACCTGATTAACCAGTCCACTAATACTCAATTCAAATTATTATGATTCGTGTATTAGAAAAATCATTTTTAACTTATTTGATTGTAGTTGTGTTTGTGATCCAAATGATTCACGAAGTTCGAATACTCAATTGTTTTGTGTGCAACAATTGGTTTTTGTGGGACTAATACTTTCTAACTACTACTTGTTAGGAAGATTTTGGTCAGTCTATTTGAAAAAATTCATACAAAAAACATACACGTTATACTATTTCCAAAAAATACTCTATTTTTGAGATATGAGAACCTTTAAATTTGAGATTTAAAAGTAAAACCTCAAAATAAAACCTCAAAAAAATTATATTTTACATTATAGTCCATACTATGAATCATAATTAATTAAAATCATAAAACTTTTATAAATGACTAGAGAACATACATTATAGATATTACAGAAAATATTAGAAGGAAGATTGCCGAAGGTAATAATTACATTATAGCTATTACAAACGATATCGTTGGCTCTCCAACATTACAATCTCCATGAATGTCTTCATATTCAATCAATTTAAGCAGTGATGATGGTGGATCAAGTTCATCACAACATTCAATTGGATTGAAGAAAGGGAAACTCAAGAGGAAGATTGCCGAAGGTAATCATTCATCTGCTGACAATTTAGTTTCATCAAATGATCAAATTCTTTGATTTCTTAAAAGAAAATGCAACAACTAGGATAAGAGTTATGAGATGGTTCAATTACGTTTGCAAAATCAAGCAAAAAAAAATTAACCCTAAAAGAAATGCAAAAAAATATATCTATTGTTAATAAATTTAGATACTAACCTTTATAGTAATACATGTGAGTTTATTCTATTTGAACAAATAAAAATCATATAAAAAAAGAATTCAATGACAAAAACAACAACCTTCGAATACACTAATTTTTTATGGACTTTTATTAAACTTGGAGGTTCGGGATCAAATTTATCTGAGTATTAGTATTATTGTAGTCTTTTAATTTGTCTATATTTATGTGCTTTTGTAATTTTATTTTGTATTAAATTATTCTAATGTAATGTTGTTGATGTAAAATATATTTAGTGATATGTAATATTTTCTGTATATTAATATTAATAGTTTTTAATTTTCTATCTAATATTTTTACAAAAAATAATAAATTTATAAAAATAAATATGAAATACTAAATGTATATAGACTAAAGTGATAAAGAGTAAAATTAATTAAATTATTTATAAAATATATATAATTGGAAGGACTGAAATGCAAAAAAAAATATGAAACCTCAAATTTGAAGGTTTTGAGGTTTCTCTTAAAAGAGTAAAAAAGCTCATATTTGAGGTTATAGCGTATCTTTTGGAGATGCTTACAACATTGGTATTGTGTTTTTTGAGAATTCCCTAAGGCTCAAATTAATATTGTGAGTAGGGATTTGGTTGGAAATTGTAAAAAAAATTGGACCTAACACGGTCAGATGAACATAAATTTGGAATCTTTTTCATGTAATCGGATCTAAGACGTTGTTTCTCTCTTTCTCCTTCAAAAATAGCTACTTTAAGGTTTCGAATTCTGAGTTCATGTTGAGCAAGATCTTCATCAAGACTGTAAATGAGAGAGTGGTGACAAGAATCTTTCCCTTTATGTACTGTCGGAGAGACCATCAAACAGATTTTAGCAGGAGACACAGAGAGAAAGATCAAAGTATCTCCAACAGAGCATCAACTTTGCTACATCAAATCCATTACCAAAAGAGAAAGTGTGTGTAACATAGTGACTGAAGACCAACATTCTCTTTACTTCTTAACCCAAAGAATGCATCCATAGATAGTTCAGAGATGACCAATAAAGAAAACACATACAACTCAACCACATTTACACATCTCACAATCATCTCATCAATAATTTGAGACTCTACAAAAGAAAAGTAGAACTGATACGAGTAGATCAAAAGTTGTTGCCACTCACCTTCTTTACAAATGTAAGACGCGGTTGGTTCAATAGCTGCCATGAGATCTCGCTGATGAAACAGACTGGGCCGACACTGAAGCAGTCGGACTGTGGACTTCCCCATTGTTGCCTTTTGCTTTACCACTCAATCTTTCCATTCCATCCACACATATCTCGTTGAACCAGTCGTCTTCTGGCAGCTCACTGCACATCACATCATTCAAAACCAAGTTTATTCATATATACTACTAGAAAAGCTAAAACGTAGCAAAAATACCTCCAAAACCGACATACCTATACGGATCCAGTCCTGTTGCAGTTAAAGCTGCTAAGGCTTTAGATATTATATCATTAGTCCCCCTGTGCAAATTCCTCGATAGGTAGCGACCTTGGGAAGCAAAGCATACGACAAACTTCATGTCCAAATATAGCTGTGACAGATGCAGGTCGATCGTTAGAAAAGTACACCACAGTTTTGAAGCTAGCAATATATACTTAAACAAAAGCTGGAACGAGTTTACAAACCTGCCGGAGGCCAAGAGGTCCCAAAGGTCTAGGACCTTCCTGAATATCATCCCAGAAGCTCTGGTCTCCGGAAAGCCATAAGATTACAGTCTCTGTTAATCGCATCAACAAAGACGTGGCAAATCTTTCTCTTCCTACAAACATGTCTGCTGCTAGACTTGCCATCCTGTTAAGTTTGGCAAAGAGTTCCTGTTTTCCAACGATACAAAAACCAAAGTATAAGAAAATACAGCTAAAAGAAGAGAGAAAAAACAGAACGTTCTTGAATTGGTCAGATAGACCATGACAAAACATAGATTCAATTAGACAACATTTAATCAGACCGTCAAAGTTCCTAAGTGACTACAAAACGTGGGCGCATTACTTTATAAAGGCTTACTGGACTTATGGAGATAAAGCCACAATTACCTGGAATATCAGAGATGGAAACCAGTCCACATCTTCGTCATTTCCATCCATGTTTATGTACGTATCTGCAGACAAATGGCTATCTCCTTCCTCAGTAAAAATGAGATCCAAGGCATGCTGACGACAAAAACGCATCTTTTAACTTGTCAACAGTACTAAGTAAACGTCTCTTCCATTCTCGTTGCTCAGGATTACGATTTTGTCTGTCTGAAGGTCTCCTTAGGTCGTCTGTCTTGTGACTTGTCTGATCAAGAGGTGCAAGTTTCATGGCAGCACGTGGGAGTAATTCGTCAGCTAGCAATGATGCATTTGCAAGTAATGCAAGTTGGTGTGCCTCGGTCTCAGCCATTTGGACATTCTTGTTACCAAAACCCTCAAAATTTGCCTCTTCTTCCTCTATCGAACCAGGAAGTGCTCTTATCAGCACATCTACATATGAGTTGAACACTCGAAACAGGCCTTCCAGCGCTTTACCTCCCAGCTGCATACTTAGAAGAGGTCCTACATCCTCAAAGAAGTCCTGTAACAAAAGAAAAATCTTAATTGGATCTAGTTGAAAAATATCTCCAAAATTCATAAGAAATCTACTAGGCAGTGCTTTGCCTAACGGAGTAGACTAAGACAGAATTGGTACTACAAAAGAGTTAACTATTCCAATGGGGATGCACGTGCAGTTTGGCAACATATTCAGGCCTTGACATACTCTAGTGCAAGCTCTAATCAATCATCATCCACAATTTTGCAGTTTCTGTAGTGCAAACTCATAAATTCGTAATATAAGTAATTGTCATGGGATACTGGCATATCGACCAGAGACAAACATGACGTCTAAGACTTCCTACCATGTCTGCATTCCCTAAGAACCTTTTTTGAGAAACAAAAATTTAAAAGAAAGGCTGAAAATATCTGAGAAGTTTGTAAAAAAGAATGCCTACCTGGACCATCAGATTAAAGCGGTGAGCACTGGACGTAAGCTTATTCTGAAATGCTGTACTAGCATGACGACTACCAGCAGGAGGATATGTCAGCACCCAATCATCTGCAGCAGCCATAGCAGCAGTGTTTTCTTCAATTCGCTTAAGATTTGCCTCCAATGCCTGTTCCACGATAGGCTTAAAGTGCTTTAAAAGCACTGGGCAGAGGGACAAACCACGAGCTTCCAACAAAGAACAATGCCCAAGAGCTATCTGTGCACACTCTGCAGCGGCTCTTAGTCCTCCTGCTGCTGCAGAAGAAGCTAATGCATGCCTTTTAACAAGAAGGGAAAACGCCTCTGTTTGCTTAGTAGCCCAAGTTACAAGCTCAGAACTATATGCTGGCTCTTTTCCAAAGATTCCTAATGAGTCACTAGAAGCTTGAGAGACAGCTGAGAAAACGAGCTGAGAAAGTGCAGCAGTGTACGCCCCTCCATACGAGGTGCTGGATGGACGAAGACTTTGCATGTTGTATTGATATCTCTGGAAATGGGCATCAAGAAGCACAGTATGGGCTCGGGGACCATCACCGAGCCTTTTGAGAGCTGTTATTGCCGACCGAAGTTCCCCACCTCGAGTTGAAGGTTGACAAGCAGCTTTGGCAAGTTGGTCAGCCAATTTTTGCTTGCGTTCCGCAATAGCAAACTGAAGAGATGAAAGTACAGAAGAGCTTAAAGTGTGCTTTTCATTTGCTTGAGATATTAAAATTTCTCCCTCATCAAAAGCTGCTAGAGCTTCATCTACCCTTCTTTCCGCTAATAAAGCATCAAGCTGGTCAGGGTATTCTGCAGCCCATTTCTCCAGGTCAGAGAGGTCGTTGTCTTCAAAATTCAACAAACCATTTGCGAGAGATCCATCAGATACTTTATCATCGTCAATGTTAACTCCACTTGCTAAGCCATGAATTAAAGTGGCCTGAGTGGAGAGAAGATTTCTGATAGATGATAACTCCCCTTCCAAGTCCGATATCTCTTTTGATGTGCTGCACAGAACAGAAGATTTTTCAATGCTCGAATTAACACACCACAAATAGTCAGGAGAAGCCATATGAAAAAGGCAAATGCACCAAAACCCATAAGAAATGAAATAACGTTTGAAAAAGCAGCACTTTGATCACATCAACTTCAAAGAAAAATCAGCTAACCGTATAAAGGCTGAATAATTAGCATAAACACTCCGCCGCATCTCTTCAGCAGAAGCTCTCTTCAAATCCAATAGATAAGAGCATAACTGCTTTACATCCTGCAAACAGAACAGAAGCATGTCATCATCCCAGCATAACTGAGAAACAAAAAAAAAAGAATCTAGCTAAGTAATCTAATGTCTATTGTTAAGCAAATCGAATACTAGTCCTCTTGTAGTAAACTAGACAAGCCTGAACCAACATTTCCCTTAGATCTGTCACACCATCGAATTGTTTCTTTTCTAAAAAAAGTAAACGAGCCAACAGATTATCTCTCTGATACAAGACACAGTGTATTCACATTAGCTACATTCTGTATGACACTGACCATCATTTGAAAAGCTAATAGCTTATAAAATAGGTACTAAACCATAATTCGCAGACTGCCTTCAAATTCCCAAGAGAACATAAGTATCATCCATACAGGAAAAGGTATATAATACATTGATCATCATCTTGTCGAGCTAACACAATATGCTACCTAGTATCAATTTCGCTATTACGATTTCCTATAGCTACCACCAAGTCTACGAAAAAATTCCGTACAGACTGAAACCCTAAAAAACAGTAGCAAATTAAACAATCACAAAATGATTAAAGAAAAAAAAACCTTCTCGTTGATAGAACATTTGGATTGCACATAAGCATCAGCATCGAACTTATCAGACTTGAATAGGCTCAGGCCTTCCTCGACTCTTACACCGTTTTCCTTCGTTGGTGTGGCTTTTGATCTGGCCGTCTTTGCCGCCATCGTTATCCCTTCCTTGTCCGCCCGAAATGTTTTGAGAGAATTAAGCACAGATCTGAGGTAGAGGGTAGAGATCAGAGTCGGAGAGAGCAGAGAATGATGTAATTGAGAAGGTAGGCGATGATAGTGGCGTTGGGTAGAAGATGATCGAGTTGGCAACCAGCGATTAAACCAACAACGGAAGCTTGGCTTTGTCGTCTGCTAAACAAAGATTTTTCTCAAAGAAAAAACAAAAAAAACAAAGAGTTGAAAACGTATATTTTTTTTTGTGGAGAGTTGAAAAAACTTATATACTTCACAAGAAAATACACAGTAGCTATGGAAAATTTTCGGTTTTATAAGTACAAAAATGAAAGTCAAAGAGGTAAAAAGCTGTGGGAGAATTGCTAAAACAATTTTATTAAACCAATATCAATTTTTGTTAATTACTAAAACAGTTTTTATTATTTATTTTACGTTTTATAAATTTATTGATAAAAATGTATTTACAAAAATAATATTATTTTTACCATATAAATAAAAAAAATATATGCACCAAAACAAACAAATCTTTTTTTTAGTTATGATAAAGTTATTAATAGATTACTAGATTTATTTAAAGTTAATAGATTTATTTTGAGACGGTAGATATATTACAAAAATTCTAGATATATTATTCGAACGATATATTTATTTTGTATATATATTGTTGCGTGATAGATTTATTTTTTTAGCGGTAAATTTTTGGCTGGTTTGTATGACGACAGCTTTATAAATTATAATAAAGTAGTGGACTTATTGCTTGTGGCGGTAAATTTATTCAATATTTGGCAGTTTACTAAAAAAAGTTATAGTTGGTAGATTTATTTGTTACTATAATGGTAGATTTATAATAGTATATTTATATTTTTTTTTATCAATGTGATGGTAGACTTGTATTTTTATACACAATGATAGTAGATTTGTATGTTTACAAACAATCGTGGTATACTTGTATGTTTACATCCAATGATGGTAAACTTATATGTTTATATTCAATAATGGTAAACTTGTGTGTGACTTGCAATATACAAAATATAAATTTATAAGGCAAACATCGATTGCAAAAGCCAATCGATATAAGTTTACCATTATTTAGAAACTAAATCTCTCTCTAAGTTATTGATAAAAAAATAAAGCGTAGTTTCAACAATGACTAAAAAATCTTAATTATAGTCTAAAACATGAAAATGCCAATCTGCAAATAGATAGAGCTTCTAGGTCAACTTGTAGTTCTCCAAAGATCCTTAAAACTCGTGCAAGAATATGCATGTGTGCACGGTGTCGGCCGACACCAAAGGATGGTGTCGATCAACACACTATCCAAAATTGCTCTTTAACTTGAACACAAATTGAATATACCAGAACAAGCAAAGAGCACACAAGTATCATATTAGGTCATGTCATGCGTAAACAAGGTATTATCAATTTATACAATTTGTGCCGTAAGATGGATCAGCGTATTGGATAGTAATGGTTGTGAAAGACTCAAGAAAGCCTTAGCCAAAGCCACAAGTGTTTTAAGTAGTTTTTTCTTTTTGTTTTAAGTTGTTTTCTTCTTTGTATTTTGGACGATTTGATTTTTTTTGTATTTTCGTTTTTAGTAATTTTTTTTGTTTGGATTCGATCCAAGTAGTTTACGGCTGAAGAACTATTTAATAAATTTTTAAAATAGCCTTGTAACCACAGTTTTTACCTAATATCAGTAAAACACTGTTTTTCTTCTCAAAAGTATTCTTTTCAAGAAACTTGTGATTTTACTATTGTGTGTGGTTTTTCCTTTGAGCTGATCATCTTTGCATTATTAAATAATTTTCCATCATCTCTATGGTGTCATTGATCCATCAACACTTCCACTATTTGATCAAACAAAAAAGCGTTAAAACCATCGACCCGTGCTGGCCAATATCCGCTCTTCCCCCGCATCTAGGAGACGAAACTTTCTTTTCGATAAGCGATGGGTGGGGAAACCAGGATTCAAAGAAACTATACCCCTAAGATGGGGAACCCATGATGAGACACCATATAGAAGAATACAACAAAAAGTATCCTCATGTAGAAAGGAGATCTCCAGATCGAGGAAGACTCTGCCGACGAATACGGCAAGACTCATTGAGGAACTGGAAGATAAATTTGATATAGCACAAGCAGACGACGAGACTACTCTGGAAGAGATCAAATCTCTAAGGAAGGAGCTCTGTATGGCCTTCCAGGAGGAGGAAGCATTCTGGAAGCAAAAAAGTCAGAATCTGTGGCACCAAGAGGGGGACAAGAATACCAAATTCTTCCATACGACCACAAAACAACGGAGGACAAAAAACCGTATTATCTATCTATAGGACAAGGATGGGAGATGGGTGGAGAATGAAAAGGGAATCGAGAAGGTGGCTGTAAACTACTTTCACAAACTCTTCACTTCCTCTAAACTAACAGACTTCACAGAAGCACTACGGTACATTACCGAAAAAGTATCGACGGAGACAAATAATTGTCTCCTGGCAACACCATCCCCAGATGAAATTAGAGAGGCCCTCTTTAAAATAAATCCAAACAAAGCTCCAGGACCAGATGGCATGACAAGTAGGTTTTTTCAGACATTCTAGCGAGAGTGCCATATCGAAATTCTGGTAGAGCTCGAAACAAAATTGCAGAGGCATGCACTTGATCGCTTGGGACAAAATTTGCACCCCCAAAGCTAAATGAGGTTTGAGTTTCCGGGACCTACATAACTTCAATCTTGCCTTACTGGTAAAACGACTTTGGTGGCTAATTCATGATCCTACCTCTCTCCTAGCGAGAGTGTTACGAGGGAGATATTTTAACCAGGCCAGCCCCTTGAATGAAAGAAAAATATACTCTCCATCGTTTGGGTGGCGCAGCATTTTGGCTGCACGACCCCTCCTGATACGAGGCCTCATAAAGACAATAGGATCCGGTTGTAACACCAAAGTCTGTAAGGAACCCTGGATCCCAACAGTCCCGGCCCGTCTGGCGAAATGTATCATTCCATACGCAGACCTCATATGTCAGAACACAAACGAGTGGGATATTCCACGACTTCTTGAGCTTTTCCATCCCAATGATATTACTCGTATCATTAGACTGGGACCTAGCATACACTTCGCCCTCGATGGGTACGCCGGGAACCACACGAAATCAGGCTCCTATACAGTGAAATCAGGATATGATATGGCTCAATCAATAGACGAAATTAATAAACTGTGAGAGACTTTGGAACCCAGCATCATACCCCTAATCAGCCATGTTTGGAAAGTACAAACATCTCCGCAGCTCCAACATTTTATGTGGCAAACATTATCTGGATGTGTAGGCACTGGGAAGCAAATTACCTACCGCCATCTAGGCAATGATATGACATGCCCTCGCTGTGGTGCCGAAGAAGATACGATTAACCAACTTCTCTTCGAATGTCCACCAGCAATACAAACTTGGGTTCTTTCGGAGTTTCCGTCCCATCCGGGTTGCTTCCCAAATACATCTCTATATGAGAATATGGACTTCCTCTTTTGGAGGATAGAAAAGGGCACTGTATCAGCCCCAAAAAAGGAATGTTTCCCGTGGATTATCTGGTATATCTGGAAGGCGTGGAACGACAACTCTTCAATGGGAAAGATACAGGCGCTATGGACATACTCCAACACGCAAACGCGGAAGCGGAGTGCTGGAGAGCAGCAAATGAAAAAAGAAGGAAGAAGAGCAAGAGGCGTCACACATGGAAAATCCCCAGGGACGTATCCCTTCGCCACTCCAGATCCCAACCTGTCAAGTAGACGCATCCTGGGTAGATCAGGGCACCAGTCAGTGGAATATGATGGTTGCTAAGGGATAAAAGAGAAATCTCGATCTTTGGAGTACGAGGATGGCAGAGAAGCTTATCAGCACTATATTCCGAGATGGATGGACTAATCTGGGCAATGTCATGCCTAAAAGAGAGGGGACAAAGGACGATCCATATGTAGACGGACTGCGCGGACCTGATTCGGATCATTGAAAATCTGGTAGAATGGCCAGCTTTTAAGACGGAAGTTGAAATGGTTTACTACCTTAGAGCATAATTCGGAATCTGTATTTTCCATATTATCCCACAAGCGCAAAACTCATATGCAGATAGCTTCACTAAAAAAGATAGGACAACAAAAACCTTATTTTTCCATGTAAGTAACATCCGTCCCGGTAATCAGATATTGGAGGATACTTGGTACACGGGACCAATTTTGTTTTAATTAATGGAGAATTTGATAAAAAAAAATATATAACCAATATGGGACACTCCATAGTTTGGGTTGAGCCAGTCTCTCAAAGTCCTAACCACTTGACTGAGCTATATTTTTTTCTTTTTGTTTGATATCGAACTCAAATCTCTCATCTGACTTTACTTTGAGGATTTCGACAAATCCTCACCTCGGAACATAACTTGTCTCATGTTCTTTACAACCAAGTCACTGGGTTTTTCATTTTTTTGTGTCTAAACATACAAATGTGAAGAACATCAAAAAAATAGGGGACTCTCTGGTGAATCTGAAGTTCTGAGCAAACCCAAAAGATAAAAAAAAGAAAAGAAAAAAGACCATTTCAGGGGAATTGGATCGAATCAGAGAGAGAGAGAGACGAAGAAAATGTTCTGTAGCTTATCCATTTCTCGATTTCTCTCGAGGAAGCCAACAACATCGTCTCTTCTCTCCCGCAATTTCAGATTCCTTGTCTCTGCCGATTCTCTCCCTCACATCCCTCTTCGACGACCCTTTGATACCCTAATCCCTTTCTTCTCCTCCTCCTTCTTCTCCCGCCGTATTTGGGACTCTAGCGGCGGCGGCGATTATGACTACATCAGAAGTGACGTCAATTGTCCTCGTTGCTCCGCACAGATGCTCGTCGTCTTCCCCAATCGCCCATTGTCACTCACAGCTAGAGAACCAGGGATCTATCAAGCTGTTAACTTCTGTCCCCAATGCAAGACTGCTTTCTATTTCAGACCATTCAAGCTCTCTCCTCTTCAAGGAAGCTTTATCGAACTAGATAAGGTCAAAAAAGGGACAGGGGAACGTGATGATGACGATGATGGTGATGATGAAATTGCTCAGAGATCTTTTCCTAGGAATTGGAAAATTCAAGGTCTCAGAAACGAAAGTGATGATGATGATGAGGATGCAGAGGAGGTGGAAAGTAATGGCGGTGGCAAAGAGAAGCAACCCGTGATGAAGCTTCCGACACCTAAGGAAATCTATCAGGGGCTTGACGCGTTTGTCATTGGTCAGGAAAAGGCAAAGAAGGTCCGGTCCAGTCCTAGCTTTCTACTTCCCAGTAGATTCTCGTTTTTTTTCAAACTCCATTTACACTTCTTTCTTTGTGCAGGTCATCTCCGTAGCTGTTTACAATCATTACAAAAGAATATATCATGCTTCCAAGCAAAAAGGGTTTGTCTTTGATGCCATTATCATTCTTATACTCTATATTCGTTACAATAAAGCTCACTCCTGATTACTCTTTTTCGAAGTCCAGGTCTGGTCCAGATTCAGTTAACCTTGATATGGAGGATAATGATAGCATTGATCACGTTGAGTTGGATAAGAGCAATGTGTTGTTGTTTGGCCCTACTGGTTCAGGTCTGTGTGCTTTTTAGCCATAATGTTCTTTGAAAGTATTAGGAGCTATTTGTTTAGTATGCTTACGACCTTCTTCACCTTTATGTTTCTTGCTTGATTATAAGAACAGGAAAGACCTTACTGGCAAAAAATTTAGCGCGTATTGTCAATGTGCCATTCGCCATTGCTGATGCGACTTCATTAACTCAGGCAAGTTGTTGCACTATTTCCTTGGAGATTTGGGTAGTTGACAATTATAAATAGTTACTGAGAATCGTAGTATGTTGCACATCCATGAAGCATTAGGCCCACTAGGATGTCTTACCATTTTGAGATTGTTTTGGAAAATGAAGTGACCCTTTCTGGATATTTTTTGGAGGAAACCTTACATATGTCTTGATCTTAGCATAACTAAACTACTCTTCTTGTCCAGGCAGGTTATGTTGGTGAAGATGTGGAATCAATATTGTACAAGCTATATGTGGTATGGCCTGCTATTACCTCACATTAAGTCTCTGGTTTTAGCATACCATTACAGTTTATACCATCTTTCGGATTACCATTCAAACAACTGCTTGGTGGATGGTATTTGGGAGACTACTTCAGTAGCTACAAATGTTCCTTTTCTTATGTTCACTATTATACAAAATAATTCACAACAATTCAGAAAATTTCCATCTTCTTAATGCTTTCTTCTTGGTCTGTTATTTTGAATCCGAAAACCTTGTTGCATGTGCTTGCACAGTATTCATGTTTTATCTTTAATTACTGCAGGAAGCTGGGTGCAATGTAGAAGAAGCTCAAAGGGGTATTGTGTACATTGATGAAGTTGATAAGATGAGTATGAAGGTATAAGTTTCCTTCAATCCTCACATTGATCCCGAATTGACTAATGACTCAATACTTAGCAACCTATATTTCTCTTTCAGTCTCATAGCTCAAATGGTGGTAGAGATGTTTCTGGAGAAGGTGTCCAACAGTCATTGCTAAAACTGCTGGAAGGAACTGTAAGCTTTTCTTACTTTATCTTTTATTTTTCTTAACTGTTAGACGTGATTGTTGACATAAACAATTAGAGATTCCTTGATCGCCTACTTGTCAATATAGATTGGATCAGGTTTTGCATGTGCATATGCATATTCTCATTTTAAATTAGACTGCATCTTTGGAAACAAAACACAGGGTCTATTCCCTTATAGAAAGCTAAAATATACGTGATGCCTTAGTGATGAGCTACATATATGTTCAGACATTATTGATTAAAAAAACAGGCTGATACTCTATGCCTTAATATTATATTTAATCAGCAAACAGTTTGAATAATCAATATAATGTGATAACATTTGTCACTCTAGGTGATCCAGAAATTGAAAATTCCAGCTTCTATTAAATATTAAATTTGTAGGTGGTCAGTGTCCCGATTCCAGAGAAAGGATTACGGAGAGATCCTCGAGGAGATAGCATTCAGGTAAATGCGTGAAAAGTCTCCTGCTTCAAGTTTTCAAACATTTTAAGAAACACCTTTGTGACACAACCAGTCAAAATACTCTAGTTTGTGAAAAAAAGCTGACTCTTTTGACAAAAAACCAAATATGCAGATGAATACAAAAGACATCCTTTTTATTTGTGGTGGAGCATTTATCAATCTGGAGAAAACTGTTTCTGAAAGGTAAATTCCTTTAGTCTTATAGACTTGGCGAAGTTTTTTATCGTATCATTTGCTCTGTGTACTATAGGGCTTGAATCGCATATTATATATCTCTTGGTCAGGCAACACGATGCCTCTATTGGTTTTGGTGCTTCCGTTCGTACAAACATGAATACTTCTGGGTTCAGTAGTGCTACAGTAACATCCTCATTGTTGGAATCTGTAAGGAATACGTTCTTATATGGCTCTTAAATCCTGTGCTAGTCTTTACAGTATATTCTATTGTCAAACTGATGGAATTTGTTCATTGTCTGATTAATACTGCACTTACAATTATTTTAATTGGTTGTAGTTACAAAGTGAAGATCTTGTTGCTTATGGTCTCATTCCTGAGTTCGTTGGAAGGTTACCCATCTTAGTGAGCTTATCTGCATTAAATGAAGATCAGCTTGTACAGGTAGCTTGTTTTCTACTAATTTTGCAAGTCCTTATTGTGCTTATTGAATGGCCTTTTAAATATCCATTGTGTTTAGTTTGCCCTTGGTTGCAATAAGGTAAATACATTAAGTGTTCTCCAAAAATGTCTTATTATCCTTGCTCAGTTTTGTTCATCTTTGTCCTACTCCAGTAAGTGAGTGATGGCTGTATGAGATTGCATCCGAAGTTTCTTTCAAACCTCTTTATTCAAGGCAGCTATCTCTTTTACGAGTCGTAACTTTCTGGTTGCTTATGTAGGTTCTCACTGAGCCTAGGAGTGCACTGGGTAAACAATACAAGAAGTTGTTTCGCATGAATGATATAACGAATTACTGTCACTACAAGTTACTTACATATGCCTAATCCCTCTTTTATAACCCTCTTTGCTGCCCGGATGATGTGTTAGGTCCAACTACATTTTACTGAAGGAGCAACGAGGCTGATCGCGAGGAAGGCCATGTCGAAGAACACTGGTGCACGTGGCTTACGGTCTATTCTGGAAAGTATCCTCACCGAAGCAATGTTCGAGGTATGACTGAGGAAATCCTTGATACTTAAACTTAGATATTCTATTGAAATTCATTGCATGTAGGTCCCTACAAACGTTTGTGCTTATAAATTCTGAATCTGAATCCTAAACAGGTACCAGATAGCATGACAAAAGGATCACAGGGTATAAAGGCGGTCTTGGTGGATGAAGATGCCGTTGGTTCAGTAGGAACACTAGGATGTGGTGCAAAAATCCTTAAAGGAGATGATGTGCCGCAACAATATCTTGAAGAAACAGAGTCAAATGTAAGTTTAGTGCAAAATGTGCTAGATTTACACACCTTATGAGCTTATCTTTGCGAAAGCTTCACAAATTGTTTGATGTTTCAGGAGAAGCGAAGGGAGGACGAAGCTAAAAGAGCTCAGAGCTTGTAGTCGAACTAATATTATGAGAGGTGTGAGTTGTGTTAGATATATAGGACATGAAGTTTGAAGTGTTCGGATTCGATAACAAAGAAATAAAGAGGAGTTTTTTTTTATGGGTAAGGTTACGCTTAGGTGAGCTTGTTAGATAAGTTGTGAATAATATATGCACTCTACATTGTATGATAATGGATGAATAGTAAGATGCTATTATATTTCTTTTGTTACTTATATAGTCTAGTGGTCATAGGACCACTCAGAAAAAGAAAATAAAAAATCTTACACTATTGTTCTAGATGGCTAGGCAGAGAATCTAAATAATGTATGGTAACTGTAGGACAATTAAATTCGTGTAGATTGAGCCAGTTTATCAGCTTTATATTGCATGTTCAGGATACCATTTTGACAACAAAAGTATTGAAATACTTCTTAGATCGGTTAAACTAATCTAGGTGAATAGTAAACGCCAAACCAATCCGTAGGTGCATACACTATTTTCATCAGTTCTAAATAGTTTGTAGCAAAAGACATGTTTTCATGATGAGCTGTGTTCTTACTCTATATGCTATATAAGTGTTTCAAATTTTGCATGGAAAGGTTAGAGGCTACATCAGATGTTTCTTGCCTCCATCCATTCGTCAAATCAGCATTTTGAGAAACGGTCCAGCGCTTTTCAAGAAGCATCAATATAGCACTAGACTCTCTGCTGGGATTTATTTTTTCTCGCACAGGCACTTGACCTATATGAACACCTGGCCCATTTGTCTCTCCAAGGTTGGAGCTATAGGCTTAGTCCCATAATGACGCCTCTGTTTCTGCCAATTGCAGTATATGTCGGAGTCTCGATCAATGTTACCAAATATTTTGTCGTTTCAACTCTTCCAAAGATTCCATAAAATCCATGGAAAAAGTCTATTCTGATAATCTTTTGGAAGCTTCCAAGACAGGTAATCCAAGTTCTTAGAAAATCGAGGATCGAAGAAACATGTCTGATTAATTGTGTTCCCATCTGCCCCACAACGGGGACATTGCATATCAGAGAGAACGTCTCTTGATTTCAGATTTACTGCTATTGGTACGTAGCTAGAAAGAACTTGCCAAAGAAAATGTTTTATTTTCTGGAGACATTTTAATTTCCATAGGAAAGCTTTTAAAGGGGTTATATATGGCCCCAAAGAAGGGATATGTGCCCCTTTATCCGGATATGTTTGTTTGGTGCGATACCCTGGTTTAACTGTATATATACCTTGTTTTGTGAAATGCCATCTATAGGTATCTTGTTTTAGAAACCAAATAATTGGCATACATAAAATAATTTCCACATCTTTGGGTTCAATGATGGCTTGTACTAGCTGAGTATTCCACATTCTCATCCTCGTGTCCATCAGATGACAGACCTTAAGCAAATGATAGTAATTGGTTGTTTTATCAATGGCTGATCTCGGGCGAGACTCCGGGATCCATGAATCATTCCATACCGAAATAGAACCTCCGTCCCCACCTTTGAATAAGTCTTTTATTAACCAGAGATTGAACCAATACAATACTCCTCCAACCATAGGATGGCGAGTAAGATCTAGTTGGTATCAATGAGCTGTATTATGAAAATACCGTAATTTGAAAACCTTTGCGAAATGGAACTCTAGTTCAGCGATTAGACACCATAATGTTTTTGCTAGAAGAAATGTGTTGAAGTCCTCCAGAGTATGAAACCAAGTCCACCCATACTTTTATTCCGACATAATTTGACCCACGACATCCAATGCATACCTTTATTTTCTCCACTCGAACTCTACCAAAATTGGGCTCTCACACTTGTCAGCTTATTAGTCACCAATTTAGGTAGTCGAAAGCATGACTTAACGTGCATGAGGAATGCAGTGGCTATTGATTTGATAATAACCTCATTTCCCCCTTTTGAAAGAAATCTCGATAGCTAACCATTTACGCGGTTGGATAACCGATCTTGGAGAAAACTAGAATTATGTGTTTTTGCCTCCTCCTCCCTTGACTCTCTGGGTGCCTAAATAAGCACCCATGCCTCCTATCGTTTGTATACCCAGCCTTGTTTGCGATTCGACTCTTAGTGTAGCATTCACCTTGTGCCCAAATTGTAATGATGATTTATTAAAGTTAATTTGTTGGCCGATACCAATTCGTATTTTCTTAAGTATAGATAAAATAGTCTGGCGTTCCATTTTGCTAGTTCGACAGAAAAATAGATTATCATCTACAAATACAAGGTGCGGGACATGAGGGCTCACCCTTGCAGCCTTCAATACCGTTAACAATTTTCCTCTTTCTGCTTTACGAATGTTAGCTATTAGTGATTCCGTACATAGAATAAAAAGATCAATTTAGAAGAACTTTATATAGAACTGAAGATCTACACTTCATCATCCATGTAACCCATTGTTGCGCAAAGCCCATCTTCATTAACAATTTTTTAATAAAAATTCATTTCACTTGATCATAAACCTTGCTCATATCCGTTTTGATTGCCATAAATTTTTACATGACACATTTGTTGAGCAATCAAAATGTTATCCGAGATTAGACGACCAACTACAAAGGCTGATTGCATCTCTAAGATAAGGAATGGGACTAATGGTTTAAGTCTTTGACACATAATTTTCGATATAATCTTGTATGCCATATTACAAAGACTAAGGGATCATAACTCCGTCATCATGTTCGGTCGTTCCATCTTAGGGATCAGACAAATGTTTGTCAGATTCAGTCTAGGATCAAAATCCCATGTCCTCATGTAACCATTTACCAATTATATGATATCAGTCTTTATAATACTTCATGTTTGTTGAAAAAATAATGATGTCATTCCGTCTGGTCCTGAGGCTTTTTTTCCGGATGCATCATAAATAAGGCAAATCGTATCTCTTCCTCTGTTCCTATGGCGATTAGCTTCTTGTTCATGTCTTCAATTATTTTAGAGGGGAATTCTTGTAAAAAAGTCTCAAATGCCGTTGGGGAGGTAGAGGTGAATAACTCATCGAAATTATAACCTACAACTTGTTCAATTTCATGTTCCAACGTCACCCATACCCCATCCGAGTTGTGAAGGCCGATTAACTTATTCCGTGCCCGACGTTGTTTCATAAAAGCATGAACAAATTTTGAATTCTTATCCCCAGCTAGGTACCATGTGTTACGACGTAGGAAAAATAAAATAGGGTATGCCTCTCTTCCTTCCGTTTGAATAAGGAAGGATCCTAGAGAATCGATCTTTCTTTTAATTGTTGAATCTCTCTTTGATTGATCAATGTGTGATAGTGATATTTTGAATCCTCTTTATTAATGGAATCGAAAAGATCTATGAATTGATCACAAGATCCGTTCAATTGGCTAGAATCCGTTACTTGAACGATCTTCATTCGCCAATGCCCTATCTAGCCGACAAATAATAATTTGGCCGCTTCTCCATCCCAGCTATCAACACCAAAAAGAACAACAAATTCCATAGCTAGACAAACTGAATCAACAAAGATACCACACGGTTTATCAAAGTGATGGCTGAGCCAACAACCTATATCATAAAGGCTAGACAAACTAGCTGTATTATTATCATAATACGACATATCTAATAGAAAGAAACTAAAAAGATGTTTGGTGTAAAAAACATGTCAATCACTAAACTTATTAGGAAAAAGAAGAACCAATAATCCATGTATCCAACACCATACCCACACACAACAAACCATCCATCATTAAGTCTTTTTTGGAATAATATTCTTCTTTATAAGGAGTGTGGCACCCTCAACATGGGTAGCCTCTTTTGGTTTTGCCGAATGCTTAGACATCAGTCTTTTACGCGGTGAAATCATACTTGAACCAAACATTTGCAATTTTCCTCTGCTTCTTCTTTGGACCAAGAATGTCCACAGCCATATCACTGAGTCTCTCTATATGAATATCCATCCCAATTGGCAAAACCATACCACCTTGATCGACAACTGCCTCATCCCAAGAACCATTCGAGGCCTCAAAGCACAAATATGTACTCAAATCCATACTCACTATCTGCCCCTCTTTCGGAGCTGATTGGGTTTCTACTGAAGGAACAAATGTCTCTGCGGCCTGTATTTCCTTTTGATCCTCCATAATCTCCATGAGCTCCAATTATTCCAAATTTTTACCCTTTATAACCACCTGAATAGAATTTGCCAACTCATGTACCTCTTCAGTACTATTTCTACCTTCCTTCATTTCTACTTCACCTTCCCGAAACCTCAATTCTTTCCTCACCTTAGGACATGTCCGAGTTTTCAAAGCCTCCTTCTCGTGAATAGGGTATGTGGTGCTGCCCGTGGAAAGCCTCCACCATCTTTAATTCATTCGTCGAGAGGTGTTTCCCAATGTCCGGTGCTGGAATATTTTTTAAACCCTTTAAATGAATAGCATACCTCTTCTGCGATTCCTTTACCTGAAGGTATCTCGATTGTCTGACACTGCAAGAGGACCCTTCCCCAAATTCGTGATGATGACGTCCACTGTTTGCTCTAACCTCATTATTGACCTTGATTGCCGGTGATGATCCCTCACAACTCCTTTCCCTTTATGTATATCCTTTTTTGCTTGTTGTTTGACCATTTCTTTTGGTATCTCTAGAGATTGTGATGCTGCTGCCTTATAACTCAACAGTTGTAGTCCATGTTCTGTGCTGGTTGGCAGACCCTCCTCAGCCCTATCCGTCATCCTGTTTTGTGTTAGGCACCTTGATTGATCATGGCATAAGCTGCAATAGAGTTTACAGAACCCAACAAGCTTCTCGTATCGCAAGGAGACAATAATTTCTTCTCAACTATGGAACTCCACCATTGTCGAGAAAATCCTAGGTTTAAAGCCATCAACAATAACCTAAACATGACCCTCATCTATAACAATTGCTTTCACCTCGCCTAAAGCTTCACGGATGCTTCGAAACGTGGTATTAGCCCAAAACTGAAGGGGAACCCCAATGACTCTCACCCAGAACGTGATCGCCGAGGGATAGTTCAGTGATACCACTGGTTCCCAAAGGACCAGCTCAATAATTCAGTAGTCGAGTTAGAAATGTTCCATTTTAAGGACCTCCAAAATATCCTATTCCTTGTCAAAATTGAACTGAAACCACCTTAAACTCAAATCTACCCCCGCCACTCTATCCTCAATCTGCCAAATTCGACGAAGCATGAATATAAGAGACTTCATGTGCTGTTTTGGTGGATTCATACACCGTCCAATGAGGGTTCTTGAATATCTTTTGATTAAGTTCGAGTTGTCAAACTTTTGTATCATAATCTTCATCCTGTTTGTAGTTGCCCATGCCTTCCTCTCTTCCGTGTTATGCACTATTTGCCTCTACGTCATCTTTACCGCAACTGGTGAAAATGGAAGAACAACAAACAAGCAAAGGATGAAGAGAAAAATTTTGGTGGGAGATTTGAAGTAGCAAGAAATCTTCTCCCGTCGGGCCCCTTTTATAATGACTGTCAAAAATGAAGAAGAGTAATCCCTACTTTCCTTAAACCAATCACTAAAATCCAGAATATTTGTCCTGCTTCTCTCTCTGTATCTGCATCCCGAGGAAATGAGATCTGGATCACATCCTTTGCAGATACTAAATGATCCCGTGTAACCACAACATTCCATACATTCATGGTAGAAGAAAAAGAACAAAGTCCGGTCCGGATCGCTGACGGATCGCCTTAGGTAAATTCTACCGATTGCTCCCAAAGATCTCTGACGGGATTTGCAAAGACTCCCATATTCGATGATAACATCAAAAGATCCTTAATTATTCTCTTGATTTTTTCCCGAATATCCCCCATCTATAAAACCTGTAAGTCAATGTCTAAATCAAATGAACTAAATTTCTTTTTTGTAAAATACAAAAAATGATACATTTATTTAAAAATATTTAAAATTAATTAATTTATCATATAATAATTAGGATAAGAGAAAAATCTTTAAAATTTCAACATCCAAGCAAAAAAACATGTGTTCTCTACCCATAAAACTATTGCTAAAATGCTTCAGAAATGACATGTGTCATTTGTGGTCCCAAATTTTTTATATTTTAACATTTTCAATGTTTTCAACACAATTGAATTCATGTAAAATGTTTTTTTTTTGAATTGTGAGAATTTAACTGTTGAAATTTAAGATTCCACAGATACATTGTAAGTAGTTTAATTGGGACCAAGTATTTTATATATATATATATATTGACAAAAGTTTGTTTGATCTTTAGATGTGTTTATAGTTTAAATAACCATAAATGGGACAAAGAGCTAACAAATCGTTTCAATGGGAGAAGAGAAACTTATTGGTTTTGAAGTATCGACAAAAACAACGTAAAGTTGAAGAGAAATCACTCCATCATCGCTTGCAATTGAAGGATGTTTAAGTATCCGTAGCATCTTCACATGGATTTTCTAATCGAATTTGGATGGATTCAAACATGAAAACACCATCTAGGCTTAGAATTAAACTGGAATTAAAAATGAAAGATGATAAAACAAGAAAGTGTAAGGGAAAAAGGGTATAAGAGCTATGGAGATCAATACGAGTTATAATTATACGGATGATACTTAGTATTACATTAACTATCAAAATATAATTAGTAGTACTACGGCGAAAAAATTGCTTATTAGATTTGATCTACTTGATACATAGATTAAAAAAATTATAATATACCATCCGTATAATTATAATTCGTATAATTAGATTCTAAATTAGTGATATGTGTTTAGTTATCTAGAAATTACATTTCTTAAACCAAAATTAAACAATTTAAAATTAATTTATATTATCTAAAAACCCTAAGAAGATATCTCTAAAAACGAATGAGATGATTCCAAAAATTGACTTTTTAGATATACTTTAAAAATATAACAAAAAATTATATATAATTTATAAATAAATATGATTTAAAAAAAATATAAATTTTTTTATTTCTAACCAAATTGGTTTCGTTGTTTGATATTACTTTTTGACGAGCCCAATGATGAAAAAATCAAATATATAATCTTCAAATCTAAATCGTTACATAAAAAAAACATTTTCTAATTCACAATCACGCAAAATAACAAATATGTTCGGTCTTATATGTTATTATTCAAATTTAATGCACTATATGTCTTGTATATATTTTATAGTCTACATCTTTTAGTATGTAGTAGTTTTTTATTTTACTTATTTTTAAAATTTCTAGTTTTTGTTGGGACCGATTTTACCACACTCAATCCACATCAAACAAGTAGCAAGGGGGTCATGTTGGCTCACCAACCCGGCATGGACAGAGATGTCATGACTATTTTGGGAAATCCCGCGAGCCACGACAAGGAAGCCTAAAAAGTTGAACAACTGCAGCAGCCTCGAAAGTTGGGAATGGCAGACGCAGAGGTTAAGTGAAAGACACTTTATCAAACTTCCTCCACTATAAAAGAAGGAGGAGTAGTGTCGAGGAAAGTTAGTGGATTCCGATCCCGAATACCACATTAAAAACGATACAAAGAAAAGAGAGTTTCAGATGGAGATCCTGAGTTGAAACCACACATACTCCTGAACCATCACTCTTACCTGACTGATGTCTTACATAGGCATCGGAGAATCTAGGGGGACCTTTTTTCCCCCGAACAGCTTCGGAGCCATTTCCTTTCTGCGCTTGTCAAGCTATAATGCCCAAGTCAGCATTTGTAAGCCATCGTGGAAGGCTTCCATATGAGGTTTCATCATCGGCCAATTCATATATCAACTCGTTTCAACGGTCCAAATCCGAACACAAATTTACTAATTGTGCTAAACCATACCCCAACTAACTTTTATATGGAATGTCATACCTGACAAATTAAACAACGACTTAAACATACATACCTCGTATTCGACTATCAAACTCGATGAATCCTTTTGGTTCTCGCTCTCCATATACCTCCTATGCGCATATAGGAACAAAGTGATAGGTTTAACGAACTCTCTGTTCCACATAGTCTTACTCATCAATTTTTCTGCCTTCTCCACCATTCTCTTTTCATGGTAACCAGACGCCAACATTTTTACGATTCGGTATCGAACTCAAGACCCAAGCACTCCGACTTGTTGTAGTAGATCTCCTTTACTCGTTTAAAATCATCTAGCTTCAATAGAGAACTAATAAGAGCTCAAAATCCTTCATTGCCTTTCTCTCTTGTGTTCTTGTACATGTTCCATTTTCGGTAAATGTCTTCTCTCTATCCCACTTCCCTCATTAATCCATATTTTTTTTATTTCTTTACACAAAACTAATGGAATAACGGAAAAATTGAAAAAAAAAAACCGAATAAGTCAATAAATCTTAATAATATTATTCTAAAAGTTAATTTATATGTGTAGCGTTCACATTAATTATCATAATGATCAATTACATAGAACATTTTAGTAAATTTAAATTATTATGACTAATTACTACTATTATTTTTATCTAATAAAATGTATTCTAAATTATTTTATCGAATAAAAATAGAAAATATCTTTTCTTTTTTATTTAATAAACTTTATTCTAAATTATCTTTATAAAATAACGAAAATAGAAAATACCTCAAAATCTTTGTAATATTATTTAAAAAATCTAATTTTTTTTAATTAACATAATAATAATAATAATAATAATAATAATAATAATAATAATAATAATAATAATAATAATAATTATTATTATTATTATTATTTATTATTTTTGTTTCTTTGATAAATAAATGGGCTTATTGTTATTGATTTTGATTCGGGCTTCATATCCAATTGTATTTTCATGGATAAAATTTTGGTTTTGTTCTTTGGAGATTATGGAAAAGCTGAAATATGCTTCTATTCCAAAAACGAATGATCTTTTGGGGTCAAAATTTAAGTTGGGCACGTGTTGATGTGAATGAATGGTTAAACCAAATGGAAGTATTTCCAATAGTGAAACAGAGTACAGAGAATTTAGGAGACATGAATGTTGATGGAGCAACATGGAAACGACAAACGGATGGCTGGTTAAAGTGTAACTACGATGGTTCAATTGAAAGATCAAGCATGATGGGGAAAACGGGATGGATCTTACTAGACCACATATGGGTCTTTCTTGGAGCAGGACAGGCTAAGGGAGGTGTTGTTCAAAATTCACTTGAGTGCGAGTTTCAGGCGCTTACTGTAGCTATGCAAAATGTGTGGATCAGAGGCCATCGAAATGTGATCTTCGAAGGGGATAATCAAACAGTTGTGGAAATTCTCAAGGGAAATAAAAGGAACTTTGATGATATAATTGGTTACGTGAAGCTCGATACTGGATGTCAAAGTTTCAACAGTCAAGGTTTTCATGGACGAGACACATTAACAATATTCCGGCAAATAAATTATCCAAGCATCCGATTCAATAGAATGCATCTTCATGTTCTTATTCCTATATTCCTAATGTAATCACATCTGGTATTCATGGTGACTATGTACTTTCAAGCAACTAATTAATAAAAAACGACGTTACAAAAAAAAGAAATTTTGGTTTTGTATGAAAAGGCTGATAAAAAAAACGTACTGATGTAAGCCCACAATCTTAAAAGCCTATTAAGAAAGGGCCCACTCTATATTGCAGTTTTGGCAAAAAGAGTTTTACACATCGATGACGGAGACCGTCTAGCTTCCTCGTCTTTACGCTCTCATAAAATAATTCGTCGGTTTTCAAGGCAAGGAAGTGGCGCCTTGGATTTCAAATCGGAGAAGATAGATATTCTTCTGTCGCTTCCGGGAGATGCGTAAACCCTAATTGTTCAAACACAAACATGATTTTGAGGACTCCGCCGCCGAAGAAGCTACGGTCCGATGCCGGAGATAGCTCCACCCCCACCGGCGCCGCTAGCTCCGGCAACCATCTCATTATCTACGAAGATTCTCCTCTGCCTTCTCAGCTTCAAACAACTTCTCATGATCATTCTGATCAGTATCTTTGCACCTATCAATGCCGCCAAATGGTTATTACTCATATCTTCTTCCTAGCGAATCTCAGTGTCGTTTGGATTTGCTTATTTTTCTGACTAAATCTAATGGTTTTCTCGTTGTTGTAGGTGAAAGCTGATGTTCTGGATGCCTTAAGTAAAGCAGAGAAACAAGCTCAGGAGTATCAAACCAAATTACAGACTCTAAATGAGAATTTCACCGAAGCAGGTTTGTGTTTTTTTTCAATTTGAAATAAGAGAGTCTTGATTCCGAATGCTAAGCTGGCTTTATGGTAATGGAGTTGGTTTCTTATACTACAACAGACGCGGAAAGAAAGCAATTTCGAGATAACTTCTTATACTCGGAGCAAGAACTTGCTGCTGCAAAAGGGCGTGAAAAGGTGCTTCAGGAGCAGCTCCTAATGGAGATGAACAATTCGCAAGAGCGGTATACAAGAGAACTACGATCCTGCCAGGAACTGGAGGTTGTTGATCTGGCTATGGGCTTTCTCATTTTGATTTGTTGTCATTGGTGGCAGTATTATTAACGTAATCCTTGATCTTATTTCATTTTTTGGCACCAGGTAAAGCTTCAAAATGAAATGAACCTTCGAAAGAAAGCCGAGTCTTCTGCTGCAACAGCAGAAGAAAAAGCTAAGCTTTTGGACGAAAAACTAAGTCAGCTATCTGGTAGTGTGGACAGGGAGAGAAAACGTCTGAACAATGATATTGCACACTTGGGTAAAGAAGCAAAGCTTTCTGTATCTAGAATCGGTGTTGATGTAAGTGTCAATTACGAAATTACAGAACTTGATATATTGACTTAAAAGTTTTTTCCTTTCTTTTCTTTCTCCTGATATCTTGACTGAAGTTTTCCTTTGCCTTTAGCTTGAAAGAATGCAATGTAGAGCACAAAGTGCAGAGTCAGAATCAGATCTCTTAAGATCACAGCTGGAGCATCTTAAACAGAAATTTGACGAGGTAAGCTATAGTTGACTTGCATGTTATATGTAACACAAGTCGTAAGTTATCAATTGTTTTGGTGGATTTCTAGCTGTCTCATTAGATTTTTTTGTTTGCAGTGTTTGCACGAAAAAACTGAAGTAGACAAGAAGCTTTCGTCATTCATTTCTCAAGCAGCATCTTCTTCAGATAACAATGTATTGGTTACAAATCTCCAGGAGGAACTTAAGCGCTGTGTAAGTTTGACCAGTTCTTAGTTTGCCCATCTAATGATTTTACAATGTTTTTTCCAGCGTAAGATGGATCACTTGTTCAAAATCAAGTATTAATTTCACATGATCGAAACTCTCTGTTTTGTTCACCAATAGAAGCTGTACTTCAGTACTTGTTCTTCGTTAACACGAATGAACTACTCACGACATAACCCAAACTCGGCCTCAATTTTACTGCTGCTAGCTCTATTTAAGCCCTCCCAGTCTTAATGACTCTAACAAGATTTAGTCTGCTGAGCTGCCATAAGTAGCAAACCACGCTGAGAGTTTATGCTAGTTTCCATATTCCTTTTCTTGGGGATATTGATTTTTGGTAATTGTATCAGGAAGCGGAAGTGCGAGAAGCTAGAAAGTTTAAATCACAGCAGTTAGATGCTGAGCTGTTGAAAGTGAAATTACTGGAAGAAAAAATCCGTAGGGAGAGGGCAGAATCAGAGTTATCAAAATTGCCAGAATTGCAGATAAGCATGGACAAGTTGGAGAATGAATTGTCCTCTTGGAAGTCATTGCTAAATAACATTCCTGGTGTATCATGTCCTGATGACATAATTATGAAATTCTCGGCGCTGCAAAAGTATGTCAAAATGGTCTTCGTAGATTTTAGTTTGTCACTAGTCTTCTTCTAAAATTGTTTTAAATAACTATACCTGCCATAAAAGAAGTTTGTGCGTAGAACTGAGGTGGCTGTTATGGGGCCATTTTCCCGACTTCTCTTAGGTGAACTAGATATTATTGATCATAGACATTTGCAGGACCACTTTGTGCATGTGTAGGTTATATTTCATAGATATTCTAGCTTGCTAGTGCAAGTCGTAGTGTTCCCTGTGAGCAAGCATCTAGAGTAACTTAGTACTGATTTCTAGTCTACCAAACTCTCTTGAGGTAACTGAAACACCCCGCAGGCCGTTACAGTAACCCCCATAGCTATAATACTTCCCAGTGACTTGTGTTTCTGCCTTTTGAAGGGAGGTGCTTGATAGCACTATGAAAATTGGGGAAGCAAATACACGTTTTAATCAACTGGAGGCGGCTCTGGATGCTACACAACTTGGCAGGCAAAATGCTGAAACTGAGGCTGCATTGGCTAAAGAGAAATCTGAGGCACTAAAATCAGATGTGAAGAGGATTGAAGAAATGGTAAGATTGAATTTTGCTTTGCTTCTGCTGTGTAAGGGATCACAAGTGCATTTTCATCTCCTTTTAAGGCCACCCAAGTTTTTCTTTTTGATTCTCGAGGGATATAGGATAGCACTCTAAATTGGTGGCACTCCAGCGTTAAGAAATTTCTAGTCAATGTCCTGGTGTGTTGATTGTTTACTTGGTTTCTCAAGGTACCACTGTCTTTGCTTGGATACTAGTTTAGCTCCTTAATTTATGTTGATAATAGGTTTTTGCGTTCGTAAGAAGCTGATAGAAGCTATGTAGTTAAGAGACAATATTCGTAGGATTATATCTCAAGTATTTTGATGGGGACATCGTTGATACAAACATGTTTTGTTGATCTCTTGCTAACAGATCTATAATTTTATAATGACAGCTTTCCTTGGTCACAGAAGAGAAAGAACAACTGAAAGCTGTTGTTAGTGAACTAAGGAAGTCCAACAGTGAAGGACCTATGTCTGGGACCACAGATGGAACCCTTATTCAGGTTTTAGAATAACATTTTCCTTATTTCTTACCTTCTTTTTTTGTTTGTAGCATATTTCTTAGTTTACTGTAATGTACAGGGGGTTGAATCTTCTCTTGCAAAGAAGGAAAATTATCTGAAGGAGTTAGAGAAGGAGCTAAGTCAACTGAAAGAAGTCAATAATCGTCAACGCAATGAAATAGAACATCTAAATGATAAATTAGTGAGTGAAGCAAGGAGAATGAAGTCGCTGGAAAGGGATAGTGATCGTCTTCGCTCTGAGATCTCTTTGCTGGAGTCAAAGGTACTTAGTTGTAGCACAGTTTTAAAGATCAACTCTTGACAATTCTACTGAAAGTTGAATAATATGACTCTTTTATTTGATTAACTAATGGAACTTTTACCTTCCATGGTTGAAATGAATTTTACGTACTGTATCTTTTATTTGTCTTAGGTTTCATGGAATGTTTCATTACTGTAAAAGCAAACAGAATTGCTACTTAGGACCTATAACGTCTACCCTAGAGTTCGGTCGGAATAGTAACATATATCTGATTTCCTTACGATTGGCAGCTGGGTCATGGTGAGTTCTCTGCTGCAAATACAAGGGTTTTGCGCATGGTGAATACTCTTGGTGTCGAAAATGAGGCAAAACAAACAATTGAGGCTTTACAGGCTGAGTTACAAAAGACAAGAGAAAGACTTCAAGCTGTTGAAGAATTGAAGAGTCAGTCTGGTAAATTTCTGATTGTCTATGTTTTCCAGTTTTTGACATTGGGATGGCCACAAATCTACTTTTAATCACTCTCATTACAAAATTCACTTAAGCTGCAGAAGCATGCCTTAATTTCTCTGTGACATTTTATGGTGCATCATAATTTTGTGTTTCTCGTGATACTGCTGCAAATATTTTAGTGTCTCAGAATTGTTACTGTAATTTAGATAGCAGGCTTTTCTGACAATATATTTTCCTGAATATTCAGGAGATGCAGGGAAGTTAGTTGACTCTCATATAACTGGGAAGCTTGCGCAACTAAAAGAGCAAATAGCTACACTTGAAAAACGTGAAGAGAGGTATGTTGTTGATGAAAGTTGAACACATGCTTGGTGCGATTATGATCTTGCTTTCTCATACTAAAGCATGTGGAGCGTATGAAACAGGTACAAGACTGTTTTTGCTGATAGAATTTCCGTGTTTAGAAGGGCTTGTTGTGAGCTTTTCGGTTATAAGGTATGCTACTTGCTCATATCCATGTTATTGCACTCAAATGTCTTTGTTTTTTGATCATTACAACGGTTTCCTGAAGGTCAATGATTCTGGATATAAAACTGTACCGATTGTATTTATTAACTGACAGTGCTGACTATCAAATTCTAAAACTGTCATGTTCACATTTCATTACGTCATATAGTGAAGAAGAGTCAGCTATTGCTGTCCTTTGCTTGTGATTCCTTCCATTGTTTGTGTAGATTGATGATCATAAATTCTTTCAAATCTACAGAAACTTGTTACCTTATGTATTCCTCTTGAAAAACTCTTGTCAGATTGTAATGGATGAACATCAGCGTCCCAATGGAATCCCAGTTACTCGATTTACTCTCCAGTCTATATATGCACAAAGCGATGATGAAAAACTCGAATTTGAATACGAGTCTGGAAACACCAGTATTCTAGTAAGTCATTCTTGCCACTTATATACCTTTCACATGTTCCAGTTGAATCTTTTTATCTCGGTTAATTAACTGATACTGATTTCATTCCACCAGGACAATCAGTACACCTCTCAGGGTGAGATAGCGAAGCAGGTAAAAAGAAGTGCAGACATTTTTTTCCTTTGTGACATGATCGTGTTCGTATTTAGTGTACAACCTCATTCTATGTGCGTTCTTCGCAGATAGAAATATTCATCAGGAAGTTCAACTCGATTCCAGCATTCACGGCTAATTTAACCATGGAATCATTCAACCGCCGCACGCTATATTGAGTCGCACCGTGTCCATTATTCCCAACCAGGTTTTTTTTGTATATTTACAAATTCGCAGCTTGTAACAAAACTCATCTATTATTATCTCTGGTTCTGTTATCTCTGCGAGAACTATGGTATTTGTAACTCTATTTTGGTATAAAAGAAGCTGCTGTGGATTATACTAGTATTCTTTGCATTGATCTGAAAGCCATTTTGAAGAAAGCCGGATAATCTGATATGATTGTAGACCAGCTTGATCTCGTTAAACTAGTGTTCAAGTTGGTCTGATCTAGGCCTGGGCAAAAATACATGAACCTGAAATCTGAATCCGAATCCGGTCTAAAATATATGATTCCGATCAATTATGGGTTTAGAGAAATATCCGAATGGGATTTAAGGCTAGGTACTTCAGATATCGGTTAATATCCGATCCGAACTGAAACCCGAACTAGTATCCCGAAAAACTCGAAGTTAAACATTTTTTACTTTAACTTTGGGTAGTTCATATGTTTTTGAGTAATTTTAGAGAGTTTAGATAGTTTTCCTACCATATTTTTGGTTAGTTTGAATACTTTTGAGTAATTATGGATCATTTTGGATAAATTTTTACCGGGATTTTTGGGTAATTTAGATACTTTTGATTATTTTCATATATTTTTATATAATATTTTCCAGATTTTTTGGATAAGTTTAGATATTGGGTAAAACTTGATCCTAACCGAATCCGAACCGATCATG
The DNA here is from genome assembly GCA_000218505.1 of Schrenkiella parvula. Lineage (NCBI taxonomy): Eukaryota > Viridiplantae > Streptophyta > Magnoliopsida > Brassicales > Brassicaceae > Schrenkiella > Schrenkiella parvula. The sequence goes on along the minus strand of CM001192.1, from coordinate 6,449,559 downwards.
ATCTGAAAAATAAAAATGCTCGGATGGGACTTATGTGCCTGGTACTGAAAATTCGATCTGAATGGTTACTTGAACGCCCAAACCTATCTGATTATGTGAAATTTTTTAAAACTAGGTATGCGACTTTGATTAATTTGGGTTAGGTTGGTTCGGATTTTCGGTTAATTTGGATAAAAAAAAATATGCTGAAACTAACCAAATAAAATTTTGTTTCGGTTCGGTTATTGGTTAGTTCGGTTATTTAATTTGTTATTGAAATTAACTGAAATTTTTGTTTTTTTCGTTCAAATTCAGATAAAATCGATTGAACCAAAAACCAAAAAATTCAATTTGGTTCTGTTAAATTTCTATCTCTACTTCAAACTTTTAGGATGATTTTTTTTGTTTTTATCCTTTACTATGGCGTCTAAATGTTAGTGCAAGTCTCTTCTATGTGATATCATTGAGAAACCTTTGTGTTAAATTCTATTTTCATAGCAAAGCAGATCATATATCTAAATTCGATCAAAATGTTGACTTGCCAATAAGTGTTGACTTACGAAGGGTATTTAATGTAATTTTGTGACATAAAAAAGCCACGTAACTGAGTGAGGGAGCCACACATTTTCTCACACACTTTTGCTCTGCTCCTCCATGGCCATTGTACTTTCCTACTGCAAACCTTCGCTTCCTCTTCGTCGATGCCATCGTCACTGCGTGAGTCTTCTTCCTTCCGATTCCGATTCCATATTGTTCGGTCTACTTAGTTATTACTTGAATCCTAATACCATGTGTTTAGCTTCCTCCTACGAATTTGTGACCACGCAATTAGCCTTTAGGAAATTAGATAATTCGATCTTTTTTGTGATGTTGTCTCTCTGCAGGGAATTTTGTGGAAGAGAGAAAATGTCCGGAGCTCAAGACGAGCATCCACAGTTACTGCTATTTTCTGGAGGTCTAAGAAGTCTCCAGAAGTACGAGAGTTCGATGTTTCACTTGCGAATTATCCTCTAACTGGATCAGGTATCGAGGTAACTGAAAAACTCTCCTTTGTTGATTGATCCCAGAGGATATTATATCGTCATTTCTGTAAAAAACCTTTTAATAGTGATTTCATTTCGAGTTTTAGGAAGGTTCGAGGAAGAATGTGATTTCACTTTCAGTAGTTTCTTCAATATCAGAGATACAACCATCTGAATGGGATGCTTGTGCTTTGGATTCTTCTCAACCTGAAAGCTATAATCCATTTCTAATGCATGGGTTTCTCTCAACTTTAGAAGAGACTGGCTGTGCCGTTCGGGTCGGTGTAAAATAATTTCTTTTTGAGACCAAATTCTGATGTTTCTCCTTCTTATATGCATCTATCTATCTATATGAAATTGTTTCAGGAAACAGGTTGGATGCCATTACATATAGTTGCAAAAGATGAATCTGAGAATGTTTTGGGCGTTTCTCCACTTTATCTCAAAAGGTTTATTTTTATTTTACGATGTTGTGTTTGCTATGGATGCATCCTTTTGATTGGGATGTTTCCATCACTATTCTCATGTATTGTGTAATATGGTGTGTCACAGTCATTCCTACGGTGAATTTGTGTTTGATCACTCTTGGGCGGATGCATACCGAAGTTTTGGCGGAAGATATTATCCTAAACTCCAGTGTTGTGTTCCTTTCACTCCAGTTACTGGCCCTAGGATTTTGGTCCGTAACAGTCCTTGTAAAGACCAAGTTTTTGATGCTATTGTTTCTGCCATGACAGAACTAGCAGCTAAGGTATGATATCGTTATGAAGTGCGCTGTATTGTAGGCAAAAAAAACTAGGAACATTTTGGGTTTTACTTTCAACATATGTCTCTCTGTTAGATTTAGTTTTATCCTGTGCATTTTGGCAGTTACAAGTTTCAACTTTGCATATTACCTTTCCGTCTGGAGCTGAGTGGAACAAACTGAAGGAGAAGGGCTTCTCGCAGAGGATTGGAATGCAGTATCACTGGAATAACCGTGGCTACAAAAGGTAATTGAAGTTTCGTTACCAATATAGTTTTTCACAATGACTGTTGTGGCTTACATCTATATGGATATATTGAGCGTTTGGTGATACGATTGATATCCGATATCCTTATTTCAAGTCCATGAAGCAATTGATACCTTTGATTTGCTTCAGTTTCGATGAGTTCTTGATGGACATGAAGCAAAGCAAGAGGAAAAACATCCGGCAGGAACGCAAAAAGGTTCGTTTGTTTTTCCTCTTCCCATATCATCCTAGTGATAAATGAGATCAACCTTGTTCATAGTAGCAAGACAGAGATGCCAAAAAAAAAAAAACATATAAGGGATCGTTAATGCAGGAAATTACTAAGAGACTCCTTGCCTCAAATATATATATTGTTTCATCTTTTATTAGCTGGGAAACGGAAAAGTAAAGAGGATATAATAGATACTCACCTGTTGTGCAAGTAGTTGAGAATTATCCTTTGTCTCTTAAGTTCCTTTGCCCTTCCCATACAACTTTTGAAGCCTAGTCCAATTTCTCTATCCTTTCCTTATGGCCTATTTCAAGCACGCTGCTGACTTCTAATGCTCTTTTTCTCTAGTAGATTGGTACCCAGAACTTGAAAATGAGACGGCTGCGAGGAGATGAAATAAAGGTACGCAATTGGACTGCCACAAGATGACACTATTTTTTGTAATTGATTATTTCTCAAGGTATTTTTTCATTTTGATGGCTACAATCAACCTTTGGATCTCAATATTTGCTCTTAAATTAACCTCTATCTTAAGAATTTAATCGTATCAGGCTAAAATCAATCAATTTTTTTCAATCGATTTTTTGTTCCCTAATGTTTTTGCAGGCTAGGCACTGGGATGCCTTCTATGATTTCTACAGGAATACGACTGATAACAAGTTTCGTCCTTATGATTGAGACAATTTTTTTTCTCTATCAATTTATCAGGCGCATATATACATACATGTGTCTCTGTATAATGCACATCTTATATATTTCTATCTTCAACTGTATTGCACCTGCATCGTAATTCTGATAATACATATGCTTGTAATTTCACATGCTTAACATTTTCTGGATATTTTGTAGATGGGGAACACCTTATCTAACAAGGGAGTTCTTCCATGACATGGCATCAAAGTTAGGAGATGGAGTATTGCTTGTTCTTGCTGAAGAAAACGAGGAACCTGTTGCAGGAGCATTGAATCTTATTGGAGGAGATACTCTATTTGGGCGACTATGGGGATGCCGTCCTGACTCTTATTATCCTAGTCTCCATTTTGAAGCGTGCTATTACCAGGTTAGACACCTATTGTTACAAGTCTCATAGATGATAAAATTCCACAAATGGATAATGAGTCTCAAACCGACAAATGTTTCCTTAGAGCATCTGGTTATTGTTAGTCGTACTCAAATCTACCCATTGATTCAAATGTATAATTGAGGATACTCCATATTTAGCATAGTCTTTCTCTGATACTTGATTCAGATAATGTCCATAGGAATTACCTTTTGTTCCCAAACATTGGTATGTTTCATTAGATATATACTTGATTGTGAAGCCATGTTTTACAATGATGGTCACAGGCAATCGAAGCAGCAATAGAGCTTAATCTGAAAACGGTAGAAGCAGGAGCTCAGGGTGAGCATAAGATTCAGCGGGGCTACCTTCCAGTGAAAACATTTAGTTGCCATTACATATTCGATGAAGGTTTCAGGCAAGCGATAGACGAGTTTTTAGTCCGCGAGTCAAATCAGGTACATTTGGAGTTATGGTGATTTGGTTAAGTTTAAGAGTAAATAAATGGATCGTTGCTTAAAAAAATGAGACTTTGTTCATCGCAGGTGGATTATGTCATCAAATTGTTGCATGAATCGGGACCCTTCAAAGAGACAATAGAATAGATACATTAGCAAATATTCTTGTATATTTTATTTTTATTCACATGTATTCTACAAGTATAAATAAGCCCAAGTTTATGCGTCACTGTGCATTCTGATTGGTTCAGGTTCGTTTTTTTTTGGGTTTTTGACCAATCTTTAAAATATGATATTACTGAGTTGTGTTTGATATGAAATCATAAGATACGTGTTACGTGTGTATATATATATATATATAGTGGTAATATTAACATGATGTTAACATCCACATAATATAAATTTTTTAAATATAAAGGAAACATGGTAAAAATATATTAATCTCAAAAATTCTTTTCGAATTATATTTCGTAAAAGTCTTTGATGACTCATAGTAATTGGTCGGATGTATTAATACATGCAAATTTCATATATTTGCTATAATTTATATGGAAAAAGAGACAATTTTATATGCAGCGTCTTTTGCTAACGTATCTGCATGTACAGTAGAAAGACGGAGAATTAACGACAAACTCTGGATCTCAAAAAATCTCAAAAAATATAAAATGTTTCTAGTGGAAAGGGTCACTGAAGTGGATCTTCAATCATCTTAAATAATGTGATCCGCATATCACGTAGGCATGACATAGCTCATATAAGATCCTCAAATGGATATTCAATCATCTTAAATAAGGTCACTCAAGTGGATCTTCAATCATCTTAAATAGGTCCGAACAGTCCGTCTCACATGAAGTGATGTGATACGCATATCACGCATGCATGACATAGCTCATATGAGACCTTCCATCTCCGCATGGAGTGCTAAGAGGCTCCGTCTACACGCCTTTGATCCAATAGAGCACTCTCCCCGAGCATCATTTAGGATCCATCCTATTCCGCTTGTCAGTCCATGCATGATCGACCCACAATGCATCGACTTGGCAGGTGAGAATGTGGTCTATCTATGGGGGTATATCAGGGGCCTATGGGGGTATATCAGGGCCCCTGTAGACAGCCACTTCCTCTTCACTCTTCTTTTGGTTTGCTAGGTGCCAACTTTCCGCTTCTAGCAAAACGAGATGTATGGTATCCGAATTTGGGATGTCTTTGTTGCTGAAAACTTTTTCATTCCTTGATTTCCACAAGTACCAGATAATCCAAGGGTATGTGTTCCTCTGAGGGTCCGGGAGACCCATATCTCTTGTTCTCCAAAATAGGAAGTCCACATTTTGGTATAAAGATATACTCGGAAAGAAATCCGGATGGGATGAAAAGTCTGAAACTGCCCATACTTGTAGTGCAGGAAGGCATTCAAAAAGCAAATGATTTATCTTTTCCTCCGTCGAGGCATATCTGGGATAAGTCTTATCTATGTCCATGTGTCAATAACTGAGTCTTTGGCAAGTCGCTACGCAGTTGGATAGCGCTTGCCACATGAAATGTCTTAGTTTGTCTGGCCCTTTTAACTTTCCAAACATTGCTTTTGAGGGCGTTGATACTTGGTTCCACCACTTATCAGCTTGCTGGTAGGGATTTTTTTCTTCCTTAGAAGCTCATTTCCTGATTTACAAGTGTATGAGCCTGATTTTGTGTGGTTCCATACATACCCGTCTAGAGTAAAATTTTGACTACGACTCAACCCTAAGATGAACAGAATATCTTTGGATTGGAAAAGTTTCCTGAGAAGGGGTATCCCAATCGTTGGTACCCCTCCTGATGAGCTGGTGTACAAGAGGGTGGGGGTCTTTGTTTCCCGTTCGAGTTGCTCCTCTCTGTGGGCGTGCCAGAATGCCTGGGATCCAACATTCGCTCCAGACTTTGGTGTTATATCCCCATCTGATAGTTTTTCTCATCCCCTAGTAAGCGTAGCTTTTGCAGCCATAATGCTCCGTCATCCGAAAGATGGAGAATACATCTTTCGGTCTACCTAGTCCTCATGATTTAGATATGTCAATTTTTATGGCAAAATTTTTTTCCTTACATCTCGGGTTTGTAAGAAGCCCATTGATCATTTTGTGTGCCATTAAAAGATTGTCAGAGATTAATTGAATACACTACACATTTTGTGTCTAAGATACTAGCTGAGTTAAAATCTTTATTAACCAAATACATTACACCTTCAATACAATCTTATAAGACACCAAACATAGGCTGATTAGTCTTAATTCTGTCATGATATCCAGATTCGATTTCCTCGGTAGTAACAAGTTGAATGTAATTCCAATAATAAGGCAAAGATCATGATACAAATAATGTTTTTACCTCGCATATTACTAATGGTCATTTGATTCTCCAAAAGCTTTGGAAACATTTTCATGTCATCTAACCCGCTCCCGTCGCACGGTCACTTTTAATTGCTTTAATCGCTTTTCTAATTTAAACATCTGCTTTGACAAATATTCATTTAATTATCTTTGTTGTTATTGTAACTTCCTTGCTCAACTCACTCGTTATTCATCAGATATGAAATATGATTGTGTAACCCACTAGGTTTACCAAGTGAGAGTGGCCATAAGCCAACGATCTCTGGATATCCAGCACATAGTCATTAGTTTTTTTAATATCCAGGAGAAACATAAAATCCGGAAAATTTTCACGACACAGTTCCTCTAGCGTCAAACTGCCAAGATATTCCTCAGTCTTTGAAAGTTCCAACCAATTGTCTTCATACATCTGTACTGGATGGTTTTGTTGAACCATCAAACATCAGCTTATTTTAAGATTTTTGATGATATTTCCTCATTTTCAATTGCTGTGTGTTTTGTAAAGATGTAAGTATCTTTTTCATTCAGGTCCGTCAACCCAATAATGTTTTCTTATGACTGACCTTTGTTGCTCCTCTTCCTCTAACAGCAAGATGCAATCTTCTTATCGAAGGTCCTACAGTTCGACTTGTACATCAAGATGTTGCTTCCACATAACCCATACTAAAACTTGCAGTGTTTGGATGTGGCAGGAAATTTTCGAGAACCTTCTTCATTTTCTTGTATGTTTAGATCTGACCTATTTTATGGTCCTTCAATCCTTGCATTTGGTGTTTCAGTATTCTTGGCTGGAAAGACGGCTCGGATGTTCAGTTTTCACAATCATGCCAACAATATTTTTAGTGATGCCAACCGAACCGTGCCTCCCCTTATGTAAAAGAAAAACATGGGCCTACGGCCTCGAATTTTAGAAAACAATTTGTTAAGAGACTCAATATAGCTTATGTTTATCTTTAAGCAATAATAAAAGTTATATAAAATTAAAATTAAAAATAGAAAAACGTAGAAAAAAGAAAACCAAAAATCGATCAAGAGTTTATAAAAATTAGGGTACACCTCCGACTATCTTTTCTATTGCCTCTTGCTTTTTCATATACAATATTTTTTCTTAGTGAATTCACGAAAAACAAGATCGCCGTTGGCTACTATATTCAAAAGCAGTGAACAATTGCTGCAATTTTTCAACCAGTGTGACAAAAGTCAACTGGGATCCACAGGGTTTAGTGATTGGAAAAATAGTTTGAAAAGACTTAGAAAGCATAAATCTAACTGTGATCATATTGTACGCATGAAGAAGTGGGTGGAATTAGAACTTAGATTGCAGAGAAATCAGACTATTGATAAGTATGTTCATGATGAAATGAATAAAAAGAGAGTTCATTGAAGGCATGTGTTTCTTAGGATAATTTATGTGGTAAAATTAGGAACTAAGTTGCTATTCTCTACTACTTGTCATCTGCAAACTGACGGGCAAATAGAAGTAGCAAATAGGACTTTAGGAACTCTCTTACATGCATTGACTAAAAAGAACTTGAAATCTTGGGAAGAATGCTTACCACATATAGAATTCGTCTATAATCATGCCGTGCATTCCGTGTCTAAATTTTCGCCCTTTCAAATTGTTACGGGTTCAATCCCATCTCGCCTTTGGTTTAATGCCATTGCCTTTGAGTGAATAATCTAGCATAGATGGAAAGCAAAATGCCGAACTAGTGCAGAAATTCAATGAAGACGCTCAGAGAAACTTGGAGGAAAAGACAAAACTCTATGCTAAGCACGCTAACAAAGGAAGGTGTGAGGTGATATTCGAAGTGGGTGATCAATTTTGGGTAAATCTACGAAAGGAGAGATTTCAGGCTGAAAGGAAGTCCAAGCTGATACCAAGAGTCGACGGTCCATTCGAAGTAACAAAGAAAATCAGCAACAACGCCTACAAATTCGACCTTCGAGGTAAGTACAACGTAAATAATAGTTTAATGTTTCTGATCTCATTCCTTTTGTGGCAGATAAAGCAGATTTCAGGACAAATCTTCTTCAAGAGGGAGCGGATGATATGATCATGGAGGACGTCCAAGACTTGGAGCCAACAACTAAGGAGGTTAACGAAGACAAGCTTGTATCGGAGGAGACTCTACGCGGGCCAATCACCTGATCGAAGGCAAGAAGACTCAACCAACCCATCGGAGGACTGCTTAACTACATTTGGGACCAACCAAATGACTCAAGCCACGACCAAACCATCCTAGTTTCAATCCAAGCCCAATAAATCATCAAATGGACAAGTGGTTCATTAGTATTCTTTTCCCTTACTTTTGGTTTTGTCCCAATGGGTTTTCCAGAGAAAGGTTTTAATGAGGCTAATAAATTCACTCTCTTATGCCCATTTGATGATCAAGACCCAAGTCCGACAAGAAGCCAAGCCCAAAACGTGGCCAATGAGATCAAACGGTCATTTTAAATTTCAAAACTATTTGCTTTAGTTCTTTGCATTTAATGAGTTAGTTGGTTATTGTTAGTTGTTTGTTTTAGTTTAATTTTATTTTCCTTTCCAAGATCGGCCTTGAAGCTTGTTCCATTGCCGCCTTTTTGCTTGCTTTCTTCTTCTATTTAAACTCTTGTAGTCTCTTTTGAGAGATCATCTAATCTTTTAATCAAAAACTCTTTTTTCAAAGACTTAAATCAAATCGGTAAATCAAGCTCTTCTGCAACCCTTGTGTGACCAATCGATCCCCTGGTAAATCAGAAGCTAGTCCATAACTTATGTGTGACCCATCGATCCATATCATTTTCCATGTATCGTTTTCATGAAACCTTGGCAAATCTCGTTTTCAAATTAACCTCACTCGCTTTCAAAGTGAGGATCGTAAGGATGATCTTATAATTTTTCACATGTGTATTATACAAGACAAATGAGTGATGTAAAAAAACAAGATCGTCGTTGGCTAGTATATTCAAAAGCAGTGAACAATAGTTTTTGTTTTTGCTGCAATTTTTCAACCAGTGTGACAAAAGCCAATTGGGATCCACAAGGTTTAGAGATTGGAGAAATATTTTGAAAGACTTAGAGAGCATAAAGCTAACTGTGACCATATTGTGTGCATGAAGAAGTGGGTGGAATTAGAACTTAGATTGCAGAGAAATCAGACTATTGATAAGTATGCTCATGATGAAATGAATAACAAGGGAGTTCATTGCAGGCAGCTGTTTCTTAGAATAATTTATTTGGTAAAAACTCTCGTTAAAAAAAATTAACGTTTCGCGGAAGCAATGAGAATATTGGAGAAGAAGATTGTGGAAATTTCTTAACTTTTATCGAGATGATTGCTGATTTTGATCCGGTGATTGTAGAAAACTTAAGAAGATATAAAGAAGGTGAATCTCGTTCTCATTATTTAGCAACAAAATACAAAATGAGTTGATAGCTTTGTTAGCTAATGAGATAAAAGCGATGATTATTAAGAAAATTGAAGATGCAAAGTTCTTTTCAGTCATTCTTGATTGCACTCCATATATAAGAACAAATGACTGTTGTCATTTGGTGTGTAGATGTTTCAACAATTTCAATTAAGATCAAAGAATTCTTCTTAATTTTCTTGAAAATTCATGATACATCTGGATAATGAATTTTTCGTGAGTTTCAAGATGTGTTGGCTGCTTTTAACTTGAAAATGGACTATGTGATCACATGAGGGGGCAAGGTTGTGACAATGGTTCTGATATGAAGGGGAAGCATAAATGAGTACAAAAAGGTTTCTGAAAATAAATCTAAGAATGTTTTATACACTATGTAGTTGTCACAGTCTTAATATTGCACTTTGTGATATGACAACCACTTCTTCAAAAAAAATCTTGTTATTTGGGATTATTCAGCATATTTATTATTTTTTTTCATCTTCAAATAAACGATGGAAAATATTTCAAAATCACGTGGGTGGCCTGATACTTAAGCCTTTGTCACACATTCGTTAGGAAAGTCATATTGAAAGTGTTAAGGCAATAAGATTTCAGGCTCCTAAAATCATGGACGCTTTAATTTACATTGCTGGAAATAGTGATGATACGCATGAGCAGAGCGCTGAATGTCTTGCAACAAATGAAACACATAATTGAAGTTTTGAGTTCTTGATTTCTGTGGTTATTTAGTATAATCTTCTGCCTGCAGTTAACATTGTTAGTAAGAGTTTACAGTCTGAAGAAATGGACATTGATATAGCTATTGCTGAATTGAAGGGGTTGGTTTCTTACATTCAAAAGTATAGAGATTTAGGTTTTGAAAAAGAAAAATCAGAAGCTAACAAAGCAGAAGAATTTATAGAAATTGAGGCTATATTTCACAAAAAAGAAAAGCGGGTCATTAAAAGAAAAATACATTATGGTGAAGAATCACAAAATGTTGAAGGAATTGTGATATTACCATCAGAGAGGGGCTTCAGAATTGACTACTTCATCCAAATCATGGATCAAACTTTATACTAGTTTCAGACATGATTTGAACAATTCGAGAAGTATGAACAATTTGGCTTTTTAAGATTTGAAAAGCTGCAATCAGCGAGTGATGAAAGTTTGATGTCGTCGTGTGATATATCATGGTTTTTTTGAGTTTTTAACTGTGATATAAATCTTATATGTAGAGTTTTTTTGGTATTTTTCGAGTCTTTTCGAGTCTTTACAGGTTTAGGTGCGTTTGGAGCTTATTTGGAGAAATTGAAGCATTTTAGAGCCAAGCAAAGGATTTGCTGGAAAATTAATTTGTTGAGAGATTATGGACCTGGTGTCGGTCGACACCGTGCGTGATACCAGCATTAAAAGATATGCGGGAAATTACAATTTGACCAAAAAGTTTTATTTATTTGCAAAATATATCCTCCGCGATTTTACCCTATTTTATTAGTTATTTGGTCATTGTTTAGACATACTCTTTATTCTATCAAGTTTTAGAAAGATTAAGATCTGCAGAGCTTTTGGGAAGACGATTCTAAAACCCTGTTCTTACCGAGAGAAGAATTTGAACCCCTTTATTTCAATTTTTGTATTGCATACTTCTTTTTTCATGATGTTTGTTCCACTCACCATGTCTGAGTAGTTTGCTTGTTAGGTTTAGGGTTAATTCGAAGGTAGATAATGAATTGCTAGATTTGAAAGGTTAGTTAGGAGTATTCGCATAGTTTTTCATGTGGATTGAGTTTAAGGCTTGTTCTAGTTTGATCACCTGGAATCTAGAACTTAGGTGAATTAATATATACGAAAGTATTGTTGATTGCTGGAACTATCTTAGATGAGCAAAATATCTATCTGCAAAGAAATTTGGTTTAGAGATTTTGTAAACAATCGAACCTGGACTTTAATACTTGTCTGAATTATTAAATTTGCAAAACAAATTGGAATTCAAGGTTTAAACATAGATAATTTCCGCAGCGAAATTTGGTTAATTTTATATTTGTGTTTCGAGTTCGAGAACGGATCTTCATTGAATTCTTAACTGCTTTTTTTTCTGCAATTCTGATTTACCCGTGAACCGCCCTAAGCTTAGCTTTCTCTCCCAATCAAATTTACTACATCTTTTTGTTTCTTATTATCATTTAACTTAATTCAAAACTACGATTTATTGCGCTATCTTGGGTCTCTGTGGATTCGACCTTTTTATACTACGATTGCAATTCTCTGAATTTGCAGAGTAGCTCTAGGGATTACTTTTGGGCATATCAAATTTTGGTGCTGTTGCCGGGCTCTTTGATTCGCCATTAGATTTAAGTCTTGGATTTTGTCTAAGCTTTTTGGTTCTTGTTTACTTACACTGCTCTCTCTCCTCCTTTTCTTGTCTGTTTCAGGTGTATGCCTAATTGCAGAACCCGAAGCAGCAAGAAAAATTAACTAGTAACTCTTTCTAATCGAGTACTAGCAGAGTTAGAGCGAACGAACCGGATAACTAAGAAGCCAGAAGATATGGTAAACCTTGTGGTTTTAGTCCAGGATGTGATGTGTTGCGTTTTTGACGCATACCAACAATTGTTTTCGAGTTTTTTTAGTTTGTTTTGAGTCATTTCAGATTACTAAGAGGCTTTGGACGAGGATAAGAGATTTTTGAGACATTTGAGCAAAAAGGAAAAAAAACCGAGCAAAAAGGATATCCAGAGCATCATTTGGAGCATCTGCTCCATTTTAATGAGATAAAAAGGAGATTTTCTATTTTACCTAGATTCGACCCAATCCTCCCAATATCTCATCCAAGCCGCCTCCATACCTGGATAGATGATTTTTAGAGCTTTTTTGAGAGATAACCGATTTTACTCATGTACTTTGGAGCTTTGGAATTTTGCAAACTTTTGGGAGAAGATTTCTAAACCCTGTCTTTTATCTATTGATTTCTATTATGTTTTATCTCATATCTATTTGCTTGTTCTCTGCAATTATGGGTGAGGAGATTCATAGTTAGGTTTAAGGTTTCAATAGAAATCATGAATTGCTAAATCAGAATTGTTAAAATAGGGATCTATCTTCTTGTTCTTCATATATTGTTGATCTTAATGCTGAAATTTGATTAGCTACATAGTTTCTGATTTAGGTTGTTTAACCCACCAAAAGTGTTCGATTAAATGTTTGAAAGAACATAGATGAGCAAAACGTCATTAGCCAACAAAAGTTGATGTTAAGGCGTTTTGTGAACATATCAACTCGATTTTAACGCATGTATAACTCCCTGATTTCAAACAATACTTTAAATCTTAGGTTTTTAGACATAGTTATTGATACTACGACGGTAGATTTATTATAAATTGGTGATTTGAGTTCGAGAACGCGCTTAATGATTTTCCTATTCGATACCATTCACAGCATCCTTGTCTTTCTCTTTCAACTCTAAGGAGAGGATAGCTCTATCTTTAGAGAAAGACTTAAAGGTACCTTTGCACTTCACCTTATACTCAATTGTGTCGCCATCACATCCTTGAGGGGTTAAAGTCATTTAAGGACCATTCTTGATCCTTTTGGTCTTCACTTTTCCCTTCAATTTTGCCTTCTCACTGAGTTTAGTGGTAGTAAAGTGAGAATCTCCATCCAGAACTTCTTTGATCTCACTCTTATCACAAAACTCTCTCTCATGATCAACTATCAATTTCTCTCTATTGACTACTGAGATGCAAGAGGCATGTTTGATGACTCCTCCAGTTGGGATGGCGAGACTCTCTTATTAGGCATATAGATAATTTCACCCACTGTGGCCATGAATGGTCTTCCAAGAAGCAAATGTACATCAGATCCATTTGTCATCTCCACAACCTGAAAATCTGTTTGAACCAAACAATTTCCCACTTTAACATGTAAATCTGGAATCGTACCATGTGAAGTAGTGGTAGAAGAATTGGCAAACGCAAGAGTCATCTCAGGGTGTTTCATATCTGTGATTCCCAACTTCTGGAATCGTACCATCGTAAAAGTTACGCGCGGTGCACAGACTGGAGCAGGTGCCCCGGAATGGCCAGGGTGCACAATCGTAGAAGTTACGCCCAAGACACTCTGTCTGGCCCGGAGCGCTTGCTCTTCTCCATGATCCTTGGATTTTTTTGAGTTTACAACGTCTTTTACTGCAAAGTGCAATATCTTTCTATTCCTCAACTCAACTGCATTGACATACTCAGTCCTAGGATTTGCTTCCGTCTTTCCAAGAAGAGTTATTTGTTGTCTCTTGAATGCTTCAGTAGTTTGAGCTATTTGAGCGTCGAGCTTCCTCACATGGGTACAAACTGCCTCATATTTGCCATTGAGATCATTGTACATGCTGTCCACCTTGATATTGATATTGTTGGCTGATTTTTGTTGATTTAGCAATAGTTGTTGCATGAGATTCTTGAGCTAGTCCTCATAATCATCCGGAACAGCTTGGAATGGAGCTGGAGGTGCCGTTTGGAAGGTGTTGAAAGGCTTGTTCAGCTGGTTTCCACCCTGAAATCTATTATGAACTTGATTTTCGATGAATTGCTTCCCTGAGAGAAGTTCTTCTGAAAATCTGGATTGTGAACATAATCTTGGCCATTCACATAGTTCACTTCAACATGTTGCTCATATAATCCATGTTTAGCGAACTCACGACATAGGATTACATCTCCTGACTCCTCACAAAGCTGCATACTTCTCTGATTTTCTTTCAGCAAAAGATTCACCTTAGTAGTCAGCTCATCAATTTTCTGCGATTCTACACTACTGACTTTCCGAGTTCTCTCGTATTTTGGAGATCGATTACTAGAACTAACAGCCAAATTCTCAATCAGCTCATACGCCCCATCTCTGGTCTTAGTAATAAAGTCTCCGTTGCTTGCAGCATTGAGAGCATTCTTGTAATCCTAATCAACTCCATCATAGAAAATACCCAAAATCTGCTAATCCAAATACCCGTGGTGAGGATATTCTCTACGATACTCCTTAAATCGCTCTCATGCTTCGCAAAAGGCTTCTCCATGGTGCTGGTGAACTATGGTGATTATGTTCTTCAAAGCTGCTGTCTTGGATTTAGTGTAGAAGTGATCCAAGAAGGTTGATCGACACATCTCCCATGATGTAATCGATCCAGGTGGCAGCGATTTCAGCAATCGTTGTGCCTTATTCACCAAAGTGAACGGAAAAAGCTTGCACTTGAGGTAATCTGGAGGAACCCTGTTGGCTTTGGTTGTACTGCACATCTCCTCCAACGTCTCGATGTGGTCCATTAGGCTTTCCATGGACATTCCATTGAACATGTGCTGCTTTACCAACGAGATCATCTGAAGCTTGATCTCAAAATATTGCCTCTGAATCTCCGGTGGGCATATAACAGACTGTTCTGGTAGAAAGCCTGTGGAGTGTCAATATCTCCAATGGCACGCGTTGTGGCGGTTGTCGCTGCAGCTGCTCCATTTGTTGTTGGAGCCTCTGAAGTGCAGCTGCCATGATGTCGTTATCGCGCATATTGGCTGGATTCGACTTCTTTTTTTTTGTCGTGCTGACCTTGCAAGCTCTTGGTTGTTTAGAGATGTGAGATTTTCGGAGCTGTGACTCCTCGTAATCATACACTTGAAAACCGCACAAAAGAAGAAAGGTAGAACGGTTACTGAATCTTAGACTAAACTTTAATATGAAAATCAAAGGTAACGCAATTGGTCCCCGGCAACGGCGCCAAAAACTTGATACACAGAGTTTTAACCCTATATATATAACTACTGCAAGTGCACAGCAACTGTTGTAGTAATGTAGGGATCGAATCCACAAGGACCAAAAGTTACTATATGATGTTATGAGATTTAAATCAAGTTAAGATGAAAACAAAATTTGATGAGAGTAATGTACTCACGAAAATAAGCAATGTCGATGTAAGAACAATTAAACGAAAAGCTAGGTCAAGGATAATTTACAGGAATTTAGAATCACAAATCAGAGAATCTAACAGGAAAATCAATAAGCGCGTTCTAGAACTCAAATCAGAGAATCTAACAGGAAAATCAATAAGCACGTTCTAGAACTCAAATCAACAATTTATAATTAACACATTGTCGTAGTATCAATTACTATGTCTAAAACCTAAGTATATAAACTGTCGTTTGAATTCAGGGAGTTAAACATGCATTTAGATCGAGTTTGATATGTTCGCAAAACACCTTAACATCAACTTTCGTTCGCTAAGGACGTTTTGCTCATCTATGTTCTTTCAGACATTTAATAAAACACTTTTGGTGCGTTAAACAACCTAGAATCAGAAACTAGTTAGTTAATCAAGTTTCAGCATTAAGGCCAACAATAGATGAAGAACTATAAGATAGATACCTATTCTAACAATTCTGATTTCGCAATTCATGAATTTCATTGAAACCCTAAACCTAACTTTGAAGAGAATAAGCAAAGAGATATGAGAGAAAACATAATAGAAATCAATAGATAAAATATAGACTTTAGAAATCTTCTTCCAAAAAATCATCTCTACAGGTCTAGAGGCGGCGTGGATGGGATATTAGGAAGATTGGGTCGAATTTAGGTCAAATAGACAATCTCATTTTTTTTATCTCGTCAAAGTGGAGCGGGTGGCTCCAATATTGGAGCGGGTGGCTCCAATATTGGAGCGGGTGCTCCAAATGATCTCCTTTTTGCTTAAATGTCTCCAACATCTCCAATCCTCGTCCGACGCCTCTTAGAAGCCTGAAATAACTCGATAAAGACACGAAAAGACCTGAAAAACAACTCTTAGTATGCGTATAAAAAATGCAACACATCAAACACAGCGTATCGGAAGGACATAGACTTTTTTTCTCTCCACCGATGATTTTTTGGGTGCGCACACAACTGCCGTAGCTTCCCCTGGTCGACTGTGGTATGCTGATATCGCGAATTATCTCGCTGCAGACGATGAGCCGAATGATTTCACAGGGTATAACAAAAAGAAATTCTTAGGAAATATTCGAAGGTTTTATTGAGACAAACCCTCTATGTACATGCACTGTTCTGATGGGGTTTACATGCGGTGTATCGCAGAGTCTTAGGTCTCCGATGTGCTGTTTCACTGTCATGGTTCTGAGAATATCACACACTTCGCTAGTTTTAAAACAGTGTTCAAGGTTCTTCAGGCAGGTTTTTGGTGGCCTAGGATATTTAAGGACGCTCAGCTCTTCATATCCCAATTCGACGCCTGTAAAAAGCGAGGAAAGATCAGTAAGCAACACGAGATGCCACAAGACTTCATCCTTGAGGTTGAAGTCTTTGATTGCTGGGACATTGATTTCATGGGTCCTTTTCCTTCATCTTATGGGAACAATGACATCTTACGCGTTCAAATGGGTTGAAGCTATTGCTAGCAAAACCAATGATGCTACAATGGTTCTTAAGCTGTTTAAGACCATTATCTTCCCTCGATTTGGAGTGCTTCGGATTGTTATAAGTGATGGTGGTTCTCACTTTATTACCAAGGTCTTTGACAGCTACTCAAGAAGCATGGTGTTCATCACCGTGTGGCTACTCCTTATCACCCTCAGACGAGTGGAGAGGTTGGTGTTTCAAACAAACAGAACAAGGAAATTCTGAAAAAGACAGTGGGAAAAACAAGAAAAGATTCGTCTGCAAAACTGGATGATGCACTGTGGGCTTATCGAACCGCGTTTAAGACACCACTCGGAACTACACCGTTTCATTTGCTTTATAGGAAAGCATGTCATCTTTCAGTGGAACTCGAGCACAAGGCAGCATGGGCAGTAAAGATGATGAATTTTGATATCAAGCCTGCTGCAGAGCGGAGATTGGTTCAGCTGAATGAACTGGATGAGTTCCGACATCACACATACGCCAACTCGAAATTGTACAAGGAGCAGACCAAGGCATATCATAATAAGAAAACCATCTCCAGGCAGTTCTGTATAACTTCTGTATAACTCTCGTTTACAATTGTTCCCTATAAAATTGCATTCTCGGTTGTCAAGTCCATTTACGATCAAGAAAGTCATGCCATATGGAATTGAGAAAGACGAACACTATCGATCGGTCAAAACCATAAGTCGCGAGGTAAGCCTTTCAATCTAAGGAAGTTCTTCTTCTTCCCCATTTTTTTCTCATTCAAAATTTTCAAAAACCCTCTCCCAATCTCCATAAATTTCTCATTTCTTCAAAGATTTGAGTGATTCAACACCCTAACCTGGTCGGATTTTCGTCCTCTCTTTCAATCTTCCATGCAAATTCTTGATCTACAAGGTATGCACCCCAAAATCTCAAAAACTTCAATTCAGCCATAAAGTTGGAATTTTTGAATTTTGTCTCTTTTAGCTCTTTTCAGTGCTTGATTCATGCCTCTCTAGGTAAGATTAGAGGAATTTTGACTATCACACATGCTTTTGTTGAGTATTTTGGAAGTCTTTGGAATTTTGGAAAACGATGCTGTTAGGTGGAATTGTTGATGACATTGATGTTGTGGATGTGTTTTGGTGATGTTTTACCCGTCAATTTGTCATTTTTTTATTTTCGATTTTTCGACTAATATTTCGGGTTGTTCGATGCGTTTTTCTGTTTTTGAGTGTAGATGACTACACGGGATAAACGCCAACACATGAACACCGCTAGGGGTGCAGAGCTAGACACCCCCAGCGGATGGCTCCGCTCACGCTTCTCCTCCGCCTCATGAGGCGCATTCTCTGTGTCTCTGGTCCAAACGGGAGGGTAAGCGCATTATCTCCACACGATGTTAGGACAAGACTCCCAAAGAGGAGACCGAGAGCGAGGCCGGCCATTACCGGCCAATTTCCAAGATTTGGAACGATTACGATACGTTGTTTTACAACGCATGACTGAACGTGGATGTTCGCTCGACTCGGTTTGCTGACGGTGCTGTTATGCGCAGGTTGGGTATTAAGAAGGAGGTATTGCGTTTACTGTGGAAGCTTGAACTGGGTACCATGCCGACCAAGTAGTACGATCTTTATCCTGATCTCGTTTGGCAGTTTCTCGTGATGGTATGTGTCTACTACCGAAACGAGATGTGAAGAATGCACAGGAGGGCACGTTGACATTTTTGATCAGAGGCATTCGCTAGAGGAATTCTCTATCACACATGTGTGCGATTTATGGTTTTAGGAGCGATTTTACACAGGTTGCCCTTCTTCAGCAATTCCCCGACGCTCAGATTCCAAGAGGTGTTCTCAGATGGATATTCAGCACCTAACCTTGCGCTATCTTGTACAGATTCTCGGCAACACCATCCCCTACAAGATGGAGCCGGGTAAAATGCGGTTGTCTGAGTTTATTATGCTCTTCTATGCCGTCGTTGACTTGATCTCCCACCAGCTCCAGTATCCCGCGATTGACACAAAGGTCAACATGGACCCCTTATTTGCACATCAATTGGTCTCTCTGAAGACCAAGTCTTTTTCGGGCACGAGACTAAGATCGAGTCTGTCGGGAGTCTTTCGACTCCGATCTTCCAGCATTTTGGGATCGCCACAGAACAGAGTATCATTGTTACCAAGAGATCGCTGATGAACAAGGAGCACTTTAAGAGTGCTAAGTGGATTAAGGCAGATTGGTTATGGTCTTTTAAAGACGACAGAGACGAACATCTGATTCAGCTCCTTTAGCACGAGCTTGCCACTCTTATGGGCGATCATATACAGCTCCGCTTTCGGCCTGTAGCGAGTCTTGTGATCGCCACCCCACCGGCCCGACTTCATCGTGGAGCATCTTCTCGGGCTGCTTCTACTCCTGCAGAGGACGACCCGGTCCCTGACATTGTTGGAGCTCGTCATGCCCCCAGACTTGAGTTTCATTTAGCTTATGACATCCCTATGGTGCCCGCAATTTTTCAGAGGTATGTAGTGGACAGCTTCCAACGCATCTGGAGTGATTGTTGTGCTGTCACGTTGTGATTGCGTTCGCCCATCACGCCCGAGCTCCTCCACCATTTCACCCCGCGATCCGACCTCCTCCCATATGGACGAGATTGACAGTGCCTCCGATGAGGACTAGCTCCTACGTTCCTCAGGGGTTTCCTCATATTTTTTCTTTTCTTTTTTTTATATTTTGTCTTTGAGCCAGTTTGTCGCTTTTTCTTGATTGTTTGGAACTACGTTGAACTTATGCGTTTATGGTATGACTATTGTTTCTAACATGTGTTTTCTTGGTCCAACAGTGCTAACATAAAGGAAACAAAGTGAAACACAAACTCCCATTCGTTCACAAGGAACAACACACGCCACTGCCCACTTTCAGACACGGTGTCCATCGACACTAGTGTTGCGTGTTGGTCGACACCATGCTCCAACACTCTAACCATTTTCTCTTCACTATTTCAATCAATTCTTTTGTTTCTTTACCAATTTCTGACTTAGTACCACTGGAGACAGTGTTAGTTAAGTTTGGGGGAGGTTGTTTCTGACGTTGTATTTTCTTTTGAACGTCAGTTGTGTCAGTTTGAGTCGGTTTTATTGTGTTAAAATTTGGTTGGAAATCATGATCTTTCTCTTTATTTATTGTCTTGACCGTTTCATCTGAGTGACCATAACTGTAGAATGAGTGACCATTTCCAACAACGTTCACTAAGCATGAGCCAATTTGTGACTTTTTCGATGGGACCGGTGTCGTAGGGCTTGACTCCTCGTTCATATCTGTCAATTGCAACCCGTGTGTGATAAATTACGGTACCCCTCTCCCTAACTTGAGCAATAAAAAAAGATTGAGATGATTTTCTTTGACTTGAAGGGGTAAAAAAATTTCCCATGACCCCATTATTTCTTTTCAAGGAAATGATCACACAAAGGTGGAATCGAGGTTAGAAAAATTTCCTGTGATACCACTATTCGTGTATACCTTTGCCAAATAAAAAAAGTGAATGCAATGAATAAATACAATGAGAAACGAACAAGTCTGGGGGAGAGAAAGGGTACCAAAAAGCTGTAATGTTGTGTGGTTGATTTGTCATGGTACTGTACGGGAGTGAGTCTATAAGGTTCTTGGCATTGATATCATCGATTAGGTCTGGCAATGAAGGTTATTTGGACAATGTTTCGAAATTGTGGGTTGAATCTGGAAGGCAGTGAAAGGCTGCGGAGAAGTACATGATTGTTTGATTTTTGGATTGATCTTGCAGTATGTGGATTTGAAGTTAAGGTGGTCAGGGCGATATTCTTAAGAGAAGGTGAGTTTCCACGTTTTCAAACCTCTTTCACACGTTTAGTTTTCTGTTTTGGTTGAGGGCAAGCAAAAGCAAGTCTGGGAGAGTTCATATATCATGGTTTTTCAGAGTTTTTAACCGTGATATAAATCTTTTATCTAGAGTTTTTTTGTTATTTTTCGAGTCTTTAAAGGTTTACGTGCGTTTGGAGCTTATTTGGAGATATTGGAGCATTTTGGAGCCAAGCAAAGGATTTGCTGTAAAAATCAATTCGTTGAGCGATTATGGACCTGGTGTATGTCGACACCACCTCTTGTTGTCGATCTACACCGTGCGCGATACCATCATTAAAAGATATGCGGGAAGCTATAATTTGGCCCAGAAGTTTTATCTATTTGCATAATAGTCCCTCCGCGATTTTACCCTATTTTATTAGTTATTTGTCATTGTTTAGAACTACTTTTTATTATATCAAGTTTTAGAGAGATTAAGATCTGCAGAGCTTTTGGGGAGACGATTCTAAAACCATGTTCTTACCGATAGAAGAATTTGAACCCCTTTGTATTTTTATTCTAATTTATCTATTGCATACTTCTTATTTCATGATGTTTGCTCCAATCACCATGTTTGAGTAGTTTGCTTGTTAGGTTTAGGGTCAATTCGAAGGTAGAGAATGAATTGCTAGATTTGAAAGGTTAGTTAGGAATATACGCATAGTTCTTCATTTGGATTGAGTTTAAGACTAGTTTTAGTTTGATCACCTGGAATCTAGAACTTAGGTGATTAATAGATACAAAAGTATTGTTGATTGCCGAAACTATCTTAGATGAGCAAAATATCTATCTGCAAAGAAATTTGGTTTAGATATTTTGTAAACAATTGAACCTAGAATTTAATGCTTGTCTGAATTATTAAATTTGCAAAGAAATTTGGAATTCAAGGTTTAAACATAGATAATTTCCGCAGCGAAAGGTGGTTGATTTTACATTTGCGTTTCGAGTTCGAGAACAGATCTTCATTGTATTCCTAACTGCTTTTTATTCTGCAATTCTGATTTATCCAAAAACCGCCCTAAGCTTAGCTTTCTTTCCCAGTCGAATTTACTACATCTTTTTGTTGTTTTCTTTATTTAAATTACATTTATTATCGTTTAGCTTAATTCAAAACTACGATCTATTGCACGATCTGGAGTCTCTGGGGATTCGACCCCTTTATACTACGATTGCAATTCTTTGAATTTGCAAAGTATCTCTATGAATTACTTTTGAGCATATCATTGTGTACCAACCTTAAGAATTCTCTAACTCACAAAGAGCATTCAGATATAATAGGTAATGAAATGATCTCTTCTCTGAACTTAAAATTTTAAGAGAAGCTTTACGGAAAGAAGTTAAGAAGCCTATTGAAGTGTTATACTAATTGAAGAGAGTTGGGGATTTTTATCCCAACTCCTGGATTGCTTACCGGATATTGTTGGCGATTCCAGTTTCAGTTGCATCTGCTGAAAGAAGTTTTTCAAAATTAAAATTAATCAAGTCCTATCTTCGTTTTAAGTATGTCAAATGAAAGATTAAGTGATTAGGCTATCTTATTCATCGAAAGAGACCTTGGTTAGAGAAGTTGATTTTGAAAAGTTGGATAATGATTTTCTGGGAAAAAAGGAAGAAGAATCACGTTTTGAACTACTTTTGTGTTTAGTTCTTAATTTTCTTATTGTTATGTACTAGATTTATGTGTGAACCCCCTTTTCTATTATTGTAGGCAGTTTTTTATTTTCTATGAATTGGAAACCTTTTTTACTATTGCCTACGACAACTATTCACTTGGCACGGCTCTGGATGCTAGTCATTGTTTCATCACGTTTGACTGATGTCACCATATTAGTTTTTGAGTGTGCATTTAGAAAATCAAACACTTTTCTTTTGTCTTTGTTCAAAGCTACGGTAATAATTGGCGGAGATTCCAGCCTGAGAAGTGATCTCTAAGTCACTGGATCTCGAAAAACTTTATCCAGAGTTTGCATCATTCTCTGTCCATGTATCATTTGTTACGTTCTACAATTATTTTGTTAGAGTCCTTCGCGGAAGCGTGTAAACAGAGCACATACCTTTGCCCGGTTTAGCTATGAATGTGCGTCGAATTTGATCTAGGAGAAATCATAGACAGAAATCAACTACTTATCACCGTTCAATTGCCCTTCCGGCTGAGTCCTCAAAGATTTCTCTCTCTAAAACGTTTTTTACTCTCTCTTTTAAATTCTCTCTAGAATTCTGTCATTTTTTCAACAGTAGCTAACTGTTGTTTTTATTTTATCTCTTCTCTCTGCAATGTATCATATATATACAAAACCAAGAAACATGATGTGAGGAGTTACGAGAATAACTTTCCATAACTAGCGGTGAATCAAGCTGGTTTGGTATACTGCATATAAATGGGCGCAAATCGACCACAAACCAACACAATTAAAAACATCCAGAGCCACCATGTTTAGCCGAGGAGCAAAACTAGGGCGCACAAATGGTGCTAGTAATGGCATTAATATCTCTGACAGATTCATAAGGTCTAGTTGGTGTTGGGTTTGATTTGGTCTTTAGTCAATTGCAGAGTGAGAAATAAGCTTTGATGAATCATGGGTCAAACAGATGTCCTAGTATTGCGTTTTGTTTCTGTTGAGAATCTGTTGAGTTTCCTGTAATTTCTCTTTTTTTATTTGTAGAAGACTGAGTCTTTATCTTTAGGCTATTTAAAGGCAAGTTTGCTATGATAATATAAGACTGAAGTTTCCAGCTTTTGTTTGACTGTTACTGATTTTCTTTGTGATCAAAAAATTTGGTATCAAAGAATAAATCAAGAGCGAATGGAAACACAAGTGAGAGAGTGAAAAACACGGGTGAGTGCGTGACTTAGATGGGAGAATCAATTAGCTTTGTGCAGCCGAACATACCTAAGTTTGATGGCGTCTATGATCATTGGACTGTTCTCATGGAGAATCTCTTGAGGTCAAGTAATATTTTTGTGTGGTGCATGTGATGAAATGCTGTTCGAAGCACAAAAGAAAGTTCTTTCTGAAACAAGATTGAAGGATCTCAAAGTGAAAAATTATCGTTTTAGTGCAATCGATAAATCTATTGTCAAGACGATCATTTTGAAGTAACTTCCAAGCAGTTGTGGGATTAAATGAAAGACAAAATATCAAGGGAATGCAAGGGTGAAGCACACTCAGTTACAAACTTCAAGGAGAAATTTTGAGGTGTTGGAGATGCAGAACGGAGAATCATCTCTGATACTTCACAAGAGTGATGGTGGTGGCCAATGACATGACGAATTATGGAGATGACACGCAAGATGTCAAGATTGTGGAAAAGATTTTGTGTACATTAACCGAAGTTTAATTATATTATGTGTTCAGTTGAGGAGTCCAAAGACATTGACAGCCTCTCAATTAATGCAATACAGAGCTCGTTGCTGGTTCATGAGTCAAAGATGATAAAACCAAACTATGGCGGAGAAAAATAGGTGCTGAGAGTCACTTATGATGATCGAGGTGACAGAGGTAGAGGAAGAACTCTTCATTGACAGGATTGGGAACAAGAAGCGTAAGTATGTGAGGCGATGGAAGATCACAAACCATCACCAATGTGTACCTTGTACCTGAATTGATGAGTAATCTGGTCAGCATATGATAACTTCTCGGGAAAGGATGTGAAATCTTGACGAAGCATGGAGTATGCAAGATTTTTATCCTGAATTGGGCCTATTTATGCAGTCAAGAATGACGGCAAACAAGTTGTTCAAGATCACAACAACCAAAAAGGCCGTGAATGCTATGTCTGAGTGCCTACAAACCACCGCAAGAGTTTCAATTCTGGCACCACAAGTATGGGACATCTCAGCTAAAGGTTTTGAGAACATAGAAGGTTGAGAATATGGTAAAAGGGATACCACATCTAAAGACAACAGAGGAAACTGCAAAGTGTGACAGCTGTTTGGTGGGAAAACAATATCTCAAAGAAGAGTATGTTACGTTCATCATGGAGATTACAACTGATACATTCATGTCTTAGTTGTCCAATCTCTCTAGCATCAAAGACCGATAACAAATACATTCTTAGCTTTATTGATGACTACAACATAAAAGTTTGGATCTATCTTTTTCAAAAAAATAGCTTTATTGATGACTACAACATAAAAAAATATGAGACATCAGCTTTATTATGGGATGAAGTTCAATTTGAGATTTCGAAAAAATCACCCCTAGTTGTTACATCTGATCCTCTAACGCTATTCAGTTCACATTTTGGACGATAGTGTTATGTTGATGGGTCATGGAAAGATACTGATATTTTCACATGACAAGATTGGGTCAGTTATCAAGAAGGACTAGAAGGAATGCAATTCGGTTGTAGGAATATTAGGACAAGCCTCTCACCACTGAATGCAGAATTATAACTCTTATTTTGGCTATGGAATGTATACACGCATACCAACAACGAGACGTTAAATTTGCAACAAACTGTTAGGAGCTAGTGAAGATGGTGTCTACCACAATGGTTCGGCCCACAGTTTTAATACACCTTGAGGAGTTTCAATAATACAAAGAGTATTTCCATTTCTTCCAGCTCACATACGTTATGTGTGCAACCAACATGAAGGAAGACAAATTCGCAAAGGGAGTTTGGAGACATGTATCATATCTCTATCATATAGATCATTCTCCACATGTCTAGTTTGCAGACTTTTTTAAGTTTTTAAGTTACTATTGTTGACCAAACAAAAATTACTTTTTTTGGCAAAACTTTTGAAATACATATCACCATTTATTTAAAAAAATTTGAATGATATAACTACAAATGTAACAAATTATGAGAGTATTTATACTTTTTGTCAGAATTAATTATAATTTGTTTTAGAAAATACGAAACCCAGACAATATTGATCAAATGTCAAAATTTCATAAATAATTAAATATTTAAAATTATACTTAAATACATTAATCCATGTAAAAATAATTAATCAAATTTCTGCAAGTTACGATAAAGTATATTGATTAAGCGATCGACAGTTATTTTATTGGGTTAATAAATAAATAAATTTTTTATTAGTTTAATGTATCTTAGGACAAAAAAACTATTATATAAATAATTAAAATATATATAGTCACTAAATAAAATATAATATTAAAAAAATTATCTTTAGAAAATGAATACTTGATTTTTACTAAAGTTTAACTAAACCTAAATAAAATCAAATTAGAAAATATTAAACCAAATTGGAATAAATTACATATGATTATTTTTATGATCTTAATTTTATTTTTAAAATAGATGAAAAAACCTTATAAGAATATCAAAAAGCGAAACATATTTTTATTTTTTATAAAAATAATAACTCTGTTTAGAAATATTATTTCTGCGCATGGTGCAGGAAATTTCGTAGTTTTAAATAAATTTAGAGAAATTATGATGTATTATTAATATTTTATGAAATATTATATGAGAACTATGTAGTTTAGATCATTATATTTTTAAATATAATATTCTTCAAAAATATCTTGAAATCTTATAAAAAAATCATGCATTTAATATTTTCAATAACCTTATATTTACAAAAATCTAGATTTTAGAGGAGTTTTGAAAAACTAAGACTAAATAACATTAGATTAATCATTTTAGCACAAATTGTTTTTTAAGAAATATCGTTTTTCTGATAATCACTTTCAAAATTAACACTCATTGACGTTCATTTACAAAAATATAATTTTTATAAGTGTCACAAATTTTGAATTTATAAAAATTTATAAAATCATGTTTATAAGATTTTATGAAAAATGTTTTATAAAATTTTATAAAAAATATTTTAATATTTTATAAATTTTATAATATGATTATTAATTTTATAAATATGTTTTATAAACTCGTATAAATTTAACTTTTTATAAACGTTTATAAAAATAATATTTTTTAAAATAGATAACAAGAAAAAACATTTGTAAAAAATGATATGGGGTATTTTTAAAATTCTCTCTTAGCACAAATCATTGAAAAAACTTGATCGAATACACTCCTACATAGAGTATTAAAGCAAAAGTGAGATTGGCTTATCATGTAGGACACATGCGGCTCACATATATGTTTAAAAGAATAAACATTTAGTCTTAAACTTTAAGACCAAACATGTATTACCCAACTCACTTCATTGCAGAATCCCCTTTCCATACGATGCTAATATTATTCTCAACAAATAATTGAAATAAATAAATGTAAATGTGGGCATGAGAGCCAAGTTGCTCATCTCGGGTTTGAAATTTGATATGCACATATTCATCACAACGAGTTTAAAATGGGGAACTCTACTCAGGAATTGTTTCTTGATTCCTTATCACCTGAAAAACAAACAAAGAGTTTCAATTAGATGACAAAAGCAACTGATTGCAAATGCAGGCAACAAGGAAGACTAAACGGCTAACCATATTTCACTTGAGAGGATCAATGTGAGGGTAAAGTCCCAGGACATGTTCCGGCATGAAGTCATGCCTTGTAAGTATCCCAACAATAGGCGGTCTCTGCGATACAAAGAGATAAACATTAGAAACACAAAAAAAATCTCTACTGAAAGAACAAGAGACAACGAGAGAGGACTGACCCCTGGTGTTTTGGGCACGACACATAAGTGGCGAAGGCCAAGTTGCCGGAAAAGAATAGCCGCTTTAGCTAGAGACAAAGTCTCAAGCACAGTGTAAGGAGATGTGTTGGTGATGGGATGGAGATCAACATACATCTCCATCTCCTCGTCACTTATAACCAAATCTTCAATCTTGAGCCCTTTGCCTAATCCTGCTTTCGCAAAGTCACGGGCTTTGCAACTTCTAAGAATTTGGGAACCAAATGTTGTTCTCTTCTTCGAGAATCTCTTCCCTTGGAGAAGTACAAGGAGATGGGATCTCAAGGCAATCCCACAAAGCTCAGAAGCTTCTGTGAAAGGTGGCTCGTCAATTACAGGGAACCCGTTATGACTTGTCATCTTTAAAGCGTGCCATATTACCCCAACCTTTTCGACTCTTGAAAAGGATAACAAAGGTCCAGAAACTACGTCCTTTGCAACCAAATTGCGCATGTACGGCTCTGCATGGTCTTCCATGTAAGGAAGTCCTTTCATGGTCACAATCTGGTCATAGACGCCTTTGTTGAAACAATCAGCAACAGTTTTTGAGATTAGGAGTACAAGCATCACCAATGGGAGCATCAGGAGATTATTTGTAAGTTCGAGAAGTATCACACAGAGGGAGACTGTCATTCTCATTGTGCCTCCAAGGAAGGAGGCAGCTCCAAGCAGAGAAAACAGGCCTACATCAAGCTGAGATACTGGACCCAGGAGTCTACCCACTAACCGTCCATACGAAGCTCCAGCGAGAATGACAGGAATGAAAAGCCCAGAGGGTATAGCTATGCCATATGTTATGATGCCAAGGCAGAATACAAAGACAAAGAACATGGCAAGGGTGGAAATTTGAAATTCATTCTCAGACCTGGATGTGAAAAGACTTCGGATTGCATCATCATTTGTGTTGAGAAGTAGAGAGGAAAGGTCATTATAATGGTTTGGAGGACACTGGAAACTCTTATAGATGCCGGATCGACCTACGCTAGGGCACTTGCCTTCTGTTCCAATAGGACATGGGGTACAATGTGAAAGCCATGGGAGACCAAATGCGCAACACGAGCTCAAAATGGAAACTGCCATAACAAGCATGACTTTAAAGCTCGGACCTCTCCTGCAAGTTAAGGATAGAACAACGCAAAGACTTAATCAAACAAATACAACTGAGAGCACCCAAAAACGTCATCTGAAAACTAAATTAAAATTTCCAGGCACTTGCGACAGAGGAAATGAAATAATTTTATGAAAGAGTTAACTGAGGAGAAGTGACGTACTCATTTATTAAGGCATATGCGCGGAGGACTTTGTCCACAAGGTAGTTGTAAAGGCTTCCAAGCACACCACCAACAACTCCCAGGAAGACTACTGCTAGCAAATCTGGTGTGCTATAAAGCACTGGTCCCGAGTTTACGTCAAACATGATGAGACCTCCTTTCCCGAACAGTCCACATCTTCCAGATCGACACAGCTCAATCAAACTTCGTAGCACCACTGCTACAACTGCGGTAGTGAAGAAGGTCCTCCAAAGAAGGGCACTCCTCCACCTACCGAATTTAATAAAGTGAGACATAATCTTTTCCAAGTTGGATATCTATACTATGTATAACTTAGATTTCCTCACCTGCTAACTTTTATTTGCATATAACAGGCATGTTGCATGAATTACATTTTAAACTAGACAACCATGGCGATCTTTTTGCACTTTTGCAGTATAGATTCCTTTGCCCTAGTTTTGAAATGTTCATTTATTGCATTCTGAAGCATCAGCACTCAGCTACTATACATAAGTTTAGAGCCCACTACAATGACCTCACTTGCGTAAGGTATCAGTCCTTGGATAAGGACTTAGAGAGAAATAGAAACTTACCAAGAAGCAGCTTCTTCAAGGGCGAAAAGTACACCCCCGACTGGAGCACGGAAAGCAGCTGCAACACCAGCAGCAGCCCCGCAAGTGATCAGGTCTCTTCTGTCTCTGTCGTTTTTAAAGAATCTAAGCCACTTCCATGTCAATCGATATTTCTTGGAACCACCTTGTCCAAGTAAATTAGCAATGCAGGCACCAGTATGCACCATAGGCCCTTCCTTTCCAACTACGAATCCGGCAGCAACTCCAAATATAGAGCCAAAGATCTGCCAATATGAAAAATATCTCATATCAGAAAAAGGCTATAGAGTCCAACTGGTAAGTAGTTCGGCAATAACATAATATTCTCAACCCAGAAACCATGCTTAATTAAGGATGAAGAAAGACTTAGATAGATGTTTAGGATCTTACCTTAACAAAGAGGGTGCTCGGAGCTAATATCGAATAAGCATCTATACCATTGAGATATGCTTTAACCTCAGGTATGCCAGATCCTGCCGCTGCCGGAGCAATGAAAGCACACAGTGAAGCAGCAACAGTTGCCAAAATCAAGTTACAACCGGCAAATGCAAAAAATGCCTGAAAGTATCTGCATTTTTCAAGAAAGATCCGGCTGTCAGTTATCGTTCCGAGTTCAATATAGAAGAACAGCAGAAGTTATAAAACACAACATCAACTGAATTTAACAAAAGAGATAGATAAGAGTTGTGTTCTGCCTTCGAAGCAGAGATGAAACAACGCAAGCTAGACTTACTTTTCCTTGAGCATGAGATTACCGGTGAGCAAGAGCTTGAATCCAGCTATATTCTCAATAGCAAGGTTATTCAAAAAGCCAACGAGGCCAGTGGATAAACCGATAAGGAAAGCAAGCGCCCATTTCAGAAACGTATACTGAAGTATCTCAATCTTCTTCCTAGACCTCCAATCCTGCTTGAAAAGACTATTTTCGAAGATCCTGCCAAAAAATGAGCTTGTAAGTCAAGATCCTGAACATGTTACATAATAACAAGACATACCAATCAATCATACCAAATAAGACTAGACAACAATCAAGTATAACAGTAGGGGAGACACGCACAAAAAGAAGAAAGTCAACTCAATCTGAAAAAAGATTGCATCTTAAGGACTAGTTCCTCCTCCTCCATTTCCAAATATTAGAAGACCCAAATAAAGCTTTGCACCTTTTCTTAAATAGCTATGATGATGTCCCTAAAGCGAAAAGTTCCCTGTTTCTAAAAGGTTAAATTTTTAACCAATGAATAAAAAATGCAACACTATGTTTAAAAGCACATGGGACCCAAAACGCTACACAACCCAACAATCTTATCTCATTGGGTTTCTCTGTTACCAGATAGAACAGGAAAGGAAGACTTCAAAATCAAAACTTTGAGATGAAACTTACAACACTAATTGAAAGCACTTCTGCATATAAAAAAAAGGAATCTATCCAAAACGAAAGTGAAATTGGATCGTCTGTGCAGAGGAAGAGATAAGGGAAAAAACAAAACACATACTCGTAATCAAGGCTTTCGATCGGACAAGTATTAGCTCCGACAATTGCGATCTGCGAAGTTGTGTTCTTTCGATTCCTAGCGAGCAGAGGCTGTTGAAACCCGACAGATCCATCATCTAGAATCCCAGATATCTTCCTGTCGTACGCGTAGATACCTCCTTCCACCTCTATATCATGTTCGTCGCTCCGTTCGTCCATCTTCCTCCAGGATCGCGATTTAGAGCACAAGTTCGATCTTGATCAGATCAGTTTGGAGAAGATCGTGTTTTATATAATTGGTTTCAGAGCTCGAGTCTCCTGGAATCAGAACCTCTCGCGCTCAGGCAAATATTAAAGTCGATTTCTTTATTTCTTTTTGTTTTTGGCTTTTTTATTTTTATTTTGTTTTGGATTTTTCCTTGGGGGACGTAAGTTCAGGGAGTTTTGTTGTTTTGTTTGGTTTTTTAGATCTTGTTTTGTTTGTTTTCCTTCTTTTATTCAACTTCTAAATTTTTTTAACAAAAGATTAAATAAATTAAAAGTCTATTTTTTGTTTAACAGGAAAAGTTGTTCTTTTTTTTTCCCACTAAACTTCTTGATTAACTTAAAACAGGAGACCTTAAAAAAAGATTACAGAGTTTACAAATTAATAAAAAAATCCTATATGTTTGTTTATTTAAAACAAAAAGCATATATATAAAAACTGCATAAATATAGGTTATAATTGTTAGGATCTATACATATCTCTCTCACTTGTATTTATCTTTGTGAATTTAGTTTAGATCCTCTCGTTTTTATAATATGTATTTTAAAAACAAATAATAACGATTAACTGCATTAGTAAATGTTCTAATTATTAGGATATATATACATATCTCTCTCATATATATTTGAATTTATCTTTGTTGATTTAGATTCGATTCTCTCATATGTATTATCATTAAAACAACAACTATTTTCAAAAAATCTTACTTTGATATTGTTAATGAGTTTTTCTTTTTGACAATATATGTTTGTTTAATAGAAAACTCCTATATATTTGTTTATCTGAAAACAAATAACAATAATAATAAACTGCATTTAATAAATGTTCTAATTATTAGGATACATAAATATCTCTCTCAGATATATTTGTTTTATCTTTTGTTGGTTCAGTTTCGATTCTCTCATACGTAGATCGTCATTAATACAACAACTTTTTAAAAATGATATTGTTAATGTGTTTATTTTTTTGACAAGGTGCAGATTTTTTGTTTTGAATTTAGGCTTAACGAGAATTTAACTTAATTATCTATTTGTTTGTTTAATAGGAAATCCCTATATATTTGTTTATCTAGATATAACAAATTATAACAAGAAATTGCATTAGTAAATGTTCTAATGCAATTTCTTGTTATAATCTGTAATCTAGCGTTCACATTAGTGTTATTATGTGTTTTTCTGATAGTTTGAATCCAATTTAATAGTGTATTAGGGTTGATCCCGCGCGTATACATAAATTCTGGTTTTCTATGTCAATTAGAATGTGACGTTTGTTTTGTAATTTCTATAAATGATTCATTCTAATTAAGAGAGTTTTTAATTACTCAATGTTATGTGTCTTTATTTTAAACATGGTTTTTTGCTGAGGTGGCACCTCTTAGGAGCCCCAAACTTAAACTTTTATATAGTAGTAATTATTGAATTGTTGAAAAAAACATTCTAATTATTAAGATATATTTGTATTTATCTTTATTGATTTAATTTGGATTTTCTCAAATGTATATCATCATTAATACAACAACTTTAAAAAAAAAAAAAATCTTACTTTGATATTGTTCATGTGTTTTTTTTGTTTTGACAATATATGTGGCAGATTTCTTTTTCAAACTTAATTATATGTTTTGAGATTTCTTTTGTGTGTTTTTCGATCAAGTCTCTAAGTAATCTATTTTATCGACTTGAGAATCTGAAACTTCTTTTGAAAAAGTTACAAAGTGTTTTTCCGCTTTTCACGTGTTTGTTAATTTTTACAAAAGGTTCTCCTTCTAAATGTTGGACCAAGTCAACTAATTTTTCATTAAATCAATCAACAAATATACTTAAAAGTCAATTAATATATGCATGTCAGCTAATCTGTAAGAAAGTTTGATTAGCTTAACAATATTAGAAGATTGGTTCAGATATTGTAGTCTTATTTTTTTTGGAATAACATGATATATATATTACATGAATATGTTGGGAAGACTTTTTGTAATCTTTGTTGTCCAAGAGCTCAAAACAGTACATTTATGGCAAATCCGCTAATTAATCAAGATTTTGATTTTTTTATGCATAAGAGAAACGTGTAGACCATCAAAACACCATTCATTGGACGCATGAGAAAGAACTTTTTGGTCAACTTTATAACAAACAGAAGAAATTAAGAATGATTATTAATCGTTAAAACTGTAAAGAGTTGAGCAGATTACATTATTATGCAATACGTAAGATGTAGTCCCTAGAACGTGGTCATTAATTAAACAATTTAAGTCTACGTTATAAAATTAGGGACGGTGGAAGCCGTCTTTAGGATATCATTGTTAGCAATGACTAATGATGATTAGATCGGTTTCCGCCCTATGTGTGGATGATATTTAGAATTGGTTTTTTATAATTTAGAAATTGTTTTTGATGATAGATTTGTAGCTAATTTTGTTATTGGTTATGTATTATTTTGTTTTCAATCTTGGGTAAAATGCGGTGTAGAAAACCGTGTAGATAACGCTTAAGTTTAAGTAAAAATAACAAAAAAACAATTCAATGATGTCCAACGTCTAAAAATCATAAAACCTTTAAACCACTAATAGAGAACTGAAATGAAAATTAAAAGCAACATTCTTATCGCTCCGATTTGTCTTCGTAGAGGAGACTTCATAATCCCATTTGTGCTTCGAAAACGTTTTCCCATTTTTTTGTGATACTTTTGTATTGCCGGTGTGGATTTGTCATAAAAAAATTTTATGTCTAGGATCGAGTGAAGCTGTAATTTACCTGCATAATTCCACAATATGTGTTAGCCAAATTCGTTTTGTTACATAATAAATTAGCAAATATTTAATATGTGGGTACCTTTTTCTTTTTAGGATTCACATTTGTAACCAAAACGGTTGAATACATCCGATTCTTAATTCTCTAGAGCTTACAAAAGTCCGCCGCTTGTTTATCCCATATAATTAGCTTAACTATTTGGGACCTAAAAAACAATTAATATGTTAATTATTTATAGAAATATGAGAATGTGATTTTAATTGTATCTTAACCTGTTTAGCAACAATCTGATGATAATCTTTGTCTGTCTTTCAAGATCTGTTTTTCGCTGGCCTGTATTATCCGTATCCTGCTTACAACATCTTTTTTACAGTGATTAGCGTACATTGATAAACTTCTTTCGTACCCAAAAATTAGTTCATTTATTAGATTTAAAAAGAAATAAAAGTTATCTGATTGTTCAGTGTTTGTATTGCACATCATAACCAATTGGCGATAGTTCTGCACCCAGAAATTATGCTCTGGTATTTTGTCAGTGTAACCTTCAACTGGGAATATTCTTGTATCTATTGTCAGTTGAATGAAATACATATGGGGCGCAAACTTGAATCGGTTGTTATGATAATAAACAACAAAATTTGAAATTTCATATAGTTTTCCTTCCTTTAAGTTATGTTTCTCTCATTGTACAATTAGACAATCTATTCTGCTTTCTACCATTTCACCCTGTTTTGATTAGAATAATTTGTTAGCAAAAAATGTAAGAAAAATATGTTTAAATAAACAATTTATACCTGGTGGTCCAATAATAAAAGTATCATCCCCATTTCTATCTTAGGATCTGAATGATGTTGGATATACCACATGCGAGTGATGCGTACAATGATTGGCAGATTTGGAGAGTAAGCAGTAAGGATGTCAAAATAATTATGTATGCTAACTTCAGCTGGCTTCGATTTTTTTTGTTAAAAAATCTTAAAATTATTCCCAGGTATTAATATTTGACGATCATTTTCTTAAAAAACTTTGAATTCAAAATTCATGTTTTGTTTATAAATTCATATATTAAAAACGTGAATAAACAATATTACAGTAAAGTGTAACATAAAAAATAACAAAAAACAATAAGGAAAATAAGGAAAATAAGCTTTTATTCGTAACCAAAGTTTGGTAAACTTGAACATATATCTCAATAAAAATGTCGAAAACAAAAGACATAAAAAAACAGAATACTGTACTATTTATATTACCTCTCCCATCAAGTCCGGTGCGAGCCTCCCAACCAACTTAGCAGCTTCCTTGTCAAAGATGACATAGGTAGCTAAGCTACCATCTTCATGAATAACAGTAGTCTCCAGCCGATACCTTAAAAGAAAGAGTTCATTTATAATGTTATAATCTAAAATGAGTTGCATTCAAAAAATTATATTATCTGTTAAATATTAAGAAACTGACCTGAGTATGCCCACATTGTTTGGCCTTTTGCATTTTGAATTGGTGCAAACTAAACTGATATCACGCATGTCCATCTTAGAACGACAGCTGGTACATGATATAAAGTACCAGACGTATTCCTCTACCACAGCCTTAATAGTTGCAATACATATAAAGTTAGCCACCTAAACAAATTAAACGACTTTACTATCCAAACTAATCTAATTACGCAGGAAAAGAGAGTAATTACGCAGGAAAAGAGAATAATTACGCAGGGAAAGAGAAGAATACGAACCTGTGGATTTTCATTAGATATGAAGTTGTGTAGTTCATTCAATGTCACGACCTCCGGCTTAGTCACCGCAGTGAAGAAACTGTTGGCCGTGACTGCATCACATCATTGGTCATAACTTGTAAGGAGTATGAATAACCATAAGCAACCACAATATCTGATCATAAACTACAACGTGATTAATAAACATATTATCTAAATTCCATGATTAACAAAAACGTGAAACAAAAACGTTATACCTTAATAAATACGTCTTTGTTTCAGGTATGTCTGTGTCAAAAAAGAAACGCGTCGAAACTGTGGAACTTAGTGTTACAACACCTAGACATTATGGAGATATTACATATTAATCCAGATTATCAAAACCGTTAAAGTTATAAAAATCTGTAGAAATACTAACCTCCCAAAGTCTTTGAGTTCAATGTTGTAATCAAAACAACAATTGGCTTTTTTCTCGTTCATTCCACACTGACCAGAAAGCTGCTGCTATATCTGCCCATAAATAAATACAGGCAGTCTCCCCACTGCGTGGAAAAAACGTTATGTCATTAACTATGTGTAACTAAATGAATGAAATAAAAAGAAGAATCAGCGAAGAATTACTCTACCAGTTGAACATGTAGAAAGATCATCTCCTTCGATCTTCCACCGCCGCTTGTTGGAGCAGTACTAACAGGCGTCTGAATATGAAGAGACTCGTCGTTGATTAGTTTGATGTGTCCAATAAGATCTGCGATTACATGGAAGCAGTATTTAATGTCAACCAAATGATCAGCAAACCAAATAAAGAAAAATATCCGTACATACTAATATATCAGCAAACAGACAATGATTTATGAAATTTAAATGCTTACCAAAAAGATCTGTCTGCGTGTCTGCAACTTTTGTGAACGTTTGGAAATCCCTAAGCCTAAACTTCTAAGATTCTATCTCATGCTCACTACCAACATCCTCCACAGCGATTGTTTGATCCGTAAAAACAATCATGTTCTTATGCGATGTTACCTTATAGCTGGACTTGGAAGGCTTGATCATAAATTTACTGATTTTGTAGATTATGTTAGCCTTCAGCTTCTCCTTGAAACGATTTGCACGATGAGCAGAAATGAAACCCTGCATAGTTTCAGCCTATAGGGATATTAGCAAATGACAGGAGAGTAAAAATATATTTCAAAGAGAAGAAAATATGATTTACCTTGGCGTCAATGAGGATGAACTAAATCGCGATCAGAGCATTGGCCTGCTTGAAATCGCGTGCTTCCCAAGAATGCACAAGCCTGACGTGAATTGCTTCTTTGCAGAACTCACCATGTACATCATCAAAACATAACGGGGAAGACATTACCAGAAGATAGAAGTGTGATTAGTGTGTATTATGACAATTGGAGTAAGTGAGAATATTTAAATACTTACGGAAGAAAATGAGGAGGCGGCGCCATCAAAGTCAGTAGTGGAGCATTGAAGATCGCTCGGCGAAGTGGAGAGGCGAAGAAACAACAATGGCAAAGTCATTACGGTAACGGTTAAAATTATTCGTACGGGTTGGGTTTGATTTAATTAAGTTTGGGCTGAATTATAAAAAGAAATGGAAAGCAGGTCAATTTGGGTCTAAGATAATTAAAAACTTAAGCCCAAATAAAGCCCAATAAGATTTTGTAATAATTTAAATAAAGGCAAAAAAACAAATCCAACTAACCTGTTAATTGATGATGGGCTTCGGGGTTGACCCAATTCAAAAAGCCCACGTTACATTGCGATATGCTTAAATTACCACACACCTGAGGCCCAAATCTGCAATAACAGGCCATATGCATTGGGTAATGAATAAAATTTAAAAATACATTTATTATGCGTTGGGTTTCAACGGGCCTACGAAAACCGGCCCAATTGGTTAACAGACGCCAAAACTGATTGGGAGGCCCACGAGGCCCGTTATAAGAATTGAGCGAACTGCGGCGGCGACTGGTAGCCGGACCGACCACCGACAACAGCAGCAACGCCAGGAGGACCCAGATTTCACCTGAGTAAGACGCGTATTTGGGAAGCCACCGGAAAGTGAAAAAAAAAGAAGATTAGCCACCGGAACGAATAAACGAAAAAAGCAGATTAAAAAAACGCTAAACGGGATTTAAAATCGAATTTTGAAGTATGAACTCGAAGTAAGATGGATCTATCGAAGTATGAACGGAGAAGATTTACCTTCGGGAAGATTTCTGGAGCGGGCCACCGTGAGAGGAAGGAAAACAAACGGTTCGTAATGCCGATACAACGACGATACAGCGGACGTGGCTTGGAGACGCGACGCCGATCCAGCAGATAATCACGTCCGACGTATCGCCGACAGCCATATCGCCGACCAGAGAACTGCCGACAATAGGGTTAGAAACGCAGATCTGTTTTTTTTTTTTTGCTTCCGCCGAACAGACCGAAGACAGAGATGGAGAAATGAGAGAAATTAGGTTTGCAAAGGGTGACTCTGAGCAAAAACAAAAATATCGGGCTACGAAATCAGGCCCAATCCGTTAACAAAAGCCCAATACGAATTTATATGCAATAAATAAAGCCCAAATAACAAACCCTACAAACCTGTTCATTTGTGATGGGCTTCGAGGTTGATCCAATTCGAAAAGCCCACATTACATTGCGATGACCTTAAATTACCAAACACCGGATTCCCAGATCTACAATAACATTCCATATTCCCAAAAAAAATTTCTTAGTTTAACGGGTTTACCAAAGTCCAATAAGCGCTTTGCGTAATGATTTTTTATTAAAATGTAAAAATACATTTATTATGCATTGGGTTTAAACGGGCCTACGAAAACCGGTCCAATCCGTTAAACGACGCCAAAACTGAATGGGAGACCCACGTGTGCCTGTTATAGGAAATGGGCGAGGCCCGGCGGCGAGTGGTAGCCGGACCGACCACCGACAACGGCGGCGACGCCGAGAAGACCTAGATTTCAGCTGAGTAGTATGCGTTTTTGGGAAGCCACCGAAAAGAAAAACAAAAAAAAGAAGATTAGCAACCGGAAAGAAAAAACGAAAAAAGAAGATTAAACAAACCCTAAACGGGATTTAGAATCGAATTTCGAAGCATGAACTCGAAGTAAGAAGGATCTATCAAAGTATGAACAGAAAAGATTTACCGACGGTAAGATATGTGGAGCGGGCGACTGTGAGAGGAAGAGAAACAGACGGTTTGTAATCCTGATATAACGACGGGCAGCGGTTTCCGTTTGACGATGACGCGGCGGACGTGGCTTGGAGACGCGACGCCGGACCAGCATATAATCACGTCCGACGTATCGCCGAGCAGAGAACAGCCGACGAAAGGGTTAGAAACGCAGATCTTATTTTTTTTCGCTTCTGCCGAACAGAAGGAAGAGAAAGATGGAGAAATGAGTGAAATTAGGTCTGCAAAGCATGACCCTGTGAAAAAAAATAACGGGCCGCGAAAACCCAAACAGAGCCTAACTTCTCTGCTCGTGACACATGGCAGACAAAGAAGCTGTTTTTTTCGCTGACGTGGGGCTCTTTCGAGCCCTAAATAGAAGCTTTTATATAGTTATTATTAGGAGAATCGTGCAGATGCCGGAAATTGGTATAAAATTTAATAAACTAACATTCAAAATTTTGAAGTTAACTTTTTTTTCCAACAACTGCTACTTCTTTTAATAGCGAAGAAAACAGTAGATTGTGTGAAATCTATATAAAAAATATAAGATGATTATGTACGAACATTCCACGCTAGATAATTTGTACCTATGTTGTGAATTCGCGAGATGTATATCAACATCGAAGGCCATGAAATACTCTTTGCACTCCTGAAACTACTCTATATCAATTGCAAAAGCGGTTAAATCAAGTGGTTTTGACACTATCTTAACAAGTTCCGAACAATCTGTCCCAAAGGTGACTCTCGTTTGTTTTGCTACATTCATACACTCTATAGTCCAGATTAGTGCTTCAATTTCCGCGTGTAAGGGTTAAAGAGTACATCAAATGTTCTTTGCTCCCATCCAGCCCGATATATCCTTATGTTTCGTATACCATCCTTGTCCTGAGAAGCCATCTTTCATTCCACGAACCATATGTGCTACACAAAAGACCATTATGAACCATATGGGGATCCAAAGCTTGTCGAGTATGGCATAAACCATCTGCCTTCTGAGTATGAGCTTTCTCCCATAATAGCGATTCCAAATCTACTAGTTTTAACACTTTATGAGGGTCTCGATCAACATTATAAGACTTTATCATTTTTTTTCCGTATATACCACATGATCTATGGGTAAAGAGATTTGTGTATGTCCGAGGGAAGCCGCTAAAAGAGATAATCCATACTGGAATAAAGGATGATATAGGGAACCCATTAGAATTGGATGGGATCAATGTTAGTGTTCAAACTTGCACAGCTGGTGGACATTTGAATAAAACATGATTAATTGTTTCTTCATCTGTTCCATATCTACCACACCACATATCACATCTAATCCCCCGGGAGTTCAGATTTTTGCAAACCAATAAGCAACCTGATAAAATCTGCTAGATAAAGTGTTATAACTTTGAAGGACATTTGATATTCCATGAGAAGGCTTGTAAAGAATGACGTCATGTCTCATATATTGATAGTCACTCTCTTTACTATTAAGCATTCATATATTTTGGTATCTTCATTTAACCGTATATTTTCCTGTTTTAGTGAAGTGCTATTCATACATATCTGGTTTTTCCGAGTGACTTATTGGCATGTTCAAAATAATTTTCGCATCTTCTGGGTCAATTAGATCTTGTATCATTTGCTCGTTCCAGATCCTTGTGCATGGGCCAGTCAGATGACCGACCATCAACAAGGGGTAGTCGTTGGTGTTTTTGCAAATTACTGCAGAAATAGATTCACCTGATCCTAGTCTTTTGATAAGTCTTTTACTAACCAGGGGTCTAGTAGTGATAATACTCCTCCAGCTATAGGAGGCTGGATATGACTTTATGGGGTCTAAAGGCCCCATTGCAAAATTATCTACCTTTGAAAACCTTTGTGAATAGTGAGTTTGGTGTATCCATTATATATTATAGCTGTTTCGCCAACAAGTCCGTATTGAAATCCTCTAAAGCCCGAAATTCAAGTCCACCATTTCATTTAGCCCTGCATATTAACCCCATTAAAAGTTTTGACTCTTCCGCTCTGCGTATATTCAAGATTAATGCTTCCGTGCAGAGGGTGAAGATAAATTGTCACAAGGGGTCTCCTTGTCTCAATCCTCTCTGGGGGGGAGATAAATCCCCGTGGCTGTCCACTGATGAGAACTCTTTACTTCACCAATGTAATACATTTCGTGATCCAAGCAGTCCACTTGTGTGCAAAACCCATCTTAAGAAATAATTTCTCTATAAACCTCCACTTCACCCGATTATATGCCTTACTCATATTTGTCTTTATGGCCATAAACTGTTCTTGACAAGATGGGTTTATTCTGAGTCCATGAAACATCTCTTGAGCAATCAATATATTATCTGTAGTTAACCTCCGAACCACAAAGGCTGACTGTGTCTCCGAAATATGCAATAGAAGTAGATTCCAAAGACGTTGACATATGACCTTCAAAATGATTTTGTATCCTATATTACAAAGACTAATTGGTGTTAGCTCTGTCATATGACTTGGTCGTTCTGTTTTAGGGATTAGAAAAATGTTCGTCAGATTGACTTTGGAGTCAAAATCTCCCGTCTGCAGAAAAGTATTTACTAATTGAAGAACATTCGTCTTTATAATTGACAACACCTTTTAACAGAACAATGACGTCATCCCATACGGGTTTGGGGCTTTCTCCGGATGCATTTGAAATAAAATGTGGCATACTTGCGCCTTTGCAGCCGAGGCCATAAGCCTATCATTCATTTACTCCGTAACCAAAGACAGCATGTCCTAAAGAAATTCATCAAACTCGGTTGGGTTTGTGGAAGTAAATAAATTTTCAAAATACTCAACCGTAATCTTTTCAATCTCCTGCTCCTCCATAACCCAATCGCCTGTCGAGTTATATAGATTTAATATCCGATTCTTTGCCCTCCTATGTTTTGTCAAAGCATGAAAAAAATTGTGTTCTTATCACCAGCTGTGTACCACATAGTCCTACTTTTATTTTGCCAAAACAGTTCCTCGGACCCTATAGGCATCCTGTAATTTCCTTAACCCCTTCAAGTGTCTGATTATCATCATTAAGAGCTTTCTCTAAATTTTTTGTAAGACATCAAATCGTGCTCGCTCTTCCGGAATTCTAGTTTTCCGCCATTTGGATATTTCATGCCAAAACCCCTTAATTCTTATTGCCAATGTCTTACTACCTCCTTCAGTCGGCTGGGTCCACCCTTCTTGAATCGTTTCCATTAATTCGTCATGTCCGATCCATCGATTATCAAACCGGAACTGCCTGTGTCGCTTAATAACCTTATCCTCAATAGTGGCCACCAACGGCCTATGATCTGAATCCACCAGCTCCACATATTCAACAAAGGAGAATGGAAACAAGTTATGCCAGTCGTCAATCGCTAACGCCTTATCCAGTCGACACCTAATGATTTGGCCTCATCTCCATCCCCTCCACGATAATGTATTCCCCAATGATGGAAATTCTAATAATCCAATATATCATATTATTAAACATAATAAATAAAGCTAATTGTCGTAAAGGGTCCCATTGTTTCTGTTGATTACTGGTTATTTAATTAAAATCACATGAACTATGGATCCTTTCTCATGATCCATATACGAGTCAGCCGCTCCCATACTCGGTCTCTATACCAGTTCACCATAGACAGTGACAAAAATATTTTTTTTGTCCATGGTATTCCACTTCCACATCAATTACTCGATTATTTGCAAAC
Source organism: Schrenkiella parvula (assembly GCA_000218505.1). NCBI lineage: Eukaryota > Viridiplantae > Streptophyta > Magnoliopsida > Brassicales > Brassicaceae > Schrenkiella > Schrenkiella parvula. The sequence goes on along the minus strand of CM001192.1, from coordinate 6,407,212 downwards.
AAAATTTGAACATTAAAAAGAATTATCATACAACAAGACTAGCCCACCACTTTTACCAGCGGGTTCTACTGTGTATATTTTATCATATTCAAAATGATCTTTGAATAGTTATACAAATGCCCACTCTCGCTTTTTTTCCGATAGGAAAAGAAATTATGGCTTAAATTTAGATCAATTGTCTATTTAATCCTATGTTTGATAATTCCAACTTAATATGCACATATTATTTTATTTGTTTTTCCATAGTCATAATTGCGTTAAAGAACCCATTTGATATATCCATTTGAAAAACAAAGTTGGAAACATTTCTATTTTCCTGTCCAACCCTGTCCAACCCACCTGCGAATCATAATCAATCGATTATAACCCAGCATACAAAAAACTCTTAAATTGATTCCCATTTGCCACTTCATGTTTACCCGAAAACCCAGCCCCACCAAAGAAAGAAGTAGTACAATTTCGTGAAGAAGAAGCTTCATTATATATGCAAAAACTAGGCTCATCTAAATTAAATTTGTACACACCTAACCAAAATCCATGCAGTCCAATATCTACCATGATGACTTTTTTTGTATAAAAAAACACATGTCTGAAATTTAAGTGTTGCCAAAAACCATTGTCTCTCCACATAAGGAACCTAAAGTAAAAAAAAATCAGTAATTCCCATAAATAAAATTATCATAAGGCATGCTTACAAAGGCATTGCCAGCATTATTAAGAATCGATAACCAAAACGGCAACATCAAAACAATTAAATGTTTGATGAGTTTAGAGAAAGGCCACCTTAGTGCTTTCTCCTTCAGATCTCTCATCTTATTTAAACAGCTCAAGAAACTGAAGAACCAAAACTACAACCATCTTCTATTTTCCAGCTCATTAAAAATACCATCATGCAAAATTACCTTTAAATTACTGTTTTTCCGGGTTTAGAGACCCGATCCCCTACATTGGCTCCTCAGCTTTGTCATGCTGCTTTACCATTACCTTTTTCTTTGTGGAGATTAATGATTGGACTAACTACTTCTTCGTATTGCCGCCAATGAGTCGCAATCCAGGTTTACTCTGTTTTTTCTTCGGAGCTGGGTTTGCAACCATAGAGACATTCTCCTCCTCTCCCTTGCTGTCCTCCCCCCTGTCATCTCTTCCTCCGTTTTTTCAATCTCATTATTCTGCTCCTCTTCAACAGCCTTATGCTTCGAGCTAATAGCAGTTTGGTCCGGTTCTATCCTTGCCTCAAAAACGAGCCAAGAACCTCTTACCATATTCAAAGGAGCCACATCCACACCAGGGTAAAACTCTCCCTCTTCGCTACTCGGAAGAGTTGCGTCCTGCATTGATAACAATTCCTGCTCTGGCTCCGCCACCATATTGGGTTCCCTTGCCGTTGGTTCTCCAATAGCCTCAGCCACAACTGATCCGCTTGTTGTCTGTATCTCTGTTTTTTCGCCATACTCCTTTCCCTTCTCCTCGAACCTTAATTATTTCCTTGCTTCAAAGTTGCCTTTCCTTCCAGCTTGCTGCCTTCGCCAAGTTGTGGTGGATTCTTATTGTGAAAAGATTCCATCATCTTCAATTCATGCTCTGAAAAATGTCGTCCAGTCTCCAAGTATTGCAATTGGTTTATACCCTTTGAAGATATTCCATAGCCTTTGTGCACATGTCTATGGTCTGCATAACCCGTCAATAAGCTCGGGGTGATCCTTCTCCATGGGATCGTTGATATCTCCCATTATTGCCTTGAACCTCTTTGTCAGATCTTGTGTACCGTTAATATGCCTTACCCACCACTTTGCCTTTTGTAGTCTCTCATTCTGAAATATATTTTTCAGACTCCTTAACTTTCTCTAACCCGTAAGTAGTAGCAGCCTTATAGCTCATGTTTTGTTGTGAAACTTGACCCATGGTGTCCAAAAGAACTTCCTCACCTTTATCCGACAGCTTCTCATACTCCGCACAACTTGACTGGTCATGGCATAAGCTGTGATATATTCTACAAAAACCAACAAGTTTTCATAACGGAGAGACACCATTGTCTTTTCCCCACTATGAAACCCAACCACTGTGTTAAAGACTAATAGCTTAAAACCATCCAAGACCTCCTGAATCTGTCCCTCATCAGTGTCAACCTCTTTTACTTCTCCCAAAGATTCTCCAATGCATCTAAAAGTTGGATCTGCCCAAAAGTGGAGAGGAATACCTAGTACTTTGACTCAAAACGTGATTGTTGACGGATAATTCATCGCCACCACCGGCTGCCATCTAACCAACGAGATCATCCAATAATCGAAGTGGAAGGATTCCATTTAAAGTAGATCTACAATGTCTTCTTTTTTGTCAAAATTGAATTGGAATCTCCCGAGACCCAAATCCATTCCTATCACTCATTCCTCAATCTGCTAAATACGAGGAAGCATATATAATAGCATTTTCATGTCTTGTTTTTGAGGGTTCATACATCTTCCAATCAGAATCCTGAAATAGCTTTAAAGTAGGCTCGAATTATCAAACTTTGGTACCACGATCTTCATCTCGCTCGATCCTGGAATAATCCTCCTGCCATCTGCCTTACTCATGAGTTGCGATAGTGTCATCTAAAGAACTCTTTTAACCAACACCCCTACCCAAAATGAGAGATATGAAAGGCAGGAGAAAGGTTTCGGATATGAAGACTCCCTTCTCTCTCGACTCCTTTTTTAAATCTGTGGAAGATACGTCCAATCACATTTCCTTCGATCACTGATACCTAATGACGAGCAAATACGTAATTTATCAAAAAAAATCCTTCAACCCTCCTTCGGATCCAGTGTTTCCTGCCATAACCAAACCACCTCCCATCTCTGTGTTTCAACGAAATATTTCTCACTTAAGGACATAATCCGGTTGAAATCTTGCGCTCTAGTGTTGATGATTCTCCTCATTCGATTTTCGGCCCCAAATCGAACCCCGTATTCCTGTAAAAAACCCGGCAACCATATTAATATGAAGACTATTTCCCTACTCTCCGGCTATATTTTGAAAGGAATTGAAAATAACTATTTCAATTTTGAAATTAACTAAAGTATCAATTTTCTTACGTGAAAAACCTACCTATTTACTTTTTAGAAGAATATTGTTTCTTTGGATGTACGTCACAAAACTCAAATATATATATGCTTATTTAATGTAAGCTTGACATATAAAATAATTATAATTCACTAGATTTTAATAGGTGCTATCGTTATCTATATTGTGATACATGTTAATATAACATAACATATTTATTTAAATTATATTTTTAACGATTATTTGGCTTCTAGAGAATACAAAAGAAAAAGAAAGAAAAAAATATTGATTTCTAAACATTTTTTTTCTTTTTCTACTCCATCTTATAAATGAGTTTTATTATCTTTCCATTTTATTTAATGGAGAAGATTCAAAATAATTTTTGGAACCTTTTATGGGCTTTTTGAATTGTGGCTTTAAAACACAAGTTTTGACTTACTAAATACAAGGCTATTCATATAAAATATAATTATATGGATCATAATTATACCGGCTATTCATTTTCTTGAATCTAAAATTTTGAAGGATTTTTTTTCAAAGCTCAAGTTGTTGATTATTAAATGTGAGTATTAATTTTAAAATATAATATACAGATCATAATTTTATGGGCTATCAGTTTGATATTCTAATAGTATTCTATATTTTTAAAAGTTTTCTAAATAACAGTTTGAATAACATAATATTTAAATTATAAAATATGTATATTGTATAGAATGTAAATGTAAGAGTCTAAATCAAGTTTATAAACTCAATTTTTGTTGATTGCAGTCTATAAACACAAGTTTTATTGACTAAAAAATCAAATTTTAGATTTTTAAACCTGTATATTAATCTAGAATCTAATATACGTATAATAATTATATGGGTTATTGATTTTATATTATATATATATATATATATTAATAAACGAGCTTACAGATTTATATTTGTGTTAGCGTCATGCGTATGATAATTATAATTTACTAGATTTTGATATACTTTATTGTTATTTTATATTATGAAATTTTTCAATGTAATAATATAGAGTAATATAAATTTTCCTTTTTTAACTGTTTAAATCATAAAAAATAACTATTTTTTAAAACAGAAACTATAAAAAAGTGATGTAAGGGAAAAATTGGAAAGTATAAATAAAAAGAATAGAAACTAAAAAATCTAGATAAAATTAATCATATATGAATAAAAATAATAAAATTATATATACTTATTTTTGTGACTATATGATATCAACTTTATGATAATTAATGTAATAATATCTATAATATTAGGTTTATCTTTAGTTATTTAACTTCTTTTCATAATAGTTTGTTACTATAATGAAACCAAATCTTTTGACGGTTGAAACTTGAATATTCAAAGATTTATGACATAGGCAAGGTTTTATTGATGTGGCCACCATACCAGCATTTCAAAATCACCCTTTTAATGTGGAGGGAAATCCTTTAATTATACAACAACTAATTTCCATTATTATTTAATACATCAACTTTTTGAGAACCTAGAATAATACACCAATTTTTTATTTTTTCATTTTAATTCAGTGACTCTTTTTTTTTCCACTTGACGACATAGCATGATTTTAATACCAAAAAAAAACATATATGCAAATAGGCCCTACTTGCAATCCCACAAAAAAAAACGTGAGGATTCCAAGAAGTGCTTTGTGCAGAAGGACCTTGAGAAGAGTTTTGTGTTGGAAAACATCTTACAACTCATGTTATATAATAAAATGAATGAAAGATTAATAGTCGGTGAACTAAAATAATAAAAAAAGAACAAACGTTGGTGCATTCTTTTTTATATCCAAAAAATAATATATTAAAAATATTAAAAGAAATTAGTTGGTGATTTATGATGGAACTTACTCTTAATGTGGTCACTACACCAGTAATTCCACATGAACAAGAAATTATACTAATATTTATGAATATATAAGATCGGAATCCACCAAGACTTATGATCACACGATAATGAAAAGATTCCAAACTTAAATGCAGAAGGAGAAAGATTTCAAACTTAAATGCAGAAGGAGATTAGTTGCTTTATAGACTGATATTTTAGTGGTGTAATTGTGTCTCATTCTCCAGTTAGAAGTCTTGGTTCGTTTCCTCAAAGATAAATATAGCTGTTGGAGACATAACTCTTCAAACAAGTCTACTTTAGGAAAGTTGAGGTTTTGGAGGATTCAAGTAATCCTATGAATGCTGGTGCACCTAGGCTGGTGTGGGAATGATTCTGAGTGATTAGAAGTTTTTTGGATGCCACACATAAGCATGAGAACTTGTAAACCAATTGGGTATAGAACTTGCCACAAACAAAACTAATTCGATTAATTTTGGGAGATATGGAATAACTTGACGATGCAATGGTCATTTGTCAGATCTTGGCTTGATCGATAACCTTGTTGTGATGGGGTGTTTAGCATGCTATATGGCCTTGATGTACAATTGGTTCCGAGATAGATTCGCCAATTTAAAAAATCAATAACTTATAATTCTGAACTGGTATTGGGATAAATCCAATTTTTGGGGTGCATATGATGGGTTAAGATTACAGACCAAATAGTTTTGTAGCTTAATTAATTGTGCTTTGGTCGGAATCTTCGAATGGCAAGTTTGGGTTCAGCCCTATATATTTCTGGTTGAGTTAGATTTCATCAAACAATGGCCTTAGGTTTGGATCAGCTTCACTACCTTGGTAATATGGAATAACCTGGTTTGTAAAATTTGCTACTCTTTAAACTGAGAAGCTATGGACCGAACTCCACTTCACTACGAGTCTCTAATAAGTTGAGAATCTGGAATAAGTAGGTTTGTTGCTCAACTCTTTGTTGTTGATTCGATATACTCCATGAAAGGTAAATATATCTTCATTGAATCCTACACGGCTTGAGCAGTAAGTTTGATTGAACCCTGGTTCATCTACTGGTCTGAAACCAGCTTGAAAAAGCTAATCCTGGACTCGAAGTCCGCAGAGAGTGTTCCCATTCAAATCACTCAGTGAAGCTCAACCATTCAGTCCATTTTAAGGCCATTTCCTTGGTGAATTCATTTTATTGGATATATAATGTCAAATAATTAAACAAAATCTGCATTTTTATTTAGATAATATAAGGATTCGATATAAGTTATCAGTTTGTACTATGGGTTATTACAAGCGGTTCGATCAAAACTATATGGACTGATACACCACCCATATTCCCGGCCATTGGTCTCGCTTGCCTAAATCAAATCCTTCCCAAAATCCCGTGATTACCTGAAAGCCAAAAGAGCTGTAAGTAACTCGACAATTACTTAGTGACGTGGTCATCTAGCCTCACTTAGACTTATCTGCACAAATCTATAACATGTAGTTCGTGCAATCAGTTCAATTATTCACTCGGCATATATGTCCAATCCGAACCCAAAGCTCTTAGCGGATTCAGTGCGATCCATAAGCCACCAATGTATTGCGTTTTCGATGCATTCAAATAGTTATTTTCGAAGAATCAAAAGAACTTCCTGAAGCAAAACAGAGCAGTCGCTTTGTTCCTAACAAGAGAAAAAGAGATATTTTCATTTTACCTAATTTCGAACTAAATTATCCCAAATCAGATTGTATCCGACTTTAAACCTATTTATACTTATTTGTAGCCATCTCTTAGGTTATGCTTGCTTTTCTATTCGTACTTTTAGCTTTGAAACTCTGCAACCTTGATACACTGGATTTGAACTCTTGTTTTCTAATGCAAGTGCACATCATGAAGATTGTAATATAGAAATATCTGGATTCCACAGGACTAATGTTACACTAAGTTTCTGTGAGGAATCAGTATTAAACTACGATGATATACAATTGATTTTTGGTAACAATTGCAGTAGTATGAATGAAGGTTGAAATCAAATAAACAAAACACTAGACTAGGGAGCATTCGCGGGAGAGAACATGAACCGAACAACTATTCAGGACACAATTAAGTTCAGGTCTAGAATTCAAACCTAGTGATTTTATTGGGCCACTGTCGTGGAACCAACAATTTTATTCAACAATCTAAAAATCTTAAACTATCGTTTAGATATAGAATTGCAAACAAACATGTTCGATATATTCACAATTTGCCTTAGCATGAACTGTTGTTGGATAAAGACATTTACTCATGAAAGTTTCTTCTAGCAACCTATTGCAGTTTTGATGAATAAGAATACCTAAGTTCACAGAATTAGTGATCAATTAAAACTCAGCAATAAGATCATCAATGATGAAGAAATTTTGATTAGGCCCTATTTGTATTCGATTCAATTTCTCATGGTCTTCGTTGAAATCCCCTAATCTAGCAAGAGAGATTACTCAGACATAGGAAAACAAAACAAATCAATAGATGAAAAGAAATCCATGAAACTTTTATTACAAAGAACTAGGATTTCAGAATTCTTCTCAAGTGTTGTAGAGATCTGTCTCCCACTGTCTTACAAGCTAAAACTCTCTTCTGAAAATCCTCTCAGAAATCGCCGTCCCTCTCTCCGAGAAGAAGAAATTTCTAAAAAACTAAAACTTCCAAAATGATTAGGGTTTTGCACCCTTTTTATTAAAGAGATTCGGCATATTATTTTTCCCTAAAATATCGGAGCGGGTGTTCCGAAGTGGACCAGGTGCTCCAAAGTTGATCAAGTACTAAATCGATGCTTTGAACTCCTTTTGCCCGGCTTCTTCTCCTTTTGCTCAAATATCTCCAGCAGCTCCAATCCTCGCCCACAGCCTCTCAGTAACCTGAAATGACTCAAAACAACCAAAAATATTCGAAAACAACTGTTAGTACGCGTCAAAAATGCAACACATCAAACTTTTTCGGAGAAGATCTCTGAACCTTTTCTGACAAATTTGGAGAAGATTTCCAAACAATATCTTTTATCTATTAAATTTTTTTCTTATAATTGTTTGTTTGTCCTCAAACAAAACTGAAAGTCTAGACATGCAGAAGAGGTTTGAAAATGCAGGGACTCTCAAAATCTCAAAAACCGTGAAACTAATTGACCTGCAGACCACATGCTTTAAAATATGAGAACACATCCTTACCGAAACCCCTCCAACACCTTTGCAAGCCCTGTTCCATACTTGAATTTCAACCAACCCAAACTTTATTTTTTAGACAATAAACTCTTTACATTCAATTAAAGTTGGCGTGAGCTTCCTATTATGAACATTAATCAAGGAAACATGTACTTGGTATTGGGAAAGGTAGTTTCAGAGGTGGAGCTTAGAGTGTTTAGAGGTTACCAAACTTTGTAGAGGATGCAAGATATCATGTAAAATGATAGGAGAGAATGGATTCATTGGCGTTCTACAACTTCTAGCCACCCAAACTTCATTCGTCAATTTTATACTTTTTGTTCAGTTTCTTTTTTTCTTTTTTTAGAAGAATTGTAGAAGGCCTTACATTGGTGTGTCTCTCAAACACAAATAAAAAATATGAAATGACTGATTTTCTTACTCAACTGGTCCGCATGATATACTCTTACCGTATCGGAGCAGTTGCTCTAACATATGGAGAGTGCTCCGGATTGGTTTCATCTTTTGTCATGATTTCTTCAGCTGGCGTGAGTTAGAGGTTGTGTTAATCCTTTTCTCTCTGCACCTTTTGCATATATCCGCACAAATAAAGCTTGAAACACGAGAGTTCAGGAGGTTTGAATTGATATAAGGCTCAAGGTGAGTACTAGCTATTCCGGATCAGCACGAGTGGTGAAAGAGTAAAAAGTCCTGAATATTATCTTATTTCCCTAGTCAAATGCCCTTAACATAAAGACTTCAATTCAAGTTAGGTTCTGATAAAGTAGAGTTTAATGTCTTTCTGATGAAACCTCGATTGGTTGAAATGTTCTGGAGAAGGCGAGGTCCGAGTGTGATGGTATTCCAGGTTGGCTGTGCGTTCAAAATCCTGCAGCAATGGTCATTAGGAAGACAATCAGAATTCACATGTGTGGTTAAAATCATCATATATTAAGGTCCTAATCCCCATAATTTTTTTTGTTTCTTTTGTAGACTCGATTTTTTTTTTAAGATTCGATAAAATAGACTCAGAAAAACAAATTGATTCAACAGACTCAACTGATTCGATTGGACAAAATGACTGAAAAAAAGATGAAAGAAAAACATTAGTAACGCCAACCTCTCCCCAGGATTTATTTCATGCCGTCCCCGGTGTGAAAATAAAATGGAGGATTGGTTGGAAACACTAAAAAGAAAATATGGTATATACAATGAAAGTAGAAATGGCAGGGCTTGGGCTTGTCCTCCCATCGCTGTCAGTGCGGCGCCTGCGTCGGGATAACCTCTTCGATGATGCTGGAGTATGCTCATGTCGCCCGTCCTTTGCTGCCGTGCCGTGACAGCATCCTCGCGAAAGCATAAACATAATTTGCTGCATAAGGCTGTTGTTTTTCCTCTCAGATGTGATCATCCATCGCCGGTACTCAGCTATATCTAGCTCATCAGAGATAGGTGGAAGATCGAACTCGCTTGTGCCTGTGTATGTGTGGTAAGACAGCGCCAGAGGCGTCCAAGCTCGGGATGAGCGTCAAAATGCGGTAATAGGAGTTCCATGGCTTTGCCTAGTTTCCAAGAATGCTGTCGAGTGGATGAAATGTAAGTCGGCCTCCATGTTCAGTCGCGTAAGTGTGGGCTGAGGGAGCTTGCAGAATAAGGAGACGCCATGCTCGTACTTGAAATGGAAGTGGCGAAGATGGGCGTGAGTAGGCTGCCGATGCGTTCGGTTTTCTTTGTCGTGGAACCTCGTCCTTGTTCTTTCCTCGACACTAAAACCTTTCCGAACTGGATTTCAAGGTTGACTTGGTGCTCCACTGGATGACTCGCGCCATATGTGTCTCCCACCAAATCTCCAAAACCACAGTAAAGCATAATGAGCTCATACAGATGTACCTTATTGCCGACATCTCAGGCAAATAAGTGGTTGCTGTATAACTTTGCACAAATGCTGACCGCTGGGTGGCGAATGAGAGATTGACTTGCAGATCGTGATGCGTACTATCAGAAGCGATCGTCTGCCAAAACTGGTTGGCGGCCAAGAATTTCTTTGGGAAAGCGAGCTGTGCGTCCTCGGGATGGAAATGCTGTAGTTTTTTCCTCCAGCAAAGAAAGAAAATGATGCTTCTGCAAATGTCGGCTTGTTCGGGTCCATGTAGTTAAGACATGCGGTCGCTAGGAACTGTCGTGCTAAATCTGGATAAAGCACGTCCGTTCTCAATGCGAAACTCATGAGTCGGGCATTTAGCAGAATGCATTTGACCTCTTTGTAAATTCCCAGCCTCTCCAGAGTATTAGTGCACATGAACCTGGTTGGTTCCATTGCAAAGTCTAACAGCGCGTTGTAGTAGTACACATCTGTTTGGTCCCATATGTCATCCGAGTTCAGTGGTAGTGTTGCATCAGGAAGGTCGAAACGTGTTCTTTCAGGCATGGCCATGGAGTATTTTCGTTTGTCGCGTGCGTTGACGATCTTGCGCCCTTGCCCTTGCAGTTTGAGTACCGGATGTTCTTTGGAGGCATCTCTGCAAAACATAACGATCATCAATTTAAAATCAAGGGTTCTGATTTAATGACAAATCTTCTTGTGAAAAACGCTACTCCTCCACCCAAAAACATATATCAATCCAAGTCAAACACCAAATTTCCTTCTTCTTTAGATTGCTACACCCCTCTTTTTTTGCCAAATTTAGATCATGTTTAGATATCAAATCAAGAGATAGAAATCCAAAATCTCAAGCTTTTTCTTCATGGTCGAGACTGTAAAAAGGGGGTTTCGAGTTCTTACCCTTGCTAGGTGTTGCAATCGACGAAAAATCAGAGAAGGAGTAAAGTCCGCTCGGGTTAGTGTAAAAAATCAGCGAAATAGAGAGAAAGAAAGAGAGAAAGAGAGAAAGAAAGAAAGAAAGAAGATTTGTTCCATGAAATTGACAAATTTGATTTAATTTCATGGAGTAGTTTCGAAAAAGAAGGAGGCGGAAGGGTTTTAAGATTCTTTTTTTTGCTATTTTTTGTTTCTTTTGTTTTTTTTTCGAAAACTTACCTGCTTGGAATACTTAGGCGGAGCGGGCGCTCCGATTTTCACCTTGGATGCTCTGTGGAGCAATCTCCGCCAAGAGCATGTGCCTACATCTCTGGACCAGGTGCTCCATCTAGGCGCTATTTTTCTCTCTCTTTTTTTTTTCAAAATGAAAACAAAACGAAAAGTTAATTACAAATAAAAAAAAGAATTTGGGAATAATTATTCTTAGAGATAAGTTGCATCCCATTAATAGTTTGTTGTAGGTTTGAGGAGGATCGCATAAGGGGAGAGCTCCTCCTTCTGCAACATCTGAATATGCTATGTATGACTTTAGACGCTGACCATTTACAGTAAATTCTCCTCATTTGGTGTCCAGAAACACCACAGCTCCGTAGGGTCTGACTCCTTGATGGTAAAAGGCCCAAACCACCTCGACCTTAATTTTCTGGGAAAGAGTTTCAGGCGAGAGTTGAACAACAACACTTGGTCATTTGGGGCAAAGTCTCTTGCGTAATTCTCTTGTCATGATAAACCTTGGTCATTTCCTTGTAGATTCTCAAGTTATCATAGGCCAGGTGCCTAATCTCCTCTAACTTGTGCAGCTGCATTCGTCGCCTCTCAAAAGCAAGCTTAACATCAAAATTCAGTGTCTTAAGCGCCCAACCTGCTTTGTTTTCTAGCTCTACTGGTAGATGACATGCTTTTCCATACACTAAGTGGAATTGTGTCGTCCCCAAAGGTGTCTTGTAGGCTGTCTTGTAAGCCCATAAAACGTCGTCTAACCGTGGGAATATAACATTCTTGAACATTTTCAGAACAACTCTCGCGTCATTTGTGGAGCTGGCTAAAGCCTCTACCGATTAAGACACGTAATCGACCGCCACTAGAATGTACTCGTTGCCATATGAGGATGAGAATGGTCCCATGAAATTGATTCTCCAAACATACTTCCAGTATGAAGTTTTGTGGCACCTCATTTATGTTACTGATGTTTCCTTGTCTTTGGCATGTATCGCATTGCGAGATGTATCGCTATGCGTCTCTAAACATTGTAGGCCACCAAAACCCTGCTTGAAACACTTTGGAGACAGTTTTGAAGGTTGCAAAGTGTCCTGCATAAATAAGAGCTATGGCAATGGAACAAAATTTCATGTATCTCTTCTTCAATTTCACACCTTCTTATCATTCCATCCAAGCATTGCTTGTATAGGTAAGGCTCATCTCAGAAAAAATGCCTAATGTCCCTCATGAACTTTTTCTTCTTGTTGCCAATGAACTCTGCAGGTTCTTTTTCTGCGGCAAGGTAATTTGCGATCTCCCTAAACCATGGAGTGTTTTCTTCTGGCGGTCGAGTTGCTGAGATTCATCGGAGCGGGTGCTCCTCTTTGGAGCGGATGCTCCGCGTTTTGGTTCACACTAATTGCGTAGACATGTTCATCAGGAAGATTGTCATCCAAGGCTACTTCATCATCTACTTTCATACTCCAGAGATGATCAACAACACCATTCTCAATTCATTTCTTGTCCCTACTCTCCAAATCGAACTCATGCAGGAGAAGGATCCACCTCAACATGATAGGTTTAGAATCCTTCTTGGCAAGAAGATACTTCAAAACAGCGTGGTCAGTGTGAACAATTACTTTTGAACCAACATGATAGGATCAAAATTTCTCGAATGCGAATACAACCGCTAGTAGCTCCTTCTCTGTTGTGGCGTATCTGCATTGGGCTTCATCCACAGTTGACTCGCATTGTAGATTACATGCAGCCTCTTTTCTTTTCTCTGGCCTAGTACTGCCCCTACTGCATAATCACTAGAATTGGTCATGATTTCAAATGGCAGTTCTCAATATGGTGGCTGAACAATGGAAGCGCTAACTAGAGCTCCTTTGATGGTGTGAAATGCGTCCAAGTAGGCACTGTCGAAATTTAATTGCACATTCTTACACAGCAACTGAGTTAAAGGTCTTGCTATCTTGGAGAAATCTTTGATAAACCTTCTATGAAATCCAGCGTGTCCCAGAAAACTATGAATCCCTTCAACCGTTGTAGGTGGCTGCAAACTCATCATGACTTCAATTTTTGCTTTCTCAACTTCAATGCCCAACTCCAAGATTTTATGTCCCATTAATATCCCGTTTCCCACCATAAAATGACATTTTTTCCCAATTCATAATGAGATGTTTTTCCTCACAGTGCTTCAAGACCCTGCATAAATCCGACAATAGACAGAAACGAAACTTCCGTAGACAGAAAAATTGTCCATGAAAACTTCCATTATGTCTTCAAAGAGGTCAGTAAAAGTGGATATCATGGAACGCTGAAAAGTTGCCAGGGCGTTACACAAGCCGCACGGCATTCTGCGATAAGCAAACGTGCCGTAAGTTCAAGTGGACGTTGTCTTCTCCTGGTCATCCGAGTTGATAGAAATCTGAAAGAAACCTGAATAACCAACTACGACGCAATAAAATGGATGATTAGCTATGATCATTTGATCAATGAAAGGCAATGAAAAATGATCTTTCCTTGTAGCAGCATTTAGTTTCCGATAGTCAATGCACATTCTATGACCTGTTACAGTTCTAGTCGGGATCAATTTGTTGCTAGTAGTGATGCCTCCTTCTTTAGGAACTACATGTATCAGACTAACCCAAGAACTATCAGAAATTGCATATATCACACCAGCATCTAATAGTTTCATCATCTCTTTCTTGACAACATCTTTTAAGTTTGGATTTAACCTCCTTTGATGTTATACATAAGTCATCGACTCATCTTCTAAATGGATCCTATGCATGCAAAAATCAGGAGAGATCCCCGTGATATCGTCTAAAGAGTATCCTAAGGCTTTTCGATATTTTCAAAGTTCAGACAACAGCAAAGCAATCTCTACATTGTTTAGTTCTGAATTCTTGTTGGCTACCGAGTATGGCATCAAATTCACACTTGAACTTAAATTCCAAAGAAGCGAATGTCATATGTCCGATCTTGACAGATAGCACGAATCTGCCTGGATCACCTCTCTTCTTAGGCATATTATTTTGCAATATTGCACTGCACTCTTTTGATACTAGCATCACGTTATCATCCTCAGCGACTTTTCCAGCTACTAATCCTCTCATATATCTCTTCTGCCAAAGGCAATTTCACGTTCAACTTCCGCAGTATCTCTCTGCATTTTGCCTCCTCTCAATCTTTGCAAGACTTCTTGGGTGGAACTGGGTAGGGAACTCTGGATGAGAAAACCCTGTCGCAAGGATTTTGTGCAGGTTTAGTCAGAGCACACAGTCGGAGCAGGTGCTCCATTTTCGCGCCTAGATGCTGTATCAATTTTTCTTTGTTAGGAGCATCTGGGGTGTCATGCGAAGCAGGTGCTCCCGCTGATGAGAGATGCTCCAGGTTAGTTTCTGCACCAGGAATGTGTGCTTCTCTCTGGGGTAGTTGCTCTTTCACTCCCTCTTCATTCTCTTTTAGGCATTATGTTGGGTTTTGTCGTACCTTGCAGGACTTCTCCACTTCTTAATTCGATTGCATTACCATACTTATTCCTTGGGTTGGCTTCTCCTTTCCTAGGGAGAGTTCCTGGTGGTCGCTTCACAGCTTCTACGGTTTGGGCGACTTGGACATCCAACTTTTTCACATGAGTCCAAACTGTCTCATACTTGCCGTTTAGATCATTGTACATGTTGTCGACCTTGGCATTTATCTCAGTGGCCGACTTCTGCTGGTTCACCAATAGTTGCTGCATTAAAGTCTTTAACTCATCCTAAGAGTTTGCCGAAATTGACGAAGGTTGCATTCTATTGAAGTGAGGTTTCTGCTGGTTTACATTTTGGAAACGGTTATGTCCTTGGTTAGAGATGAACTGCTTCCCTTGCAGATTATTAGGATAATTTTTCTGGTATCCCCATTGCGATAGAAGGCATGCAGACTGTCCTTGTCGCTAATGGCAGGTTGTGGCTGAGGTCGCCTATCTTCCTGCTCTTTTTGCAGCAGCTCCATTTGTTGTTCGAGCCTCTGCATTTCAGAAGCCATATCGTTGTCGCCCATGTTGGGATTTGCGGGCCTTTGTTGTCTGTTCCCTCTCTATTCTTGCTAGTTCTTCGTTTGTGAAGATGAGTAGATTCGCAGTACGATTTTTTCATCTGTTCCTTGTGGTCATACACCTGAAACTCACATAAGAAAAAAAAGAATAACAGGTTAGTGAGATCTTGGACTAAATACGTTGCCAAGAATCAAAGGTAACGAATTGGTCCCCAGCAACGGCGCCAAACACTTGATACACTAGATTTGAACTCTTATTTTCTACTGCAAGTGCACAACATGAAGATTGTAATATAGAAAGATTCGGATCTCAGAGGACCAATGTTACACTATGTTTATGTGAGGAATCGATATTAAGCTAAGATGATATATGATTGATTTTTGGTAACAATTGCGGTAGTATAAATGAAGCTTGAAATCAAATAAACAGAACACTAGACTAGGGAGCATTCGCGGGAGAGAACACGAACTGAACAACTATTCATGACACAATTAAGTTCAGGTCTATAATTCAAACATAGTGATATGATTGGGCCACTGTCGTGGAACCAACAAATTAATTTCAACAATCTAAAAATCTTAAACTATCGTTTAGATCTAAAATTGCAAACAAGCATTAACAAGCAGGTTTGATATATTCACAATTTGCCTTAGCATCAACTATCATTGGATAAGGACATTTTCTCATCAAAGTTTCTTCTAGCAACCTATTGTATTTTTGATGAATAAGAATACCTAAATTCAGAAAATTAGTGGTCAATTAAAACTCAGCAATAAGATCGACAATGATGAAAACAATTCGATTAGGCCCTAGTTGTATTTGATTCAATTGCTCATGGTCTCCATTGAAAACCCCTAATCTAGCAAGAGAGATTACTCAGACATAGGAAAACAGAACATAGTAATAGATGAATACAAATCCATGAAACTTTTATTAGAAAGAACTAGGGTTCAAAATTCTTCTCAAGTGTTGTAGAGATCCGTCTCCCCAAGTCTTACAAGCTAAAACTCTCTTCTGAAAGTCCTCTCAGAAATCGTCGTCCTTTTCTCCAAGAAGAAGAAATTTCTAAGAAAATAAAACTTCCAAAATGATTAGGATTTTGCACCCTTTTTATTAAAGAGATTTGTTATCTTAGTTTTCCTTAAAATATTAGAGCGGGTGCTCTGAAGTGGAACAGGTGCTCCAGAGTTGATCAAGTACTAAATCGATTCTCTGAACTTCTTATTCTCGGCTTCTTCTCCTTTTGCTCAAATGTCTCCAGCAGCTCCAATCCTCGTCCACCGCCTCTCAGTAATCTGAAATGACTTAAAAATAACAAAAAGACTCGATAAGGACTAAAAAAAACTGTTAGTACGCATCAAGAACGCAACACATCAAACCTTTTCGGAGAAGATCTCTGAACCTCTTCTTACAAATTTGGAGAAGATATCCAAACACTATCTTTTATCTATTAGATTTTTTTTTCTTATAATTCTTTGTTTGTTCTCTTCAATTATGTGTAAGTAGATTCATAGTTAGGTTAAGGGTTTTAATGGAATATTAGCTGCTAAACCAGATCTGTTGGAATGGGGATTTTACCTTCTAAATCTTCACCTATTGTTGATCTTAATGATGAAACTTGGTTAGCTACCTAGTTTCTTATATTAGGTTGTTTAACACACCAAAATGGACTGTTTAAAAGCATGAAAGAAAATAGATGTGCAAAAAGAACAAAACGTCTTTAGCCAACAAAAGATGATGGTAGGACGTTCTGTAAACATATCAAACTCGAAGTTAATGCATACTTCACTTCCTGAATTCAAATGAAAGTTTAGAATCTTAGGTCTTTAGGCTTAGTAATTGATACTACGACAAAAGATTAATTATAGATAGGTGATTTGAGTTCTAAAACGCGGTTAATGATTTTCTTGTTCGATTCTCTGATTTGTAATTATGAATTTTTTTGAATTGTCTCTGACCTGACTCTTTTCCAATTTATTTACATTTTTTTTTGCTATATTAGGTATTCATTTCATACTTACAACAAACAAACCCACTTTCTGTCTTAGTTTAATTCTATTCTCATAGAATCGTAGCTTGACGCTTGTCCTCCTTGGTATTCAAATCTTTCTATACTACTAGTATTTGATGTGCACTTGCAGTAGTTACAAGAAAATAAATCCTTGTATCAAGTTGAGAAACTCGAGAAAAACAATTAGTGCGGAGAAGCTGGCTAGTTTTAATAAGGTGGTGAGAAAAATATCTAAGGATATCTCATTTGAAAAGGCCTTTGAGAATCACCCATTGTATGATATCTTTGGGAATTATAGAGAAACTCAAGAACAGGTTAAAGTTCTCTTTATTGAAGCAAGGAGTACACCACTACCACTGTATAATGAACAAATTGTTAAGGGTTTAGTAAAGAACCGTTCTCGAACTCGAAACACATTTGTTAAATTAACCAGTTTTCGCCGCGAAAATAATTTATGTCGAAACCTAGAATCCCATTTTTTTTTGCAAATTCAAAATATTCAGGCAAGCATTAAGTGTAGCTTCAAATTGTTCACAGAATCTCTTAACCAAATTTCTTTACAAATAAATATTTTGCTCATCCAAGATAGTTCAGGAAATCATTCACACTTTCGTGTCTACCGACAAACCTAAATTATGAATTCTACGTCGCGAATCTACAATTAGCATTAAACACAATCCAGACGAAAAAATCTAATGATTACCCTAAAAAGTTCAATTCAAATCTAATAATTCATCTTCTACCTTTAAAAAATCATAAACCTAACAAGAAATGGCCGATCTGGCAAATATATAAAACTTCTTGGTCAATTTTGCAATTCCTTAAAAATCTTTTTAAACGAGTGAAAGAATTCGTGCTCGTGCTTGGTTTCGACCGACACCAAAGGTTGGTGTCAACCAACACCAAGTGTAAAACTGCTCTCCGGCTTGATATCTTTAGCAATATCCTTTGCTTGGCTCCAAAATGCTCCAATGTCTCCAAATAAACTCTAAATGTACATAAACCTGCAAACACTAAAAAAATACTGAAAATACTTTATAAAAGATCTATATCATGGTAAAAAATCCAAAAAAAAATCATGATATATCAATTCCCAAGACTTAGCTTTTGTTTGCCCTCAAGCAAACTTTCTAGAATCCATATTGATCTATAAGCTAGTACCAGAGAGATTCTTGTCAATTTGAAATATGTCATTCCTATACGCTGAGCAACTGATTATGGCATGAGGTTGACACATGAACCGAGATCACAAAGATATTACTTAAACCTGTCTTTCAAGATCGAACAATCTAGCACAAAGCATCCTGAATCCAGCAAATTTTCTGGGGTTTTGTTCTACATAACCGCATTAACATCTCTAGTCAGCAACATTCCTTCCTTATGGCTCAAATCGTTTGCAACCATCATCTTAACATACCGTTTGAAATAAGTTGAAGTCTTGACTTCATCTCCTTCTTTGACTTCTTCGGCGTGGGGTACATAATCCTGGGTTGATAGACTTCGTCTTCACCTGCTTTTCGCATTTTAGAGGATCTGGTTTCGTTTGCGATGGTTGTCGATCGACATTAAGGAGGTGTCGGTAAACACCGTATCCCTTGTCGACTCCAAGTTCTTTGATGTGTCGACCTTGGTCGATTTTGATCTGTCAAACCTCAAATTCGCGAGACTTTGTAACGGGTGATGTCGGTCGACACCAGATCATATGTGGAATCCTTATGTTTTGTTGTGTCCAGCTAGGTAGATTCCTCTTCATTAGAACTCGAATTGTCGACTTTTGGTACTTGTGTAAACCAACACCAAAGGGTGGTGTCGAACAACACTGGGTTCTGCACTCCAAAATATTCATCTTCCACTTTTTACAATGATGGCGTTGACTTGATACCTCTGGTTCTCTTGCCTTTTGACAGATTCAGAAGTCTGAGAAACCTGAGTATCCAGCTTCGTGACATAAATGTTCAAAGCTTCAAATTTCATATACAAGTCCTGGTACATAGCATCAATCTACCCATTGAAGTCCAGATTGATCTTTTGCTGACCCTCTAGAAATTTTTCCAATATTGACTTAATCTAATCATTCAGAGTTGGTGCATGGGGTGTTTGGTAGGACAAAGAACCATAGTTCCTCGTGAAACTGTTGTTCGGATAAGGCTTTTGATATTGAGGCTTGTACCCACAAGAGTTCTGATTTCCTGCGAAAGCATTCCTCTGACCATTTTCGTTGAAGCTTTTGTTGCCTTGCTGATTACCAAATTGCTGTCAACATATTCTTCCTCAAATTATGTAGTTGGTTCAAAAGTCTCAACCTTAGCAGCAAACTGAGCTTAGTTTTTACCCACAAGAAGATTATGCACATATCCAACTTAGCATTTACCTGAGCAATCTGACTTTCGTCCATGTTACCAGCTTGTTTCTTCCTCTCAAAATCAGCATTATTGGTACTATTGCTAGATGTCAAGTTCTCAATCAGTACATAAGCATCTTCTGGATACCTTATGTTGAAATTTCCACTGCTTGCAGCGCCCAAGCCATATGATACCTCCAATCCACATCCCTGAAGAAGATACCTAATAGTTGAACCTCACTAAAACATGGTGTGGACAGTTTCTCTGATATGCCATGAATCTCACTCAAGCAGCTTGAATACTTCAGTCGGTCCTGGAGAAAATGTAGAGATCTTTGTTCTCAGCTCTTCAGACCTTGCATCATCATAAAATTTGTTCAAGAACGCATTCTTGATCTCCTCACAAGTTGTCAGCGATCCTGGCTGAAATTGCTTAAGCCAATAAGGGGTGTTTCCAACAAGACAGTGCGGAAAGAGCTTGCAGAAGAGATAGTCGTTGGGCACCCCATTGTACTTGATGCTCGTCACCAAATCTTCAAACTTCTCAATGTGATCCATTGGTTGCTCGTGAGAAAAATCATGGAAAGGATGCTGACCCACAAGAGTGTAGTATGCAGGTTTCAGCTCAAAATCGTTTTTCTGAAACAGAGGAGGTCTAATCGCAAACTGATTGGCATAGAACATCCGTTCAGTTGTAGTCACCAAATGTTCTTCCATGACCAACTGCAACTGCTCCTTTCTTGTCTTGAGCATGCTGGGCATTTTCTCCATCACTAACGACTACCTCAGCAATGATATTTCCCTCTCCATCTAATTTCTGGCCTCTTTCGGTGTGCACATGACCCTCTTGGTCGCGCAAGACTCCAGCAGCATCATGAATCAAAACCACTAGGTTCACCATTTCTTTTGGCTAGTTTGCTTTTTGGTTCTTTCGCTCTAACTCTGCTAGTTCTAGATTAGAAAGAGTCACTAGCTGAATGAACTTTTTGCTTCTGGTTCCGCGACCAGGCATATACCTTAAACACTGATATAAGATTGGAATCACTCCAACTTAAAATCACTCAATGATCAAGAGATTCCAAGCTTAAGGCTTGCGGAAGTGGACGAAAGTAGAGATGGAGGTGGAACTGATCAACTCACACAATCAAATGAACGAATAAGAGGTTTTGAATCACTCAAAACAATCTTAATCCGCATAATCAATAGACCAAAGCTATCTCACACACTTAGGATCTAGAGACAAAAACACAAGAGCAAAGGAATCCACCTAAAACTCTAATGAACAACACAAAAGAAAAGACTTTTGTAAACTGAATAATATTTTACTAATTTCTAAAATGAATGAAGGGTCAGTTTTACAATGACTAATGATCAGCTTATATAGGCTGAGTAGAATGGTCTAAAGACAAGAAAAAAATTGCAACATTTAATAGAATACTATAGCCGTTAGAGCGAATGATGTGATTTAGCCAATTAAGGGAAAATTGATTTTTCTTGAGTCTTGAAAGCTTGGGCATATATGAATGATATCTTGGCACGTCCATGTGCATTGTATGTAGTGAGTCTTCAAATTGCAAAAATCTAGGTGAGGAAAGAGCTGTTGGGTTATAATATTGATTGTGTCCGAAAATAAAAAGTATGACTTATTGTTGATCCATCTGATCTGGTGAGGTCTGGTGCAGCTAAAAACGATTTGATGCTTTTAAAATATTCCCAAAATATTGAAGCTTTTGGTGAGGTCTGGTTCATTGAAATTCAAGAGATTGTCGATGCACTAATCAATGGAGAAAACCAGGCCCACTATAAACTGTACACCGGACCCAGCCAGCTCAAGCACGGACAAGGACAACCACACAACAATCGGAGCATCAAAAACTTATTTCCCACGCCCTCCTAACTCTAGTCCAAGACGCGCCAAAGAAGTGACCAAAGGTGTACCTTAATCGACTTTCCAAAGATCTGATTCTCATGAATTTGGTTCAACAATTTGGGTACATAATTCTACAATTTTATATTTTTTATTCTTAATTAACTCCCTTAGTCTGATTTGCTTCAACTGAAATAGTTCAAGTTAAGTCTGGAGGAATTTATATCGCTTACTAATATGTTATTCGTTTTATCTTACTTTTTTTTAAGTTCGTTTTCAAAACCGTTTTTTAGACAAATTTAGTAAGGACAAAATCTTATCATGAATTGAACCATTATGTGCTATTAGTTCAACTTTCTAGTGATAAATTCTACATGATTTGCGCCAAGTAGACAATATCTAGACATCTTGCAATTTTCGAGTTTCTCCAGAGGATTTCAGTTTGCAGAGGTTTATGTTGGATAAAATGGTAACTCTACCTTATTTGAATCTTAGTCCTGAGTTTAGATTTTCTCATCTGAGGTGTTAGACTAGGGGAATAAGATTATCATCCATGACTTCTTATCCTTTATTACCACTATCTTTACTGGAATAACCAGCTCATCTTAAGTTGGATCCCACCTTAAAACCTTCCTCATTTTTGGATCTCATCTTCAGTTGGATCCCACCTTAAACACTTCCTCATTTTTGGATCTCATCTTAAGTTGGATCCCACCTTAAACCCTTCCTCATTTTTGGATCTCATCCATTCTTTTTATTTTGTTTCATATAAATAACGTCGAAGAGAGAAAAACGACACAGTTTTCCAGCCACTGAAAATTTTGAACATGGAAAAACTAAGAGGATGATATCAAAGATGATCATAGACAATTTCTACTTGGTTCTACACTTAAGAAGTTATGTGCATGCCTTAAGAGATATCTAGAGCAATACGTGATTTCCTCCTGATAAAAAAACAAGATTCACGAAAAGAAAGGGATTTGATTGCTATGACAAAAATCTTAAAGCCAAAAGAAGTTTCAAGAGGTCCTAAGGATTGATAGGAAGTTTTCTGAAGAATTCTGGGAGAAAAATCTAAGTCTGGAGAAGCTATCTACAAGAAGAGATGGCTCGGAAACTGTGCACATCAATTAGTTCATTCTCTTGGAGTTTTGCATGATATCATGCATCTTCTATAGATTCTGTAACCCTTAAACACCTTTAATCTTACCACTAAAAAGCTCTTTACCTAGCATTGTTTACCCTAGGTGGCACTTTTGATATGAATGCATAGTTTTTGTAGGTATGGAGTTTATATGGACCAAACGATAAGATAATGGAATATTATAGTGAACATGCTCTAACGTGCGCTTACATCATCTTCAAGGCAGTAGGGAAACATATCTAGAGATCTAACCATTCGATTACTTTTAAACCACTTTGCTGCGGAGCGTAATTCAATTATTTTATTTGTGTCCAAAATTGAGTCCTAACAATTTTGTAGAAGGCCTCCATGAATTTGATATTTTTAACTGCTGTTTTGCTCCAAAAAACTCCAAAAAGTATCAGGTTTTGCCAAATTATCTGAAATGACTTTTAAAACTAGAAAACATGAAAATCGCTTAAAAACCTTTGAAAATCGAGTTAAAACACATGTAGTAGATCTTGAAATCGTAGTTATAAGCTGTAAAATATTGGTGTTATCAGTAAAAAAATTTTCCGCTAAACTTTTTTCATTCAATAATCATTGTCATTACATATAAACACAAAATATTTTAAGAAGAATTAAACTTACATAAAATAAATTTTATAACAAGATTTTTGTTAAATTAAAATTTTCACAAAGTTATTCAAAAAAGCATAATTCCATGCAATAGTGGGGGTCCAAACCTATTTTACTTAATTAAAAAATAAACATAAATTGTTTTTCCAAAAATCAATATACCTTAATTGAAAGGTGAATTTTTAGTTATTAGGGGCTTTATGGGTTTGTACTACTACAAAAGTGCCGCTTGTATTTGAAAGTGCTTTAAATAACAGAAAGCAACTCGTTTTATTTTCAGTGTATGTTTGGCTAGTTCGCAAAATTTTGCTAAATTTAAATTCGAATAAAAAAGAGGGAGAAATATATCCGAAAAACAAAGCTGAAAGAGACAGGAAAAAAGAAAAAGTAAATGTGTATGTCATAAGGGTAGACGTAAATTATTACATAAAAAAGATTATATAAAGCATAACGCCTCTAACGTGAATATGACACATGTGACAATTATAATTCATAATATGTATCATCACTAATTTAGATTATGGCACAAGTTAATATAATAAGTGATATAATTTTTTTTTGTTATATTATTTAGATCCTAAACTTATACAATAACAAAACTAAATAAACAATGATTTTCAAAGATGGAACCTATAAACACAATATAATAAGTCAAAAATGGAAACTATGAAATAAATAAATAAATTAGAAATTTTCAAATCTATAAAAATTCAAAATGTATGAATTAGAAGAATCCTAATATATATACACATATTTTAGTGATTATATAGTATAAACTTTACGATATTTAATGTAATAATGTCTACAATCTTATGACAATGTCTAATTATTTTATTTTGTTATTGTATATATTTCAAAATTAGAAACTAATTTTTAATTTAAAGTAGGTTTTTCAGTCTAAATTTTAGAGATTTAAATTTCTGTAATTAAATTTAAATTATTAACAACCAGGTAAGAACTATTCAGTTTCAGACAATAACTATATATACTTTTAAACTCATCAATTTGGTGACATTTTAATTATTAATTTGTACCATGAAATGTGTCAATCAAAATATAAGTAAATATACACTTTTTGATTGGTAGTTCTTTATTTCTATAAAATATAAAATATTTGTTTTTTGAAAAAAAAGATAATAAGTAAAATAACAAAAAAGTATAAACTATAAAAAGAATGTGTACAATAAAATCAGAAAAATTACATGCAAAATGAAACATGTTTGTTATTTTTGTGATAGTGTGTTAGAAAAGTTATTTTTTATAGTAATGATTTAAGTTAAAGGTTACGCTTCCGAATTTTTTATGAAACTATACAAAACAATGTATACTATAAAATCAGAAGAATAACATGTAAAATCAAATATATTTGTTATTTTTGTGATCCTGTGTTAGAAAAGTTATGTTTTAATCTAATAGTTTATACATCTGAATTCCCGTGGTTTTTTATATAAAAAAATGTGAAACACCTAAAACCACTTTTGTCATAAAATAATATTTTTCCCTCATTCAGAATATTATTTCTCAGCAACTTTTAAGTTTTTCTAATTTTCGTTTATCAAACATTATTTTTATATAACTACAAGCAGGTTTTAATCTAGAATTTAATTACACAAATCATAATTACAATAGTTGTCAATTTAAAATCTAGATATATGATTTTAACCCGTGAGTCACACAGGTCATAATCTCTTATATATACGTTGGAGTCGGGTTTTTCCTCTCTAAGATCAATAGTTAAAAATGATGAAGTATGAAAATTGAGCCTAGCTGAATTTCTAGGGTCTTTCTTTTTCTTTTGATTCACCAAACTGAGCCGAGCCGATAAAGAGGATCGAAGACCGAGCCAAATCGAAGAGCGGGATCGGAGAAGACCGAGCCGAATCGATGAGTGAGATCGGGGAATACCGAGCCAAACCGATGAGCGAGATCGAGGAGGAAAGAGCCAAACCGATAAGTAAGATTGAGGAAGATCGAACCAAACCGAGCCAACGAGAAGAGTCTAAAGAGAACCAAGAGACAACATGATAAACCGGAATAAATGGATCTCGAGTCTTTGGGCCGATCCGGATTATCATTCACCCTAGAAAGATAAAGTCGAATTGTACGAAGTGAGCAGAAAAAGAAGAAGATAGAAAGAAATCTTTGAGAATATACTCATATACTTCGAGAATATATCTTGGACCAATTAATTCCATTAAATCTTCGAGAATATACTCCAAAAGAAGAATGGAACTATTTCTCTCGACAAAGTGACCATAGGAAAAAAAAACGGGTCATGCCAAAATACCTTTGAACCGGACTGATTTAGAAAATGGTCCAGAAATCTCACTTATCGACCAAACCGGACCCATATGGCTGACCTCGACCAACCATGGCCAAAGGAGATTTTACGTGACCAAGTTGGACCAATAACGCGTTCAAAGGCAAATAAGATAAAAGAGATGGTGGGCTTGATGTTTTTACAAGTTTGGTCCAAACCTTACCATTTGGGCCGAGAAGAAGATAAGGTGAAGATATCGAAGTCCTTTTAAAAGTGTTCGACCCAAATTTGAACGAGCAACATTTCAAGGCCCATTTCACAATAAGCAGTCAAGAAACGGACAAAGAAGGTCGAAAATTCCTACGTTTGGTCGACCACAAACTCACTTTAGTTCGCGCTTTTAATTTAGTAACGTTGGACCTTTCAAATTCCCTCTTTGGCGATTTGTTTAACAACTCAAGTGTTCCTTTTGGAAGTTAGAAAATCATAATTTTCAAGTTTTTTCTTGTTTTCTTTGACAGCAAGTCATTTGTTCCTTTGGAACTTTTCGATCTTTGAGTGTATCATATCTTTGAGTGTATCATATTATACGGCCAATCACCATCCTAAAGAGTGTTTTTGTGTTTTAAGATAATTCAGACAGTGGGTTTCATATACCCATTATTGGTGCTACACCAAGTTGCATTTGGAAGGATTCACAGTCTTGGATCGTTTGGACGTCTTAAGATCTTTGCCAAAGTTTATCCAATTACGATCTTGGAGTGAAGATCTTTGGGAAGATCCGAGTCTAGTAGACTTTGGATCGCATCAATACAGTAGTGCTCTCGAGTATGAGAAGAATCAAACATAATCTGATGAAAGAAGAAAAAACATCTAGCACAACCGGATATCGAAGAACATCCACCCAAGGTGGAGCCACCTTATAAACAAGCAAAAAGTTGGATAAGTCAAAACAAAATCTAATATACAGAAAAAAAGTTCAGATAAATGGAAGGCGATATCGTATATAAGACCAGACGTCACCAAAAATTAATTCCGTTAAAATAGGAGAAAAAAAAAAGAGGAGCAAGATCTTCCTCTTCCTCTTCCTTTTTTTTCTCTGACATATATACAACAGCTTATTAGTATTAAGTATGTTTAATCTGAATAAATTGAGAAAAAAATGATTGATTTAAAACATAATAATATATATTAATATAATTATTTATAAACTATATGATATAGATAATAATTTATAACTGTAAGCGATTTTATTGATATAATCTTGACATTTAAAACTTTGATTTTATTAATTTATTATTTTTTTTAATTTAAAAGTTATTTTGTTTTTTTCAGTTTTATAAATATTAACTAAAATTATAAGTTTTTTATCCAATCTTTCCAATCCTCCTAATTTGCCTGGTGGCATTATGAGAGTTGAGCGTAGGGTCAATGGGAGCAATATGAAAATTCATTTTCTGATCGTATCAAGGCATATATGTAATCCATTTTCTGCATCCAAATATGAACAACGAAGTCTCTAAGCAGATTCATCTCGAATCTGTAATTAAGATCTTCGATTTCCCTTGTGTAGATCTGTGATTGCCTGAAGGGTGTGACAACGTTGACTTCATCAGCTCCTACCAACAGCCTGTGCCAGGTAACTTGTTGTTAAAGCTTTTCCTCTCTACCAAGTATTTGAAACACCAATTGCATGGAGAGTTTCATTGAAACCACCAAACCAAGTTATCTTGTGGCCGATATGTTCTTGTGCTCCCTTGGGCGACAAAATCCGCAGAGAAGTTTGGTATCCCTAGACTTGTGTTCCACGGAACATCTTTCTTTTCCTTGTGCTGTTTTTATAACATGAGTACTCACAAACCACACAGGAAAGCCGCAACGAACACTACTCCTTTCGTAATCCCTGGTCTCCCACGACACATACTTATTACAGCAGAGCAAGCCAATGTTGCGGAAGAAGAAACTCCAATGGGAGAGATTATGAAAGAAATTGGAGAATCAGAGACAACTAGCTTTGGTGTTTTGGTGAATAGCTTCTACGAGCTTATGCTGATTTTTACACTAGTTTTGTAGCGAAAAGAGCTTGACATACCCGTTCGGTTTCGCTATGCAACAGAGAGATTGTGGAGAAAGCAGGAAGAGGGAAAAAGGCGAACATTGATGAGCATGAATGCCTCAAATGGCTCGAGTCTAAGATACATGGTTCAGTAGTTTATGTGTCATTTGGGAGCCGAAATAACTTCACCGACAAACAACTACTTGAAATCGCTGCCGGTCTTGAAGGCTCTGAACAAGATTTCATCTGGGTGGTGGTTAAGAAGAAACAAAACCAAGGTAATTCATCTTTACTCGTTATTCATACTACCATATTACTAAATAAGTGTACTCCCTCTTATTTTTAAAAATATTTTTTTGAGAATTTTCACGCATATTAAAAAAACAATTTATGTTCAGTTATAAATGTATAATTTTTTTTTAAATGAATCAATTTCCTATGACGCTAAACCAATAGTAATTCAAGAAATTCAATTGTTTTCAATAAATACATTTGAAATTTAAAAATTGTTACCATTAGTTAGTAAAAGTGCATTGAAAACCTAGAAGATCTATCTTTAAAAACAATTAAGAAAAAAGTTAGAGAACTCATCTTTTTGAAACGGAAGGAATGTGATCTAGCTACCAAAACAATAAGTGGATTGATGACTCATGTGACTCATATTCCCTAACAATTGTGAAATTGACTTGGTGTTGGTATGGTTGGGACAGGTGAAAATGAAGAGTGGTTGCCTGAAGGGCATGAGGAGAGAACGGAAGGGAAAGGGCTGATAATACGCAAATGGGCTCGACAAGTGCTTATACTTGATCACAAAGCCGTTGGAGGATTTGCGACGTATTGCGGATGGAACTCGGCTATAGAAGGCATTGCTGGTTGAAAAGGCAGTTAAGGAAGTGGTGGTTGGGGAAGAAGCAGAGGAAAGGCGGATACACGCTAGGAAACTAGGCGAAATGGCTAAAGCCGCTGTGGAGGAAGGAGGATCTTCTTATAATGATTTGAACAGGCTCATGGAAGAGCTTAGTAGTAGAAAGTAGAAGAAGACAAAACCTTCTCCATGTTGGGAGATGGATTTTAGACTTTGGAAGATCTTAATTATGATGTTGATTTAGTACATTTTTGTAAAATAAGAAAAATGAGTTAGTTTAATATAAGGATCATGATTGATAAACTATGTGGTTTATCATTATCTTTGTGATTATACGAATGTAATTGTACATTTATGAGTGTGAAAACATGTTAGTCCATTTCTTCAACAGGCCTCCTATCGGATTAAGATATTTTGCATGCTTTGGCAAGACCATACCGTAATCATAAAACCATACCGTAACCATAAAACCATTAACCCAAACTCATTGCACTAAAAGAATGGATAATAAAAATATTATATAACTTCTAAAGATTTAACTTTTTTATAAAGCTAAACTATTTATAATGATTTTGATATTATTCGATTAGATAATTATGCAGTTTAATTAAAAAAACTAAACTAAATTGAATGAAAGCTTCAAAATTAGATGAAAATTACTTAACACTATGTAGTCTTACAATTTTCCACCATTTTGATTGTTTTTATAATATGTTGCATAAAACATCATAGCCAATGTGAGATATTTAACACATGTTTATTTTTCTTCATATGTTGAATAATTCTTGTTCGTCTTTCATGCTTTATAATTGTATTTACAATAATTTGTATATAAGTATGATTACACATTTATGAGTGTCAAAATGGAATAACCCATCTATTTAAACATTTTGCATATTTTGACAGAATAACCAACAAAAATCGTAATCATAAAAATAACAACCATAACATGTCCTAACATATTATAGAACTATATTAATATATACCAATTTTTAATATTTTAACTTTGTCAAATAGAAAAAAAAACTAAAATATTTGTGCTATGAGATTTAACTAAAAATATGATTAAACCAATAAATGTTTTAAAACTTTATGGAACAACCCTAAGACTATCGTAATCATAAAAATGTTAACCATAATATATCCCATGATTGAATAATATAAATATTTATAAATTTTAATATTTTAATTTTTATCAAGTTAATATAATTTTGGCAATATTTATATTTGTGAGATTCAACTAAAAAATCTGATCAAACCAATAATTGTTTTTAAAATCTAGATGCCAACTAAATCATATTTTATTTTCAAAAATCCGAATCATAAGATATGAAAGAAATAAACTCAGTATATATTATCCCATGATATACTACGTTATTTAATTGCATACAAATAAAAAAAATTAAATATTTAAGACAGGGAGAAAAGGTAGTACATGGGTCCACCTTTTGTCTGTATCTCGAAGCTGATAGAGAGAGGCCAATGGCCATGATTAGGAGATTTCTATAGCTTCTTACGCATTTGAACTTTCGTCTGTACACAAGAGATAAACCTGTTTTGCGTTGTATCTTGTAATAAGTCATTATAGGTTGAACTTTTTACAATACAACAAGCAATTTTGAATATAAAAATAATAATGTATGGAACAATGTGTGTAGTTAGTAATTACACGATAACTGCAAAATGAATCTATGGCATCAATCTCCGACAAGTATAGTCGAACAAAGTCTGGAGTGTGCCTTTAGCTGATGTTTCATTTGGTAGGTTTAGAAGCCTAGAAACCCGGGAGAAACCTATATCATGTTTCATTAAAGAACCAGGCTCTGGTTCTGTTTCTAGTTGAGGTTCCAGACCAAGTTGTTTCGGTTCGTTACTGGTTCGTGTCAGTGCCCATTGCATTGCCCATATGGCAAGGGGACGCATGTAAGTCAGTGATCTATACTGATCATTTGTGTTCCAAGCTTCAGGCGTCTGAAATGAGTAACTGTTTAAACAAATATAAACAGAATCAAACACTTGAAGTATCAAATGGGTATGCTTGAGAGTTATATCAATATAAACCTTACCCGAGTCCGGTTTCTGACCAGGCAGCTTCATATACGCCACTTGCAGTCTGAAACGCCATTTCAACTAGACCTTCTTGAATCATTGTTGCAGACAGTGCATAAGTAACACCAGTCCATATCTCTCGTGATTGCATTGATGCTGTGTCAACTTTCCCATCAGGGTGCATCCCGTTCACAGCCCCACGTTTTCCATCTTTATTCTTCATCACATTGAAGTTGTAAACTTTCTCCAATGCCATTCTAGCCTTACCTTCATCTACAATAGGCAAAAGACCTGATGCTCTCGCGTACCTGCAATGGTATCAATAGACCACATCAAGTCTTAATTCTAACTAAAACTCATAAAATTTACTTCTTAAAGAATGGATTGATACGAACCATTGACCAGCTAGTTGATCAGCTTGTATAGACGAGCTATACTGACTTCCACTATTGTCGTAGTTAAAATATGATCCATTCCACAACTTCTTCTCATATACATCTTTTGCTTTCAGAAACTTTGACCAAAAATAGTCTTGAGAGTTCTTGTCACCAACTTCTCGTGCCAATGCAGATGCAGCTTGCAATGCAGCCACCCAAAGTCCACCACAGTAAGCGCTGACACCAGACGCGGACCATGTATCGTAAGTCTGATCTGGAAACCCTTCATTCTCAATCATTCCATCACCATCTTTATCAAACTGAGCCATATATGCCATTGCAACATACACTGAGGGCCATACCGCTAATGCAAACTTCTTGTCGTCTGTGGCAACTACATCCCGGTACACCTGGAGGACGAACTTCGGGTTCAAATCTTTCCACCGATCAGTATTGTGAAGGTTATACCCATTGACCTCAAACCAAGGGTCGTTGATACCTAAGTCATGAGGAACTGCACCAAGAACCTTCCTCTGAACCCATTGTCCTTCACTAAGAGTTTTCACTTTAGTGGGATCGTGTAGCATCACTGCAGCAGCAAAGTCTCTCTGGATACTGAGTTCAATCTTTGGAAATAGCATCACCAGTGCAAAAGACGCATAGAAATGAACATCATAAGTGTTCCACATACGGTATTCGATCCCTTCTAGGTAAAGGAAGTGCCCAATGTTCTCTTCTCCTTCTTCAAGTAACTTTGTCCCAAATGCAGAGTTTGATGCTGTTGATGCATGAAGTTGCTCAAGCGTAGAAGCCATTTTTTCAAGAACAGAGACGGCTGTATCATTCTGATGCGGTACATCGATAACAGTTTTCAGACCGAGTTGGGATTTATCAAGTGAGAACTTCTTTTCTCTGACTCCTGCCAAGCTGTGTAGTGGGGATGATCCATCTGCAGAACAATATGATATATTTAACATGAGAACATTGCCTCATAACATCATGCTGAAAGTAAAATACTATCATCTGAAATTGTCCAAATCTAACCGGTCCAAAGTGTTCCTCCCGAATTAAGATAATAAAGCTCGTTGAAGAGAGTGATAGGATACCTGCAAACAGCAAACATGTACATGAAAACATTATGAAGATTCATATATAGAAGCTGAAAAGAGTCTCACCATGCAGGCAGCCTTTTGTCTTCAAGTATTGGTCTTTGCCATGCTTCTATCAAAGACTCCCATTGAGCATGTCCTGTTCCATTATATTGAAATCACTAAGCCTATAAGTGGAAGCTTCATTATTAAGTGCAGTTTATATTGGAATGATTAGATCTTCACCAAGAATAGCATCATATGCAATTTGTGCTGCAGCATCACCATGAGCACCATAAAACTTTGTGTAACGCCTGAAATAGGAGTCTGTTTAGAAGGACTGACTTTAGCCATAGCCATTCCGAAGTTCCTTAGAAAATCTTACCTACAGTATATTTTACCACTCGGAAATTGCACTTCAGGGCAGTCCCAAGCCAGAGAAAATGTGAGAATGCGTGATTCTCCCGGTGGAACTGTTGCAGAGGCTGCTACAGCTGCCCCGATCGATGACCTCTGCTCTGATTGCATCGACGCCTCGGAAGAATCGAGGTGATCAAAAGAACCATGCTGTAACAAGAAGATAGTTGATACTAAATATCATGTTGAAGAACAATACAAATTAGAAAATGTTAACTTCATCTGTAACAAATATCAAGATTTGTCAACCTCGTTGATAGTCTCCCACATATCTTTTGCTGTTAATCCATTCTGCTTTCCAGATACTGTGAAAAAAGGGCAGATTGAGACACTAACACCATCGATCTCCTGAGCTGCAATCGCATATGTCAATGGTGGTAACCCATTCGCTGTTCTGTATTTGAAAACAAATCAACCAACAAAGTTTAAACATTCAGAGTCTGATACTTAAACCACCAGCAAAAGACTATAATACTATGATCCTAATTTGATGATCTACATAAAGAATGTGGAACAACTTACTTATGGTGTAAGAGAACACCCTTGACTCCATCATTCATCCTAATATGATCAACAACCTCGAGTTAGTAGCAGAGTAAAGCCACAAAAGATCTTGGAGTACATGACTAAAAGTATTGTAGTTATACATTATCTTGGAGTTGTAGTGGCCACCTGAGAACTCTGAGTCTCCTCCAACAGAGTTCTGAACCATAAAAACAATATATATATCTAAGGAAACTGTAAACAAAAGCCAAAAGAATATGAATGAATCCAACAATGATCTCACCGCCCAAGTGAAGAGCAATGTCACATCCGCATTAGTATTCCCAAGATTATGAAGCTAATGAACATATGGTCAAACTCATCAGTACCAGGGTAAGCTCTACATCATAAGAATGCTAAAAAAAAAGAAAAACTGGACATACTGTGAAAGTGAAAACAGACACAGGGAAGCTGCTTTCTTTGTAGTTGTGAGGTATAAAAGGTGACACTTGACGACAAACAATTCTAAGTTCCGGATCAGGTTCACCTATAAAACCATCAAATATTGGAGTCGCAGCCTTATACTAAAGACATAGCAATATCTGACTAGTGTAAAACTATATACATAAGCATATTACCCTCATACATTGTCCAAGACCTCGGATATAAAGCATGATATGTAGACTTGTCTCCTTTTAGATTCCAGTCCCAAGAACCAATTCCACATTCCGATTCTTGTCTGTTCGAATACATGAACTTAAATCATCTCATGTAAAGAATACTCAGTGCAAGCTAACAAGCAGCAGAGAGTACTGTAATAGCTTACTTTCCAAGATTTGGGTTCCGAGGACATAACACACTTGAGTACTTTTTACCATTCCCACGTGAAACAAATGCCTACATCAAAACATATTTCATCCATTTAGCAGACCATGGAGAGCAATAAAACCAGACAGAAATTCAGTTTCAACATTAAATGTTGCTGTTTATAAACCTATCTTCTACTAGTTTCTTCCTGCAAAGTCTTTAAATTAGTAACTTACTGAGAACTGATTTGCAAGAACTGGTTCTTCTTCACATTTTGGAGGGAATAGCTGCCATCTCTGGAATTCACCTTTTAAACTCCTTCCTATGCTACCAGCACTGCATGTATAATAGACAAGGTTATGAATGTGATCAAGAAGATGGAGTTTACGACCGACCAATATGATCAAACTGAGTGATGAATAGGAAAACATACCCAATACCTCCAAGTGGAACACCATGGGAAGACGTTACAGAGTGCTTGGAGAATGGATCTATGAAGGCTAACTGCAATTGATAAGATTATTACTATATGGCTATGTTCAAAAAAAAGAAAACACATTTGTGGAGTTCTCGAATCTGTTTTACCCTTCCTTTGGCAGCTTCTTCTCTGACAAGAAACCATAACCGAATACCAACAGGAGCCTATAGGAACAAAACATTCATAAAGAGTGAACTTCAAAAGCACATTATGCAGTTGCAGGTTTCTCAATTTTCACATATTGTAGTTTACATCATTTATCAACCGAATAGATCAGATGAAATGCAAAACTTCTGCAAATTTCTCAGTAGCAATGATACTCTGAAACGCTTTATAATCTTAAGTACCATCTGGAAAATCTCTTTAACAGTCAAACCGAATTCTCGGGGAGCCTTTGCCTCACTGTCTATCTTTCTTTGCCATGTCAAAGATGCAGGTACTCCTGGATCAACCTGATTTCATAAGAATGGGAACATAAAGACACCACGAAAACTTATACTTGCAATAAGATTCAGGTAAGAAAAAGAAAAGCAATGTTGATAAGTAACAAGTTTACAATATCCCACTTGTTGTCAAGACTTAGGAATATGCATCATTCACAATGATTCTCATTGTAACAAAATTTCTCTTGAACAATCAAACTCAGAGATCAATGTAACTTAATATATGTTTATAGGTTAATCACAAAAGCTTACTTTAGAAGCAGAAGACTCAACATATTTTACATCTTCACCATTGTCCATGATCTTTTCTTCAGACATTGATTCTGAAACACAACAGAAACAAAAACAAACTCAACACATTCTTCTGATTCCATGTACAAGTGAAGAATCCTAACTACTTCTCCACCTACTCTTTTCTGTCATTAATGATTAAAGTTTCAATTACGAAACTTTCGTTCAAAGATTCAATCATAAAGTCCAATATGAAGAGGTTAAGCAATATAAAACAACAAACTATGATAAATTAAAGTATAAGTAAGATTAGTTGATGCAAACATAGTAGAACGTGAACAAACAATCTAACGGTAAACACAATAGTATAACTCTGCATTACGATTATTCAAGAAGATGAAGATAACAAAAAACGAGGGTAACGAAAAGATTACTCTGAATTTTGAAGTAGGAGAAGGATGAGAGATTGAATCAAACAAGTGATTGAATCAAGAGAAACAGAATAATGTGGGATAAAAAAACTAAAATCTGGAGAATTGTTTTATCAGAGACGATCGAGACGAAGAAGATTGAAAGAAAAAGAAAAAAACTTTGCAAAGAGATTTTGAAAAAATTCGAGACTTTTTCAACAGAAAGTGAATGGTGAGAGGTTTGTGTGATGTGTATAGTTGTGACTTGTGAGAAGAGATGTAATAAAATATATCTCCTAAATAATTGGATAAATTTGATATGCCCCAACAACCATTTTTTAGCTTTATCGCAAAATTAGAATAATTTTAAAACAAATCTTCTTAATTGGGTTATATATACTTTAATATTTTATTTGCAATAAATCCTATTAACAACATCAATAAACGACGCAAAATGGTTGTGACTTGCGGACAAGAGATTTATTAAAATATCTCCTGAATAATTGGGTAACTCGGATAATGGCCCCAAATACAGTTTTAAAACTTGATTGGAAAATAGACTAATTTTTCAATTAATTTTTTTAATATGGCCAAGAGCTTAATGATAATTATGTGAATACTTATATTAATCAAGAAATCTAACAATTCATTTTTTTCTTAAACAATGTAACAAACGTTTTTGTAACTAATAGGAGGATTCGCAAAAAATAAAAAAATAAAAAAGTTGTAAAAAACTATTTATTTGAAAAATTGTTCATATTTTTAATAATATTATTATTATTAAACATGATGCGCAACAATATTTTAAACAGTTTAAATTTTGTCAATTAATTTTGTTGCAAACTAGACTATTTTTTTCAACAAATCTTCTTAACTTGGGCAAGAGATTGTGAAATTATATCAATGTTACCTTCTTTCTTAAGCAATGTAACACTTTTTGCAACTAATACTAGGACTATGAATAGGATCCGTAGACAAATATAAAAGTAAGTTGTAAATAATATACGTATGTACAGTACTTTTGACTGGCAAAGCAGTATATAATTTGCAATTAACATCCTAATAAAAACAACAATAATCATCAGCACACGACTCAAAATGTCTACAATGGCAAAACAAACACAAACCGTGTGGAATGGTGTTGTTTTAAGACAACAAGTAACAAGGCAGTGAATCAATATCTAACACGTTACTTGCACATTTTGTATGATCATGCTTGATATGTGGACCTATTAAAAGTCAGACCCTCCACGATTGCATCATTTAAAAAATTAAAATAACGAAATATCAAGACCCAAATTAAATTAATGCGAACATAAGTAACATACCGACACGACTTGAAAAAGAAGCATCACGTCAGAGAAAAAAAACAATCTATATATTTTAGGGTTAATTTGGCTAATAACCATATTGAAAAAAAGAACATAGGATATAACCATAATTCCATATAAAGATATAATAACCAAAAAGTTTTTAGCTTTACAAAAAATTGTGGATGTTGACTCTTCTGCAAAATTTTGTTGTGGCTCTGCTGACCACTCACCTAATTTTTTCCCAACTGTAAGTCATCTTATACTATAGGATAACTATATAAGAGAATTGATGACTCTTTTTCACAATATCGACATAACTGGTGTGTTTTCAAGACAACTGCATAAGCTGCTTAACGATTTTAATTTTGAACCATCGCTATTTGACCGTGATGTCCGATCCGTGTTCAATTGAAGCATATTCTTGCTTAGTTCATATAATTTTTATACTATACGGTTAATATAAAATAGTATTCTGAAGCATTATGTGTGAATAAACAGAGATCTTTACTGTATAATACGTTTCTTATTAAACTTAACTTGATTACAAAATGAAAACCTCAAGTTATACTTATATTACAAAGAGAACATTCTAGATTATTGCCTCAGCAACGGATATATTTCCACCTGTCGACCATCTAGCCACACTGTAATGATAAGAGAGAATCAAATTGGTTGTGCAGTACTATCGGTCGTCGTTCTTGTGCACAGCCTGTCATCGTCCTCTGTCGACTCTGTTTTGTCGGTTTGCTAAGCGGAGAAGAACTGTTGTTGTGGGCTTTTGGGCCTTGCGTTATTAGCTCCTTCTGGATTTGGGCTTGAGTCTTCATACTTTCATTATGTAGAATGTGAGGAGTACATAATTTTTAAGATCAATATGCCGTGTGTCCATGTTAAACTTTCTATTAAAAAATATAATCATATAAAATACATAATAAAACACGTAACCAAACATTGTTTTCTTTTTTTCTCTCATTTGCTGCTTTCTTGGGTGAGAGTCAAACAATCTGAAAAAATTGAGAGATCTTAGATGGAAGAGAGGAAATTTAAAATAAAATATAGTGTTTAATACATAGATTTCAACATTTGATATATAACTATATAGAATGGAATGATATTTTGTTCAACATAAAAACGACATATTTATAGTTACAGCAAATTTATTGTAAAAAGCCC
Source organism: Schrenkiella parvula (assembly GCA_000218505.1). Classification (NCBI taxonomy): domain Eukaryota; kingdom Viridiplantae; phylum Streptophyta; class Magnoliopsida; order Brassicales; family Brassicaceae; genus Schrenkiella; species Schrenkiella parvula. Next base: position 6,369,653 of record CM001192.1, on the reverse strand, counting down.
ATATGAGTGAACTAACACATTTAAAACTATAACATTATGATAAATAGTTAATACTACAGATAATTCAAATGGTCAACTAGAAAAAAATTATAAACCATAGTTTTCATATTAAGAGAATACATAATTCAACATGAAACAAAGAGTATGCATATATATATCTGATATCCTATATGAAACAAATAGAATAAAACTAGACGTTCTTGTTAATAAAAAAATTTATCTATTTTTCTAAAGAAATTTATCTCAGTTCGTCAAAATTTAAATTATGGCAGATGTGAAAAATATGTATATTTTTTGCCAACACAATTACTTGATTGAATCAATTTGATTAAAAAGATATAAAAAATGAAATGAGAAGGCTGAAAAAATCATGTAACAAAAAAGAAAAACAAAAGAAAGAAAGAAGAAAGAAGAATATGTGGTTTACATGTAAACAAAAAGAGAACTGATATTAATACATACTAAGTATCTTCAAATCCGAATGAGTGAGGGGGGGAGGGGGTTTATGCATTTTCTTTAATTTTTATTATTTTTCTTAATTTATATGTTCAAATAATAAATATTATTATATTTTTATTTATTTAAGATGTATTTTTATTAATATAATAATATTATTACTTTTTTCGTTTTTTTTCTTGTACATATTTTTATTTTTATTTTTTTATTTTTCGATATTTTTTATTAATAGAATATTATTCTTTTCTTTATTTTATATGTTTATCTATTTTTTTAATTTTTATTGTCTATTTGTATCAATTGATAATATAAAATAAATTTAGTAGATAATTATTTTTCTTTTATGAATCTTTATTTTTTTCTATAAAAAAATTGTTTTGAGCATGTATTATATAATATGAACCAATTATAGTTTTATGTGTTTTTGATTTGTTGTGGTGAGGATTATATATTTTTTTTCTTTAGTTCTGTATTTGATATTTACTTCTTCTCTCTCATTCATCACCAACCAGTCATTTATTTATTTTCCTGTTCAATTATATTTAATTATTTTTATAATAAATTTTTCTTTCTATTTTTTTATTGATTTATTTCTCTTTTCTATTTTCCTATTTGGTACATATTTGATTTTATTCTTCTGATTTATATAATGTAAAAGATTCTATATTTGACACTAAGATTTTATTAGATTTTTCTTACTTTTAATTAAAATTTATTTATTATCAAGAAAATTTATACATGATATTTCTTTTCTTAGAGATTTATCAAAAATTATGTTATAGATATACTTTTGGGGTGACTTACATAAATAACTCACAATTTATGGTCAAATGCAAAACTAACCTCCATTTTCTCTCCCCTCAACAAATATCATATTTTCACAATATCACCATTCTCACATTTCAATATTCACAATATTGCCGTTATGTTTAATTTTTTTTTGAAAATACCATGGACAAAACAGTCCTCATCTACATCACTTATTTTCGAAAATGCCATTGAATTCAATTTTCCCAACCACCATTAACAAACAAAATCGAGCTCTAAATGCCTTACCAACAACATTTGAGCTCACTTTTTGACTTATCAACCTCAATTTCCTCCATTTCCTATCCATTTCATCCTAAAACTCAAGAAATTTCTTTCTTAAAACCTCAAATTCGAAGTATCTTGTTAGCATTCCGGTCCAACTCGGCATGTGAGTCATAGAGATTGGTTAAACTCGAAGATGTTCGCACTTGAGGAAATCACAAACCGAATTGAGGTACTTTTTCATATGATTCAAACTCATTTTCAGATAGTTCTTCGAATCAGATTTCAACAGATTTCTTCTGCAGCCTGCTAGTCAACACATATGTTAGTTTTGCAATTGACCTTCTTAGAGTATACTTCAGGTGAAATATGCTATATTTACTTTGAAACAAAAAAATATTGGACAGACTTCAAAACGAAGTCTGCGTTGGAATCATGTTAGTTTTTCATTTGAGCAAGTCGATGACTTTGCACAAGAAGTCTGCCTATGAAGTCTGCGAATAAGGGATGTCAGTTTTGCAATTGACAGAATTCACAGAGGAGAAGTCCGTTAGTTTTGGGGTTGACGAACAATGTCAAAGATTCACCGGTAAAATATTTTAAATCGCAGACTTCGCGCGGAGTCCACTAATTATCCTAAAATAAGTAGACTTCGCGTGAAGTCTGCGATTTATTTTTATTTGACAGTTTGGTCAACCCCGAAGTCTACTAAAACTTTTTTTTGAAATGCAAAAATGACCTACCAATTTAACGAAGGCAGACTTCACCCGAAGTCTGTGCAGACACACAGACATCGGGTGAAGTCTGCCTTCGTTAAATTGCAATTGCAAAAATAACCTCACAACAGACTTCGTAGTGAAGTCTGCTTTAAAGAGTTCGTAGTGAAGTCTGCATGGTAGACTGCGTTAAGAAGTCTGTTATAACCAGTTTTTTTTAAAATGCATTCTGATAAACTGATAAAATATTTTTAACGTTGTAGAGGGTGTTAAAACTCGTTGTGGTGGAAAAGGAGGACGGTCCAATACTGGTTGGAGTGATTATAACTACGTCTCATAGTGTTTTCCTAACAAGGATGAGCTAGTTAACGAGTATCATGTTAAAGTTTGCGTTCAACGTATCTAAGTCGACCAATACGATATTCGTAGCAAAATGTTCGGTTGAAGGTTGTGAATGGAAACTTCGAGTGGGTGTGAACAATGAAGCTAGTGTGTTTTGGGTGACAAAATACTCGAAGGTTCATACTTGTACTATGGCGGATCGAGCAGCTCACCATTGACGGTGTACTCCGAAATATGTAGCAAAGCTATTTATAGATCGTGTAGGTATTGTCGATGAAATCGTGGCGAAGCATATCAAAGACTCAATGAAGGTGATGTTCGGTTTGACGTTGGATTACACCAGTTGTTATCGAGTTTTGATATTTGCCCAACAATTTGTGAGAGGGACAGCAGAAGATGCATATCAGAAGCTTCCTACTTATTTGCATCAAATCGACCGAGCTAATCTTGGGAGCGTAACTGATCTTGTACGTGATGAACAATACCGATTTAAGTACTTTTTCATATCGTTTGGAGCTTCGATCGCTGGTTTTCAATACTGATGCAGGTTATCATGGTGGATGGGACTCAGTTACGGGCAAGGATGGAGGTGTTTTGTTAGTGGCATCCGGACAGGATGGTAACTTCCAAATATTTCCATTGGCATTTGGGATTGTAGACTCTGAGTGTGACGCCTCTTGGGAATGGTTTTTCACCAAATTGCGTACATGTTTTTCTGATCAATACCCTATCGTCATAGTTTCAGATAGACACTCATCCATAGCCAAGGCATGTAACAATATCATCCCTTGGGCGACACGAGGTATATGTTATTACCATCTGCAGCAAAACATTGTGACACATTTTCGTGGGATAGATAAAGAATGTGAAAGGATCTGAGTATTTGGTGAAAGGATCTGAGTATGCTCACACGCTCGTCGATTTTAATCGATACATAGACGCACTTCGTCATGTAAACCCTTCCCTTGCCATATATTTAGAGAACGAAGACCCGAAGCTATTGTCATTGGTTCACTTCCTCGAAGACAGGTACAACATAAAAACAAGCAACATCGTAGAATCTATCAATGCGATGCTTAAGCAAGCCCAAGAATTTCCTGTCTCATTTCTTTTGGAGTTCATTAGAGAGAAACTTGGAAGATGGTTTTGTAAAAGGCGGGAAGATGCGTTGCATCTCATAACAAGCCACATGCGAGAAGTTAAATATATGTTGGCAATCCGTGAACATTATGGGGATAAGATGACGGTTGAACGAGTAGACGGTTAGCGTTTCTTCGTTAAGGGAGGAACGCGAGATTGTATTGTGGATTTCGAGCAAAACAAATGTGCATGTGGTGTCTTCGATGTTGAGAAAATACCTTACTCGCACGTTATTGCAGCTGCATTGGAGGCTGCCATGCATGTCTACGTTGGTCTATCCATTGTGTACGAAGGAATATTTGTATGCGACGTATGTTCATAGTATTTTTCCAATATCACCCGATAAAACCAAATCCGAAGTCGTACCATGTCTCCTTTCGGTCGTGAGGCGTGCTCCTGGTAGACAGAAGAAGTTAAGATGGCATACTTGGCTAGAGATGTCGAGGAAGAAAGGAACCATACCGAGAAATATGCCTAAGCAATATAGTTGCTCAAAATGCAAGCAATCCGGTCATACTAGGCCTCAATGTGTAAGTTAATCTTATCTTTTTCATTATTGTCTTTAGATCTTTTTTTATTATTGTGTTCAGATCTTCTCACGTATGCTTGTTTTACCATAATGAAACCAGGAGATGAAAAATGGTGATGGTTAGACACATGAAAACGTCTGCTAGAAGGTAATAAATATGAAGTATGCGAGCGAAGTTTACTCACAAAGTCTGCTTTTTGGATAACGTATACGTATTCGAAGTATGCGACTGAAGTCTAATAAAGAAATCTGTGCCTGATGTATGTCTAAGAATTCTGCTAGTGTATACGTCATCTGTAGTAATAATCTAGTCGTTATGTAAAACTTTGCATGGAAAATACTTGAGCTCACTCGCTTTATGCAAGGTAATTCGATGATACTTAGCGACAGTTTTAGATAGGCGAGAAGTCTACTCGAGAAGTCTATAGGGAAGACTTCAACGTGAAGTGTACTTACTAAGCGTACAAAAGAAGGTTTGCCTCGAAAACACTTGAGCCACTGGCTTTATGCAAGGTAATTCGATGATACTTAACGTCAATTTTAGATAGGCGAGAAGTCTACTCGAGAAGTCTACAGGGTAGACTTCAATATGAGGTCTACTTACTAAGCATACAAAAAGTATGTGCAAGAAGACATTTATATTACCAATAATACACTTGATAGATTACGAAAAAATTTCTAACCTATCATGAGTTACAAAAGAATAAGTGTCGGTTATTGGTATGCAAAAATATCCACCACATCACTTGGTGGTATACAAAAATACCCACCACATCACTTGGTGGTATGCAAAAATACCGATCATATCATGTAGTTATAAAATACAAGTTAGTCTACACATAAGCATACATAGTTTAGTGGTCATACAGGTCCAACCCTGCCCAAGAACATAGTGATGGTCCACTGAACTCGGTCTCATCAAATATCTCTGCCGGAAGCTTTTCCCCTATGGCTTTGACATTGGCGTCACACAATGTGCTTGGAAAATCCTTGCCAAGTGCATGGTATTCAATGTACTTAAGTGTATATACTTCAAAGTCACCAGATTGTAGGTTCTCAGGCACATCTTCGATCCGCTCATGTGTGAAAGGTGTGTATGGGTGGTCTTTTCCATCAGAAGAAAACTCGCGGAGTAGATACGGCAGCACGACAACAATGGGCTCCAAAGCGGTCTTAAGTTTATCATCGTTCACATGATAGACGATACTGTCCCAAACAACAATGTGTCTAATTGGTATTGATATGCACAATGCTATCCAGTGGTCCGTCGTTACATGCCAATATGCATATATGACATCCACATCAATGTCTGATTTGTTTTGCAGTACGCAGACTCTTCACCTGTGAAGTAGTCAAACGAAGCAGCAAGTGGAAATTTATCTGAGCCATCTGGGTTTGGTGTAGACGCAATAAAGTCTGGGTACTTCACAGTCCATATTATCCTGAAAAGACTATCCATCAAGCATACTCTTTTCCTAAACCATTCTGGATGCTTGCTGTGGCGAAGTCTCAAGAAATTGAGGGCAGTGTCCATCTGCTGCATTGAAAAAACATTGAAAAAATAACTCTGCAGGAGAAGTCTACACGAGAAATCTACGAGAAAAGTCTCTGCAAGAAGTCTCCGCGAGAAGTTCTTGTGAGAAGTTTACAAGCAGAAGTCTACACGCAGAAGTCTAAATGAGAAGTCTACTATAGAAGTAATATTGGATATATAAGGAATTACCGTGTCATGAAGCCATTGTCTTGGGGGTGCGCATAATCCACTGTCATTCAATGATACTGCCGCTTTTCCTTTTTTTGGGTAATTGCTAAAAAAATAATGGGTTAGTACCAGATCGTGTACTGTAGAAAAATGTTGAAAGCGATGACCTACAGGTCAAGTTTTAGCCAGTCAACCAGAAACTTCACCTTCTGCTTATCAACAGGCAGCAAAGGGTCATACCTATCATTTGTAGAAGCCAACTTTGGTTGAATGATTTTTTTTGCTGTATTTCCTATAAAAAGAGAAACCTGTGTGGAAACCAACTTCCTAGTCTTTCACCCTTTGCACGCACCATCAGCTGTGCTGCCTTCTTCTTCAAGTCTTGCTTCTCCATCTGAGCTTCGACCTCCTCTTTAGCTGTTTTAGCTTTGTCAACACAAACAATACTCAAGTAATTTCCACAGTTAATACTCTCACTTGGAGCTTTCTCCATTCTCTGCAAAGGCGTACATTATATCAAATCACCATTTGGAAACAATGTGAACAAATAATGAACAATGTTGTCAAGTTTAATTGAATATAACATATAAAAATAAAATAAATATCCTTAGGTTAATCAAACACAACCAAACTTAACTCAACAAGCACAAAACACCAACATTATAAATTGAAGTCTACAACATAAATTGAAGTCTACAACATAAATTGAAGTCTCAACTGATCAGCATACTTTCTCCGTTTTTTGGGATTTTTTTTCACAAGGGTTGTTTTAATAGTTTTCTGAGAAAAATCAGAACGAACCCAAGCAGGATGTTCCTCAGGGTGCTCCTCTTTCTAGCCGATATCATTAGACTTTACCTGTTTGGGATGTTTTTCTAACCTTGCAACCTTCATCTTCGATATTGTATGCTCAACAACTTTTACCTTATTAATCAACAGTTTAAACCTCTTGCTGCAATCGCCAAATCCAACATTCATCTCCTCTAATAGGAGAGCACATCAGTGGCCGAGGTTTGTTTTCATGGTGTCCGAGGAGACTCACGCCACATCATCAACAAAGGAGGAAGACCTCTTTTTGCTTTCTTCACTCATTGAAATATTGTGTTTGGTGCTCACTGTACTCTCCACCTCCACATTATTGGAGGTCCTCACACCATCAATTCTCCAGTCACTTTTTGTCCCCTTCCAGGGACCAGCACCAAACTCGCCTTACATTGCCTTCACAATGTTATCAACTTCCTCATCTTCTTCATCATCATCCCATATCGGGAACATTTCTTCATTAACCTTCAAAACACAGTTGTTGAAACGCGTATGCGTCAGATAAAAACGTGCAGAGTTACATTTCTAATAAAAAGGACTACGGCGTAACTTTAAAATCAGTATACTAAAGAACCATACGAGAGAATTACACTATATAAGTCAAATAGAGATGTCTACTAAAGAAGTCTACTAAAGAAATCTTCTAAAGAATAACCGAGAATTCTACTTGAGAAGTCTACTTAACAAGTTTGCTAAAGAAATCTACATGAGAAGTCTGTTAGATAATTCTGTGAGGTTTACCTGTTTCAGCATGCCTTCCTTCACGTATTTACGGCCCCTAGACCCATTGTAAGCCAAGAGAGGTGGACTTGGGTCATTGGCAATTGGCTGTCTGTAGGTCGCGACGAAGTCAGGCATAGCATTTTAGACCCACACTTGGAGCACCTCCACAAAACCTTCAATGGTGTAGGTCTTCGTCAAGTTTTTCTCCTTCAGAGACTCAGCGAGGTTCTTAAAAGCTACCCTACAGCATGGGTACCCCTCGAACGTATCTACATCCATGACTAGCCTTGCCATGTTAAGCGGAGTAGGTGAGAAGGCTTTCGAGCTTCAACAAAACCAGCGTATAATGATAAGTAGCCCAAAAGAATCCGGTCCTCCCTAGACAAGGAACAAGACCTCAACACGCTTTTGTAAGCTCGTCAATACTGGGCCCCATATCAATACCCACACCCATCTTCTCCCAGAACTCCTGCATATATGGTGTACCAATCTCCGACAGTTTCTCAACGTACTCGCAATTGAGGCCAGTAATATCCTCAAACTTGTTCAACGAAAACCTAACTGGAATTACACCTACGAGATTCCATATCTCATATTTATTCCTGCAGACGAGCTGAAAACAAAAAATAATGGACAATGCTCGATGCCTAACCGAATTCTAATTTGTTAAACTTCAACAAAACACCCAATCTGGAATCACAAATCTCTTCCCATTCGTCTTCTTTAAGTGCCTCGGACAGTGCATAAAATAATCATGTGTTGTTGCTATAATATCCGAAACTTTTCATGATTTGAGCGTGACCGGCCAAAGACTGACCGGCCAAATGGAACCAAGCGACCCGGACGAGCCGGACGAGCCGGACGAGCCGGACGAGCCTCATATGGAACCTGTCTTGGAACTTGAAGATCCCTTCGACCAAATGGAGAAAGAAGACCATTTCTCTCGACCAAAACACATTTAGGACGGAATAATTTGGAAGATGATTCAAGAATCCCAAATACCGACCAAACCGGAACCATTCGGCCGGCCGCGACCAATCTTGGATCAGTGCAAGATCTACATGACCAAGTTGGCCTAATGACACATTCAAGAGAAACATTGCAAGCTCGGTATTTCTATCACCCTTTTAATTCGAGTGCTAGTAGCCTCAAAATTTTCCCTAATATTTTATTTTGTTCTTGGATGCTATTAGCTCCTTGAATGAATTTTTCTTTCACAAAAAATTACAAAAAAATGTCAAAAAAAAATATTTTCTTTCTATCTTGAAGTTAGATCGTTGATCCAACTTCAGAAAATTCAGAAAAAAAATGAAGTTTCAAACTAGTAGCTTGTAAGGGTCTAGGAGAAATAGGATCCTTGGAGTTTGGTTCTTCATAAAAAACATATTGCAATCTTTCTATCTTTTCTTTTCTTTTCGCTTGATCTACCTTGGGTTCTAAGAGATTCACACCTCTTGGGACATCTTAAGGAATTTGGCTAGAAAAAATAAGCTGTGAGTGAAATACCAAAAGAAAGAGAGAAACGCTTGTGAGGAATTTCTACCTAACGTGTTTATTAAGTCTGTTTCAAGAACCATGTCAGACGGAGATAGAAGTGACAATGAACAGACCACTTGTAACACCGGTTTGAATAGATTACAAATGCAAGCTTTAATGAGTGAAATGACTCGTCTTCTCAATGCAGGTTTAGAAATGGTTAATACACGCTTGGACCGAGTCCAAGAAGCTCAACAAGGAGTAACCCAAAGGGAGTCTAACCAGAGACCACAAACGGCCTCTAGACGCACCAGGCGAGAGCCTAAGGAGAATAGGAGAAAGACCCATTGTTCTATGGGATGAGATGAAAGATCTCATGCGTAGACGGTTTGTTCCAAGCCATTACCACAATGAGCTACACCAAAGGCTTAGACGGCTACTATAAGGAACCAAGAGTAGACGGCTACTATAAGGAACCAAGAGTGTTGAGGAGTATTACCAAGAAATGGAGACCTTGATGGTCAAGGAACCAAGGTTTCTAAGTTGTCTAAATCGAGATATTCAAGATAGGTTGGAGATGCAAGAGTACGATTGCATTGAAGAGATGTTGCACAAGGCAATCTTGGTTGAACAACAAAACCAGTGGAAATGTAATCCAAGGTAATCATATGGTTCTAGCTCAAAGCCGGTCTACAACAAGGAAAGGAGCCAAGGGTTCCAACCCAAGTTTGAGCGTAAGCCGAGAGAAGACAACAAGGTCTGGAGCCAACCGCTAGATTCAAAAGACAAGACCGATACCACCAGACACAATAACCGAGATGTCCAACGCTACAAGTGTCTAGGACGTGGTCACTATGCGAATGAGTGCATCAACAAAAGAGCCATGTTGTTGGTGGACAACGGTGAGGTTGTCACAGACGATGAGGAAGAGGAGCCTAAGTTGGAGTCTTCCGAGGATGAACTAGAAGAGAACCCTGTCCAAGGAGAGTTGTTAGTAGCTAGGAGAGCACTAAGGGTTCAGACTAAGGCCGAGGAGAATGAGCAAAGGGAGAATCTCTTCCATACACAGTGTCTAGTCAAGGACAAGGTTTGTAGCTTGATTATTGATGGGGCAGCTGTACTAATGTGGCGAGTCTGACCATGGTGAAGAAGTTTGGTCTGGAGGCTACCAAACACCCAAGACCCTATCAGCTACAATGGCTCAATGACAATAGCGAATTGCGAGTTCATTGCCAAGTTAAGGTACCATTGTCCATTGGTAAATATAAATATGAAATTCTGTGTGATTTTTTACCTATGGAGGCCAGACACATTCTCTTGGGAAGACCATGGCAATTTGACAGGAACGTGACTCATGATGGCCTGACCAACAAACACTCTTTTGAGTATGAAGGCAAATGGATCACGCTTGTTCCTTTAACACCCATGGAAGTGTACCAAGATCAGAGGTAGCTGAATGAGAAGACGGCTAAGGCGTGTGCAAATGGTCCCAAGGATGGTGAAAAACCAACCCAAAGCCTCGTCAAAGAAGAGAAAAATGTTAAAGCATCTAATTCTTTGCTATATCCAATAACATCAAGAGAATTTTACATTCCTAACAACCAATGGTTTCAACTGTCTATAAGGATTCTTTGCTAACATTTTCTCACCTTGAGCTGGTATTGCCGAGCAATGTATCATTTCTTTTAAAGGATTTTGAGGATGTGTTTCCGGATGAAAACCCAAGCGGTTTGCCTCCCATAAGAGGAATCGAGCATCAAATAGACTTTGTGCCCAGAGCTACACTTCCCAACCGGCCGGCCTATAAAACCAATCCCGTGGAGATTAAGGAACTCCAAAAGTAAGTTGGTGAGCTCATGAGCAAGTGGTACATCAGGGAGAGCATGAGCCCATGCGCCGTACCAGTCCTTTTGGTACCAAAGAAAGACGGTAGCTGGAGGATGTATGTTGACTGCCGAGCCATCAACAACATAACATTTAAGTACCTCCATTCCACGTTTAGATGAAATGCTTGATGAATTACATGGTTCTAGTATCTTTCTTAGATAGATCTAAAGAGTGGATATCATCAAATTCGCATGAAAGAAGGGGATGAATGAAAAACCGCATTTAAAACCAAACATGGATTATATGAATGGCTTGTTATGCCTTTTGGCTTAACTAATGCACTAAGTACTTTTATGAGATTAATGAATTATGTGCTAAGACATTTCATAGGTCTTTTTGTTGTGGTTTATTTCGGTGACATCTTAGTCAATAGCAAGAACCTAGATGATCATGTGGAGCACTTAAAATGCATGTTAGAAGTCTTGAGATACGAAAACCTCTATGTTAATTTCAAGAAGTGCACCTTCTGTACGGATAATCTAGTTTTTCTAGTTTTTGTTGTTGGTGCAGATGGAGCAAAAATGGACCAAGAGAAGGTCAAGGTTATTCAAAAATGGCCAAAGTCCGAAGACCGTTGGAGAAGTAAGAAGCTTTCACGGCCTAGCCGGCTTCTACAGGAGGTTTGTTAAGGACTTTAGCACAATAGCCGCACCACTTACCGAGGTGATCAAGAAGGACGTTGGCTTCAAATCGAGAGAAGCTCAAGAAACCGCGTTCCAAACGTTACAGGGAATCTTGACCAATGCACCTCTTCTTTCACTTCCTGATTTTCTTATAACATTTGAAAAAGAATGTGATGTCTCATGAGTTGGTATTGGTGCTGTTCTAATGCAGGAGAAAAGGCCGATTGCCTACTGTAGTGAGAAGCTTGGAGGAGCCACGCTGAACTATCTCACGTATGACAAAGAATTGTATGCGTTGGTGAGGGCTCTTCAAACTTGGCAACACTACTTGTGGCCTAAGAAATTTGTGATTCACAGGGATCATGAATCTTTGAAGCATTTGAAAGGCCAACAGAAGCTGAACAAAAGACATGCTAGGTGGGTCGAATTCATTGAGACCTTTCCCTATGTCATATGCTACAAACAAGGTAAGGAGAACATAGTGGCTGATGCACTATCCCGAAGGTAAAATCTACTCTCTCTTTTAGACACAAAACTTCTTGGTTTTGACCACATCAAAGGTATGTATGTGATGCACTGCGTTTTTGACGCATACCAAGAGTTGTTTTCGAGTTTTTATCGAGTCTTTTTAGTTGTTTTTGGATCATTTAAGGTTACTAAGAGACATTGGACGAGGATTGGAGCTGTTGGAGTCATTTGAGCAAAAAGGAGAAAAAGCCAAGCAAAAAGGGTCCAAAGCATTATTTAGAGCACCCGCTCTCTTCCCTTCGGAGCACCCTCTCTCTTCCCTTCGGAGCACCTGCTCCACTTTGACAAGAATAAAAAGGGATATTCTCTATTTTACCTAGATTTGACCTTATCTTCCTTAAATCTTATCCAAGCTGCCTCTAGACCTGTAGACATGATATTTTATAGCGTTTTTTAGAGAGAACCTTTATTTATTCATACTTTTGAGCTTTGGAACTTTGCAACTCTTGGAAGACGATTTATGATCCTCTTCTGACAAATTTGGAGAAGATTTCTAAACCCTATCTTTTATCTATTGATTTCTAATATGCTTTCTCTCATATCTCTTTACTCATTCTCTGCAATATGTGTGAGTAGATTCATAGTTAGGTTTAGGGTTTCAATGGAATTCATGAATTGATAAATCAGAATTGTTAGAATAGGAATCTATCTTTTAGTTCTTCATCTATTGTTGATCTTAATGCTGAAACTTGATTAGCTACCGAGTTTCGGATTTTAGGTTGTTTAACGCACCAAAAGTGTTTGATTAAATGCCTGAAAAAACATAGATGAGCAATACGTCCATAGCCAACGAAAGCTGATGTTAAGGCGTTTAGTGAACATATCAAACTAGATCTTAATGCATGTTCAACTCTCTGAATTCAAACGACAGTTTAAAATCTTATGTTTTTAGACATAGTAATTGATTCTACGACAGTATGTTAACTATAATTTGGTGATTTGAGTTCTAGAATGTGCTTAATGATTTCCCTATTCGATTTTCTCATTTGTGATTCATAATTCCTGCGAATTATCCTTGACCTAGCACTTCGTTTATTTGTTTTTACATTGATATTGTTTATTTTCGTGATTACATTACTTTCACAAAATTTCGTTTTTATCTTAGCTTGATTAAAATATCATAAAATTATAGTGTGACATTTGGTCCCTGTGGATTCGATCCCTACATTACTACAACACTTGTTGTGCACTTGCAGTATTTATATAGGGTTAAAACTCTGTGTATCAAGTTTTTGGTGCCATTGCCGGGGACCAATTGCGTTACCTTTGATTTTTGGATTGAAATTTAGTCTAAGATTCACTAACCGTTCTACCTTTCTTCTTTTGTGCGTTTTTCAGGTGTATGATTACGAGGAGTCACGGCTCTGAAAATCTCACAACTCTAAACCACAAAGCGCTTGCAAGGTCAGCACGACAAAACAGAAAAAAGAAGTCGAATCCAGCCAATATGGGCGATAACGACATCCTAGAAGCTGCACTTCAGAGGCTCCATCAACAAATGGAGCAGCTGCAGCGACAACCACCACAACTCCGTGCCATTGGAGACATCGACACTTCACACGCTTTCTACCAGAACCGGTCTGCTATATGCCCACCAGAAATTCAGAGGCAAGATTTCGAGATCAAGCCTCAGATGATCTTGTTGGTAAAGCACCATATGTTCAATGGACTGTCCACATGACCAATGGACCACATTGAGACTTTTGAGGAGATGTGCAGAACAACCAAAGCCAACGGGATTCCTCCTGATTACCTCAAGTGCAATCTTTTTCCGTTCACTTTGGGGGATAAGGCATAGCGATGGCTGAAATCGCTGCCCCTTGGATCGATTAGTTCGTGGGAGATGTGTCGATCAACCTTTTTGGATCACTTCTACACTAAATCCAAGACGGCTGCTTTGAGGAACAAAATCAATACATTACACCAGCACCATGGAGAAGCCTTTTGCGAGGCATGGGAGCGATTTAAGGAGTATCGCAGAGAATTTCCTCACCACAGGTATTCCGATGAGCAGATTTTGAGTATTTTCTATGATGGAGTCGATTGGGATTACAGGAATGCTCTCAATACTGCCAGCAATGGAGACTTTATGACTAAGACCATAGATGGGGAGTATGAGGAATACGATAGAACTCGAAAAGTCAGCAGTGTAGAATCGCAGAAAATTGATGCGCTGACCGTTAAGGTGAATCTGTTGCAGATAGAAAATCAGAGAGGTGTGCAGCTTTGTGAGGAGACAGGAGATGCAATCCTATGTCATGAGGAGCATACTGAGGTGAACTATGTGAATGGCCAAGATTATGTTCATAATAGATTTCAGGGTGGAAACCAGCAAAACAAGCCTTTCAACACCTTCCAAACGGCACCTCCAACTCTATTCCAAGCTGCTGCGAATGATTCTCAGGACGAGCTCAAGAATCTCATGCAACAACTCTTACAAAATCAGCAAAAATCAGCCAACGAGATCAATGTCGAGGTGGACAGCATGTATAATGATCTCAATGGCAAATATGAGGAAGTTTGTACCCATGTGAGGAAGCTCGACGCTCAAATAGCTCAAATTGCTGAAGAAATCAAGAGAAGACGGAGACGAATCATAGGACTGAGTATGTCAATGCAGTTGAGTTGAGGAATATAGAGATATTGCACTTTGCAGCAAAAGAAGTGGTAAATCCAGAAAAATCCAAGGAACAGGGAGAAGAGCAAGCGCTCTGGGCCAGGCAGAGTGCTATGGGCGTAACTTCTATAATGGAGCACCCTGGCCATTCCGGAGCACCGGCAACCATTTGTGCTCCCGAAAAACCTGCAAAAATTTCTGCAGCTCGAGTTTATGTTCCTAAGATTCCATACCCAGTCCCATCCAAACACCTGAGGAAACATATTAGTGCAGAGAAGCTGGCTGGTTTTAACAAGATGGTGAGAAATGTTTCCCATGAAATCTCATTTGAAGAGGCTTTAGAGAATCACCCATTGTATGATATCTTTGGGACTTGTAGAGAAACTGAAGAAGAGGTTAAGGCTCTATTTATTGAAGCAAGAGGTACAGCACCACAACTGAAGCTATTGCCTAAGGTTAAAGACCCTAGAAAGTTTGTTGTTCCATGCTCCATTGCAGGAGTTGATTTTAGAGAGTCTCTATGTGATTCCGGGTCTAGTGTGAATCTCATGTCAAAGGCTATTGCAAAGAAGTTGGAAATAACTAATATGAAACACCTGAGATGACTCTTGCGTTTGCCAATTCTTCTACCACTACTCCATATGGTACGATTCTGGATTTACATGTTAAAGTGATGAATTGTTTGGTTCAAACAGATTTTCAGGTTGTAGAGATGACAAAAGGATCTGATGTACCTTTGCTTCTTGGAAGACCATTCATGGCCACAGTGGGTGCAATTATCGATATGCTAATAAGAGAGTCTCATTTTCCAACATAGAAAAGAAGGTTTTCTACAAAGCCATACCCACTAGAGGAGTAATCAAACATGCCTCTTGCATCTCAGTAGTCGATAGAGAGATATTGATAGTTGATCACGAGAAAGAGTTTTGTGATAATAGTGAGATCAAAGAAGTTCTGGATGGAGATTCTCACTTTACTACCACTAAACTCAGTGAAAAGGCAACAATGAAAGGAAAAGTGAAGAGCAAAAGAATCAAGGGTGGTCCTAAAATGAATTTGACCCCTCAGGGATGTGATGGAGACACAATTGAGTATAAGGTGAAGTGCAAAGGTACCTCTAAGCCTTTCTCTAAGGTTAGAGCTATTCTCTCCTCAGAGTTAAAAGAGAAAAGCAAGGATGTTGTGAATGCTATGCTGGACAAGTTTCTGAATTTGAAGATGTCTAATTGTGGAACTTGTTTTGGAGCAAGCTCTCATGTTCAACCTGATTGATACCTGGCACCAAAGTCAAGCTAACGACTTTAACCAAGCGCTTGGTGGGAGGCAACCCACCGGTAATGTACATACTTCAAATAATTTTGCTTTTATTTCTGACTTTTTTTTAGTTTTCTTTGTTTCAGGTTAAAAAAAAAATTATTAAGCGACCAGACGGAGCACCTGCTCCGGGGGAACAACTACGTGCTCCTGACGGAGATTGCTCGACAGAGCACCCAGGGTGAAAATCGGAGCACCTGCTCCGCCTAAGTGCTCCAATCAGGTAAGTCTTCTAAAAAAAATGTTAGTTTTGTTTTGCCCTCTTCTTGGTTTATTGTCACACTGAGACGGTGTGAAGTAAGTCCGGGGAGGGCATTCATTGTCTACTAACGCGTTTGTTTGTTTTGTGTTCATTTCTTGTTTTGTGTTCATCTTTTTAAGGTGTTTTATTGAGTCAAGACTTAATCGGGAACTATGAGCTTTTCTTGGAACTAATCGTTTTAACCAACACTTTAGTAACCATTCTTTTAGCAATTTACTACAGATTTTACTAAATGGAAACCCCGTAAGTGGATTGACATACCAATATTGTCCATATCTTTTTGGGTATTTGAAGGATCCAAGGCTGCCTTCACACTTAAATTAACAAAATTCTCTCATGTTGGGGCGTGACATACATCAAATCGGATTTCTCATTCAAGCCTGAAAAGACTAGTCTGTGTGAGTACGGTTTCCCTCTCTCTTCCCTTTAATAAAAAGAAAATAAATTGGATATAGGTGGTAAAGAAGTGAACAGGGAATTTTGGCTTGAACCTGTTAGTTGTGCGTTTCATGGAAGTTTATCCATGAAAAGCAGTCAATAGAAAAAATAAAATGATACCCTAGAAAAGTAGGGAAAAATCTACCAAGGAAGTGAGAAAATGGAGAGGAAAGGAACTTGAAGTAAGACTGTTTGTGTGATCAGATATTTGAACGGGTAAGAGTCCATGTGTTCTTTGACCGATATTCTCTCGATGAGACTGCACATTTTAAACTTAAAAGAGGTCAGCAATGATGATTTACTATCTACCTTAGACACAAAGCTTCTTGGTTTTGACCACATCAAATGTATGTATTCCAATGATTCTGATTTCAAAGATGTGTTCAAGTTGTGTGAGAACTATGCGTTTGGAAAGTATTTTAGACAAGATGGGGTTTTGTTTTATGAAAAACTCTTTCTTGTGCTGAGATTTCTGTTTTGTTTGAGGACAAACAAAAGTCTAAGTCCGGGGGAGTTGGCGCTAGAAGGAGGGGTTGTGGCCCAAGGAATTTGTGATTCACATGGATCATGAATCTTTGAAGCATTTGAAAGGTCAACAGAAGCTTAATAAAAGACATGCTACGTGGGTCGAATTCATTGAGACATTTCCCTATGTTATATGCTACAAACAAGGTAAGGAGAACATAGTGGCTGATGCACTATCCCAAAGGGACAATCTACTATCTACCTTAGACACAAAGCTTCTTGGTTTTGACCACATCAAATGTATGTATTCCAATGATTCTGATTTCAAAGATGTGTTCAAGTTGTGTGAGAAATTTGCGTTTGGAAAGTATTTTAGACAAGATGGGTTTTTGTTTTATGAAAACCGTTTGTGTGTGCCTAATTGCTCTCTATGAGACTTGTTTCTTAGGGAAGCTCATGGAGGTGGCTTGATGGGACACTTTGGTGTCGCTAAAACCTTGAGTATCTTACAAGAGCACTTCTTTTGACCGCATCTAAGGAGAGATGTGGCGAAGCTTTGCAACCGGTGCACCAAATGTAAGCAAGCTAAGTCTAAAATGCAAAGCCAAGGTTTGTTTATCCCTCTTCCTATTCCCACTGAACCATGGACTCACGTATCTATGGATTTTGTTCTCGGGTTGCCTGGAACTAGGAAAGAAAAGGATTCTATCTTTGTCGTGGTAGATAGGTTCACTAAAATGGGTCATTTTATACCATGTCATAAGATTGATGATGCAACCTTGGTAGCTGAATTGTTCTTTAGGGAAGTAGTTCGTTTGCAATAAGTTCTTAAGTAACAATAGTTTCTAACCGAGACACTAAGTTCTTAAGTACTAAGTTCTTAAGTAACTTTTGAAAAACGTTGTGGTCTAAGCTATGTACTAAGCTATTGTTTTCAACAACTTGTCACCCACAAACTGATGGGCAAACCGAGGTAGTCAGTAGGTCCTTGTCAACACTTTTGTGTGTCATAATCAAGAAAAATATAAAGACTTGGGAAGATTGTTTGCCTCATCTTGAATTTGCTTATAACCGTGCTAAACACTCGTCCACAAAGTATTCGCCATTTGAGTTGGTTTATGGATTTAACCCTTTGACTCCTTTGAATTAAATGACTTTATCATTGAGTGAAAGATTTAGTCTTGATTGCAAAAAGAAAGCTGAGCTGGCCAAGGAACTACATGTGAAGGCAAGAAAAAACGTGGAGTTAAAGACAGCTCAATACCAAAAGCAAGACAACAAAGGACGATTCGAACCGGGCGACCTAGTTTGGATTCACCTAAGGAAGGATCGGTTCCCAAATGAGAGGAAGTCGAAACTACTACCCAGAGCCGATGGTCCATTCAGAGTTCTTTAAAAGATCGGGAACAATGCCTACAAAATAGACTTGCCAAGTGAGTACAATGTGAGCTCAAGCTTTAATGTCTCTGAGTTAATTTCCTATGATGCAGATGAGCAGGATTTGAGGGCAAATCCTTTTCAAGAAGGGGGGTTGATTTGAGCATGACCGGCCAAGGACTGACCGGCCCAATGGAATCAAGCGAGCCAGACGAGCCTTACATGGAACCTGACTTGGAACTGGAAGATCCCGACGACCAAATGGAGAAAGAAGACCATTTATCTCGGCCAAAGGAACATGGAAAAGAGATTGATCGTGCCAAAACACCTTTCGGACGGACTAATTTGGAAGATGGTTCACGAATCTCAAATACCGACCAAACGGAAACCGTTCGGCCGGCTGCGACCAAGTTGGCCCAATGATATGTTCAAGAGCTAAGAAGATCAAGGAAATGGTGGGCTTGACACTTGGAGAAATTTGGTCCGAACCAAACCTCACGGGCCGCGAAGTGAGTGAAGTGCCAAATGCCTTCAATCTCTTGGAGGTATCTGATCCGGCCTAAGTCTTGTTGGAATGGCCCAATTGCGTGACCAAGGCAAGAAGAAATCACAAAGGGAGGCTGAGAGTCCCACGATCCAGCCTTCAACTCTATCTTTAATTTTAGTCTTTATTTTAAAAACGTTTGTCTTTTCCATTTCCCTCTCTTTTCTTTGTCTTTATAAACTTGAGTTTTCCTCTTTGGAAAATACACTTCAATTTTAATAAGATTATATTTATTGTTTCTTCAAAACAATCCTTTTGTTCCTTGTGAACTTTTGATCTTTGTGTGACTCAAAGATCTTTGGTATATCAAGAGATTACATCCCTCTTGTGAACTTTTGATCTTTGTGTGACTCAAAGATCTTTTGTATATCAAGAGATTACATCCCTCTTGTGTGGCTATTCTATCGACCAAAAGAGTGGCTAAGTGGTGTAAGACAGTTACATGCAATAGGATCAAGCCTATTGTTGGTGCTGCCTGCTTATTTAACCAGAGGTTCCCCCGCCTTTCAAGTTTTGGAACGTTTTAGTGAAGATAGAACATGTGTTGGGCCGCTCCCAATATTGGTTCTACACGGTCCAATCCTTGCCTAAGGACTATCCTTTACCATATTGGAGTGAAGATTTTGGGATAGACCTTGGTTTAATAGACTCTGGTCGCTTCATTTCATAGGCAGGGGTTCGTCAGGCCTTGGAAATTCTGGTTACGTCATTCTGCAAACAAAGGGAAAACATTTCGGACAGAACTTTAACCACAATGTATTTAATCTAATATGCAAACTAGGAGAGTACGGTGACGAGACCTGAAACAAAAAGTTTTTGTGTAGATCTGGAAAAATGCGTGTGGATGGAAATCTGGAGAATAAATCTTCGGGGGCGAAGCAACACAGACGACGGAAGAGAGATGCATAGAAATCACATATAATAGAATTAGATTAGATTAGATAGAGAGAAACAGAGAGAGATAGAGGTTAGTGATAGACATAAAAATATAGAAACAAATACAAATAGAGACATTACCGGCGTCCGACTGAAGATGAAGGAAGTGGCAAGGAGACAACCGGAGAAGGATGGAGAACATGCGGTGGGGACAGCAATAGTCACGGGTGGCCAAATCGCCAAAACAAAAGCAAATCGGTATTAGGGTTTTCTTTTGATCAATAAAGAATAAATTGGCTGTAAAAAACGTTTATATATGTCAGTTCACTTCCTGAATTGGTTAGATAAATTTCATTTTTACTTTGGTTTAATGACAACTAGACGGTTTAGTTTTAATTTCAGACTTCACATGAAGTCTGCAGGAGAAGTCTTTGCGAGAAATTTACGTACTGCAGACTTTGGTGAGAAGTCTACGATAGAAGTCTGATGATGAAGTCTGCTTCTAAACGAATTTTTTTTTCATTAAGAAGTACTGGTTCCCGCGCATTTAGTACTAACAAAAAAACAAGCTGAGAAACCTAAATAGAGATGAGGAGAGAGAGAGTGGAATGGACTTACCAGAGAGAAAGAGGAGAGAGAGAGGAGATTGCTGCTTTAGGGTTAGAATGATGGTACCAATTATTTATAATTGGGGGTTACATTATCCGGTTATGTTAAAAAGTTCCGGTTCAACATGAATCAAACTTAACTACAAAGTAAACCTCTCGGTCAGACTTCATGTGGCAGTCTGCACAATAGTCTTCGTTTAGACGTCTGTGGAATCAACATAAATATATAAAACATTATAATCGTATAAATTGACTAATTTGGATGAAAATTTGTTTTATATAGATGAAAATTGTCTATGTTTTATTTATGTATACAATTGTTTTGTCAAGCTAATTGTTATAATTTTTATAAATTAAATTTAAGATGTAATTATAATGCAGACTTCTTAAAAAAGTCTATGGAGCATATTTCTTTTAGAAGTCTAATTGATTGGTAAGCCAATTGGGTGACATTTTGCTTCATTTAAGATTTCAGATCTCTTAAGATCAAGTTCTTTACAAAAAACGTCGGTTACTAACTGTCTTTTCTTCTTGTCTGTGTTCGGTTCAGGTACGCCTTGACTCGATCTCCAAGCGCGATCACTCACCTAGAGTCAAGCCGATTTGACTTACATGCAAACCAGGTCAAAAGGAAACCAGAATCTCATTCGCTACAAAGACAACATCAACAGTCTAACACACGATCTGAGAGAACAAAGAGACAGAGTCAGAACCGATCAATCGGATCCAGTGGGAATGGAGAACCCACAGAATGGAGGAGAACATGTTGCACCAGGTCCTCAGCAGAGGGTTCCAAGACACATTGGTGCAGGTGACGCTCCAAGCACTCATACTCAGAGGCAGGGAATTGTACCTCCTCCCATTCCAAACAACAACTTCGAAATCAAGAGTGGGATGATCTCTATGGTACAGAGCAACAAGTTCCATGGACTACCTATGGAAGACCCACTCGATCATCTGGACGAGTTTGATAGGCTGTGCAGCCTCACCAAGATTAATGAGGTCAGCGAAGATGGTTTCAAACTGAGACTATTCCCATTTTCTCTAGGTGATAGAGCGCATCAATGGGAGAAAAACTTGCCTCCAAATTACTTTGACAAATGTACCTCCTCCTGATGCTTTGATGGGCAAGGATATCTTCCTGTGGAGAACTCCTACATGAGCATATACAAGTACATTTACATCAAAGGGTACTTGGGAGCAGTTGAGGGTTACTCATCCTTTAGCTTCTTTTATCATGTGGCCGGTTTTTTTAGGTCAACTGGCGATAAGAGACATGCTCCAAAGGTGGGTATGAATGTCTCTCATCTCTGCCCTTTTTGGTGCACTGAATCCGAATCGCACAATCATTTGTTCTTCTCTTTTGCCTTCTCAAACGCAATTTGGCAGGCCTTCGCTTCTCGGATGTGTCTTGGAAATCCTCCAACACTCCTTGAAGCAGTCTTGGACCATTTGTTGCTTCCTCTGCAGGCTAATTCAAGGAATTTTTCAATTATCTTCAAACTCCTCCTCCAAGTAATTGTGTATTATCTTTGACGTTAGTGTAATGCACGTAATTTCATTGCAACGTCTATTCCGTTGGGTGCTTTGAAATCGCAGGTGGATCGTACAATCCAAAACCGGCTCCTTTCCTTTCCAGCAATGGACAGTAACTCCTCTTTCCTAGAATGCTATTTTGGTTGTATTTCTCATCCGTTATGATACAATCACTTTTATTGACCAGCGTTCCATTTTATGGGTAAGTTTGTAAGGTTAAGAGTATTTTATTAGTTTTTTATACTTTTTAACCTCTTTTATTTGGTATAAAATCTTAACATTAAAAAAAATACCTTACATGGCAAAACAAAAAAACTGTAATTTTCTTTCCATTATAGCAATCTACAAACTAATGTTTTTTATAGTTACTTTTATAAATCTTATATTTACAAGATTTTGTTTGAAAATATACATATAAACACTATTGGTGATTATATATAATATTTATTTATTAAAAGAGCTAGATATCGAATGTTATTCAATTATATGTTTAATTAGATTGATTCAAAATCTTATGTTACCAATAACTTCTCTTTACATTTATTTTTATCTACAGTGCTTAACAAATGCTAATTCCAACTATAAACAGACATATATCAATATTAATGATATAATCACTCAAGTTATGGTTTTTATTTAATTAATTATATATTCTCCTGAATATACATGGAAAAGTTACATTTTACGATGACAAGTGAACATATCATAAATGCTATAAGGTGTTTGTGTGTGAGAATAGCACTGATGCCATTACCAGAAACGTTGGTTTGATTAATAAATGGTGTTGTGAAATCCGACAGCACCAATGTAAGCATGAAAATAATCACCCATTTGAGACACTTAAACGCCTCATCTGCTCCTATATTCCATTTGTACTTGCCTTTCTTGATAAATTAGTCAGTGGGACATGCAATGATTATGTAGTAACCAGTGAGACCCAATAACCCACGCATCTTGGTGATTGTCTTAGGTGCTGGCCAAGCTGTCATGACTTGTATTTTAGTGTTGTTAACATTCACCACCTCAACTGCAATTATATGATCGAGATATTCCAGCTCACATTTCCAAAATTCGCACTTTTAAGAGAAGGTAAAACAGTGCCAAATTCTTATAGAGACGCAATGCTTTTGATGAAAGTTGTAAGACCAAACTTTTTTATCACATCATCTTCAACAGCAGAAGTAGATAATGTTTTTCCAGCATCTCTCACCTTCTTGCGAGGAACAAATGAAAGAAAGTAATCAAAAATAATGTGTTTCTTTAATCATGGTTTAATTAGACAAGAAACTTATTTTCATCTTCAAAGTTGAAACTGATTTTCTTATCTTTCAAGTAGGATTACAATAAGAATCCTAACTATCTTAGAGATTTGTTGTAGAGATCTCCTTACTCTCCTATAGCCAAAAGGCTCTCAATTACCAAATCGTCAGACACCATGGTAAGTAAAGAAACAAAGATATGACATGCTTACTTGTGTTACATTTCTATAGAAACCTTATTACATTTCAATTACATTTCTATAGAAACCTTATTCTAGACTAGAGCAACATCTACATCATGTTCTTTAACCCAATCAAGCATGGATCCACAAGAAACACCTAAGAAGAAAACATGACATATGTTGTGGAAGCATTTCCTCCTCCAAGGCGATTAAGATATTCCATATATTGGCAGAATTAAAAAAATATCTAGGCTAAGCTCCAAGAGCCAAAGGAGAATATAGGAAGCGGATCAACTCAAGTATTCAAATACGACATTGGCAGGTCTGAACCAAGAAGTGATGCAGCTGACTCAGTCTCTATACAACAAACTCCAACCAGGTGGTGCTGATCTTTTAACCAGAAGGAGTTGAAGCTGTCTCATCCTCAATCAAAAGTGGATACTTGACTACACATACATCAAATGATACAACTATTCATCGGAGGGGATTTCCCATGATTTATTAGGAAGAATAATGTGATTTTAGGCATAAAGTGTCAAATTTTGTCTTTGAACACATAAATGAATCCATGTTCTGAAACCACAAATTCTCCTCAGATATACAAAACATGTACAATAAAACCAACTCTCTTGCAGCTTTTTCACATAGTAAACATTCTCCTGCAACATATCAGACACGCAGGCACAAACACATGTTTAGATACCTACAAATCTCGAAACTGTACAACAAACACACAAAGACCAAATATATACACAGATGGCTGCAAATGTTATGCAGCAAATATCAGAGACGAAGTCCATGGTTCCTAGGACTTTGAGGAACACTACTTGCTCTACCCCAGAACCTACGTTCCTCATTGCACCCGTACTTTCCATTACCGCCACCCGAGTTATGCGGTGTATCCCAACATGTGCCTCTAGGGAAATCTAACAGTGGTGGTGGTGGTGGTGGTCGTAGTCTACAAGTCAAGTAGTTAGCTGGCTGAAAGTAAGCATTACGGTGGTGATAGTTATGTGGCTGCAACTGCAACTGCTGTGAAATGTTAGGACTGCTTTGTACTTTAAGCATTGGGTAAAGCCTGCTTAATTGGTAACTACTCATTTCGGGCTGCTCATGACTATACCCATCTGGTGATGATTCTGATTTAGGAGATGAACAAGCAGAGACGGTGAAAGAAGGTTTTGTCTTGATTGAAACAACACTCTTGCGAAGAATGCCATTGATTGCTTCGATGTAACGTTGCTCTATTGTCTGTGGCTCGATATGACCTAATTGATTCTCGAGAATTAGTGGATTTGCTGGAAACAAGAAGGTTCTGAGTTTAGGAGTCTCGTGACGATTGTATTCCTCAATCATGTGTTTGAGATCTTCGTCAGACTTAACAGAGACTAACGCTTCGAGATCTTCTGGGATGATTTGGTATTTGAGGACGGTGTCGTTCTCTGTGATTTCTGTAAGTTTCTTGGTGAGTTCTGAGATTGAAGAAGGTGGTTTAGTTTTAACATTGATTTGATAATGATAAGAGAGGAGAGAAATGAGTGATTTTTACCGGAGAAGGTGATGTCATGAGCAACGGCGATAACACGTGTCTCGCCGCCGACATATTTAAGAACGCCGTCGGAAGATTTAGGAAGGATTTTGCCGCCAAAACTGCACATGAACTTCACTTTACTTCTCGGCGATCTATCTTCGATGGACATTTTTGCCGCCAAAAAAATATTGCAGAATTTTTTTTTTGTAAAATTAAATATATAAAATACAAATTAAAATCCCGCTAAATAGATTAATTGATGCTCTAGCCTCTTCCTTCTTCGGGGAGATGGTGAAGATTAATGTAGATCAAATTAAAAATTTCTGAAGAAGAAAGAGGAAGAGGAAAGAAAAGAGGTTGATCAAATTAAAAATTCTGAGATTTTTTTCAACAACAAAAAGAATAACGAAAAAGAGGAAAAAAAAAGTTTATAAAGCAAGAAAATAGGAGCTGAGAATTCGTTGCCGTAGGATTTTTATCAGGCTTATTTTGAGATTGTTGGATTTTTGGCTATTTTTAGATTAATTATTGATAAATAAGTTAAATTTGCAATTCTCTTCAATGTCTTCGATAAAAAAATTTCTAGTTATTTTTTTATTTTTGGCAAATATAGTTATATTAACTTGAAAGAACAAAGTTAGGATTCAAACATTGAATTAGCCAAACAGACAGATAAATAAGATTTGAGGAAAAAGTAATATTAAAAAAATAATTTAGTTAAAATATCTGCAGCAGTATTTTTGGTGTATTACCCTCTGTTCGGAACTACGCTAGGCGGAACGAAACGCGTACGCTAGATGCGGGTCTAACGATTTTTTGAAAAATTGAGAAACACTCGGGGAGTATTCGGAGAGTAATTTTTTTTAATAATTTACTTATTTATTTATATAAAATATAACTAAACTAATTTTTTATGCATCAAATTTAGAATTAAGATTTATAGAAATACCAAGCTAGATAAAAAATAATTGTTATTTTTTCTATTCACATCTAATACAAAAAACAAAAACCAAAATAAAATCCACTCACATGATACAAAAAAATACAGTCTTGATCTTGAGAACAAATAAAAATATGAAAAAAGATAATAATAATCTTTTTTCCCTTCAAAGATCAAGTAATCACTATGTAGTGGATTTTGTAGATGTGTTAGAAGTTAGAACTTGTTACTTATATACCTGAAAAGAAATTCAAACTGTTTATATCAATATATCACCATGAGATCAATCAAAGAAAGACAAATCAGAGTAACCAAAGACAGAACAATAGTTAAAATGAGGTGGTTCTCGGCAGAATTCAAGCAACAATGACAGAACCTATAAGTTTCATAAATTTAGTAAGATAGATGCTATATAGTGAATTTTGTATTGTTTTAGTCTTATAGAGCGTAATTTCCCTAAAAATTATTATATGCAGTGTAAAAAATTTCCAAAGCAAAAAAAAATTGTTCTACAAATTTGGATCGAACAAAGGGAGAATTTTTAAAATACAACATTCCTGATATCATTTTTTAAAAATACATTTGCTTGTCTATTTTAATAAATACTACTTTTATGGAAGTTTATAAAATTTTAAATTTATAAAAGTTTATAAAATTTTAAATTTATAAAAGTTTATAAAACATATTTATAAAATTTATAGTCATGGTATAAACTTTATAAAACCTTACAATATTTCTTATAAAGTTTATAAAATATATTTTATAAATTTTTATAAACATATTTATACAAACCTCTTATAAATTCAGAACTGATGACATTTATAAAAAGTTACATTTTTGAAATAAACAACAAATAGTGATAATTTTAAAAAATAATATAATACAAATAGTATTTCTCAAAATTTCTCGGAACGAAATTCTTAATTTTCCCCGTTAAAAAATTATCAAAAGCTTAAAATTGTACGCAACAAAAACAAAAAAAATTTAGAAACATCCATCCATAACATAAATCGCAACGAAAGCAACCCTTAATCATTCCTTGATTAGTGATCCGAAATCCTCTTATGATGTAACTTGATTCTGTTTCTCAAGGTTTGTGCTGATTCCGTTTTTGCATAGGTGAACATACAAAAGACATGAACTAACATGCTTCATATATAATATGATATTTTCATTAGCTTCTACCTTCGACTTGCAAACAATAACGTAGCAGTAACCTATTTGAAAACCTAGCTATGGTGTTTACCGCTTTTCTTGCCCTTCTTCTGTTTCTGCTTCAACTGTGTCAAACCCGCTGCTGTGATCTTCACATTCCCGACAAGAGCAGCCATCAGCTCGGGGTCCGTACAAGCCTTCATCAGCTCTTTCTCCCTTACTGTCGCCTCCGTCATATGTGTAAACAGATTCATTGCGGTTTTTGCAGCTGACCAAACACAAAACAACATCAAATAGAATCCAAAAGATCCACACTTACATCTACTTACGCATATTAAGGTTTATATAATAGGAAGAAATGGTCTGTGTTATTACCCTTTCCTTTCTTCATGCTCCCTGGGATCGCTTTGACTCTGTATTTATATGACTGGAGAGCGTTATAGGGGCCACACACAGGGACCGCGTAAAAAAGAACGTCCGTTGGCAATGGGTTACCAGTTAGGTAATCAACATCAATCAGTTTTTCTTTCTCTTCTTCCCCAAGCTCATGAATATCATCTTCTTCCATTACCACTTTGTCCATCTCTGAGGATTCTTTCCCATGACAATCCCTAGCAAGATGTCCAACCTTCTTACATCTATAACATATTTTCACAGCATCTTCTGTCTCTGCACACAACCACCACCAGACAACCATCAGTATCATATGCTGCCACTCTAATGAAAATGTATATGAAGAAACAGTTTCAGGCAAATGAGAAGATTGGAAAGGTTTACCTTCAGAAGGTTTCTTCTCTTCAGTGACTGCAGGCTTTGTATTCTGTGTTTCAACATTATTCTTCTGTGGCTTTCCAGAAGACTGCGCGTAGAAGACAATTCCAATTTGCCCAAATTCAATACTATTAATCTAAGAATTTGTGGTATATGGTAAAAACAAAATAGCAAATCCAACTGGGGGATTCAGAAAATACTTACTGCCAACAACGTCATCCGTATTTGTCTTTCTTCTTCGTCTTGATCAGCATATTTCTCCTTAATTTTCTTAAGTTTACCCCTTTGCCCGCGGCTAACTTTTTCCCCAGCTGGCTTGTTATCAGGTATGCTCTTGTTTGCTTGGCTTGAAGAAGAAACACCTTTATCCTTTCCTTGCTGCTTTTCCTTCCCAGGGTTACCATTGGCAGCTGTGTTACCACTAGAAACATCTTTTTCCTTCCGTTGCTGCTTTTCTTGCCCAGCGTTACCATCGGCGGCTGTGTTACTGCTTTGGCCCATCTTAAGCTTTCTTCTTTCAGCTTTTGACATGTAAGGCTTATCTCTAACTACTGCCTTTTCCTCTTCCTGTTTCATCTTCTCTTCCATTTCGTCCTTTGATGTCTCTATTGTAAGGTTCTTGCCTGCCACTGACGCAGTACCAAGACCGAGGGTTCTATCAAGAAGATCATCAAGCTCTGAAGTAGCTGATGCAGCATTCTCTCCAGCAATACCAGATGAATTCATGTCCAAAGAAGAAGTATCTTGGCTCAACGCTGTGTTTGATTCCTGTAAATCAATTTCTCCTGCGGCAGAAACCTCGTCATTCTCTGCTTCGTTCTCTGACTCAGCATCTGAATGCTCATCAGGAGCATGTGTTTCCATTACTACATCAGTCATTCCTTCCTCTTCGCCTCTTACCCTTCTCTCATTCAAATGAGCTCCCAAGGAGCTCTCGTCCAAACGAAACAACAGTCCAAAACCCATGATAAGCGGGTGTGGCGGAAGAAAGTTTTTCTTACCCCGTATCATGAAACTTCCAACTGTAAGATATTCTCCAGTAGGAGCTGTTTTACTGACCTGATGAGGATACACCCACCATGCACTAGTAACAATCTTGGAATCCCAGGCCTGACTATGACAAACCTGCATCAAAGAATTACATCCAAATGTCACCATCAAGACACTGCCGCATAGTCACACAAATCCAACCAACTAAAATTGGTGGGTGAAACAGCTTACCGTAAAACATCCAGCTTGGTTTAAAGTGAGAGGAGGTACACTTTGTTCAGGTTTATGATTTTTTATGACAGTACTAGATGCTCCATGAAGCTCTGCATGTACATACCTAAAACATTATGGCGAAAAGAAACTTATGGTAACTGTTGAATATTTAATACCAAAACAAAGACTAACGAAAGAGCCCTATACATGACAACTTACAGATCCCCTTTGGACATGTAACGTTTAACTATCATCTCATTTTGCTGAGCATCACGACCACTGATGACCAAATAGTTCTCACTGCTAATGAACCAATTGAACTTCTCAAACCAGTGGACTTTTCTCATGTGTGAAATAGTTGCAACTACTTTCTCCTATTAGACAGAAGAATGCAAATGATTAGCTGGCTGCAGGAAAAATAAAGCACAGTAAACAAGACAACAGCAATGAAGATGGAAGCTTACCTGAGAAAGCTGGTGGCGTGTCTTTTTCTCAGCTGCTTTAAAAGCCTTTTCATGCGCAGAAACAGTCTTCTCCTGTTTGGTTTCTTGTTTCTTCTTCATTTCATACCAGCGCCTAGCATTACCATGCGCGGAAAGTGATAAGTCAACCTCCACCTACCAAAACCACATATCATACCCCACATGTCAGAATAAGAAAGAAGATTAGCTTATCATATTCAATGTAGGGAGAAATCAACACCTTTTCCACTGGGAGCGTCTTCTCATCATCATCCATTTCATCGAGATTATTACACAACAACAAGGTCATGCAATTCTTCTCTAGATTAAGTTTGTCAATGACTCCAGCAACAGGATTTCCTAATTTTTTTTCCTCCTTGACCATGCGAGCTAGATCATCCCAGCCCATACCCTTTGCAAGAGCTACACGAACAGCTAATATGGCAGCATCTACGTCTTCTAAGTTGTACTCTATTAATTCAGCCATGGTAACACAACGGTTGACTTCTTTCTTCAGAATTTGAACACGGTTTTCCTACAACATGAGTGGAGAAACATTGCAACTACGATGAGTTTAAATATGGAGAAAATCTTGACAGCCATATCTGGAAATAGAAACACCAAAAACCTGATCCTGGCGAATCTTATTGAGTTTCTGACTGGCAGAATCCTCTTTTGCCTTTTGTTGATATTCAGATCTTTGGCTCTCAATTTTGCTGTAGAACTCGTCTAAAGCCGCATCAAAAGTTTCAAACTTTTCATACACTCTTGATATGAATTGATTTAATAAGATTGAACAGAACTCATCATACATCTGCAGACAACCAGGCAGAAGAAAATAAATATATGAAATCCATTGCCATTCAAAAAGTAGAAAATAGAAGGCAGTTAAATATTGACCTTTCTAACACCTCCTCCTTGAGAACCCGTGTCATTCACCAATATATTTTTCTGCATTAGAATATAACCTTCAGGGACCTTTTGACCATATATAATATCTTCAAGCCAGTCTTCAAATACAATGACCGCTTGAACCAATAACTGGATCTCATTATCATCTAACTTCTTGTCTTCCGATACTTTGGTACTTGGAACTAGACCAGCATCCAGAATTATGTGCTCAGAGAGCTGTGGCCCGTACCCCAAAGCGTCCCCAAGAATATTCTTCAAGGTAAATTGTTTGGCACCCGCGGACTCATTTGACTTCCCACCCTTCTTGCCACCATTCTGCTCCTTTGGTTCATTATCTTTTGCTTCATGATCCTTAAGCGAGAAAGCTGTCAGTGATTCCTGAAGCTTTGAAACCGTGGTTCTCTCAAAGACTCTACATATCTCTATAGGGTAACGGTGGCGAGACATGATGGCAAAACCCTTATTGTCATCTCTGCAAGAATTGAAAAAAAAAATCACTATAAAGGCCACATTCAAAGCAGAAGGTGATCACAGTCACTAGCAAGAGACAAAACGATTTGATGAAAGGAATTGAAAAACTAACCTATGTGAACGGAGGAGAGTCATGATCATATATTCGGAATCCGTAAGAATTATGTTTCCTTGAGCATACAACTCCAATATTACATAGTGTGCATTAGCACCTAGCCCGAACTGGAAGACAATGATCTGGTGCCAATATCGAAACAAATAGCAACTTCAACAAAACAATGCAATGAAATTAAACTGAACAAATAGAAGAAAATTCCATTACCCTGTCGTAACCAAGCTGCCGTACATCCTCAAGCCTCCTTGTCCGAATATGCTTTCTTAACTTCAAAGTAAACCCAGATGGAGTATTACTCTTGTCCCTACAAGAACGTTAAACACCCAGAAAAATCAATCAATACTACTGCTCAGAAACCAAAAACATAGATGGAATAGATTTTTTTGTTTTGTTTTGTTTTGTTTTACCGGACATAAGCTGTGGTATGTAAACGAACACCACTTTCCATCAATAGCAAAACCTTCTCACTTTCTCCAGATTCTGTGATTCCGCTACTATTCAAGAGCTTGAACATATACGTCTGCAATCAAATTTGAGCAAACTGTGAATCGTGGATAAACCCTAATGGAAATCGAATAAAATCTAAACGAATTGTGCGTATTGTACCTTGGGAGATATATCATAGACATTTGAGCATCTCATGCCGATTAAACGCTTCAAGCACTTGACCTCTGCGGCCACGTCGGCCGTGTTCATTCGCACTTTCACCATTTCTATAAATCTCGATTTGTCTCGCTCTCGAAGGTGATGAAAATCGGTGATTCAGCGTGTTGATCTCAGAAAAAATGAGGAAAAAAATCGAATTTCTGGAAGGAGAAGAAAAGTCAGTGGAAAGAAGAGAGCTGAGCGTAGAAGAAGTGAAGAAATTTGTGAGCTTTTTATGTCTGTTGGGCCTGAAGAGATATGGGCCTCCAAAGTTTGTAAGTTTCATTTTTTGTGCAAAAGTTTTTAAGTTTATTACTAGTTTTGTTCATGCCCTACGCATAAAAGAAGTGATGTAAAAATTTGTTTGTTTATTATTTTTAGTTATAATTTGTACATTTGCATGAAAATTAACACACTTTTTATTATTTTAATATTTTTTAATAAACTAAATAACCATACATGTTAGTTATTTTGGTATTCGCAGTTGATTTTGGTGCAACATTTAGTAGGCTGTTAATTGTAGTATTGTATATGTTTTTTTTATCTAAGATCTTTTAATTGTAGGAATGAAGTTGTGAAAGTAATATTTTAGGTAATGGAATGTTTGTTGAACATGAAAGACAAACTTAATAGTTGTTCATTTTGTAGGTTAAAAAGCAGCTAAATAGTATGATTTTAATAAATAAATAAAGCTAATAATGAGAACCAAAAAAAATAAGCCTCATGATGACTCGGTTGTATTTGGTTTAGGAGATTTCAAATTTCTATGTTATCCTGCAAAATATATTGTTGTCAATTTGTTGTTCTTTTATTCCTTTTGTTATTATAATCATATAAGATGATTTCATTTATTATATATGAAAAAATAATATTTATGACAAACTGTTTATTTGTTATACTAGTTGTCTTCCAACTACTTCCCAATCTAGCACATGTATAATGAAAATAGAAAAAACAAACATATATAGCGTGTTAGTAAATATATATGTGTATATATATAATAATTGTTTTATTTTTTTATGAAAAGTTATGCAAACCTTGCTAATGAGGGATATTATTGAAGATTTTTTTGTAGACAATATTGTTCACCCCATTGCATGTTGAATCTTTATCTTGTAGAATGGTTAAGTCAGCAGGTGATGTTACTCTGGAGAGAGCTACATATAGTTGTCCATAACTGAACACTGGTTTAGGCAAATATAGAACAACTGATTTCAAGCTTTGTCCTTGG
Source organism: Schrenkiella parvula (assembly GCA_000218505.1). NCBI lineage: Eukaryota > Viridiplantae > Streptophyta > Magnoliopsida > Brassicales > Brassicaceae > Schrenkiella > Schrenkiella parvula. The sequence goes on along the minus strand of CM001192.1, from coordinate 6,336,764 downwards.
CTTTTGTTAATGGTCATAGCGTAGCATATTCGTATTGGGAATTGTCGCCTTTTTAGGATAAATGGATGGTCTGAAAGCGGTAGAGATAGGATGATTCTTGGGAGTAAAACTTTTTTTTCCAACATGTGTACCTGTAACTATTTCACCTTCAATTATTCGATCTGCCAACTGAGTAACAATTAGTCTTGTACCATTGCACATGCCTTCTTTTTAACTGAGATTTCTAAGCAGCATAATAGGGACACCTTTTTTTAACACTAGTTTATGTTTTGGCAGGCCTGGAAATTCCAATGTATTTAGATATTCTGAAGGATATAGGAAGTCGTAATCTAGACCGGTTGAATCTGTTTTCTATATGCAGTCATAGCTTAAATATTATCTTGCTTCCTTTGCCGCCTGAGATAACATATACTCATTTATGTCGTCGACAGTTTCGTTTCGTGGAGTAAAAAATAGCACTTTCAGTTAACCTTTCAATGACACTTTCATATACGTTGGCAAATGAATGTATTGCCTTAGTGACTTGTTGCATTGCGTTTCCAGCTGGGGTCGTAAGAAATTATTTTTTGATGGCGACCATTTCCCCATCATCTTCATGTTCTCTTGGTGGGTTATGTAATAATGGGGCAGTTCCATCTCCAACACTAAGTAATCATTCGGCAAATTTTGTTTCATTTGGATTTAGTCTCATGTTCTTTAGTAATAAAAATATATCACATTCATTCCAAAGATATGATTGACTAATTGATGCAAGGACCGTGTCAGCTCGTGTTCCTTGAGGGATAACTGGATTAATTTGCCTAAAATCGCCACCTAGGAGAACAGTTACCCACCAAATGTATTGTTACTTGCAGATGGATTTTTGGTAGAATGTAAATCTCTTAATGTCTGGTCTAGTGCCTCAAATGTGTGTCGATGAGCCATTGGTGCTTCGTCTCATATGATTAAATCAGTTTTTAGGAGCAGTAATCCAAGCATTGTACCAGGCTTGATGTCGCATACCAAATCTTCAGTTACTTGAAGAGGAATTTTAAACCTAGAATATGTTGTTCGGCCACCAAGTAGAAGCATGGCTGCAATATCCGACGAAGCAACATGTATGACTATCTTTCTACGTGACCTTAATCTCGAGATAATAGTTTTGTAGACGAATGTTTTACATCTGCCTCTAGCTCCATTGAGAAAGTAAATTTTACCGAGATTATTGTCAACTAAGTGAAGTACAGCATCATATATCGCTTCTTGTTCATTGTTTAAGCACTTATGCTGTTGATCATGTAGTTCTCTTTCCTGTTTGAGGTTATATTGGTATTCTTGAGTAAGCAAGCTGTTACCTAATTCTTTAATGATGCTCAGGTTGGGAGTAGGTAGTGGTTTAAACTCTGTGAGAGACCTTTCATGTTGATGTAAAAGCTTCTCTATCTCGATAAGAGTGTATTGCTGCAATTACTCATCTTCCAAATTCAGCGCTTGAAACCCGAACTCTCTTCTTTGCTTGCTAAGGATGTCTTCAGATAAATATTTCCAACAATGCTCCCATAAACGTAATGGGTTACTTATTTCACAATAGATAAGTAGGGTTACAAATAGATGTTGTAGTTGATAAGGAGAAGCCCAATAATTTGCCTCATCCATTGCTCTAAGCCACTCATAATCGTTCTCAAGCAAACCTCTAGCATGACATGCTGATTTATAACTATCTTGCACCACTCCATTTACTTCGAGCAGATTCTCAAAATTTGTTGTTTTTCTCACAACATTGACCAAAATCCGTAAGTAGTATAAATTACTAGCTGACGGATGAATGTTTACAATTCTTCCTATCATGTGCCCCCGCTTTCTTTTTTTCTTTTTTTTTCTAGCTCCTTGGAAGTGTCATTTTCCTTATTTCCTTTAGTAAGATTATCCTTGTCATTAGTCCATACTTTAGCATTACTGTCCCAAACATAGTATTTCGGGATTTCTATGTATAGCAACAGCCTCGCATCTTCATCATAAGTATTTAGGTACATACATCTAGTGAAAATTGTCTTCTCAATACCGAATGTTGATAAAACACGCTCAAGATTAGTTGTCCCTCAATACGTAATATTTTGCTGGTTCTCTAAATGAATAATTAGTTTCTGTACCGCTGGTTTCTTTTTGTGAATGTGAAACGCGAATGTTCGTCACATTGCTTCGCATGATGATAAATATATGCAATGGAGGTACTCCTGTATCTCATTTATTTCATGTACTATATTTTCAGCTTATTGATTTCCCATTGTATCATTTTTGCCTTTCTCAATCAGAATATTAGCTTTGTTTACTCCCTTAGTAATATACTTAAAAATGTACTTCACAGCGTTTGGTGTATTGCACCGTTCGACATAAATATGAGCCTCATATAATCTAGAACTCTTTTGTGTACAGTACTGAAAAATAATTGTACCAGTAAGAATAAAATTGAAGACAAACTGACAATTTATAATTAAATATTATATTTTAAGAACGCACCTGCTATGTATGGACTGAAAAATGTGTCATCTTCAAGATCCTTTAATAATTCGTCCAGTTTCATTTTAAATACCTGACATTCAATATCAGGTCTTTCATTTTCAGATAAACCCCATAGGTTTGTAAATGTTCTTTGACATCTGACCAATTTGGATTAGCAGTCATTGTGATGAACAAATTTGGATTTCCATAAGTCCGACAAATTGTCCTAGCATCATGGTACTTTTCTATCATATATCTTGGTCCGCTAGTAAAACTTGTAGGTAAAATTACTCTCTTTCCAAGTTTTCTCGCCTCAGTCATACCTCGTCCGACTGCATCAAATACATTGTTGCATAGATCTGCTCAATTGTCGTGTAAGCATCCAGTACGTACTGGTGAAGTAATCAGCTTCCTTTGATAATCGTCATTCCTTCTAAGAGTTTAGTATGAATCTGGTATGAGTAAAAGTCTCTTATGTTTACTGCAAGCTCATAAACAATGTGTGGTCGTCCTTTATTTCTTGTAGGTGGTTAGATTGGAGTTCAAGATTGATATCCCGATAACCTACAATTGCTGTAAAATCTCCTAGAATTAACCCCGAAACTTCACTCATTTCAGGTAAGGCATACTGCCTTCCTTTTCCTTTTCCTTTTTGCCTACCAGCCTTATGGTTAAGTCTTGATATTCATTAGCTTTGAAACGACATCTTGCCTTTCGAAAGAACTTTTCCAAGCAGTTGGTCTCATCAATCATTTTAATCAATCCAGTAATTAGATCTTCATCGAGTTCCCCTATGGTCTTTCTTCTAGACATAGTCTTCATACGATTAGAAACCTCATTTACGGTGTCCACAATCCACATTTATAAGAATTTAGACATTTTACCATGCATTGGAATAAGATAACATATACGATGATACAACTGTCTGTGTATTCTAAAAGCTGGCAGCCCATTACCACTTGTAATACTCTGATCTATATTCGCTCCAACTAATGTGAATGCTAGCAATGAGTTATAAACACGAATGTTGTCACGGAATGGGATACTATTGGCAAGGAGATTTTTCAGATATGGTGGCAGTTCTTTCAGTGGAGGTAGTTTGACACGATTTTGTTGGCAACATATAGTGTATGTATGTATGTATGTAGGCTCTCCTGTTTTGATATCATCACCAGTCTTTTCAGAATACCATACCAGAGCCTTGCAATATGTGCACTCAAGAATTAGATTATCTTTGGCCACAAAGCTGTTACATGAGGTAATGAAAGTCATTTGGGTGTTGGAAAGTTTCGTTCCAATTTAGTTAATATACATACTTTTTTTCTTTTTTTCCTCACGCGATAATTTGGGAACGCTACCAGAGGTATTACCTATATATAGGTTAGAAATAAGTTACACGATTTGATTATTTTGTGTATTTAATTTTAAACGTCCAAAATAATACGTATATAGAATGCATATTTGTGTATGTTAAATATGAGTTTTTCCAATTTGAAAAATAATATATAACTAATATAAAAAACATTACCCTAAACACAGCCAAACCTAAGTATGTAACTTTAAACAATACTTGGAATATAAGGGATCATAAATTTAGGTAGATTTCATTGAAGAGGATGCCGATCTTGCTGGTGTTTAGTTAATCTCTTAGATAATATGATTGCACGCCGCATGGCTTGAGCGTTTTTCCGTCTAACTGTAACATAATTGTTTTAAAAAGTCGAACTATTAAAGACCACTTTATGAAACATTAATTGATGACTCGCAAATAGTAAAAATATTACCATATTCAGAGCACCTTTCACAACCACCTTTCAATTGAAAATATGATCATAAATTAGTAATCATCAATTGAATTGGTGTTTATGAATGGTTCGTCATTTTTTTTGTATTGGAATACATTAGAGAAATGACTTACAGTCAAAAGGCTTTCCAAGTTGTGAAGGAGGAGATTGTTTTCGCCTAACGGATCGCCAGCGTTGTGAAAGCATGATCACTTTTCTCATCGAGCGTGCTTTTTTATGAAATACTAGATAGTGTATATATAATTTTTATAAATGTTTGCATATTTAAAATTATTTACATATTTTGTTAAAGAATAGTAGTGTGAACTTACCGTATTTTGAACACTTGTCACATCCACCTAATAGAATTTTAAAAACATGTAATTTTACTAATCGGAAATTGTTTATACGTAACAAAGAAACAGAGACGTGTAATATTTATACTTACAATGATAACATAATAGCCGGGAATCCCCAATAGTTAAAAGTTTGGTACTTCCCATGTTTCTTGATCCTTCATCTATTATATGAAAATGTCTATAAGTATGACATCTGAAATTTAGTAGTATATCTAGTTGGAAATTGTACCGTTATCTTACCTTATTTAAGTAGTGATCAACAATAGTAATTTTATATTTAACAATAAAACAATAGTAAAGAATAATATTTTGTAATATATCATATTTGATCTTCCTTTTATATTTTTCCTAACAGTAATAAATCATCCTATCTACATAGTAATTTCTCTTTCTTTTTCTAATTTATTGCATTTCCTAATAGGTATTTATTTGGAGTGAATAATATAATAAGTTTTTTTTTAATAAGTTTCTTTGAAAATTATGTATTTCAACAATAATTAATAATGATATATGGACATTAAAAGGAACAAATTAATTTAAATAACCACCAATATTTTATGATTACATTAATGTATTAATTAAATATATGTATTACAATTTTTGTTTCAAATAAATAATAATCTATGGGACATATTTATCTAATTAATAATACAGAGACAAAGGACTTTGGTAATGTCGAATTATTTACCTAAATAAATAAGAAGCTAAGCAAATTTATCTATCAACTAATGGTGACAATAATTCTCCCGACAATGAGTCATAATTCAAAGAATCATATGACCAACCAAAGGTATTACCCTTTAATGTCATTTTTTCATTTGTAAGGAGAAATTCTCCTCCTATATAGAAGACATATACTTTTAAAATCATGACTATTATTCATAAATACTACTATATAAAAGTTGTTAATTGGAGCCCCACCTCAACTTTTAAATATCATTCATGTGCTGCCATGTGGCAGTCATACATTCAATGGGCCAGAGATGGACTGTCTTTGATTATGTAATTTAATTATGTTTAAATTTGTTAAAATAATTGAATTTTAATAGAAATATGGTAAGAAAATGTTAAACACAGGTTTTTATAAAAGTGCTACTTGATTTTGCATTATTTAATTTCTAATTGACTCATTTTGAGAGAGCAAAATATATTTAAAACAAAATATAATATATTGTAAATTATTTTTAAAAATTAATTTTATTCGTTCAGTTTGGTTTTAAAAAATTTAGAAATATACTAATACGTTTTTATGTTCATATACATGCGTTTGTTATTAGGAGTACTATAATATTAATGTACTTATAATGATTAATAATATATTATTAATGTACTATAATATTTTTGTATGAAATTGTTAAATTTCATAACAGTGATTTTCATAGTAAGAGACATTTTACACAATGGCATCATCTCAAAATGGAAAGCGAAATCATCATCCAAATGCTTTAATAGAAATTACAGGTATAATTTACAATTACATATTCCATTTTTCATTATAATTTTTCTTTGTTTTAAACTATAATTTATCTTTTTACTATACTCTAAATTCATTCGTAAATATAATTAAATATTTAATATAATTAATTGCATATGTTTTGTCAATTTTTAGTAGGGCTGTCACAGAAAGCTAAGGGTAAGGTATAAATTTTTTTGACTACCTTCAGATTGGTACGACAAATTTACCTATCATTGTACTCATCACTCGCATGTGGAATTTCAAATTTTATTGTCGATTTTCATAACAACCGACACAAGTTTGCGCCGCATAAGTATTTCATTCAATTTATAACTGATACAAAAATACTCCCAATTCAAGTTACGCTGACAAAATACCAGAGTACAATTTATGGATGCAGAACTACCGCCAAGTGGTCAGAGTGTGCAACACAAACACTGAACAATCAAGTAACTTTCACTTTTTCTTAAATATAATAAATGAACTAATATTTGAGTACAAATTAAATTTATCAATGCATGCTAATCACTGGAAAAAGATGTCGTATGCAGGATACGGATAATACAGGGCAGCGAAAAAAAAACCCAGAAAGACAGACAAAGATGATCGTCGGATTGTTGGTAAACAGGTTAAAATACAATTAAAAATCACATTCTCATATTTATATATATATTTAACATATTAATATTTTTTAGGTCCCAAATAGTAAAGCTAACTATATGGGATAAACAAGCGGCGGACTTTCGTAAACTTTAGAAAATCAAGGATCGGAAGTTCTTAACCGTTGCGGTCACAAACGTGAATGCTAAAAAGAAAGAAGGTACCTACATATTAATTTAATATTCGATAATTTATTATGTAACGCAATGAACTTGGCCAACACATATTTTGTAATTATGCAGGTAAATTACAACTTCAATCGACTTTAGGCACCAAATTTTTCTTTGACAAATCCATTCCGGCAATACGAAAGTATCACAAAAAAATGGAAAAGCGTTTTTAACGCACAAATGAGATTAAGAAGTCTCATGTACAAAGACTAGTAGGAGCAAGAAGAATGCCGATTTAAATTTTTATTTCATTTTTTAATTAGTGGTATAATGGTTTTGTGCTTTTTACAAATTGGACATCATTCAAGTTTTTTTATTACTCTTACTTAAACTTAAATGTTACCTATACGGTTTTTTCTCCCCCATTTTATCCCAAAAAAAAATATACAAACATATGACCAATAACAAAATAACGACAAACCTACCTATCAAAACAATTTCAAAACTATATAAAACTAATTCTTTAAACTATCCGCGCGTAGCGCTGAAACCGACCTAGTGCCTTCAATACTTTTTATCAAACTAGTGTTGTGAGAGTTTAATATATGTAGACAATCATTACCATTTTCAATTATGATTGAGAATTAAATTAAGCTATTAATTAGCCACCCAGTTTGGATAAATACATTCATGCTTTTTAAAAAGATAAATAGCCCTGATCCCTTTTATCTCCCTTTCGATTACTACTAATCCAAAAATCATTGTCGAAAAATGTACTAGTAAAAATAGAATATATAAGAATGAACAATAATAATAGAAAAATCGATAAAAAACCAAAAAGGAAAAACAACAGGGCTCGTACCACTAATCTAAATTTCAACCTCCATCATATTTTTTCTTTTTCTTTTACCCTTGTTATAATTTAAATCTTGTTGCTTATAAAAAAACCGTTTTTAAAAAAAAATGAAAAAAAAAGTCGAAACTTGAGGGATCAAAGGGCTCATCCCTAGACTTTCTACAAAACAAACAGCCCTCATCCCTCGGTTAAATATATGTAGACAATCATTACCATTTTTAATTATGATTAATAATTAAATTAAACTACTAATTAACAATCCAATTTGGATAAATAAATTCATGCTTTTTAAATAAATCTGTAATATTCCGTTGTGCATTTTATTTTTTCACTCATTTCTGTATGTCAACAATAATTGAAAATTATGATTACGATCATACTATATTTAAAAAGAAGCTTTAATTTTGGAGGCCCAGCATATGATAGTATGTTATTGATTTTCTTAACCAACATAAAACAAAAGAACAATTATAACATAGTTAATAGATTGCCACAAAAATTGTAAAAGTACCCCAATCTTAAAATTGGGAGGAAAAAAACATATAATTGTGAAGAAAAGTACATATTTTACATCAACAAATAAAACGTACCCCAATCCTAAAATTGGGAGGACAGATTTTACATCAACTAATAAAATTGGGAGGAAAAAATAACATGTAATTGTGACACCCAAAATTGGGAAGATAAGAACGAATACCTCAGCAGAAATTCAGCTCAACACCAAAACTTGTAAAAACAAAAAAATAGCACTTATAAATAACAGGTTTTTTATAATATAATATAAAAAATTTAGCATATAAGAAAAACAACACCTTACTCACAAAGTTTTAAAATACATGCAGATTTGTGAAAGAAGAATTTAAGAATACAAAAAGTAAGCAAGAGCATTAGAAGGATAAGAAAAACATAAAAAAATGGAGAAGAGAATGTATACTAACCTTTGTTTGTTTGGGAATGGTTTATATGATAAAGAATTCTGGAATATAAAGAGAACATAAAGGAAACAAATTATTCTATTCATAAATCTATAATTAATTTTGCGAATAAAATTAGATCTACATTATAGGAAAATAGGAGAAGTCTAATATATTGGTTTTCAAAAATAGAAATGAATCAATTAAAATATATTCACCAGTTTTAATAATGGAAAGAATCCACTACAAAATATTTAAATACAATGCTTCTCATATATAGAACATCTTGTTTTAAAACTATTAAACCAGCTCATTAAAGTGCATAATATTTAGTTTTTAAAAGGAAGGGGAATTATGTTTATTACTAATAAAACCAAAAAAATGTAAAAGTAAATATTCAAAAACTTTAGTATTCTACATTGTGTATATTGCTTAATATGATCTGAAAGAGTAAATTTGGGAATATGATTTCAAAATGGAAATGCAGCAAAAGTGTTCATATATTATGATTTTCAAGTATCTTCACGACAACATGTCAAATAAAAACATAATAACATTATAATAATACAGAAATATTATAAATCAATACTTTATAACAAGCTAAGGTGTTTTGAAGAGAAGATAGCTTATACCAATTAGATTACAAACACGACAAACAAATGTTTAGTTCTTAAAAAAGGACAGAGAATAGTAAACTAAAGGTTTGAATTTGAATAGTAAAAAAAAAACCAAAAGTTCCATGCATGATATGGGTAGCAAAAGTACGTACAACAAATAAGTTGTTTATTAAAGAAAAAAACATTATCAAAACGACAATCCAAAACCATGGGAAAAAAGTAAAGAGTTCATGAAAAAGTTACACATAACAAGGACATTTTTCGGAACTGTGGCTATCGTCTCCAGTCTTATGAACCTCAGATGTGGTTTTCGCCATGTTGGTCTCAAGATTTTCACCAATTTCAACATCGTCCTCAATAATTCGGGAGACAGTAATAGTTTGACGTGAAGCTGAAAAATTGAAAGATGTAAACTTCACTTGAAACTTACATTTGCCGACAATATCAAGGACAAAAGGAGGCGTTGATAGGGATACATCTACGACACCCTCATCAACCTAAATAAAAAAACCAAAATCTACCAGTAAACGCAAATGTCCATGACAATGTTACTCAACATAACTTTACTTACTCCTGACATGACGTCCGACGCTTGCATCCCCACAAGCTTGGCACCTTCTTTGTCAAATATGACAAGCGTTGCTACATCACCGGTTGAATCAGTCACAGTAGTCTCCAAGCGGTACCTTCACTTTTTCAGATCAATTGAATCAGATTATGAAATTGGCAGACCAAATAGTGAAAAAAATAAATGCGTATGTAAAAGAAAACTTACTAAGAGTTTGACAAAATAAATACAAACCTGATTCTACCAACATTATGGGGCCTCTTGCATTTTGAATTTGTGCAGACCAAAAAATTATCACTCCTAACCATTTTCGACCTACAGCTGGTACATGAGATGAAGTACCAGTCATAGTCTCCCATAACTTTTGTTATAGTTGCCACACAAACAAAGCTAGCAACCTAAAAATATAATTACATGTTAACTATCATAAACCGTTAAAATTTCATAAAATGAAAGAGGACATAGACAAACCTGCGGGTCTGATTTGCTATAAAATCATGGATCTCAGAAAGAGTAACGGGCCTGTGGTTTTGTTACACCAATCTGTGAACTGTTGACAGCTGATGCATCATCTCTATTTGCGCCGAACCTTCATTATAAGTGAGAGGACATAAGGGCGTATACATAACTAAAGTAATCTAAAAGTTGTGGATAACAATTACAGTACTAAAACGAAAGACATTACCCGTAACACATATAGGCGTAAATCTAAAAAAAATATGAAGCAGCGATCGTTATTACCGTTCAAGATATGATTCCGTTTCAGGGATATCTTTGTCAAAGAAAACTGGATCGCAGCTGTTGAACTTAGCGCCACAACTCCTAGAAATCAGAGAGGAGCATAGTTATGGCACATTCTCGTGACGAACACATTGGCAATAAAATGATTTAGTAGATTAACTTACTCCCTAAAGTTTTCGAGTTTAAGGTTGTTAACAAAACAACGGAGGGTTGTTTGGCAGACTCATTCCAACGACTACGTCTAACCAGGCGAGTGACAGACAGACGGATGCAATATTATCAACAACTTTGGGATTTAATTTACTTACCGAATAGGTCTGTGTGCTTGTCTGCCATGTCACAGAAATCCTAGAAACACCCCAGCCTAAACGACTAAGTTTCAATTTGAGGTGGCCTCTCTGTCTCCTCCACAAAAACGGTCTGATAAGAGAACATCACCATGCTCGGATGTGATGACACCTTGTAACTTGCTTTGCACGGCTTTAGCATGAATTTGCTAAGCTTATACACCTTGATGGGTTCCAAATGATCCTTGAACTGGAAAGCACGGTTTGCAGTGATAAAACCCTGCATAGTGGATGCCTGTTTGGATATTAGACATAATGGTACATAATAACATAACACAACAACTGAATTCAAAATATTAAAAAATACCTTTACATCCATGAGGAGCACTTCAAGTCCAAGGAGTGTGTTGTCGTGTCTGAAATTACGTTTCTCCCACGAATGAAGTAGCCTGACAAGTATTGAGTCCTTGCAGAATTCTCCTTGTAAATCGTCGAAATATTTGAGTGAGGCCATATTCCTGTTGTCTGAGTTTGTAAGGAAACTTATATAGGAAATAACTCAGAAGTGAAGCTATATAGTATACCTTGGTGTAAGCTCGAAGGCGATCATAATTAGGTTTGTTAGTGGTAGCATTGATGGAGTTCAAGGACGTGGGGAGGGAGACATACCAAAACGTAAAAAACTGAAGTAAGCGAAGAGTTAAAGAGAACGCATAAGACAGAAGGATGGGCTGCCAAGAAAAATACTAACCTTATAAGTTTGTTAAGCTGGACGTTGCAAAGGCCAGCTGGTCCCCTTATCCAGTCCAGATAGGCCCGCCTGTAAAAAACAAAGAGAATACTATAGTTGAAAAAAAGTTTGTCCACTTAACAAATAAACCAAATAGAATCTTGGCTTGCATTTCTGTCGAAGCCCAATTGGTGAACACATTTTCGGATCAACAAAGGCCCAAAACCCAGACTAACCCAAAAGAAAAAAATACGGAAAAAAACAATATTGTGCCTCTAAAAAAATCATTTTTAAGTTTTGAGGACCAGTTGGGCCTTAAATTATGGGAAAAATCAAAAAATCAAAATTATAAATAAAATACTTACATGGGCTCTTAGTTCGCTTTAATTGGTGGCCCTGTAACACATACCCGGTCGTCGGCCCAGTAATGCCGGTACCCAACAAAAGTCCAAACAAAAAAGAACGTTAGATTAGAAAAAAAATTAAAAATTCAAATTGAATATGAACTGAAGCCCAAGAAAATAAAGCCCATTACAACCCACAATGAGGGTCAAATTCTATTCTCCTATCCCAAGGCGGTGTCCCCGGAAATCGCATGTTGTCGCCAGGAGATGCAAGGCGACGATTTCAGGCTGTTTGAGGCGCCTTTAATAGAAAACGGAAGTCTCATGGATGAGACGGGAAAAAACCAAAATCAGATTAAGGTCAACAGAGCGTGGCGAAAAAAAAAGAAACCCTAAATTGAATCCTAAAAGTTAGGCGCGGGAAAAAGAGGTTTACCTGAAACTGTAAAGACCGCTTCCAGTTTCTACGGTGGTATTATAGAAGGAAGAAAGGAAGTTCTTAGACCGATCGACAATGTTAAACAGAAGCGACATATTACCTAGGGCTGCAATGCCGCGGGATAAAAAAAAAAAAAAAAAAGACAATACCTCTTATCCGATCCGAAGCCCACAACACTGACGACGAAAACATAAAAGCCCACTACATTCAAGCTATCCATGCCGTCGAAGCCCATTCTCGAATCTGGAAGCGGCCACCACGCAAATCGCAAAGTTGTCGTTGGAAGCAGGCCGTCGAATTCTGGCCGTTTCAAGCGCATGTAGATGAGGACTCAAGGCAGATGCATGAGCCAAAAGGAAAATTAAAATCAAAAAGCACCAAACTAAACATAACCTCAAAATTGAACAAACCCTTAATCGAAGCCGAAAAGATAGAGATGGGGTGAAGAGGCTTACCTCAAACGGTGACGACCGCTTGCGGCTTCTCCGACGGTTCTAATAGACGGAGAAGTATAATGGCAACGGCGAAGCCGCGGTGAGATGGAGAGAGAAGTCGGAGCCAAAAAAATTAGGGCAAAATAAATACATGAATTTGGAGAAGCTGGACTAAATGTTTTTGGGCCAAAACATATGTAACTCAGGCCGGGTATTTTAAAACGATACCGCGTGGCGAATTATAACAATTTTTCCCCGGGGAAAAAAGAAAAATACAGAAATTAAAATACTATAATTTTATAGGCTTCTACTATGGGCTGAAATTACGGTCCAGTTCCCCGTGACCGGTTAGAGCTCCAATTACGGCGGAACCCACCAGAAGCGCAAACCAAAAAAAATGTTAGATATTGAGGAAAAAAATATATGGGTTTTTAAAACAAAAACACAGAAATTAAAATAATTTAATTACCTGGACTTCTACTCTGGGCTGAAATGACGGTCCAGTTCGTCGTGATCACTCGCATGCCCAATTATGGCGGTATCCAATAGAAGCCCAAACAAAAAAAACGTTAGATTGTAGGAAAACAAAAAATATGGACTTTTTTTTAATAGGACCAATACCTATTATCCGATCGAAGCCCACTACACTGATGAAGAAAACCTAGAAACCCACTAAATTGAAGCCCACCGTCGAAGCCAATTCTTGTATCCGGAAGCGTCTGCCACCCAAATCGCAAAGTTGTCGCTGGAAGGAAGCCGTCTAATTCAGCCGGTTTCAAGCGCATGTAAATGAGGATGCAAGGCAGATCTATGAGCCAGGGGGAAATTAATATCAGAAAACATCAAACTAAACATAACATAAAAACTGAACTAACCTTAATCGAACCCGAAAAGATAGATACGGGGTGTAGAGGTTTACCTCAGTCGGTGAAGACCACTTGTGGCTTCTCTGTCGGTCGTAATAGAAGGAAGAAATAGAGTTCTTAAAACAGATCGGTGGTGGTAAATAGAGGCGAGATACATCTAAGAGAAGGAACGTTTGTTCGCACCGGAACAAACTTCTCGGAATCTCTTCTCCAATTGCAGGATTGCCTCAAATGCTAAAACCTACACAAGATACTTTATTATAGTTTGCTTCAATTATAAGTAGCAAACTAAGTATGACTAATACATCTAATAGCATTTACTTCTAGAGGAATACAGAAACAGGGAATCAGCCACAACACACCCTCTTTAACAGCCCCTCCGAAATGGGTCATCGTGGTGCATGATCTCTTTCAGCATATGATGAAACGACAATCTCACCCAAAGAAATATCGTACACAAGTTAAGATCATCACGGGCTCTAAGAAAGAACGGCTATACGGACGGAGAATCTGCTCCGGTCTTCGTCTGTCCACCAATAATGCTAGGCAAAAAATATAGGACACACATCTTTAACCTATCACGACCGGGTTCCATAACCTCCAGCTGTCTTTTCACGTCTTCATATCTAATCGCTGATCCCCGTTCAAGTACTTTTCCACAAAATTCATGCTGCCCAATTGCATATAATGTAGTGGATAAATGCAGCAGTCCAATCTAGATATCAATGCGTATTCATTTATACCATACTGGATGGGAACGCCGTTGACGTCAAACCAAGCTACATTTACCTTTTCAATGCATGCCGTTAGCAGAAGAACCATCCACATGCCCATAAGCTTGTGATTTTTGTCTTTAGGCATGTGGAAGATGTGTTTGAACTGAGAATGAGTATCAAACCAAGTTCTTTCAAGAATATTCATCGGGGACTTTAGATTCTGTAGAGCAAACAAGGCTCCGTAGATGAAACATCTCGTCGATATCTTGATCTTTTGTTTTCGTACTACGTGTGCGGGAAGTATATTTTCAAAGGTTGTAATGCAGGTGTGTTCTCCTCAGAATCCTACGAAAACACATGTTTATACTTACATAATCGGGATAGTTTTACTAGTTATACCATTATTACTTATTTAAACCCAAAAAATCAAAAATTCTCCAAATCCAAATCTTAATTCCGGCGACAATAGGTATATATAACTAAGGCTACAACTACAATGTCAATTACGTAGTTCCCAAACGAATCTAGACAAGAACTCTATCCAACCCCATAAATTCAACTGCGGCTACAAACAATTCCGTCAAGCTCAACTATATTCCTCGAGTTTTCAAACGAATTCAAAACCCGGAAATTCATCTACATTTCTTCGAGTTCAACTACTTACCGTTGGGTTGATGCCGTCGCTTATGGTTTGGCTGCTACTGCTGTCATCATTATCTCAAGCGGTTCAGCTGCTACTTCTACTTCTCTACTCCTACGAGAAGAAGAAGCATTTGCATCCGAGCTCTTTGCATCCTTTGCCCGACTCCATCGAGTTTTGGGGGGCATTCTCTCTCTCTTTTCTGCAACAATAACGAAAGTTAAAGAGCTTCACCCCCCGAGTCACCAAAATTGACTTACACAAAATACCGAGATAGTTGGAGAGGAGAGTTGAGTGAGGTCTCGATTGAGCAACAGAAGAGAGTCGAGTGAGGTGAGAGGTCTTGATTGAGCAAGAGAAGAGAGTCGGGTGAGGAAGGGAGGAGGTCTCGATTGAGCAAGAGAAGAGAGTTGGGTGAGGGAGAGAGGAGGTCTCAATTAAGTAAGAGAAGAGAGTCGAGTGAGGGAGAGGGCAGATCCCGAGAGAGAATTCATCTCGTTGATCTTGAACAAGAGAATATAAGAGAAATTTCGAGAATGAGAGTGTGGAGAGTTAGAAAAAAATGAAAGTGTGAAAGGTGTGAGAGAGCGTTATCGATTTTAGATTTAGGCTGGATGGATAAAACCCGGATATACCAAGTAATTAAAGAGAATTAATTGGGGTAAAAACGTAAAATCCTTATTTTTTGAATTAAAAATAAATGAAAGAAAATACCAATTTTTAAAGTTTGTTTTTTGGATTTGAGTTTAAAAGAGAGGGATATATAAGATGATTTCTATTTTCGAGTATTCATTTTGTAATGTTTTACCATCCACAAAAAGTCCATGATAAGTGTTCATTTTGTGTGTTCATTTAATCTTAGATAAGTGTTTATTATAAGTGTTCATTTTTAAAATGTTGTCCACGTCGATTTGTCCACGATATTGTATCAACACTACTCTTGGATCATTATATGTCTACTGTACATTATGGATAAAAATAGATAAAATAATTTTTATTAAACGAAAGAAAAAAATAGGTAATCGATGAGTAACTAAAAATCTAATTGGTTAGGGGCTTTTTTGTCTATTTACACAGTTAAAGTGTATGGGTGTCAAAAAATGTATTAATGTGAAAACAGATTTGGCAAAGTGCCTTTTTTGGTAAAGCACTCTATATTTTTTTCACGGTGTGATGCAATCATAAGGTTTTTTTTTTGAAGTGCAGTAGCAAGTTATTATATTTCTTACAAATTTGAAGGTCCGTGGAATGAGAAAGCATCTTCTTCGATTTTGATGTGTTTCAGTAAAAGCAAAATTGAAATGACTTAGATGATTCTGAAGTTAAACAAGTAAATAACCAGAGAGATTGTTTTAGATTGTAACTGCTCATCTGCAGCTTTTCATATTCAGCCTGAAATATTCAAAATTATGGAGTTTTGAGGGTTACTTTTTCTGTTACTTTGCACAAAAAACTTACATTATGATTCAGCTTATGAAGCGGCAGTTCAAGTGATTTTCCTATCAATCTTGACTCTTGAGTCCATTTTCTGTTGGTCTCTCTTTGGTTGTGTGGAAAGAAAGCATAGGTTCATTGATAAGGAGTTTTTTATTTGGAATTACTACTATGTGCAAAATTTTAAGTTATAATACTGTTTAATATTAGACTCTCTCCCCGTCTTTCTAATATCCCTTTTGCGTAGGAATTTCGTCTTGTAATCTGTTATCTGAAAATTGTTGCTTGAACTAGAGACCATTTAAATGAATGTGAAAAAAGTAAATTAGTCAGGTTTCTTTTGGATATCTGAAAAATTGTAACTTGTTTGTTTGTCCTCTGCTGTTAGATCAATGTCAAAGTAATGGAAATGCATCCGTTCATGAGGTCCTTGGAAGCAGCTGGTCAGAGACAAGGACTTCCCCACAGCCAAAAGTAAATCTCTAGATATTGTTGTCTATTCAATCTTAACATCATGTATGAGTTCAGAGAATTTCTCTTTTGTCTTTTTAATTTCCGGCTTTCCTCCAGCAGATCTTCTTGGAAATTTAGTGTCTTAATCAACTGATATGTAATCTTTTCTATATACATAAGTTCCTTTACTCATTCATCTGTGTTACTCATACATAAGTTTCACTTTGAGTGACAGAAAGCATGCATTCCGGAACCATTCAAAGCTTGAAAAGGAGCTTAAAAGCTATGACTGATAAGGTTGCCGCAGTCATAGAATTCATGCTAAGCTGCTTTTAATTTGACTACCGTAATTGAAAATGTTGTCACCTAAGCTGTTTTATATGCATCTTCCGAGTTACTCATAGCCTTTTTGTATGGAATAGAGAATATATGAAACCAGTTGAGAGTGTTCCTTTCCATGAAGTTTTATGTTTCAAGAATGTTAACAAACTTCAATTTGTAAGTCTTCAGCATCCTAATTCCGAATTATTCATAGCCTTATATGCTGCAGCCAGAGAGGCACAACTCTATTACCTTCTATCCACGATACATCGATTTTGTGAGTCTTCCTTTACTTTCATATATTTGCATTCTCATATTGTCTTTCTTGAAACATTTCTTTCGATTCTACAATTTCTTTTCTGGACTATGATTTGAGAGATTCCGTTGGCGCAAACTATCTGCAAAACACATATACAGATGAACACAAACTGACTTCTTTCTTCTTTCTTTGTTTCCATATGTGTTACAACTAAAGGTTTGTGATAATTGATTAACTAAGTCCACGCTGGCGCATGAGCATGCTGATGTTATTAACCTCCATGATTGATATCAATCTTTCAAGACAATACTTATCCCCTGGAGTAGCAGAGTCAAACAAAAGTCAAAGACATCTTCAAAAACTAAGAAACAGAAGGATAGATGCGAAGAACCAGAAGCACCTGCTGAAGCTTTAATTCAGTATCGTTTTTTGGTATTCAGATTATGTCCTTTGAAAAGCGGAAAGTGGAGAAAGCAAAAGAAAGTGAATTGCTTCTTTAATCGAAGCTGTCTGATAATTATTAAAAGGAAATCAGGAATTGTAAATAAGATTACTAACTGGTGATAAGACCAATGTTATCGTTTGTTTATTCTTTTGATTTGCAGGTCATTTACATAAATGCACGTGACCAAAGATTTCATACTTATAAACTTCGATCTTTAACATTTGCTTCCATCATAGCTCGTTGTTGGGAAATTGCTTTTCTTATGTGGGCTCACCTAAGATCAAAAGTAAAATTAATATGAACATAGAGGAGACCTTAGTCTAGAAGTATACAGCTCAGAATCTATTAAACATCATGCTCCGTCGATTGTTCTTTTGTATTTTTTTTCTTACAGTTGATGCTATTGTGTTATTTTTAATTGTTTTCTTTTGCTGGAAACAAAATAACCTCTAAATATAAACACGTATAATTTGCCAACAACCAGAAACTAAACCAACTTCTTTGGTAGTATAATAAACTACGAATCAAATTGAAATTCATAATAATCAAAATCAAAGAAACACACAAAAATAAAATTAACAAAATGGTTAGATCCATCTATTTTTGTCTTTTCTTTTTCTTATTCATTTCTTGGATTCCAAAGCTAACCACAAGCTGCCCTCTCTCCACAAAATCTCGATGGATCATGGACGAGAAAAGCCAAAGGGTGAAGCTAGCCTATGTGAGCTGGCTGGCTCATCTCCAGCCTGCGGTGGCGGAAGGGCTAAGCAAACAACCATTAGACTCCATATCCAAGAAGATTGTCTCAATGGGATTTAACTGCCTGTGACTCCATTAATATTCATATGTTATTATTAAGTTACGGTTTGCTCAAGTTTATTTGAGATGCATGCATATTTTTTTATATATATTCCAGTTACAGGAAGATATATCCTCAAAACACAAAACTCCTTTTGCGAATCTGCAAGTAAAGCTTCTCTGTATCACAAAAAATTCAGGTCGTATAATTGTGGAACTTGATGGAACCGTGGAGCTCAATAGCTTTCGAGTTTTCTATTCAGAGGTAAGAACAATAATATCACTTAACAGTGATCATTTTTGTTTGTGGTTTTATTAGAATATAGAAATAATTTTATTAGAATGACAATGCTCATCTTTCTCATAACAAATATTTTCTATATTTTAATAAAATAATAAAATGTACATATAAAAGTAGTGCAAGATTCATAAATAAAATGTACAAGATTCATAGTATTTTGACCCTAGTTATAATACTATTATAATAGTAAGAAAACGATGACAAAAAGTTTAAGCATTTAGCAAAAAGAAACAAATCGTATGTTCACATGAAATTTTGAGATTTAAATGTGGTAAAGTAACAAGATTTTTTTTTCTGAATTGTTTTGACGGTAGTCACTTCAAAAAGATCATAACTTATGTATATGTTATAATCTTCTCTTTTTGAGGTTATCAAGCCTATGACAGTTGGTGTAGTTACTGAGAATAAAATGTTGATTAATTAAAAATATTTGGATTTCTTTTGGCCGCTATGAGGTTATGCTTTCAACACGAATGTGAGAACATAGCAATTGGATTGTTTTGATTTGATACTGGATATCCAATAACTATTAATTCTAAGATCCATATTTATCTGTTACTGAATAATTTTTGGATATTAAAAAATTAATAAATTTAAAATCGTAAAAACATTTGAATTCGTCTTATGTACATTTTACAATATGTACACAATATATAATTTACCTAAAATTAATTTAAAAAAATTAAAAAGAAAATTCGGGCATAGTCCAAAATATCTCATAGTATAATTAAAAGAAGGAGAGTGTTGAGATTTCTTGAAATTCTGTTGGCTTTTGCACATTTATTATTTATTCTTTTTAAATAAATTGCAACTTCAAAATGTTATCTTTTATTAAGTTGAAACCCACTTTATAACAAGAAAAAGGAAGAAGCCCGCTTATTTTCTCCAATACATGGATGACTATATTATTAGAATTTTAAAAATCTGATCAGTCGACAACCCTAAACTAAAGTTAATCTCATCTTTAAGTTTTACACAATTTTTCTTCTTTCTAAATCTTCCAGCATTGCTTCTTCTGCGTCTTCTTATGCAATTCTACAACTATGCAATTCTCTGGTAAGTCTTGTTCCCTAATCGTTGAAATTTTTATTTATTTTAATATAGTTAAGGTTTTTTACGTATTATCTCATCTAAATTTCGAAGAGATTATAATATATATATTTTTTAATTTGATTGCAGAAAATAGAATATATAAATAATATTTGCAAAAAATATACATATATTTTTGCAGATAAATAATGGAAGAGTATATTACACTCACACACACTTTTTAACTTTATAATTATAAAAATGCACTTTGTATATTTGAACATTTTTTATGAAGTAAATTTTTTTTACTTTTTAACTATCTTTTTTTTCTCGTTCTTTCCTTCTCTCTTTCTCTTTCTCATTTTCTCTCTCCCAATTCACTTTTTCGACTTTTTTATGAGTTGACAATCTTAATTATTTTTCACCTTCAAAAATCCAGAAACTACAATAGAGAATCAACATTCTCTATAAACCCTTCTTGAGGTCTTAGCCAAATCGGGGGAGAGAAGAGAATACTCCATGAAAATGACAAAGAAGAAAAAAAATGAAATTGTAACCTAATCACTTTTTACTGGATTAAATTATTATCCATCATTTTCTTGTGTCTCATGAGAAATCATCTGATATGCCCCTTTCTTTTAAACTCAAATCCAAAAACGACACTCTAAAAATTAATATTTTCTTTCATTTATTTTTAATTCAAAAATAGGTATTTTACCTTCTAACCCTAACAAATTTGAAGAAATTACATGTCATACATGGGTTTTACCCACCCACCCAATTCTTTTGGATTTAACCCGGATTTTGAAATCTCTAAACCTAAAATCAAAAACGCTCAACGCTACTCTCATTTTTTACTTGGTGAAATTTTTGTTGATTATTTTTTGTAAAACTTGTATTACTAGTAAAACTATGTTAATTTTTTTTTAAATTCGTAATACTGGTATTACTAGTAAAACTATGTTGATTTTTATTTGTTTTTAAATTCGTAATACTGGTATTACTAGTAAAACTATGTTGATTTTTTTGTTTTTAAATGTAATGATATTACTAATAGAACTTTGTTGAACACAAATAATCCAAACTTCGAATTTGCAGTGACTATTTATCAACCTCGTTTCTTAACTTAGTCACCTCCTCGTCGACACCATGAACCCAAAATTTTCGAAGTAATCCATCATTTTCCACATGAAGACATATAAAATTACAAAAAGCCATAAATTTGTCTAACAAAAGAGAAAAAAAAGTTAAATGAATGAGGAAAAAAGAAAAGTGAAAGTGAAACGAAAGAGAATGAATTTTAAAAAGAATTGGTGAAAATTTTGAATTTTGGGCGGAATCCGCCAAAAATTTGGTGAAAATTTTGAATTTTGGGAAATTTTGAAATTTGGGCGCCAATTTTTGCACATAGTTATCCAGAAGATATTAGTTGTACTAGAATTACATATAGTTGTACTTTGGGTGTTTTCCATTTTAATTAGTATTACTCTATTTTAAAATTATTTTTTTGTAGTTTTACAGTTGATTTAATTAGATTAACATATTAGTCTGAGTGTTCTATGCATTAACCTTAAAACTATAAGGAGTATGTTGTGAAGATTATCAAATAACAAACTAATATGATATAATTTTGTATTTTCTAATTAATACTCTTTTATACCATTTATTTGTGAAGTTTATAATACCAATTAAATATGTTTAATTTTAAGAAAAAGAAAAAACACACAAAGTTAAAATTATATTTCCTCATTAATACTAGTTTTATTAGTAATACTAATTCTACATAGTTATCCTATCCCTGAATAATCAAATTCAATTCATTATATCCCTTTACTTTACTATATCTCATATGAAAAACAA
This sequence comes from Schrenkiella parvula, assembly GCA_000218505.1. NCBI lineage: Eukaryota > Viridiplantae > Streptophyta > Magnoliopsida > Brassicales > Brassicaceae > Schrenkiella > Schrenkiella parvula. The sequence goes on along the minus strand of CM001192.1, from coordinate 6,314,865 downwards.
ACATGGTTTTCGAAGCTCGCTACAGTTCCACGATCAAATAAACGATGGGATTGAGAGCTTGCCGGCGGAAAAACTGATCGAGAAGGCTGCCGGCGGAGATGAGTTCGAGTCGCGCATTCCACGAGAGGAGAGAAAGGAGGCGAGCTCGAGTCGCGCCTTCCACGAGCTCTGCGTTTTGCGTTTTCCAAAATTGCGTTTGCAGTTTTTTTTCTTTTCTTTTTCTTTTTTATTTAATTTTAAATGAGGGCAATTTCTTATTTACATAATTCATTAATCAAGTGAATGGTATACAAAATTTTGAGGGATATAAGAGATTATAAATTAACCAAAAATGGCTTAGCAGATGATGGCTCGTGTCTCACATACCTCTCAACAACTCAAATGGAAATTATCATTATTTTGACAGTCATAACAAAAACAGAAGACGCCTTCAAAGTGTTTGACAAAATGCATGTGGAGATCGTGGACTTGAGGTTGTGGACAATATAATATATGCATATTCATCTCTTTTCATGATCTTGGTTTTTCACACGAATCTTAAACTTCTCTCTATGATGTAATCAAATATTCATTGATAATTAAGATTTTGTTTCTCACGGAAACGTATCCACAAAGTGTTGTCCATTCAACTTACTTGGCAACAAAGTGTTGTCCATTCAACTCACTTGGCTACAAAATGTTGTCTATTCATCTCACTTGTCCACAAATTCATGTTCACAAATTCTTTTTCATCCACCTCACTTTTCCACAAAGTCTTGTTCACTCACCTCTGATCCATCGTTGTTCACCTTTATTCAACATGAGATGGACGGTGTAATTACTTCGATTTACAGATATTTTTGTCCATGGATAGTAGCAAGTGTAGAAGATTAATAAAAATTGGATTAATATTGTATAAAACAATATTCACGCGGATATGTCCATAAAATTCTTTTACATTAAAAAGTAATAATAGATGCAAATCTCTAACAACGACGAAGAAAAAGAGAGAGAAAAAAGAGATACAAAAGTTAGAGAATGAAAATTCCGCATTTACAATAAATGAATAGTGGGGATATCATATCAAATTTTACTTCTTTTTTTACATGTTTCATATCATTACTGTAAGAAAACACACAATATTATGGATCGACATTACATGGACAAGCATTCAACAATAAGAAACAACACAATGTCGTAGTCATGATGATGTGGGCATGATGGCGTGGACATAGTGACGTTATTTGGTATGTATCTGGACAAGCTCTGCTTTAGACCACTATTTTATGGACAAACACTTATAATATAAGAATTAACACGATGCTACACATTTCAATATACTTTCGATTTTGGCTTAATGGAATTGGAAAAACAATCAATTTGAAGGAAGGGTATGTGGTTGTGGACACAAAATCTTGGACCTGAGGTCGTGTTCATGTTAGCATGGAAAAGATATCATATCATGGTATGAATGTGGACATGTTTGTGTGCCCATGTTTGTGTAGACATGTTTGTGTGAACATATTTGTATGTCCATGTTTGTGTGGATAAACTATCACGAATAAAGAAACTTTTTTTGTCCATTCACTCTATTGTCAAATTCAAAAAATCGAGAAGCTACAATAGATAATCAATCTTCTCCATCGTAGTGCCACTAAAGGTCTTAGCCAAATCAGGAGAGAGAAGAAAGTACTCCATGGAAATGACAAAGAATAAAAAAAGGACAAATCAGGAGAGAGAAGAAAGTGACCTAATCGCTTTTATTTGTTTGATTGTGTTATTATTCATCACTTTCTTTTGTCTTATATACCACTCAACGACTCAATGGAAGCTGTCATTATTTTGAAAAAGTCATAAATATTCATTGATAATGAAGATTTTGTCTCCTCGCGGAAACGTATCTACAAAGTGTTGTCCATTCCACTCACTCGGCTACATTGTGTTGTCTATTCATCTCATTCGTCCACAAATTAACGTCCATCAATTCATTACAGTGTGGACATGTTGGAATGGACATAGCGTTGTCCAGGGCATGTTGTCCACGGTATGTTGTCCAGGGCATGTTGTCCACGGTATGTTGTCCAGGGCATGTTGTCCACGGCATGTTGTCCACATATTGAAAAATTATCTAGATAGAATCTTTAGATCCTGAAAAATTCATTTTATGGGTTTGACAAGTGACAACTGTTCAGATCGGTTAAATTCTATCAAGATGATTTTTGTTGCACGAAACATTTATCTGTTCAGCAGCAACTTGGAATCTACATAGACAACTTGGCTCTTTAAGAATTTGAAGGAACTTGGAGATCTATCTCGTCTGATGGTGGTATCAAAAAAAGTATCTACCACATCCTTTGGTTTATAGGCTTTTGAAGTTAGTTCTAACTTTACGAGTTATTACCGCAAGTGTGAAACGTGTTTTTCTGCAATGAATTAGTAAAGACAGCTACACACAATCGAATTGGAGACCAATTTGTGAGTGTCTGTTTAGTATGTTACTGACAAGGAGATGTTCGAGTTTGTTGCAAATGAAACACTGGTAAAAATGTTTCAATCTATGAGTTTTAACCCTATATAACTACTACAAATGCACATCAAGTGTTGTAGTAATGTAGGGGTCGAATCCACAAGGACCAAAGGTCACACTATGATTTTAGTAAGAAGTTACCTAAACTTATTGAAAATTTAGTTGGTACTTCATGGGTTTTCTCTATCTGTCTCAACAACGGTTTTCATGGTATTTTTTTCTTTACTTAGCCTTCACGAAATGATTATGTAGACGATGATGCTTTCCCGGTACAAATCACCGTAAAATTGCTCCAATATCATCTTCTTTAAACCTTTGTGTTGAGGAACATATTATCAAAGGTCTTTCATCTCTATATGGATGCACTATTTTACTCAACATAACTTTACTTACTCCTGCCGTGACGTCCGATGTTTGCCTCCCCACCAGCTTGGCAGCTTCTTTGTCAAATATGACAAGCGTTGCTACATCACCGGTTGAATCAGTCACAGTAGTCTCCAAGCGGTACCTTCACTTTTTCAGATCAATTGAGTCAGATTATGAAATTGGCAGACCAAATAGTGAAGAAAATAAATGCGTATGTAAAAGAAAACTTACAAAGAGTTTGACAGAATAAATAAAAACCTGATTCTACCAACATTATGGGGCCTCTTGCATTTTGAATTTGTGCAGACCAAAGAATTATCACCCCTAACCATTTTCGACCTACAACTGGTACAAGAGATGAAGTACCAGCCATAGTCTCCCATAACTTCTGTTATAGTTGCCACACAAACAAAGCTAGCAACCTAAAAATATAATTACATGTTAACTATCATACACCTTTAAAAAATCATAAAATGAAAGAGGACATAGACAAACCTGCGGGTCTGATTTGCTATAAATTCAAGGATCTCAGAAAGAGTAACGACCTCTGGTTTTGTTACACCAATCTGTGAACTGTTGACAGCTGATGCATCATCTCTATTTGCGCTGAACCTTCACTATAAGTGAGAGGACATAAGGGCGTAAACATAACTAAAGTAATCTAAAAGTTGTGGATAACAATTACAGTACTAAGACGAAAGACGTTACCCGTAACACATATAGGCGTCAATCTAAAAAAAATATGAAGCAGCGATCGTTATTACCGTTCAAGATATGATTCCGTTTCAGGGATATCTTTGTCAAAGAAAACCTAGGTCGCAGCTGTAGAACTTAGCGCCACAACTCCTAGAAATCAGAGAGGAGCATAGTTATGGCACATTCTCATGACGAACACATTGGCAATAAAATGATTTAGTAGATTAACTTACTCCCTAAAGTTTTCGAGTTTAAAGTTGTTAACAAAACAACGGAGGCTTGTTTGGCAGACTCATTCCACCGACTATATCTAACCCGGGAGTGACAGACAGACGGATGCAATATTATCAACAACTTTAGGATTTAATTTACTTACCGAATTGGTCTGTGTGCTTGTCTGCCATGTCACTGAATTTCTAGAAACACCTCAGTCGAAACGACTGAGTTTCAATTTGAGGTGGCCTCTCTGTCTCCTCCACAAAAACGGTATGATCAGTGAACATCACCATGCTCGGATGTGATGACACCTTGTAGCTTGCTTTGCACGGTTTTAACATGAATTTGCTAAGCTTATACACCTTGTTGGGTTCCAAATGATCCTTGAACTGGAAAGCACGGTTTGCAGTATAAAACCCTGCACAGTGGATGCCTGTTTGGATATTAGACATAATGGTACAGAAAAACATAACACAACAACTGAATTCAAAATATTAAAAAATACCTTTACATCCATGAGGAGCACTTCAAGTCCAAGGAGTGTGTTGTCCTGTCTGAAATTACGTTTCTCCCACGAATGAAGCAGCCTGACAAATATTGAGTCCTTGCAGAATTCTCCCTGTAAATCGTCGAAACATTTGAGTGAGGCCATATTCCTGTTGTCTAAGTTTGTAAGGAAACTGATATAGGAAATAACTTAGAAGTGAAGCTATATAGTATACCTTGGTGTACGCTCGAAGGCGGTCATAATTAGGTTTGTTAGTGGTAGCTTTGATGGAGTTTAAGGACGTGGGGAGGGAGACAGACTGAAACGTAAAAAACTGAAGTAAGCGAAGAGTTAAAGAGAATGCAAAAGACAGAAGGATGGGCCGCCGAAAAAAATACTAACTTTATAAGTTTGTTAAGCCGGATGTTGCAAAGCCCAGCTGGTCCCCTTATCCGGCCCAGATAGGCTTGCCTATAAAAAAACAAAGAGAATACTATAGTTAAAAAAAGTTTGTCCAGTTAACAAATAAACCAAATAGAATCTTGGCTTGCATTTCTGTCGAACCCCAATTGGTGAACACATTTTCGGATCAACAAAGGCCCAAAACCCAGACGAATCCAAAAGAAAAAATACGAAAAAAGAAAACAATATTGCGCCTCTAAACAAATCATTTTAAAATTATTTTAAAGTTTTGAGGACCAGTTAAATTACGGGAAAAATCAAGAAATCACAATTATAAATAAAATACTTACATGGGCTCTTAGTTCGCCTTAATTGACGGCCCTGTAATACATACCCGGTCGTCGGCCCAGTAATGCCGGTACCCAACAAAGGTCCAAACCAAAAAGAACTTTAGATTGGAAAACAAAATTCAAATTGAATATGAGCTTTATAATAAGAGGTGGCAAATTACCTTTTACGAACCGAAGCCCAAGAAAATAAAGCCGATTGCAACCCACAATGAGGGTCAAATTCTATTCTCCTATCCCGAGGCGGTGTCCCTGGAAATCGCATGTTGTCGCCAGGAGATGCAAGGCGACGATTTCAGGCTGTTTGAGGTGCCTATAATAGAAAACGGAAGTCTCATGGATGAGACAAAAAAAGAAACCCTAAATCGAATCCTAATAGTTAGGCGCGGGAAAAAGAGGTTTACCTGAAACTGTAAAGACCGCTTCCGGTTGCTCCGACGGTATTATAGAAGGATGAAAGGAAGTTCTTAGACTGATCGACAATGTTAAACGGAAGCGACATATTACCTAGGACTGCGATGCCGCGGGATAAAAAAAAACCAAAACAAACCGTAAACCCCAAAAAAAATTGACTTCAATTTATAAATCTACACTAAATGCATTTTTTTAAAAACTAGTTATATCAGATTTCTACAAGACATCTACCGAGTAGACTTTCCAACGAAGTCTACCCAGCAGATATCGTAGCAAAGTTTACGTGGTAGACTTCGCTTTGAAGTCTGCAATAAAAAGCTAAGTCCGTGATTAACAAATAAAGATGTAAACCTAATAAAAAAATCAAACATATCAACTATGACAACACTAATAACAAAAAAAACTTTAAAAGAATTTATAAGTTTATCAGAAATGCATTTTTTAAAAAACTGGTTATAGCAGACTTCTAAACGCAGTCTACCACGCAGACTTCACAACGAAGTCTCTAAGAAGACTTCACAACGAAGTCTGTCGTGAGGTTATTTTTGCAATTGCCATTTAACAAAGGCAGACTTCACCCGAAGTTTGTGGGTCCATACAAACTTCGGGTCAAGTCTACCTTCGTTAAATTGATAGGTCATTTGCATTTCCAAAAAAGTTTTAGTAGTCTTCGGGTGAAGTCTGAAAAAATTTTGGGTTAGTTTTGCAATTGAACAAATTTTGACTTTTCAGGCGCCGACTTCTCAAATTTTGTTCAGAGTTTGGGTGAAGTCTACTGAAAAAAGTAGACTTCTTGATGAAGTCTGCTTTAAAAAGTAGACTTCGTGAGGGGTTAGTTTTGCAATTAGCTTTCTCAGAGTAGACTTTGGCTGACTGCGGCCGAAGTCTGTGATGGGTAAGTTTTGCATTTGACCAACTGTCGAATAAAAATAAATCGCAGACTTCACGTGAAGTCTACTTATTTTATGATAATTAGTAGACTTCCTGCGAAGTCTGCGATTTAAAATATTTTACCTGTCAATTTTCGACATAGTTCGTCAACTCCAAAACTAACCTCAGCAAACTAACCTCAGCAGACTTCAATTACAAAACTGAACTCCCTTTTTCTCACACTTCAGAATCAGACTTCTGGTGCAAAGTCATCAGCTTGGTCAAATGCAAAACTAACATGATTCCAACACAGACTTCGTGTTGAAGTTTGCCACATATTTTTTTTTTCAAAGTAAATACGGCAGACTTCACTTGAAGTCTACTCTAAGAAGGTCAATTGCAAAACTAACCTATGTGTTAACTAGCAGACTGCAGAATAAGTCTGCTGAAGTCGAATTCGAAGGATAATCTGAAAATGAATGTGAATCATGTGAAAAATACTTTAATTCGGTTTGTGATTTTCTCAAGTGCCCACAACTTCGAGTTTAACCAATCTCTATGACTCACACGCCGAATTTCTTGTGAATGCTAAGAAGATACTTCAAATTTTGAAGTTTTTAAAAAGATATTTCTTGAGTTTTAGGATGAAATAGATAGGAAATGGAGGAAATTGAGGTTGATAAGTCAAAAAGTGAGCTCAAATGTTGGTTGTAAGGCATTTAGAGTTCGATTTTGCTTGTTAATGGTCGTTGGGAAAATTGAATTCAATGGCATTTTCAAAAATAAGTGATGAAGATAAGGACTGTTTTGTCCATGGTATTTTCAAAAAAAAAAGATTAAACACAATGTTAATGTTGTGAATATTGAAATGTGAGAAAGGTGATATTGAGAAAATATAGTATTTATTGAGGGAAGAGAAAATGGAGGTTAGTTTTGCAATTGACCATTATTTGTGGTCTTTTTTGTAAGTCATCCTAATATAAACTCATCCTTACTATAACCCTAACCCTTTTTTAGCCCAGAAATTTATATATACATGTGCTAAACCATGATTAGCTCAGCCCTGTAATATTTGATTTTCTTTCAAAAAAAAAATACAGTTGCTTATGTTTTTGATTGATATATGTTTTTAGTTTATATGATTAGAATGTTAATTTTATCTTCGAGAATCTAGATTTAAATTTGACCTAACTTCATTCTAAAATGAACCGTAATTTTCTGTTTTTAACATGAAAATATGAATTTATGTTTTTTTGCAGAAAATATGATTTTCTGTTTTTGCAGAAAATAGAATTTTGTATTTTTTGTGATAAAAATCTATGATGTGTTCTATTTGCGAGAAAATATGAATTTTCACTTTTGCCAAAAAAAATGAATTTTTATTTTTGGCGAAAAATTAGATTTTACGTTTATACAGGAAAATTCGATCTTTTTTGTAGAGGGAAAACTTGATGTTAATTTTTTTGACGGAAAAATTTAATTTTGCGTTTTCCGGAAAAACTCATTTGAAATTTTTGGTGAGAAATAATTTTATTTTTTTGACAAGAGAACGGTATTTTTCATTTTTGACTGGAAACATGATTTTGCTTTTGTAAAAAAAACATGATTTATTATTTTTAGTGAGAAAATAAAATTTTTCATTTTTAGAGTAAAAATAGAATTTTTATTGGTTTATCCTTCAATTTTGACCAAAGACTGGTTTGTAAAAAATTTATAAACTGAAATTTAGCCCTGTTAAGCCCAAGAGTTAATTATATTTTGTCATTTTTAGCCTATTACAAACTTTCAGGTTTTATGGTTATAAATTTGAACACATGTTATAGGTAATCCTGTTAAATTGAGCCCATTTTAACATCTTTATTTTTATGTACCAGATGCACTGTCGAAATAATGGCAGAATGTAATATATTGGGTTTTTTTTGTTGAAGTAATGGCAGATGTATTATAAACTTTTGTAAGAATTATATAATATTTTTTACTATTTGGTTTCTAAAACCTAATTGGTAATAATGTGGGTAAAATAATATTTGATAATAAAAATAAAATCAATTTAATGATATTACTAACTATTTATAAATAATTATTATACTATAAGATTGTTTTTCATTATCTATAACAATTCCCAAATTATTTTGAAAATATCTATTTTGAAATTATTATGTTATAAATAAATAAAATATGTAAAGTAAAAGTTAGAAAAAACCAATGTCGAAGAGAAGAAAAAAACACAAGAAAAAACCAAAGCCACCTCTTCTAATTTTTAGTCTAGTTTAGGAGGAAAATAAAAAAGTTTTAATTTAACAATAGTCTATAAGATTTTCATCACAAACACAAAGCATACATTTATCTATTTTTTTCAAAAGTCTTCCATCTCCTTTCTGTCGACGCATTTTTAACAACTACAAACATCATTTTCAGGTCTTTATTGTTTTTTTTTGCTGAACTTCAAACATGAAGATTTCAAATACTAGAAAAAAATACAGAAAATCTTTAACAGCAACATCAGTACCTAAAAACACTGTCTATGTCAATGATAAATGATTTTTTTACAAAATCATTGTCAAACAAATTCAAAATCATACTGATGATACTCAATCTCTGTTTTAGCTGTGAAGTATAGAAAACAAACTCGGAAGTACTACTAACAGTTTTGCATCATGCTTTAATATTGTTGGGTACCAACCGCTAAATGATATTACAAATAGTAAGTTAACTAAATTCAATTTTTTTCATTAACACATATCACTTAATTCCTGTGTTTGACTCCAGCTTCCAAGATCCTTAAAAACAAAATATAAAAGCATTTAAACTTCATCAACACCAAAAGCGAAAGTAAAATTTACAAAGCATCATATTAATCGTATTTATCATATTCTCGTATCATATATGTTGTGATGTAAAACACATAAAATGTAGTCTCAAGTATATAATGTCCCATCTTCATCAAATATATTGATCAGCTAAGAAAAGTGTTACAACAGAGTTTTATGCGCCAAAAAGCATCAACAAGTAGTGCCATCATTAATAGATGAATAAAAGAATGTTTATAATCGTATAAAGGCTTATGTTGAACAAAATCTTGTGGTGTTTTTTTTAATGGATTTGGAGGTAGTGGGAAGACTTATCTTTGAAAATATTTGTAGGCCGGTCATGACATTTGGAAGACCGCAAGTTACGAAGAGAAAAATGAGTTGTTTTACATGTTTTTTTTTCAAAAAAAACCGGTTTACTTTATATATTTAAAAGTCTTCAAACCCATAAAAAAGGAATTTACTAAGGTTATAAAAATACATGAACCAATAACAATGAAATCTTATAGAAATTCTTCAGAATTCATTTACCAATCATCTACTCTTCAAGTTTGTACAAAAAAAATATAAGAAAAAACATCTAAAAACCACTTATATCACTTATTTAAATTAAGGTTATTGTAAAGAGACAAACCTGACCATAACCTCCACCTTCAATGATTCCTCTAAAATTTTGTTCGTACCTCTCTTGAACTTTTCAAATATGCATGCTTTTGCTCCCATTGGACGTGAAGCATCTATACTTCTCATGCTTGTATCCGACATGGCTGAAACATCCAAAAGAGAGCTATCAAAATTTTCAGTAAAAAAGAAAGAGTCTTGTGTAACATTAAATCTTTTATTCACCGAATGTATTACACTACAATAAAACATAAGTTTAACAACCATCGTATTCGATGCAAAATCGTTGCTATATCGCTTTCCCAATCAATTAACGACGAATCGCGTTTCGTCGTTAATTGATCGTCGTTAATTAATATTTGACGGTAATTCGTCGGTAATTTGCGCCGAGTACAAAGTCGTTGCAACAACGTTGGTAACCTCGTGTTGGCAATTCATCGGTAATTACCAACCGATTAGCGATGAATCCTGTTTCGACATTAAAAAAATGCTAAATTGAAACAAATATTGAGAAGGGCAATCGTTTCTAACTCGTTGTAAAATGTCGGTTGTAAAATCGTTACTAAACGTCGGTTGTAAAATCGTTGGTAAACGTGGGTTGTAAAATCGTTGCTAAACGTTGGTTGTTAAATCGTTGCTAAACGATTGTTGCAAAATCGTTGCTAAAGTATTTATTATAATTAAATAAATTTTTAATTTTAAAATAATACAATTACAAATTTATAATTTAAAAAGCAGAATTTCAAATTTAAATTTTTGTTTTATAAAATTATAATATTCAAAAGACAAAATAAAATGTTTTTACGAAAAATCTTCATCGGGAAATGGTAACGGTTCACCTACTTTATTTTTCACGTGTTCACCTACTTTATTTTTCGATTTTACAATGGACGTAAATTCGTTGTTAATACAATCCAACCGAGTTCGTCGTAAATTCGATGTTACGTACCATCGAAATACGGACGAAATGTTCTATTGTCGTAAAGTGGCTAGAAAATCGTTGCAATTAGCGTCGATTTCACAACGATTTATTTTTGTTTCACATTTACGTCGAGTTAGCAACGATTTTCAGTTTCGTCGTAATGTGGTTGTAAAGTGGTTGTTATTTAGCAACGATTCACATTCATTACTAAATTTCGTTGCTAATTCCGTGCTTTCTTGTAGTGTATATGGAACACATGTTTGTTTTTGCCTTCTTTTGACTCAGAGCATAAATCCTAACAACAATCAACAAAATCAGAAAAACTGCAGCACCAACTACTCTTACGAGTGTAATGCTCATGTTTTCTGGATTGGAATATGTGGCAAAAAAAGAGAGCAGATCAGATGAGTTATATGAAACTAATATTTCATTGTATGCAACCAACTCAAATATACCATAGAAGTTTCATCCGAAAATTATTTCTCTCTAAAACATTGTTTACATCTCTTAAACTCTTTAAAATATTTTTAAAAACATAAAACTATATTTCATACTAAATTTTTATATATTACAATATAACAGTATGGTAAAATTATTAAAATAAAATAAAAATAATATAAAAAATAATTATAAGCAAAAAAATAATGAAAACTAAGTAAACTATAAGCAAAAAAAAACGTAAACAAATAACAAAAAAAATCAAAATCATTTAGTAAAACACAATTAAATTAAATGATTATGAATTCATATACACAAAAAATGTAGTTTAGAAAGACTATAATAAAGATACTAAATAATTAATGATAAAAATAAACCTTGAAATATAAAGCATAAAAAATAAAATGTATGTTTTGTTCTCTTTTTCTGCCTTAGAGCACAAGTTCGGGCAACCATCAACAAAATCTATGATGTCACTTTTTTGTAAATTACAAACTCTAATTGCGTGTTATATTTGGAATGAAAGTCCACTGTTGCGGTTATCTAGTTGCGTTTATTTGATTGATGTTTAGGATATTTTAGTTGACTTAAGAAAATGATTTTCTGATAAACATAGTTTACCTTTTATTTTCCAGATGAATGCTGGAGATCAATTTTCCTAATCATATTAGTATCTTACTTCATAATTTATATTAACAAATTTTATAGGAAAGATCACTGTAAAATCTTAACTTTATGTTTTATAACTAAAATAACACAAAATTTTCAAAATTCACTAAATTATTAGTAGACCATGGTAAAATATCAAGTTATTTACAAAAATATCAAAGATTAAAAACGGCTACTGTCATTTTTGAGGCAAAATAATATACGAATTAAATCTACATAATTTTGTAATTACCTTCATTGCTTAAGCTAAGTTCTTCAACCTTAGCAATTTCATCATGGTCTTCTTCATATTTTCCTAAATCAATTTACATCATCCATATTATCTTCTTAAATTTGTCTTATGTTCTCTTCATCTGCATCATCATGCCTTGTGGTTGTTTACGATTTGTTAACTTATAATGATGTTGGACCCAGTTTTTATTGTCTTTAGAGATTGAATTTTTGAAAAAAAAAGGAAACAGATGGATATTTTTTTTGCCGATTAGAATCAAGTACTTTTCAGATGGAATCAGTTCAGATTTGACAACCGATGGATCAGACAAGATGGCTTAATAGAAAATATATCAGGAGGATAAAGAACATCTGAAAGAAGGTAAATTCAAGACTTTAAGTCGAAAATTCGTAACTGTCGCTATGAATTATTTAAATGGCGGAAGCATAATTCATCCTATTGGAAGGAGCGAATTGCAGTTTTGCAGAAGGAAGTGAAACAAGTTCATAATGATGATAATAGGTCTCAAAAGAAATTACTAGCAGCCAATACAGATGAAGAATTACTTTGGCAACAGAAAACTAGAAACCAATAGCATAAGGCAGGAGACTAAAATTCAAAAACATTTTATGCTCTACCTAAACAACGCCGGACAAGAAATAGAATTATCGGTAACATAACATGGCAGGGAAGTGGGTTACGAAGGAATTGGAACTGGAAAAGGTGATGGTAGATGAGGATTTATTTACTTCTACTTCTCCAACGGAATATGAAGAATTTTTAAGTACGATTCTATTAATAGCCATAGAAAGGATGAATGAAATGTTATAACTTCTATGGCGAAGGAGGTAGAGGTACGAAATGTATAAGTTATGATTCAGCCTGAAAATACCCTTGGTCCAGACGGAATGATGACATCTTTTTCCAACACTTTCGGCCAATTATCAAGAATGATATTCTTCACTTTATAAATAAGTTCCTCCGGATGGGGATCTTTGATTTACTTATAAAATTACCTAATATTTTTCTTATCCCTAAAATTGAACGGTTGAATCAAATGATGGAATTGCATCCAATTAGTCTATGTCATGTAGGCTATAAAATTATTTCAAAGGTTTTGTGCTAACGACTTAAAGGACTCCTACCGGATCTTATCATGGAAACACAATCAGTTTTTGTGTCAGGACGATTAATATCAGATAATATTTTGGTAACAGATGAAATATTTCATGGACTAAGAACAAATCCATCTTATAAAGACAACTTTATGGCAATAAAAACATATATGAGCAAGTTCAATGATCGTGTGGAATTGGACTTTATCGAACGGCTGCTAAAGAAGATGGGTTGTGCATCACAGTGGATCCACTGGATGATGAGGTGTATTACTCTGGTACAATATAAGGTCCTTATCAACGGGCAAACATGTGGACGTATTATTCTAAAAAGAAGGCTTCGACAAAGAGATCCTTTGTCCCCCTAGCTTTTCATTATGTGTGTTGAAGCTTAGATCTCCAAAGCAGAGAGGGAAAAATGGCTAACGGGTCTGAAGGTGGCACGGACAAGTCCACCGGTTTCACATCTCCTTTTTGCGTAGGACAGTCTATTTTTGTAAGGCTCTGCCAGAGGAAAGTTTGGTTATTTTAAATGTTCTTAAAAACTATGAATCGATTTCATGACAACATATTAACTTTTCAAAATCTCCCCTTCAATTCAGACACAAGGTTAATGAGTCAATACGGGAGGAGATACGAGCCGTCTTACGTATTACCAACCTATGTGGCATGGGGTCATATCTGGGAAGCCCAAAAAGCTTACGTATTACCAACCTAGGTGACTCGGATCTTTAGCTTTCTCCAAGAGAGACTTCACAATTGTGTGAATGGATGGACATCAAAGTTCCTCTGGAAAGGAGGAAAAGATGTTCTAATTAAAGTTGGTAGCCACTACGTTACCTAACTATGTAATGTCATGTTTTCGGTTACCGAAAGCGGTGACCAGAAAATTAACAAGTGTGGTAGCTTAGTTTTAATGGAGTTCCGGTGTAACCAACAAAGGCATGCACTGGATATTCTGGAAGAAACTATGTGGGGAAAGAGTAACAATTGACGTAGATTCTGGGCGATTGAGAATTTTAACATGGCTCTATGGCGTTTGATTGACAAACCAGGTTTTCTATTTGCCAAAGTTTTCAAAGATAGATATTTTCGGAATTCAGATCCTCTAGACTAATCAAGTCTTATACCCCATCCTATGGGTGGAGGAGTATAATATTAGCTCAGTCTCTAGTTAAAAAGGACTTATTAATAGAGTGGGAACAGGTGATTCAATTTCTGTATGGAATGATCCATGGATCGTAGCCTCTCGTCTGAGACAAGCAACTTATAAAACTTACAATTATTACCTTTTAAGGTTAATCATCTGAATTACCAAGGACAAGGACATGGAAATCTCAATTGTTTAATGCGATTATTGTGCCTGAGTCGCTCATTTTAAGCATGCCGATTAGTCAACTTTTAAAGCCATATTCTTATGGCTGGCATTTCACAACGTCGGGAAGATATACGGTTAAATATGGTTATCATACGGAGTTTGCATCTTCCGACAATAATGAAGTAACTCCTGTAATGGAGCCAAATGTCAATGCTGCAGGCTTACACATGGAAAATAAAGTACCTCCCAAAATTCAAAATTTTCATCTGGTAATCTATATTGAGTTGTTTATCAGTGATGGAAAACTTGAGAGCTAGAGGGATTAAGTGTGAAACGCAATGTGTCCACTGTGGACCATTGGAAGAAACAATTAATCATGTTTTTTTAGTGCCTACCGACTTTACAAACATGGGCACTGTCAAATGTACCATCAAATATTGGTGTTGTCGCCATGCCTTTGGTATTTTCCAATATGGATTATCTGTTCTAGAGGCTCAAACTCGAACTCCTATTCCATCAAGTGATTTTAGGCAAACTGATTCGAGGGCCCAAAAACAATCAAAATAGCTAGTTTCCCTGGATTTTGTTGAATCTGTGAAGAGTAGGAATGACAAACTATATGCTAATATTGACCGAGAACAACTTTAAATTCTATGAATTACGGGGATGAAAGCATTCATATGGGAATACGCTCAACTAACTGATGAAAAGAGACCTCAACAATCCCATATACAGATGGATAATATTGGTCTGTAATCCGGCGAGAGAAGGGGTATGGTGTTTTGTAGATGACGTCATGGAAAGCAGGTGACTCTTTTTCAGGACAAGTATTGGAGAAATGAATGGTTTATGGGGGCAAGAAAAATTAGAGGTAGCCTCACACCATTCCAGGCAGAATGTGAAATACTTATTTGGGCTATAGAATGTATGCATGCTTTCCAAGTTAAGGAAGTCACATTAACAACGGACTGCTCAGAGCTGGTTAAGATGGTTTCTAATTCACATGAATGGCCCGCTTTCTCAATCAATTTAGAGAAATTTCAAAGATGCACGTGGTATTTTACCTTGTTTGCCTCACTTTGATCTCACGTGCATACAACCCAAAAGCGGACAAGCTAGTAAGGAGTACTCGCATTCAATCGTCGCTAAAAGTTCATGTAGATCTTGGACCACCGGCATAGATTCCCAACTCATTGTAGTTTTTGCTTTTATTTTCTTATAATGTTGAGAAAACAATAATCGAGTTGGCATATTAATCCAGTTGCAGATTAGGTGCAAATTATAGAACTAATCGAGTTGGCATAGTGTTATACGATTTTGGGTTGGAGAAAATGGATCAACAAATAGAGTTGAGTTATTATCTCAGAAGATCTTGCTTAAATTATTGGAAGATATGTCATATGTTATTATTGAAAATAAACAAGAAATTCAAGGGTATTTAGGTTAGTTTAAAGAAGAATCCATTCGGTTATGTATAGAATAAAGAGCAGACACGGGTGTGGGAAATTGAGTTGAAGAAAAATCGTTTAATAGAGATAAAGATAAAGAAAGTGATTAACTCTATATATAGTGATTTGATCTATGATAATAAGAACCAGTGCAAAATCGAAGAAGATGAGGTGTATGAGCATGGAGATAATGTTTGTGACAATGTAACAAAAAGCGATAAAAATTTGATTATTGTGATGAATCTAATGGAGATTTTTTGGTTGATGAAGATTATTCTATCTATCGGAGGTCTCAAATTGAACAAGAAAATAACCCAAAGTTGCTTTTAAAGAACGTTAAAGACAAAAAAAAAGTCTGTTATTTGATGATTTTTGGGTCGTCGAAATGTTACTCATAAGTGTAGCACTATTGGTCAATAATACGAAAATAAAGATCACTCAAGATTTTTCATATAGAATCGTAATTCCAGTCATTTCACATTTTTTTCTTTGACAAATATATAATCTTTTGATGTTTGGACTTCTGGTGCAAAGTTTTCTCATTCTTTAAACGATCTTAATATATATTTGATTGTCTATTTTCACATTTTGACCAAGATTTTCATTTCTACACCTATCCACAGAGGTAGATTCATGATTCTCAAAATATATTTTGTGTGGATATATATATATATATATATATAGTTGATAATTATTTTTAATATTTGGTTTTATATTTTTTCGGAAATAATATGGTTAATGGAGATTTTCATAGTTATCAATGATTTTATTAAAGTATATCATTTTATTATTAATCGTGTCAATAGTTTAGTCATATTTTCAATCATTTTATATTTTCTTATTTTTTCATGATTTGATCTTTAGGGCTAAAGCTATCAGGTTTTGTATTTGCGATAGACTCCCAATAAATCGTCTTTCAGAAACATCTATTTTTAGCGGAGAATTTTCAACTGGAATATGATATTATTCATCTGATCCAAAACGTTTGACGTCAAAAAGCTGTACAACCTCTAAAATTCTTATTTTCATTTCTTTTTTGCCTAAAACTTCCAAATCACCTATAAAGTCTTTAAAAACTCCAAAGACAAAACCAATTTTTTATTTATTAAAACCTTATGAAAATATATGAAAAAATATATAATATATTATCCACCACCTCATCTACGAATACAACCATGGTCTCTACCGTGTATGCGTCATTGTCCTTATCAATTATTATTATTATGGTTGCTATAACATTCACTTCTGGAAATAGAGTTAATCTAGTTGGACGATTTTGATGGTTTATCATCTCAATTGTCTTTGATCCCTCGTAAGGAGGAAAGTAAGGAAAATATGTCAAAGTCAAAGTCATCAGCACCGGCTACAGCAACAATTCCCGCACCAAGCTCGAAGACCAAAGACAATTGAGGATTAATGTAATCGCATGGAACTGTCAAGGGGCGGGAGCTGAGCTGACGCGAGAGCATTTAGAAGAACTTCATTGTTGCTTCTAACCTAGTTTTCTTTTTTATCAGAAACAATCGTCTCTTTCTGACGCGAGAGCATTTAAAAAAACAATCGTCTCTTTCTGCAAGATATGCAAGTTCATTTTGGTTATGATCATGTTTTTACCGTTGATCCGCGAGGTCGTAGTGGAGGATTAGCACTCTTCTATATGGATGAGCCCCATGTTACAGTTTCCTTCTCCAACGATCGCATGATCGATATCGAATCTAGGTATGAAGGACATAAGATCTATATGACATTTGTCTATGGGGATCCGGTAGTAGGTACCGAGATTATGTTTGGGAACGATTAACTAGAATAATCCTTAGCCGTCAAAATGCTTGGCTTATGATTGGAGATTTAAACGAAATCACTGGTAACCATGAAAAACGAGGTGGGCGACGTAGATCAGAAACCACATTTATCCCATTTTGAAATATGATCAAGGATTGCGGGATGATTGATTTCTTATACAAAGGAAATTCTCTCTCTTGGTGGGAAGACGTCGCTTGGGTAAAGTTAAATGTCGGCTAGATAGAGCCCTCGGGAATGAAGAATGGCACTCGCTCTTTTCCCACACAAATGTGGAGTACTTGAAACTCTGGGGTTCGGATCACCGACCCATATTGGCAAGGATTCTATTGACACCTCGCAGAAGGAGGAAACTATTTCGCTTTGATAAGAGATGGATTGGAAAACAAGGCTTTAAAAAGCGGTGATCTCGGGTTGGAAATCTGGTGAAGGATCAATAAGCAGAGACTTCTACCAAAAAATCGCTGCATGCCGGCAAAAAATATCATCTTGGAAGACAACTCTGCCCTCGAATACGGCAAGATTAATTGAAGATCTTAAAAACCAAATTGACATCGCCCAGGCCGATGATGATACCACTCTCGAAGAGATCGAAGACCTCAGGAGACAACTATGTTCTGCCTTCCGAGAAGAGGAAACCTTTTGGAGACAAAAGAGTAGAGCTTTATGGCATAAAGAAGGGGATAAAAATACAAAATTCTTCCATGCCACCACAAAACTCCGGAGAGCTAAAAATCGTATTGTAAGTCTCAAGGATCACAGTGGACAGTGGATTGAGAGTGAGGAAGGGATAGAAAATATTGCGATCAACTATTTTAAGGAGATTTTCACCACGACACACCCTTTGAGCTTCGAGGAATCCCTTCGCTATATCTCCGCAAAAGTTCCTGAACATTTTAACCGATCCTTAACATCAAATCCCTCAACGGAGGAGATCAAGGAGGCGCTCTTTGACATCAACCCCGATAAGGCACCGGGACCTGACGGTATGACTAGTAGACTTTACCAGAGATTCTGGCCAGAAATGGGCCAAGACATAACCACGCTAGTCAAGGATTTCTTCTCGACTAGGAGATTTGACCCTCGCTTAAACCAGACGAACATCTGCCTTATTCCCAAAAAAGATAGACCAAGGCTAATGACGGAGTTTCGACCCATTAGCTTGTGTAATGTGAGCTATAAGATCATTTCTAAACTCATGTGTAAGAGACTAAAGCGAGCAATGCCCGATTTAATCTCGGAAACACAATCGGCTTTCATGGCTGGACGTTTGATTACTGATAATATTCTGCTAGCCCAAGAGAACTTTCTTGCACTACGGACCCACCGTAGCTGTAGATCAGACTTTATGGCTATCAAGACTGACATAAGTAAAGCTTATGATCGCGTGGAATGGGAGTTTCTACGTAAGTTGCTTCTCAGACTTGGTTTCTCAGAATGATGGGTTAACATGCTCATGTTCTGTATAACCTCTGTCTCGTACCAAGTCTTGATAAACGGAGAAGCAAAGGGGAGGATCAAACCATCGCGGGGCCTATGACAGGGGGACCCCCTCTCCCCTTTCCTCTTCATCCTTTGTACGGAAGCTCTTATTTCCCTCCTAAAGGGGGCGGAACGGGAAAAGAGGATCATGGGGCTGTGGATTGTGCGCACAAGGCCACGAGTTTCCCATCTCCTCTTTGCGGATGATAGTCTTTTCTTCTGTAAATCGGATATCCCCTAGAGCACCGAAATTCTGAAGATCATTCAGATTTACGGAGAGGCATCAGGCCAAAACCTGAACCCTTCAAAATCTTCCATCCTTTTTGGCGATAAGGTGGACACGAACAACCGACGAGCGATCAAGAACGCGATTGGTATTTCAAACGAAGGGGGTATGGGTATGTACCTTGGACTACCCGAACAAATTTGTGGATCGAATAAAAAGGTTTTTGCCTTTGTCCAAGACCGCTAAATAACCGTGTCAATACATGGTCGGCTAGACGTCTCTCTAAAGGGAGAAGGAAGTACAGATCAAATCTGTGGCGCAAGCCATTCTGACATATGTCATGTCGTGTTTTCTACTCCTGCAAGGCATCATTGATAAATTGAGAAGTGCGATTTCCAACTTTTGGTGGAGCTCCAAACAGAACAGCAGGGGACTCCACTGGATTGCGTGGGATAATATTTGTATTCCCCAGGAGATGGGAGGCATGGGATTCTGAGATCTACACGATTTCAATCTCGCACTTTTGGCTAAACAACTATGGCGCCTCATACAGTTCCCAACCTCACTCCTCGCTAGAGTGCTGAAGGGGCGCTACTATCAGGATTCCACCCTTTTAGTTGAGAGGAAATCATATTCCCCATCTTTTGGATGGAGAAGCATTATGGCAGCGAAATCCACGTTGACCAACAGACTTCGAAAAACCATCAGATCGGGATGTAATACAAGAATCTGGAGTGAATGTTGGATCCCAGATAATCTGGCTCGACCGCCGAGAGGGGTAATCCCCTTGGAAACGAGAGATCCACATCTCCTAGTCCACCAACTCATCCGGAGGGACACTTATGAGTGGGATGAACCCCTTCTTAGGGAACTTTTCCAACCGGAAGATGTTACTCTCATCTTAGGACTACGACCTAGCCGAAATCTTATCTTAGACGGGTATGCGTGGAGTAATACAAAATCTGGCTCTTACACCGTCAAATCCGGTTATGAACTGTTGAGAAAGATAAGGACCTCCCAATTAAACCCAAAAGTCCTGGAACCTAGTATTACTATCCTCAAGAGCCAAGTGTGGAAAGTTAAGGGGCCGGGAAAACTGAGACACTTTATGTGGCAGGCGCTGTCCGGTTGCATAGCAACGTGTCAGCGTCTTAGTTATCGACATATGGGCAAGGATAAAACTTGCCCCATATGCGGCTCCACGGAGGAAACGATTAACCATTTGCTTTTCGAATGTCCACCTGCTCTTCAGGTATGGGCTCTTTCGGATTTTCCGTCTTTTACGGGTTGCTTCTCGAGTACATCCTTGTACCAGTATGGACTTCCTATTCTGGAGAACAACTGGACTAGGTCTTCCGGACATTACGGTGAACTCCTTCCCTTGGCTCATCTGGTACATTTGGAAAGCTAGAAATGCAAAAAATTTCAACAACCAAAGCATACCGCCCCTGGACACCCTACAACTAGCTAGGCTAGAAGCAGAAAATTGGCACTCAGCAAACCTAAAGGAGGATACAGAGGTGCCGGATGGACATCACCAACAACTTATTTCCATCATCTCTCCGGTGAGGATCCACTACCCGATCTGCCAAGTTGACGCTTCATGGGTTGCCCAGGGTTCTACTACCGGAGTAGGATGGACCCTAAGAAAGGACGGTGCAGAACTCTCTTTCGGAGCGAAAGCATGTTGACAAGGCCTCTCAGCACTGCATGCGGAGATGGACGGTCTGCTTTGGGCTATGGCTTGCCTGCGAGACTTGAACATCAATTCAGTCCATTTCCAGACAGATTGTTCGGACCTTATTAAAATGAGTGAGGATCCATTATCGTGGCCATCATTTACCTCAGAATTAGAAGATTTTTTCTCACTTCAAGACTGGTTTGAGTACCATAGTTTGTCTCTTATCCCCCGTCTCTCTAACTCTCATGCGGATTCACTTGTTAAAGGTGCACGCATAAGAGATTTAAATTTCTCCCATGTAAACCACAATCCGCCGGCTGCATACACCCGTTCGGGAGCTAGTATATCCAGCCAACTTTGAGTTTAATATATGGCGATAGTTGACAAAAAAAAAAAACTCTCATGTAAGTGGTAAGATAAAATATCACAGCTTTTTCCTTTCCTCATCCCATGTCGTTTTCAACCGATTGATTTTATTAAACAAACTATTAACCATAATTTTTTGTAAAACTCATTCATTCCCTTTCTATTTCAAAGTAACATAATAATTCTTTAATTTTTTTAACGTAATAACGACATAATTTTAAAGTTCTTAGTAGGCATAGCTTTTCAGTAAATTTGAGAAGACATAGACTACCACATAACATGAGAAGGCAGAACCTAACATAATTTTAAAGTGATAAAGCCTTCCACGATTGTGCTTACTATAATACGAACGGAAAAAGTGACGATTGCGTTGATAACGTGTTGTGAGCTATACTATAATAAACATTTATAACAAAGTTTGTTTACGTTATATAGACAAAAGAGAAAAATTGTATATATAGATCAAACTAGAGGCCGAGAATTCAAACTTCTTTTTTTCATTTTTTTCTAAAACTTTATTTCTCTAAAAAGTATATTTTTCGGCAAAACGTTTACAAAGTTATTTCAAAGATCATCGTGAATCATCTAAAAAGTATTATGCCTTCACTTATTTCTCAGAATCACTCTGCATTTGTGAAAGAAAGGCTGCTAATGGAGAACGTTCTCTTAGCCTCTGAAATTGTGAAAGACTACCATAAGGATCATATCTCTCCGAGATATGCAATGAAAATAGACATATCAAAAGCTTTTGATTCAGTCCAATGGCCATTCCTTCTCAACACTCTGGTTGCAATGAACTTACCAACGCGTTTCATACATTGGATTAAACTTTGTATCACAACTGCTTCCTTCTCGGTACAAATAAATGGCGAACTTGCCAGCTTCTTTGGTGTGGAAGAGGACTGAGGCAAGTATGCTCTTTGTCGCCCTATCTATTTGTTATCTGTATGAACGTGCTCTTCAACATGATTGATATAGCTGCTCGGGAAAGGAGAATTGGGTTCCATCCAAAATGCAAACAGATTCAGTTAACACATCTCTGTTTTGCAGATGATTTAATGGTATTTGTTGATGGAAAGTGACGCTCTACTGAAGGAACTATCAGCATCTTTGACGAGTTTGCCATTCGTTCTGGTCTAAAGATTAGTCTTGAGAAATCTACTACGTATCTGGCAGGAATAGAAGAAAGAGTAAAGGAGGACATCACCTCTAATTTCCCTTTTGAAATTAGCACTTTGCATGTGCGCTGTCTCGGTCTGCCACTGATGATTAAACGGATGACAACAACAGACTACACACCACTAGTAAAACAATCGGATAAAGATGAACTCCTGGACCTCGAGATGTCTTTCTTATGCAGGCAGGCTTCAGCTGCTCCAATCAGTTATATCGAGCATGATTAATTTATGGATTGCAGCTTTTCGATTGCGGTCGGGTTGCTTTGCATAAATAGAAAAACTCTGTGCAGCTTTTTTCTAGTCAGGGCCGGACTTAAACTCGAATAGAGCGAAGGTAGCGAATTGTCTGAAATTGCTATGGAGAGTGTTGTGGAGAGTGCTTTCTGCTCAAGCTTTATGGATTAAATGGATCTGAAGTTATTATATAAAACACGAAACGCTGTGGAACGTCAAGGATCAGAGCAGCGGTTCATGGATGTGGAGAAAGTTATTAACAATGGGGAGGTACCTTCTTTTTGGTATGATCATTGGTGCGAGCTTAGGCGAATCATTGACATTATAGGACATCATAGATATATTGAGTTGGGTATCCTAGAACAAGCATATGTCGCGTCAGTTTTCTAGAGGCATATAACACGTATTCTATATTATTCGCCGAACAAAAGAGCTCAATGCCATTGAAGAAGAGATAAGAAATATCCAGAGTCGGATCAATGCAGGAACCGATATCTCACTGTGTAAGAATGCATCAGGAAAATGCATAACAAAATTCAGTTCTCATGATACTTGGAAGCTCCTGAGGCAGAGATGTGAAGTGAAAACATGGCATACGAGTGTCTGGTTCTCATTCGCGACACAGAAATACAGATTCATGATATGGCTAGCTCTTCATAATAGACTGAAAACTGAGGATTGTATGAGAGCTTGGGAAAAAGGGCAACACACAACGTCCATGCTCTGCAATCAAGCGGAGGAAACTCGGGATCATCTTTTCTTCTATTGCAATTACTCATAGGAGATTTGGAGAAACTTGACGTCACGACTGCTTCAGGAAAAGTTCACACAGCGCTGGGATAACATAGTCACACTACTTCACTCGGGAAGCTTTGACAAAATCAATCTCTTTCTCTTTCGGTATGTGTCCCAAGCAACAGTCTATCATGTATGGAGAGAGAGGAAGAGTAGAAGGCACGGGGGGACGCTATCTCAGCTGCAATGTTAGCAAAGCTCGTCGACAAGAACATCCGAAACAGTTGGGAGACACCAAGTATAATAATGACATCATCCGGTGGCTAAGCTTTTTACCATAGGAGATCATGTAAAATTTTCTTCTGCTGTTTACTTATCAATCAATATATAAACCATAGTGCATACCATAATCATTGGTATAATATATGTAACTTCTTAATACTCTTGTTATAGTTTTTCAATGTTTATGTCCTAGACTACTTGTATAGCGACTCAGTACCTCGACTATGTGTGTGCTAAGTCGAGTCTATTACAATTTGTTAAGCAACAGACTTCCGATCATTCTAGTATACTCTAGTTGTGACACTGTTTCCCTCGAGTTTTTGGTCAAGTGAAGTTGAGAGTCTACCGGAGTTTATGCTATTCCATTTGAGTAGGCTTTTAACCTCTCAAGTATCTTTTCAGCATAATGAGCTTGTTACAAGATGATTCCTTCAGAATTTCTAATGATTTTTAATTCCTCGAATTACATATGCTAGTCTCATGTCCTTCATATCAAACTTGCTTTCCAGCATGTTTTTAGTTTAATTGATAATGTCATTGTTGCTTCCCAGAATGACCATATTATCAACATATAAACATAACAAAATATACCCTTATGGATTAATTTTTACATAGATGCCCATATCACATTCACTGATGCTGAAACCATTTGACATTATTACATTGTCAAATTTCTCGTACCATTTTTTGGAGCTTGTTTTAGTCCGTACAATGATTTCACAAGTCGACATACTTTGTTGTCTTGTTCAGGGATAACAAACCCTTCAGGCTGTTTCATATAAATATCTTCTTCTAAATCTCCATTTAGAAAGATGGTTTTAACAGCCATTTGATGAATCTCGAGATCTCTTAGAGCTACTATTCCAACTAGTGTTCTTATCGAAGTTATTCTCGTTACTGGAGAATAGGTGTCAAAGAAATCTAATCCTTATTCTGATCCTTGCACCACAAGTATGGCCTTGGACTTATCAATTGAACCATCGGTTTTCAACATTTTGTTTTAAAATTTATTTACATCCTAGTGCTTTAAACCCTTATGGTAAATCGGTAATATACCATGTATGGGTTTGTTAAATAGAGTTGATCTCACTATCAACAGCTTCATTCCAGAAAAGTGCATATGGTGTAGACATGACTTCTTTAAAAGTTATTGGTTCATTCTCTAAGAAAAAACCCATTTAGAAATCATCGGCAAAAGCTTTTTCCTTACGAGCTCGTTTTGTGCGTCTAGGTTCATTTTCTTCATTTTCTTCATTTTCTGAAGTTTTAGAAGTGCTTGCCTCATTTTCTGAAGAGCTTGTTTCTTTTTGTTCAAGTGTCCGCTTCGGATATTGTTTATCTTTGCACGGAAACACATGTTCAAAGAATTAAGAATTTCTTGATTTTATTATTGTATTTGCAGGTATATTCGGTACTTCTAATTTATGAACCAAAAATATGTATGCACTACTGGTGTGCGTGTATCCTATGAAAATATGATTAAATGTTTTTGGTCCAGTTGTGACTTTTTTAGGAGGTGGTACTGCGACTTTTTCTAGGCACCTTCACACTTTCAAGTATTTATACGATGGTGTATTTCCTTTCCAAAGTTCATAAGGAATCTTTCTCGTGACCTTGGGTGGAATCTTGTTGAGAATTTAGTTTGTGGTAAGCAAAGCTTCCCAATACTACTCCCTATCCTGCAAAATTGCATTCATCATTTCTTTTAAAATTTGGTTTTTATAATAGATGTATGCTATTGTTTTCGTCAACAATTCCATAATATGCATTAAGCTGGACCAAGACGGTGACACTGAATAACACTAGCACAAACCGTTAGGCCAAGTCCTAGTCAAATATATGCTATTTTCTTACGTTTATGCAATCCTACTTCAAATCATGTCTATTATCGACTCATGGTTTGTAAGAATGAATCCAAATTCAATCAATAATTAATTAAAATATTATTTATCGACGTTAAAAGCATATTTATTACCGGGTTCGTAATAAAAGATCCATATAATTATCGATATTATAATGGATTCATCTTGTCACATATATGTTTTATTATTATTATTCTTATCGTAGATGCTTAATTTTCACTATGAGTTTGAGTTAAAGTATTGTTATATCGTTTGATTGTATATGTGATATGTTTTGGATTATTGTGATTTACCTTCTTTACTATTATTATTATTATTTCTTTGTTATCATTGCTCATTTTAATATTTATTTATAACGCAATATTTTTAAATATTTAATTAATTGAAGTTTTATAATAAAAAATTATTCAATTCTTGCATTAATTTTAATAAAATTAAACCAGCAATAGTTATGCATGATAGATTTTGTTTTTCTTATTTGCAAGAAATGTTTTCCTTATTTGCACGATTTATTTTCTTTTTTTGTCTTATTTGCACAAGTTTTTTTTTCCTTATTTGCACAATTTTTTTTCCTTATTTGCACAAAATATTTTTCTTATTCGAAATTTTCACTTTAATATATGATTTTGATATTATTGGAGACAACTATTTGGCAGACATTAGATGCTGAGTTTTTCCTCAGTGCAAAAGGGCTTGATCATACGATCAAGGAAGGGAATGAAGTTCAAAGTCAAGCAAAGCGAAGGCAGTGATTTTCCTTCGACATCACTTCCATGGGATCTCATGGAAAAATCTAAAGGAAAGTATGACCACCAGAAAAATTGTGATCTTACATAAAGCTCGTTATGATTGGTCACATCTGAGATTACAAGACTTTAAGTTTGTAAGTGATTATAACTCAGTCTTGTTAAAAATTACTTCCAAATTGGAATTATGTAGACAGACAATCACGGAAGTAGATAAGTTAGAGAAAACATTCTCTACTTTGCATGCAAACAATAGTTTCCTGCAAACACAATACGTGAAAGAGATTTTCAGAAGTATTCCCAACTTATATATTGTCTTCTTGTAGCTGAGCAAAATAATGAGCTGTTGATAAAAAACCATGGACTACACCCATTTGGGTATGCTCCATTCCCTGAAGCCAATGTGACTGAACAAAACCACACCAATAACATTGGTCATGGAAATATCTACACTCGTGGTCAGGGTCGTGGTCGTGGTTACGGTTGTGGACATGTACATGGACATGGATATGAATATGGTCAAGTTCGAGGCCAAGTACCTTCTTTTAAGAACTCACACTCAGACCAGAAGTGAGAAAACAAAAATGGTAACAAACAAGAGAAACCAACAATTGTGAATGTATGTTACTGCTGTGGAGGAAAAGACCATTGGTCTAGTACTTGTCGTACACCAAAACATCTTGTTAAACTTTACCAACAATCACTGAAGCAAAAGGGAAAGAAAGTGGAAACAAATTTGGTGTACGAAGATAAAGAAGATGACTTTGATCTCGGTGATACCACTCACCTGGACCTTTCCGATTTTCTCCTTGACGAAGGGAAAAAATGATTGACCAATAGTTATTTAAAGAATTTGTTTCATGATTTATTGATTTTGGGTTTTGGATTTTTTTTTGTTGGCTTTCAATTATTTTGCTTTAGCTCTTATTTTTATTTTTATTCTATGAATTGATGTACTTTTAGACATAGTTAAATTCTATATTCTATGAATTTTTTTAAAAAAATAATATGCGATAATAATTATTTTCTCTATGTATTTGAAAAATAATGGATGGTAGAGATTTATGCTTGGCAGACAGTGCAACTAGTCACACTATTCTTAAAAATAAATTTTTTCTCATTTGATAATGAAAGAAGTTAGTGTGAGTACTGTAACATGTAGTGCAAAGATAATTGAAGGTTCCAGAAGAGCAAATAAATCATTGCCTATGGGAATGCAACTCAAAATTGTTGATGCGTTATATTCTCCTAAGTCTCAAAGAAACTTGTTAAGTTTTAAGGATATCCGCATAAATGGATACCATATGAAAACTATGAGTAGAGTAAGTGTTGAATACTATCAAATAACAAAGATTACCCAAAGTCCTAAGAATATAATGGAAAGACTATCAGCATTCTCTATTGGGTTGTACTATACTACGATTAATACAATTGAGGCAAATGCTATAATAAACCAAAAGTTGACTGAAAAAATCACCATTTGGCATGACTGGTTGGGCCATCCCGAAACTGCGAAAGATAATCACTAATTCATTGGGACATTCACTAAGGAACTAGAAGATTCTTCCAAATGATTTTTCATGTACCGCTTGTTCACAAGGCAAGTTAATTATACGACCTTCAACCAGATAAGATAAATTTGGAATCAATCAATTTCACCGACCGTGGTTTTTCCATTGGGTTTTCATGGTAAGTTTTTTAATGAAGCGTCATTTTAGACGCATTACAATTTATTCCATTATAATGGAAGGTTTCAGAGATGGCTTTTCATTAGCATTTGCCTTTCCCTTTCCCTTGTTCTTGAGGATAGCCAGATTTGCATTGTGTTCGTGAATTTGGAGTTTACTTGCGATACAGTTTCTATCCTCCATACGAAGCTTCGTAGTGATATCTTCAAGATACATCGCCTTTCTCTTGTGCTTGAGGTAGCTCTTGAATTCCACCCAGCTCAGAGGTAACTTCTCAATGAAGCTGTTCACCATGAAAATCTCCCATATTGACATTCCCTCTGTTTTTACCTCATGGCAGATCAACTAAAGAGCTTCCACTTGCTCCGTTATTGGTTTGGAGTCCACCATCTGGAAGTCCAGAAACTTTACAACCGCAAATTTCTGACATCTGGCATCTTCAGTCTTGTACTGCTTCTCCAAAGGTAGCCACAATGACTAAGCGGATTTGACCTGACTATACACTGGGTGCAACTGATCAATAAAGCGACCTAGGATCCACCCTTTGAATAGAAAATCACCATGGATCCAAGCTTCTACACTCGCAAGTGCACGAACATAAATGTTTCCGGCCGGAATAACTGGTTTGTCCTCCATGAGATACTAGTCAAACTTCATGTTTGTCAAGTAAAAATGCATCTTTTGTTGCCACGTTTTGAAGCCTTTCACATCAAACTTGTCCGGAATGAATCTTTGACTCACTGCAGGTGGGACAGTTGAAAATTCATGGTGGACTTCGGTGGGGACATTCATGGCCAGTCGGCGAACAGAGCTCGTTGTGTCATCTCATCGGTATTGTTTCCAGCTGAAGTGACAGTTGCCATACCAGCTGGTGCATCCAACACGGTTGGTGACTTAAATGTGACATTAGTGTTGTGGGTTTCGTTAGCCATCTAATTATAAATAAACAAATCCAAATCTGTATACCAACAATTGAACAAAAAAAGTTCAAATAAATATTTATCTTAAATAAACCAAATATTAACGTTTAGCAAACTCGCTTATTGGTAAAAGCGTGAATGAGAGCAAAACTGAAAGAAAAAATTTTATGTCGCCATTGAAACTTCAAAACTCATCGAAAGACAACTTGAAATCCTCATCAAAAGAGCAAATATATTCAAAGATAAACCGACACTACTAAATAAAAATCCAATCCATAGAAGATTGAATAAAGTCGGAAATAAAAATCTAAATACAATTAAAATTGCAAAAAAAACATAATGAATATTTCTTTCTTTAAAATTACAAAGGAGAAAGTTATTTGTTTATTCGTCTTATATATAAGAGATTATGACTTCTCTATACAATTACCAAATAGAGAAATATTCAGTGTAAAGAAAAATAATTAAATATAAGATTTAGATAATTTATCTATTCTCTAACATAATCCTAACTTTTTATAAATTAGATTCTTTCGCAAAATCACAGGCCCAAGGAGAAAACGTTGGGGATGGGCCTCAGAAACGCTTCATCGATAGAAAAAGGAATCTCCATCGTAAACATTAAATCAAAAGTCTCTGATTTGGTTCCAGAAAACGTCGCGAGTGGAGAGGAGAGATGCAATCGCTCGCGCTAAATCCGGCAGCCATTTCAAGGACGGCGCCGCAAACCCTAGAGCCCCCTTCTTCCTCTTCTCGTCTTTTCTTTTCTTCTCAGGTAATTTCGATTAACCCATCACCCTTTCGATTCTCGTTTCGCTCTTTGTCTCACAGCTTGTTTGTATCGATTTCTACGAATCAGAGTTTAAGCTCCCAACGTGCTTTTTGGCCTCGTAATCTAAATCGACGGGGATTATCTCGATCTTTCTCGAGTCGAAGGTCGCAAGGTCAGGATACAAATCTCTCTCTCTCTCTACTAGTTAGCGTTGTGGTCGTTATTCTATCCTTCTAAGCATATCGGCAAATAGTTGCTTAAGTAATTTCAATTCTAGTTTTTCGAACAAATAGTTTTCTGGTTCTGTCTATCTCTCTCTCTCTCAGACTGAATAGGTTTACAACAGGAAAAGTTGTCCCTTTTTAGATTTGATATCCATTTCCAATAGCTTTGAAACCGTATCCATGGAAGTATGTATTTTGGTACAGTTGTAAAGGCAGTGGCAACGCCAGACCCAATCTTGGAAGTACCCCTGACTGAGGAAAACGTAGAAAGTGTTTTGGACGAAATCCGACCATACCTTATATCTGATGGTGGTAACGTGGCATTACATGAGATCGATGGAAATATTGTGCGAGTTAAGTTGCAGGGAGCGTGTGGATCATGCCCGAGTTCTGTTATGACAATGAAGATGGGTATTGAGCGTCGTCTAATGGAAAAGATCCCTGAAATAGTGGCTGTGGAATCAGTTCCAGATGAAGAAACTGGCCTTGAACTGAATGAGGAAAACATTGAAAAGGTTAGATTTTGGTAGTATAAGCTCTAGGTTGCTTAAGCTCCCTGCATATATAGTAACTATAGTTGTGTGTTATGTCTTGCTAAAATCCATGATTTTTGGTTTAAATACTGTTTTTGCAACTTGAACTGAATGAGGAAAACATTGAAAACGCTAGATGTTGGTTAACTTCTCTGCATATGTGCTTGTGTTATCAAGTGCTCAAATCAATATTTTTGGTTCAAATACTGTCTTTTTTTTGGCGCCTCGAACTGAAATGAGCAAAACATCAAGAAGTAAACAAAAAACTATTGCACACGATTTCAAATGCTAAAGTTATGAAACTGGGACTATAAGTAAGTAAAAGGAGTTTGTGTTTCTTATGAAAAATCGTTAACTGCTTGTATGCGAATTGTGAATCATGAACATGTGATCGTTTATGTCTTAACCTTTTTAGGTTTTTGTGTGATATTGTTAAAACACATTGTGTGGAATGTATTTTGTTTAGGTACTGGAAGAAATCAGACCTTACTTGATCGGAACAGCAGATGGGTCACTTGATCTGGTGGAGATCGAAGAGCCGATCGTGAAGATAAGAATCACAGGACCTGCTGCTGGAGTCATGACAGTTCGAGTAGCAGTGACTCAGAAACTCAGAGAGAAAATTCCGGCAATTGCAGCTGTTCAACTTATATAAAAATCGACAGTGCGCAAACACAGTCCTTGTCTTGTATTTCTTTCTTTGTATTAGCAGCTCCTTTGTATAGTGTTGTTGTGTATAGATACTTGTGTTATTCACATTTTGATTTTGTCCCCTAAATAAAATCGAACATTTTTGGTCAACTTAACCAAGCTTATTCCAAAGCAAATCTTTATATTGCAAATTAGGAATCACTAGTAGTGTATTCATTCTGATATTGGAAAAAGTTTCAGTTCTAATGATTTGGGTGAATCGGGAAAATTGATATGATTTATTATTTAAATTCTATAAAATCCCATCACAAACAATGAGATTTGAAATTTTTATATTTTTATATTTTAACGATGTAATTCTACTAAAACTTTCTAACATCACTTAAAATTCTCTTAAATCCACTGATTAAAATATTTTAAATAAGTGGATTTGAAGATATATTTTTAAATTATTATTTCAATAACATTACATTTTTAATGTTTTTTAAATTCATGTTAAGTATTATATAATTTGTCATTTACTCCAACTGCTAGATTGATAAATTCAATCATTTAAGATTTGAGATAATAAAAGTTCAAAATTTCTTGTTTCGTCTTAACTTGAGAGTTTGTATTATGGTTCGAATTCAAAAAGCTTAGAGTCAACATTTTCATGCAATATACTTACACTAATAATCTTTTGACTTTGTTGACAATTACTAGTATAAAACTAAATTACTTCACAGTACAATTTTATAGGCTACGTCTCATGTCGTTGCTCAGTGTCACGTCATCTTTTCTCTCTAAAGATCAGTGTTTTGAGGCTAGATTTGGTATTGCGCTTTCCGTTCAAAATTTGGTAGATATTAACTTAGAAAATTATATTTATTTAAATTATTCTCAATTTTAACTAATAGAAGTACATGGATGCAAATAAATATTTACTTAGATGCATAAAATATAGAGAAATGTAGCATTTATCAATAATGTTAGAGTGTAAATTCCAGCCCATTAATTAGGTCAAAAAACTTATGATTTGGAGGCACAAGAAATGAAGTAAAAAGCATTCCTAGAGTGGAAAGGCAAGGGGCGTAGTCAAGCCGCAAGTTTGGATTATGCTAAGTGAATGATGCGGTCAAACCTACATGGTCAGACCAGCTTTCAAGTCCGAAGTGAACCAACGACTTATTCAAAAAAAACAATAAGATGTTTTGATTCGTAACGATCAGATATACCGAAATAAATACTAATATATACCAAATACAACGGAGCAAATGGAGATGTTCAACATGATTTCAAGCTATAAAAACCGAATGAATGATAGAAGGCATATGCAGAACATTCTCTATACACACACTAGACTCAATTGTTCACAAGATTTTTTTCTTTTGAGAGAGTATGCCCATATGATCTTCGTATACTTTTATCTTAATTCATGTAAAAAGCTAGAAAATCATCAATACTAAAAGCCATTCACTCTCAATTCTCTTTAATTTTTCGCATCACTCGGCTTATCTTTTACCTTGATTTAAACTGTGCATATTTTCCCAAATATCCATTATACTTTCTTTGTATCCCCAAACGACTCTTGCCATCAAATTATTCATTTTTACGAAATTTAATAGTTGTAGTTTTTGATAAAATAGTTTGGCACTAGAAAGAGGAGTTAGCAAGCCTATACATCAACACAAGTTGAGGAGATGTTTTATAGCTTAAAAGATGTCTCTCTTTTCTCCGAAAACTAAGAAAGATTACGCGATAAAAAAAAAGTTATGATCCACAAAAAAGTGGTCACAACACCATGAATAGCTGAAAATTGCAAAATATACTGGTGGAAAAGTATATGTTGGCGAGTTCAAAGATCTTGTTCCATCGTCTCTCCAACGCAACCTTTTAATAGAAAATTTTCTCCCACAAAAATAAACTTTATCTAAATAACCACACAAGAAAATATGGTCAACTCGTTGGTACGATCCTCTGAAAAACAATTATGGAAAGTCATCTTTAGTGAAGAAGATGCAAACAGTCTCAATAGACCACACAACGACACATTTGTAATAACCCTTTAAATCTGAGACTTTCAAGTCGCTTCGGTTTTGGTTGATACCTGATTTGGATCCCTTTTTCGTGGACAGGACATCAAGTATATGTATCTTTACCGATTAACCAAAATTTAAATTATAATATTTACTGAAGCTTTTGGACAAATGAGCAACAAAAAAATGATGACCTTTTTGATTTGGAAGGAGAAAAAATGGAGTACCCAGCTAATGGAGAACTCCTAGTGGCGAGACGAACTTTTAGTGTACATGCTAAAACCGAGGAGCAAGAGCAAAGGAAAAACATGTTTCACATAAGATGCCACATCCAAGACAAGGTTGTAGCCTTGTTATTGATGGAGGGAGCTGTACCAATGTAGCAAGCGAGACAATGGTCCAAAAGCTTAGTTTGAAAGTGAAGAAGCATCCAAGGCCGTACAAACTCCAATGGCTCAATGATGAAGGGGAAATGAAGGTCAACAGTCAATTGATGGTTATTTTAACCATCGGAAAGTACGTCGGATGAGGTTCTATTTGATATTATATCCATGAAAGCCGGACATATCCTTCTCAGATGCCCATTCCAGTTTCACTGAAAGGTAATTCATGATGGGTTTACTAACCGGCATTCTTTTGATTTCAAGGGCAAAACAATCACCTTAGTTCCCATGGCGCCTTATGAGATTCACCAAGGCCAGCTGCGTCTCAAACACAAGTCGGAGGAAGACAAGAAGGATCAAATCTCTAAAAACAGAGAAGAAGCCAACACGAGTCTAGTCCAATCCAAAATAAATTCCAATTTCCGTTCTAAGGCTGGTGAGGTTAAAAGATCTCTTTATTTTAAACAACCAATCATTTTTATTTGTTTATAAAGAGGTTCTCCTTAACATGAACAAACTTTCACCGGAGTTGCCGAGTGGGATTGTCTCTCTTTCACAGGATTTTGGGATATGTTTCCCGAAGACATTCCGAAAGGACTACCACCGATCCGAAGCATTGAACATCAAATCGATTTTGTTCGCCGAGCCTCATTTCCAAATCGTCCAGCCTATAGAATCAATCTGGTGGTAAAAAAGAGCTTGAAAGACAAGTCAATGAGCTCATGGACAAATGATACATTCGTGAAAGCATGAACCCTTGTGTTGTACCGGTTCTACTTGTGTCCAAAAAAGATGGGAGTTGGCGCTTGTGTAACGATTGTAGAGCTACCAACAACATCACGAAAAAGTATTGACATACTAGATCCAAAATTGATGATATGCTTGATGAACTTTATGGTTCTTGTGTCATTTCCAAAATTGATCTAAAGAGTGGTTATCATCAAATTATGATGAAATAAGGAGACAAATGGAAACCCGGATTTAAAACTAAATATGGTCTATATGAATGGCTAGTCATGCCTTTTGTCAGCTGATTCTAAGTATTTCACCACCGGGAGGTGTTGCTGAAGTGTCTGAACCAATTAATTTCAGAGATTTGCACAATCTAGCCTAAAGAATTAAATTTTTAGAGTGCTTATCGACTTTAATAGACTGAATCTTAGAGCCTGCTCTGTTATGTTTCGCTAAGGGATTATGTCAGAAAGTAGCGTAGCTTGAGGGCGTCTATCACGGGAGTGCATTCGTCTGGTTTTAATGTTTATTTTCTAGGGATTAGCTCTGATTGAGTTTTATTAAATACCTCGGGTTAATTAAGGAGAGTCACTGGTCGATTACCCCATCCTTGGGAGCTTTCTTTCTCATTACTTGTTTAACACGTCTGCTTTCTTATTTTATTCTACCAACTTGCATTTGATAATTCCTAGTGTTTAAATTCATACCGCTTTTTATTCCTATAAGTTAGGTTTAGGTTTATTTGTCTGAGGAAACGAAAAAAAAAACTGTTTGACTTGATTTAGTTAGCTCTGATCACATCTTGATTGTTAGCATCTCACCCATTTGGATTGATAACCTATTGTACTGCAATGACAATGATAGTGCATAGGGTAATTGATTGGTAAACCACGAAAAAACCTAATATCAGAACACAAAGTTCTTCACTTTTTTTTGGAAAACACTTTGGTCTAAACTAAGAACTAAGTTGTTGTTTTCAACCACTTGTCTCCCTCAAACGGATGGTCAAACAGAAGTAGTTAATTTGACTCAGAGAAACTAGTTGCATGCATTGATCAAAAAGAACCTTAAGACTTGTGAAGATTGTTTACTACACGTTGAATTTGCTTACATCATTCCATACATTATGCCACTAACTTTTCACCTTTTGAGCTTATTTACGGCTTTCATGTATTATCTCACTTGGATCTAATTTCTTTACCTTTGAGTGAAAGATAAAGTCTTGACGGAAAGAAAAAGACAGAACTTTTCAAACAAATGCATGAAATGTTTCAGTTCAATATTGAAGCAATAATTAAGTCATATGCAAAACAAGCCAATAAAGGAAGGCATGAGGTGATCTTTGAACCTGGAGTATGTTTGGGTTCATATGAGGAAAGAAAGGTTTCCGGCTGAGATAAAGTCAAAACTAATGCCAAGAGTGGATGGATCATTTCAAGTTGTCATGCGGATCCGACAAAGCCAAGAATAGAGCTTGTGAAGGAACATATTGAACCGAGCTCAGTAAGGCAAACCAAAACCATTTTTCTTGACCAAGTGACCAAGAAAAATATTTGGGTCAAGCTAGAAATGAGTTGGAACGTGATCAAGTTGAAGATGGTCGAAAAACACCTTTTCTCGACTATGGCGAGCTATTTCAAGCATCCGGACAATCTAACAAGACTAATGGAGTTAAAGTTAAATTCTTGGACATTCCAGTTGGACCAATTATAAGATCAAGAGTTAAGAAACTTAAGGATGAGATTTGTGGGTTGTTAGTTCGAAGGCCCAAGGACAAAACGGATTGGAAGAGAAGGTGACCAATACAATTTTGGTTATATTACAAGTTGAGAAACCGGCCCAGGAGAATGAATAAACAAGACAATCCAAATCTTCATGCAAGGTACTCGAATTTTGAATTTAAAAGCCAACCATCCAAGGCGTTGCATGAAGAGAACATCCCATTAAATTCTATCATTTCCAAGACTTATGCTATTTCTTTGTTTCTTGCTTCTAGTTTATTTTTTTATAAATCATTGTAAGCCAAATACGCTTTCAATCATCTTTTATTTAAGTATTTTTTTCATCTTTTTTAGAGTGATTATCACTTGTTATTTGTGAACAATCCGATTGCTGGTGCGTTATATCCAACAATCAAATTCGATTCAAGTTGGTGTGTAATATCCAAGGAGAATCGTTGTATATCAAGAGTCACCAGTCCGAGAGGAGGTAGAGCCTGGTAGTTGAATCAATGCGTTTTTGGAAGATCCCTTTAAAAGAAAATTGATCTCCCTCTTGAGAGATAATAGAAGACTTTCACATGGACCATCCAAGGCATGCCGGACATCCCCGTTGAAACTATCTCCCATGAGCTCAACATCGACAAAAATTACGAACTAGTCAAACAAAAGAGGAGAAAGATGAGACCAAAACAATTGGCAGCAGTCAGTTACGAGGTCGAGCGACTTTTGAAGAATGGCTCGGTCCCATAAGTAAAATACTCGGGTTGGCTAACTAATACAATATTAGCAAAAACGAACAAATGGGAATTTGAGAGTATGCAACGTCTGTCCAAAAGACAGCTTTCCTTTACTCACATAGATCGATTAGTCAAAGCAACGGCCAGGCATGAACTCCTACCTTTCATGCTCGTTTTTTTAGCGTACAATCAAATTATAATGAAACCCGACGATTAGGAGAAAACCACCTACATTATCGATCGAGAAATATATTGTTACAAAGTAATGCCATTTGGGCTAAAAGATGCGAGAGTCACCTATCAACAGCTGGTAAATAGTATGTTCTGCTAACTAATTAGGAGTATAGTGGAATTTTATATCAAAAATATGATGGTTAAATCAATCAAAGCTTCTTCACATATCGATCACCTGCGAGAATATTTCGCAGTACTAAACCACTTTGGAAGGAAGCTAAATTCCAAAAATGTACATTCACAATCACGTTGGAGAATTCATGGAATACTTAGTAATCCGAAGAGGAATCAACGCGAATCCAGCCCAGATCAACGAATTCTTCAGAATGCCCTCTCCAAAGACGAAGCGAGACGTTCAGGGACTGACTGGAAGGATTGCTGCTCTACATCAGATTATATCAAAATCCATGGACAAATACTTACTTTTCTTCAATGTCCTAAATTGTAATAAAAAAATCAAGTGGAAAGAAAAATGTAAGGAGGCTTTTTACTCACTAAAACTATGTTATTTCACATCATTTACAAAAACATTGATGTTATTTTTAATCAATCTAACATTAGTAAAATTATGGAAATCATAGTACAAAATAGTACTATAATATCTTATTAAGTTATTGAAAACATAGTACAAAATGATACTATTTAATGAAAAATGTATATTCCCCCTCATATCTTTTTCAAGGTACATATGACATATATTTTACAATATGGATATAATTAATTACAAAAAAAATATCACATTAGTATTGATAGTAGAAAATATAGAGATTAATAAGAAGAATCACAAGGATGACTAATTGATTTGAATGATGTTATATTTTTTATAGTTATACAATGGACTTAAAGTTTTGGATAACTTTACTCACATTTTTTTTCTTTAGTAATTTATGTTGCATAAAAACAACACTAACTTAATTATATGCAAGCAATTCTTTTTGGTTTTAATGTTGCTAGCTTTTCTTTTTCCCCATGCAGTAATAGTTGGTTATGAGTTTATATCTTAAAGATATTATAGTCATAAG
Source organism: Schrenkiella parvula (assembly GCA_000218505.1). Lineage (NCBI taxonomy): Eukaryota > Viridiplantae > Streptophyta > Magnoliopsida > Brassicales > Brassicaceae > Schrenkiella > Schrenkiella parvula. The sequence goes on along the minus strand of CM001192.1, from coordinate 6,276,785 downwards.
TGCTAATTTTAAATCTTTATACAAGAGTACATGTTTTGAGGACAAAAAAATATATGTATAAACAATTAAAAAGAAATAAAATTAATAATTGTATATGTGTATATGTATTTATTACAGCATGTTACCATAAAACTAATTACTTACTAAATTTAGCTAAATACCAACTTTATTTTAGTCTTAATGAAATGTCAGATATTTCTAGATTTCATAAAATTTGAAAATAATCCGCAAATATAATTATTTTTTTTACAAAAACATTGATGATGATTATTTATTGTTATCACTCTAAATTGTGCAAAAAAAAATGGTACATCTTGTGAACTACTAAAATCTTTCATATATTAGCCGTATAGGTGTTGGTCATTAAATTCTTAGCGTCATGTTCCACTATGATGCTAAACATCTGAATTCCAGATAAAAGTTATGGATTTGAAAGAAAAACATATGAAAAAAATGTTGGATTATACTTTATCTAGTTATAGCTCAACTCCAATTTTGATTTGATCTCTAGCATGTATACATTTATGATTTTCCTTTTTAAGTTTCAAAAAAAAATTAAAGACTTAACTTATTTTATTTGTTATTGATGTTATAATATATCATGAAACTCTTTCGCGAAATCATAATACAAAATAGTATTATAGCTTTAGATAAAACAAGGCGAATAGAAGAAATACATATAGAACATATGGACAATATGGTCATGGTTGGTACTAGTCATGGACACTCGGTTTTTTCGGGTTTTTCTGGTTGGTTTTTCGATTTTTGGATTTTTTTGTTTTAAAAAATGTTACCGAATTAGACCGAAAACATGTTTTCATTGTCTATATGCAGGAAGAAAATACGTTGAAAATAAAGCAGAAAACATAGCTTAATCCCATAACAGAAGCAAGCAGTGTACAGTCTTTTTTACTCCACTTTCACAATATTTTTACCAATAAGAACCAAAGGAAATAAAATATGATTAGAAAGACCAAGACCCACAATAAACACTAAATATAATCGAGTCAAATACATCGGGAATGATAAGTAAGAGACTGACAAATAACTTAACAAAACCAAGGAAAACATTATCTCTCATTTGTACATTACCTCTCATTTAATTAAGCTTTACTTTGAACTTGCCTGTGATTTTCGAGAATCTACAAAAGGAAAGAAAACATTATTAGTAAAACTTTTATTCACCATTCAACACAAGAAAATATAGTTTGCTATGAAACTTACCAAAGGACTCAAAGAAATCAAATTCTTCCAACATTTGAGCCAAGTTTTCAATTGATGCTTGAGATTGATTTGTAGACCTCATCCATTGTTGGGTGCATATTAGGACATCAATCATATAAGGAGTTAAAGAACTCCTATAAAGGTCCAATATTCTTCCACTAGTGCTAAACGCGGACTCGGAAGCAACTGAAGATACTTGAATTGCAAGAACTTCTCGGGAAACTTCAGACAAGATAGAAAATTTTGTGCTATTCCGCTTCCACCAAGATAAAACATCGTAACCCAAACCTAAATTGTTTTCCTCTCTTGGCTCAGTTTTTTCTATCAAATAGATGTCCAGCTCACTACAACCATCTTCAATTTTCCTTGTGCTAACCATCTAACTGTAAAGAGAATCCATCCTCATCATCTGATAAATCAAACATAGCACCAGACTTCTCATAAACTCCATGATCACTTGTGTTTTCTGCAGCATCAATCTGTTATGGTTTGCCAAACCGGATACTATATTCTTCATACAAATTCTTCAACACCTTTGACACTGAAGCATATTGTTTTCTGCATTCTATAGTATCTTTACCATAGAGCTTTTAAAAACACAAAGATGCAAACTGCATCATGTTTCCAGGATCAAAGACACTACTAACAATCACAAGTGGATTCATATTCAGCATTCCATCCAATACTTCTCAAACTTATCCATCATGATATGTTCTTGGTTTCTTACCTCCACATCACTATTGTTACACTTCGAGATCAGATTACTTTCTATTGTTACAATCTCATTGTAACAAAGTGTGGACTTGAATGATTTAGAAACTGAGAATGCCAAGGTACAATTGAAGAAGATTTTAAAACTTTTTTAACCTTTTCAATTCATCCCAATCTGAAGTAGTTGGTGGTCCAACTCTTTTTTTCTTATCCTTCTCATCTTCTTCCAAGAAGTAGTCACGATACAGCTTGTCCTCACCCAACATCTTCTCAAAAGCCATCCATAACTTCAGAGCATAAGTCAACATAAGATATATTGAATTCCATCTGGTCATGCAATCTAAAACTAAGCTGCCTCTATTGGTATTTCCTGTCTCGCACCACAATTCGAATGACTTTAATCTTGTGAAAGATGACCACAATACTAGGATTAACCCTTGCTAAACCGTCTCTCACAATCAAATTTAACACATGAGCACAACAACACATATGTATGAAAGCCCCATTTTGAACTAATGCTTCAGCTCCTCTCAACATCATAATCTCTGCAAATAACCTAACAGCCTTGTCATTAGCCTTTTCATTATCAACCACCGTAAAAACTTTCTTCCCCACTCTTCTACGCAATTAATAAGCTGTTCTGGAATGGTCTCTCCTCTATGGTCTATGATGGGTTTAAAACTGATGATTCTCTTCTGAATTTGCCAATTTTCATCAATCCAATGAGCTGATACCACTATGTACTTGTAAGAACTAGTAGGCGATACCCATATATTTGTAGTAAGAGATACTCTCTTTTTATTAGTACTACACAAATTTTTCAAAGAAGCTTTCTCTTTCAAAAACATTGCAGCAATGTCTCTACTACATGTCCTTCTAGAAAAAGTCTTGGACATTAGTAATAGATTGAAACAAAAATGCTTACACCCCTCCGATTCAACAAACGATAATGGCAACTCATTTATAACAACCATCTCATTTACTGCTCTCTAAAACCAAGCGGATCAAACTTAATGCCTTTCATATCGCTAAAAGCCTTGAATCAATATGACCTCTCATTGGACGCGTTCCTACTATTTTTGAGTAACAACTAATCTATATTCCATAATAACGACAACTACATTTCCCTAGAACATCTTCCTATTCAATAAAATGTTGTCATACCTCTGCTCTACTAGCAAACTTTTTCTTTGGTTTTGGTGGCAGACCAGAAGCGTTGGACCTTTGGGTCTTAGTTCTTTTGTTTCCAGCAGCAACATGTTCAGATTCAGGGATATCTGCTCCTTCAAATTTGTATCGTTGTTGTCTTGACTCGACATCTACACAAACACATGTACCTAATTAGAGACCATGAAATCAACTAAAGAAAACAACACCAACATCGACTCGATTTTACTCGACCATGAAGCTACTGTTTATTGGTGGGGAACTGATAGTGAATCAACTCCTTTAGACTCAAAAAAAACAACTTTCACTAGATTAGACTCAAACAACACCAAGATCGACTTGATTAACATCTAGTTATAACTTTAAACCATCGAAACAAAAACAAAAAATACTTAAAATGTCGATTGAGATGTGTGAAGCTCGATGGTTGTAGATAAACAAAAAAAGCTGATAATTTCAGTATGAGAATCTGTAAGTTCTCTGGAAAGAAAGAAGTGAAGAACTGTGAGAAAGAAAATAATATCGGCTGAAGAACAGAAAAATATGAAGAATGAAGAATGAAGAAGTAAGTCACGATTAGGTTTAGAAAAATAATGTTGATATTCGGTTTATTTTAAACCGATCGTTTTGTGTTTAATAAACTAAACCGAACTGAACACCGATTGCAATTTTAAGTCTTTCCGATCGGTTTTTATATTCAATCTCTGTTGAAACCGAAATCCGAAGATCATGGTTCGGTTTACTTCGGTTCAGACCAAATGCCCAGGACTAGTTGGTACCTATAAATTTATTGCCTATGAATACGTTTTTCGTCCTTTTTTTTATATCGGTCTACGATATGATGGTTTTGTTGGACTTGCACTTCTCTCTCCAACAAAAAAAAATCTTTACGGAAATTATGATGCACATATAGTTCATAAATTGCTATATATATACATATATGTATACATATATATATATATATATAGAATAATACTACAAAAATATGTTATGTTGCATCAACTTTGATGCATCATAAACATAACTGCTGTGATATTAAATTATTTAATAGTAAATGATGTTATGTAATTTAACATGACTTACAAAAATTGATGTTAGTATTAATCAGTCCAACATTAGTTAAATTATTGAAAACATAATACATAATGATATTATGGGATCTGGTTGAGTTATTGAAAACATAATACAAAACACTATTAGGTGTTGAAGTAGTTGTAGATTAAAGTTATATATATAAAGATTAGTAGGAGAAATCACATGGATTTAAAATTTGATTTGAATGATGCAATTCCCTTTCACATAGATAACATTGTTCGTTTTTGTATGTAATCATTGATTTTGAATAATAAAAAAAGGTTGAATTAATTATCTGTAAATAAATTTTTTTGCCACGTCATAATATTTTTTTATGATTTTCACCTCATGCGGTGATAATTGATAATATCTTCTCTCGCAATAATATTGATGCTACTAATATATTTGAATATATATATAAAAATGATGCATGTTCATAAATCTAAAATGTGAGAAACATGTATGATTATCCGTCACCTCGTCACTACCCAGCTCTGTGCAAACAGAACAATGGATTTGTCATACTAGTGTCCAAAATGGATGGTGATGTTGGAGGAGTTTTTATATAGTGACATAGAGAAGCTTAACTTGTGTGTAACAGTTCCTCCCCGTGGAGCTGTTCCATCTGGTAATTCGAATGGTGAGAAATCTGCAGAAATGGTTAAGTACAGTCAACTATTTCTTAAGATAGTTGAATATGTATTGTTCAATATAGTTGACTATATCGATATACTGATAGCAGTAGATTCTGAAAATGCCGTGACAAATGGAAAAGAGAAGGAGATTGATAGATATGAATTTTCTCCAGATGAAGTGTCATCATACGAGAGTGATTCTGAAGATGGTCATTGGCAAAATTTCTAGATGGCACAGATCTTCATTGATGATATGGAGGATGTATGCTCACAGCAAGTGCTCAAGATGTCAATTTCAAGATCTTCTCCATTATTTACGGTATAGTTGACAACGAGAATGATAAGTCGTGGGAGTGGTTTTTGAGCTGTTTGGGAAAACTAATACCTGATACCCGCAAGTTGGTATTTGTATTAGATCGACATTCCAGCATATACGCTGGATTGCATAAGGTATTTTCTAATTCCATATAGTTGACTATACAAATATAGTAGTCGACTATATTAAGGAAAGTTGACTACATTTGTTCATGCTTTAATCGATAGTTGTTTACTTTTCTATATAGGTGTATCCAACAGCGAGACACGGTGCTTGTATGGTCCATCTAGCAAGAAATATTGCAGCTAGGTTCAATGGAAAGAGGCAGCCATCACTAATGGTTGTAGCTGCTAGGAAATTTACAACTAGGGAATTCTACAACGAGTTTGAGGAGCTGGAAGCTCTTGATTGAGAATGTGCAGAATATCTGAAACGTCTGGGATTTGCACAGCGGACCCGCTCTCACTTATGTGGTATAAGACACACTGTTATGACAACTAACATAGAGGAGTCTTTAAACAATATCCTAAAGAAAAGTCTTGAATATTCCCAATTATCTCTATGATTGAGTCGTTGAGAACTAGCCTTATGGGATGGTTTGCGAGGCGCAGAGAAGCTACACAACCAAAAAATGCACAGTCACTCTAACAGTGGGGGAAAAGATGGAAGCAAAATTCCTTTTTTCCAACTCATTAACTGTTCATCCTGCAAATTCTGAGGAGTTTCAGATCCAAAACAAAAAAGGAGAAATATTCCTTGTCGATCTAGAGAGAAAGACTTGCAGTTGCCGTAAGTTTCAGATGCTGCTGATTCCTTGCGTTCATGCATGGGCAGCAGCTTCTCATATTAATTTATCAACTGAAAAGCTTGTTGGTAATGCGTATCACACAAGTCTCTGGCGTGCGGCGTATAACGGTAGTATTTATAAAATATTAGTTATGTTATAAAATAGTATTTTTGTTGGAATAGGTGAGTATAAAAGGCCGAACGAAATAATCCTAATAAGATACCAAAAATAAATCTAAATATATAGAGGAAGACAAATATTAGATTAAAGCGTTGTCATGGGAAAATCCTACCAAGTCTTACAAAACATATTAAAAAGGTTTGCTAATGGGATAGCAGAAATGTATTTCTCATAAAGCTTAATTCCAAAGTTCTTGTCCGCCTCTTTGACATATGCTTCTTCCAAGTTGGATGCAAATGCAATTGCACCAGATGCATGTAGCTGAAGTAGCAATATAGTAGAGATTCCATGTGAACATGTAGTATGTAAAAGGAAACTTTTGTTAACTATATTTTGTTAGCAATTTAACTATATCGTGACAGTAGCTAACTATAATAGGTAACTATATCCGCATAAATACATATGTTAAGTTGGTGTAGATGCGCAAAGTCGTTACCTTTGGGTTTGATTTGCCAGTTGGCGGAGTAGTGGGTGATGTTGAAAGGCGTAGTTAGGTCTACTTTCATTTCCGAGTTGTATGCGCATTTCCGAATGAGAAACGGTGAAGACTCCGCAAGTGGCTGAAGTGCCTCCTTCAATTTGCCCAAATCAGATATATTGGGGTCGGATTGTAGTACCGTAATTTCATGTGCGGCGGTGATGATGCAAAGACCGACCCAGTGCTCATCAACGATGAATTGGCAGTATAAAATTTTGACATCTACAAACCATTTGCTGTATTTGCACACATACTATGAGATCTTCTTCGGAATCATGTATCCCTTCTTATTTATATATGGATGTAACTTTGATACAACATGAGCAAAGCCAGTCTTCATGAATTTAATAGGCCTCGGCTTCGTAACTTGAAACTGCTCCAAGAAACTCTCGCGGACAAAGAGCACAAGAATATCCATTTCCTTTCATCAAATTCAACAACATAAAAATAGAATGAGTATTCAATACATTGAAAAATATTCAAATGTGAAACATTCAACATACCATAGTTGAGAGCGACGTAGTTTGCTCCCGGAACTGATAGAAAGCATATCTTGATAAAGTAATTGTGCCAAATTTGAAGTTTCTGCATAAGTATTATAAACTCATGATTATGGTCAACTATGTAATGCAATATAAACTATATGTTTTAAATTTAACTATCTAGATAGAAAATACCAAACTAACCTACAAAAAGACGCTGACTTGAGGAGATTGTGAAAAACAGCCTCATTCACTTTGGGGAACAGGTTGTCTCGACGGTATAAAACCAAGTCTGTCCTTTGTTTCTTAGCGGCTGGGATAGAGGGCACTGACTTAATGTCTGAACCAACTAATTCAAGAGATTTGCATATCGACCAGAGACTAAAATAAAACAAGCAAATAGACAATCAAGCTGGAGTGGTAAATAAATTAGAGAATGAAAGCTCCTACGGATGGGGTAATCGACATGTGACTCTTCTTAATCAACCCTAGGTGTTTAAAAAAATTCAATCAGAGCTTATCCCTAGACAATAGACATCAAAACCAGACAAATCCACTTTCGTGACAGACGCCCTCAAGCCAAATTACTTCCAAACCTAATCATCATTAGCGAAATATAACAGAGCAGACACTAATATTCAGTCTATTAAAGTCAATAAGCACTCTAGACATCTAATCCCTTAGGCTAGATATGCAAATCTCTTCAATTAGTTGGTTCAGACATTTCATCAAACACCTTATGGGTGTGGAAATGCCTAAGCTCAAGCTTCAATTGATCACAGAGAAACAAGCATTAAAAACACTAATCAAAAAGGGATCTACAAGAATCTAAGCTTAAACACCTAAGAGATTAAGTTTCCTCACTAATCTATCCCATCCTCAAGAACCCTAATGACTACTCACTAATCATCATTATGAACACAAACTCAGAAATAATTAAACACAGCATAAACAGGTAGATGGAGATGAGAAGAACAGATGTGATCAAGAAATCAAATGCAAAAACTCAAGTAAATCAAGAGAAAAACTACAAAGTTCTTTTTGAAATGTTTGAAACTATGATAAACCCTAAAATATTCGACAGCTCCCTGGGTAATGAGCAAGGGTGAGTATTTATAGGTTGGTTTAAAACCCTAAAAAGAAAAAAAGATAAAATTGCAAAATGGTCCGGCTGGCTAGAGGTGGTGATCGAGCTGGATGGTCGAGCTGGTGCAAAAGTGGTTCCTTTAGCTCCAGCTCGAGGTGAAGGTCGAGCTGGGTTCAAGGCTTCTCCTTTGACTCCAGCTCGAGGTGAAGGTCGAGCTGGGTTCAAGACTTCTCCTTTGACTCCAGCTCTAGGTGATGGTCGAGCCAAGTGGTCTCGTCAGGTATAACTTCCACTCCTTCTTCTCTTCTTGACTCCCCTTTTCGTCTGGTTCTAGCAATTGAGTCCTTGTCTAGTATAACTCCCAAAATATCCAAGAAACACCTAATAACATCTCCAAATGCAAGGATGTATGCAATGCTAATGAAAATAATACTAAGTATGCAAAATGGATGACAAGAACTAAAAATGGTATGAACAAGGGATGAAACAATTCATAAATGGTGACAAATGAAAGCTTAAATCATGCAAATTATAGACATATCAGGGAACAGGTTGTCTCGACGGTATAAAACCAAGTCTGTCCTTTGTTTCTTAGCGGCTGGGATAGAGGGCTCTGACGGGACTGGTGGAGGATTCCGTTTTGATCTTGTTTTCTTAACCACGTTCTTCACTAACAAATCTTATACTGTGGATTGATTCCCTTTTGTAAGGGCAATTCCTTCTTGTGTAAGTCCTAGAGAGAAGTTGGCACTTGTGGCTCAGCGGATGTATCATCTTTGACCTAAAAATATAATTATGTAGATAGTTCTTCCATCAGCATAATGATAGCTAACTTATACAACGTCAATGAATAATGTGATTTTACCGTGGATTATGTTGCTCCTTGAGCAAGAACTTCATCTTGCATTGAAAATCGACATTCGAAAGTACGTCATTTACCACACCCATTACATTGTTCATTGGTGAGTCCACAACACTATGCTCTTTACGGGTATCTGTTGGCATATGTTTTTCGGATTGTGGATCCTTGGTCTCATTGTCTTGAAGCAAAAATATACAATAAGTTATTTAAAAAGATGGTGTATATACAATATAGTTGGCTATATAGATAATATATCCGACTATAATGGATACCTTAGACCCTTCCTCATGTTGGTTGCAGTCCCATCCTCTGGATAAATCTCTTTGGAGTGTGTATCCTTGGTCTCATTGAACTGAAGCAAAACAAAACACTCAGTATAGTTGGATATGGTCAGAACAGTGTACTATTAGGATATTATAGTTGACTATAATGGTTACCTCAGCCACTTCCAGTGCTATCTTCGGGTTCGCTATGTCCAGAATGTGTATCCCTGGTCTCATTGCCCTTAAGCAGAAAGATACAATCAGTTTTTTATATAAATACAAGTTGTGTCAATATAGATGATTATCCTGATATTATACGTGATATCTGAAACAATATAGTTGACTATACAGGTTACCTGTTCCGCGGTGTTGTCTGCATCTCCATCTTCGGGATCACTATCTTCAGGCTCTTTGGCTTGGTCTGAAGTGTCAATGTCGTCTTCAGGATCACTGCCATCAGAATCGGTGTCACTCACCTCATTGGTCGGGCCTTTGGTATTGGAAATAGTGTATATCTTCTTAGCCATGGACCTTATATCCTTGTTGAATTTGATCCTAATCGCCTTATCCTGTTTTTTCAACAAACTAGTCCACTGGGCATCCATCTAGTTTAAGGATTTCTGCAACTTTTTGTAGTAATAACCTGCAAAATAAAATATAAAGATAACAGAGATGAATCATAATACTTAACCCAATAACGAGATTAGACGGCTACACTATTAAACACTAAACACTAAACACGCTACACTGTTAAACATTAAATACTTAACAGTCTACACTATTAAAAAAGCTACAAACCGAAACCTGGAATCAAACTAATGTTGTATGAACAAAATAAAAGGCGTTGCTGAGCAAATCAATGAGACAACACTAACCAAATCAAGCAACGGCAAGAAGACCGGGTTTTGCCGATTAGCGACAGCAGGAAGACCCAATTTGCGGCGGGGCGGCGGGATCAGGTGTTTGCCAAGTAGCGGTTAGGGTTTTACGTCGGGCCTGGAGGACTGACGATGGCACTAATTAGCGACAGCAGGAAGACCAACGGCAGTTTGTAGCGGGGCAACGGGTGCGGGTGTTTGTCGAGTAGCGGTTAGGGTTTCACGTCGGGCACAGGGACCGGCGACGACAGTAATTAGCGATGGCAAGAAGTCCAACGGCAGTTTGGGGCGGGACTCCGGGATGGCAAGTGCGAGTGTATGTCGAGTCTGTGCAGGTTCAAGGGTAGTGATGGGCTGCGGGTGCGGGAGATCTGGCGAGTATGTGCAGGTTCAAGGGTAGTGACGGAGTTTCGAGTCCGGTGAGTCTGGCGAGATGGTGGGGAGGAGGAAATCGCCGGAGAAGATGGTTGCGAATGAAGAATTGAAGGAGTGGAAAAGTTCAAGGGGAGGCGCAATTCAACATGGAGGAAGAGATTGTATTTTTGTTTTTAAAACAAGTAATAGTTTTTGTTTTTTAAAACAAGTAATTTTCCTTTTATCTAAGAAAAAGAAAAATATGTGTAATAAGGGTATAAACGACAAATTATTTATATAAAGTGTCATTTTACTAAATTTAGTGGTATACATGGTATAGAGTGAGTTTAAGGTCAGTTTTGTATTATAGAGTGTAATTTTCTTTAAATTAGTTGTATATTCATTTTCATATGTTGTTTGACGTACATATACTATATATACTAAACTTACATAATCTTACTTAATTATAAATATATTATGATAAGGGAAGATATAATCTTACAGATGTGGATCCAAAAGACATTGGTCATGTACATGTCGTACTCCCCCACATCTTTATAAGTTGTACCAAGAGTCCATAAAAGGCAAAATGAAAGAAGTGAACCTCACAGAACACTTTGCAAATAACGAGAACACTCCTGCAGAGAACTGAAACGCTTGTAATGAGACTATTGAATAGTCTACAGTAATGCCATATTTCGAATATTATGTTTTTTCAGTTTTTTAATAAATAATAATGTTGTTTCACAACAATCTTTCTACAGTTATTGTATGTATTTTCTATGAACGAAATATATTTCATTTTTATTGATATTTATGTTAATCACGGAAATAGAACACAACGCAAATAAAATGATATCCAAGAAAAAGATCCCAGAAATTTGCATACCAGATAGTGGAACAACGCACACTATTTTGAGACATAAGAGATACTTCTCTAATATAAACCCGACAAAAGTTATTGTCAATACAATACAGGTCCTGCAAACTTGATTGAAGGAACTGGCAAAATAAACTTTGTGTTGTCTGATGGAAAAAAGGAATTTGTTGAGTTTTAAAGACATATATCTTCAAGGATATGATACTCAGTCTGCAACTGAGGATGGAAAGAAGTATATGTGTATAACTTCTGACATATCAGGGAAAAGTCATATATTGGAAAACTTTCCAAAGCTTTCTTCTGGTTTGCATCATACTTATATAGATGCAATCGAATCAAATCTTGTGGTAAAACGAAATCTAGAAGAATTCACATTATGGCATGATCGCCTAGGTCATCCAGGTACCACAATGATGCGTAAAATCATAGAGAGCTCACATGGTCATTCACTGAAAATATAGGAGATATATCAGGAGAATAAAATGACATGTGTTGCATCGCAAGGCCATCGCCAACCAAAATTGATAAAGAATCACCAAAGTTCCTTAAACGAATTCAAGGCGATAGTTGTGGACCAATACATCCATCATGTGGACCATTCCACTATTTTATGGTATTAATTGATGCAGCCAGTAGATAGTCACACGTTTGTCTGTTATCATCTCGAAATGTGGCATTTGCGAGATTTCTAACTCAGATAATCAAACTGCGAGCTCAGTTTCCAAATTATACTATTAAAAAGGTTAGACTAGACAATGCTGGTGAATTCACATCCCAAGCATTCAATGATTATTGTATGGTAACGGGAATTGAAGTTGAACATTATGTAGCTCATGTTCATACACAAAATGGTTTGGCTGAATCCTTAATTAAACGTCTGCAATTGATTGCAAAACCATTGATTATGAGATCTAAACTTCCAACCTCTGTACGGGGACGTGTCATTTTGCATGCGGAAGCGCTCATTCGATTAAGACCAAGTGCATATCATAAGTATTCCCCACTACAATTAGCATTTGGTAGAGAACCAAATATTTCTCATCTAAGAATTTTTGGTTGTGCAGTGTATGTGCCTGTAGTACCACCACAATGTACAAAGACGGGACTGTTGTTTAAATAAAACAGATGCAGATCATATGCAATGTAATGTAATATGTTTACTTTATTAATTAGATAATAATATAAATACAATATATTACAAACTGAAAACTAACTTGATGATTTCTCCTTCTTGGTTGTGTAAACAGAGAAACATTTGACAGAGGCTTGCAGAAGCAATCTCCTAAGAAAGAATTTCACCCCTACAGTGGTGTATGTAGCTTCACTGGGCTTCTATCTTGCAGGATACAACTATCGATCTCTGAATTGACACCTTACAGAGACCCGTGCAAACTCTACTTTGAGGTTCTCAGAAACGGGTTCAAAGAAGAAGATCATAATCAATTCCAATCTCTCTCCTTTGTCAGAACTAGAAGTTCGACGAATTATGCATTTGCAAAGTATATCAAATGAGCTACCTGATGCATTTGCAGATACCAAAACGGTAACTAAATCTCACATTCCAGCAGCAAATACTCCTGCTTATATTAAAAAACCACTAGAACGTATATATACAGATGATATACGTGAATCGAAAACACGCCTGAAGCGTGGGAGACATGTTGGTTCTAAGAACAAAGATATTAAAAACAAAAGGAGGCTAAGAAGTCCGATACAATCAAAATAGAAGAAATTATTTTGAAGGAAACAAATGATGAGATTAATGATGATGTAGATCATCATGAACTAGAAGGAAATCATGAGATTTCTATCAACTACATCCATAATCAAAAGATATAGAAACGAAATAAAATGGATGATGTTGATGATGTTTTCTCATATCTTGTATCAAAAGAAATAAATGAGAAACGAAGATCCCGAACCAAAATCTATATATGACTGTCAAACGAGACATGATTGGAAAAAATGGAAAGATGCAATACAAGTCGAACTTAATTCACTTAATAAACGAGAAGTGTTCGGATCTATCGTACTCACACCTGCAGATGTGAGACCAGTTGGATATAAATGGGTTTTCATTCGGAAACGAAATGATAAAAACGAGATTATGAGATAAAAAAAGCTCGTCATGTGGCTCAAGGTTTTTCTCAAAGACCTGGAATAGATTACGAGGAAACATATTCCCCTGTTATAGGTGCAATCACGTTTAGATTCCTGATGAGTCTAGCGACTGATGAAAATCTAGAGATGCACCTTATGGATGTCGTAACAGCATACTTGTATGGATCACTAGATACCGATTTTTACATGAGAATTCCCGATGAGTTTAAAATACCAGTAGCATTAAGTTCCAAACCAAAAGACTTATGCGCAATAAAATTGCAAAGATCAGTATATGGACTAACGCAATCTGAACTTATGTGGTATAACCATCTCAGTGAGCATTTAATGAAAGAAAGATATGTAAATGATATTATACGTCCATGTGTTTTCATCAAGATAATGACATATGTGTTTGTGATAATCGCAGTATATGTCGATGATCTAAACATTATTGGAACTCATGGAGAAATACAGAAAGCATCAAATTACTTAAAGGGTGAATTTTAGATGAAAGATCTCGGACAAACAAAGTATTGTCTTGGTCTACAAATTGAGCATTCTCAAAAGGGTATATTTGTGCACCAATCCACATATACCAAAAGAGTGTTAAAACACTTTAATATGGATAAGGCAACTCCTCTAAGTACTTTTATGGTCGTTAGATCACTTAATATCGAAAATGATCCATTCCGACCATATCAGCAAAATGAAGAGATACTTGGTCCTAAAGTATCATATCAAAATGCAATCAGAGCTCTTATGTACCTTACAAATTGTACATGGCCTGATATATCATTTGCTGTTAATATTTTAGCAAGATTCAGTTCATCCCCTATGCGAAGACATTGGAATGGGATTAAACATTTCTTCTGTTACCTTCAAAGGACTACTGATTTGGGTTTGTTTTACCCTAAAAGTTTAAAAGGTCAAATGGTTGGTTTTACAGATGCAGGATATTTATCAGATCCGCGTAAAGCCCGATCACAAACAGGATACGTTTTCATGATCGGAAGCACTGCTATATCTTGGCGTTCTCAGAAACAGCCGCTCGTGGCCAGTTCTTCGAATCATGCCGAGATCATCGCCCTCCATGAAGCAAGTAGAGAATGTGTATGGCTGAGGTTAATAAGCCGACACATCTGGTCAAGTAGTGGGATCCACAAAAACACAGAACCAACTATTTTGTATGAGGACAATGCTGCATGTGTTGCACAAACGAAGGAAGGATATATCAAATGCGATCGAACTAACCACATACCGCCGAAGTTCTCCTATTCTCAAGAACTCGAGAAAAATAAAGAGATTGAAGTAAGATATGTCCGGTCATGTGACAACGCAGCTGATCTCTTCACGAAATAATTGCCTACCACGATGTTTAGGAAACATATCCATAATATTGGGATGCGTCATCAACATGACTTATAGATGGCATCGTGTTCATCAAGGGAGAGCTTGCGTAGTTGTACTCTCTTTAATTTGCTATAGTTTTTTCCCTGTGGATTTTCCTAGAAAGGTTTTTAATGAGGCAACAAAATACAACGCGAGAGGTAATAGTGACAATAGTCTCCAAGGGGAAATGTTATGAAAGTCAGAAAAAAACACGGTAAATATGTTATTAAAGTCACATAAGACAGCGTGTAATAAATGAAGTCAAGCTCACCGTCACTATGCATGCACAGTAAATTTTACTTTTCCACCTCTATATAAATGTTTGTTCGTTTTATTCTGTAAACGACGAATTCATAACTTTCATAACTAAAAATACGATTCTCTCTCGATTCTCTTCGGTATCCTCGGCCTTCGTCACGGATATAAAATTTTCACCTTTATTTATATTTATCTATATAATAAATCGTTAGTATTTTTTAACAACCATTTATATCTAGAGAGACTTTCAGCTCTCTTTATTATATTCTTTCTTTTTCTTATTAGACTTTTAGCATAACCCAAGAAAAATAAAAGAAATTTTTTTATTATCCTTTTATCTCTTAATAAACTCTTTGAATTCCTGCTGAAACCGAAAATCTCTGAAAAAGCAGCGTATTTGCTGCCATTTTTTGTTCTCTTCCAGTTTCAAAATCCTCAATTTTTTCAAATTTTCTTCAGTATTTGATCATAATCTACTCCTTATGGATGCTCGATCAATACCATTGTAACATACCCATCGAGCTGCCTCCAATAATTATTAATGTGTTGAAATTGAGAAAGGCTTTTGGAAATGGAGAATCTCTATAAAGAATCGCTTGTTCTAATCGTAAATAATTATTAATTCATGTATTATTCTCGTTTGCAGGTATTCAATTTCCAATTCAAAAATAAACTTTGCATGCTTGCTTAGTAAGCAGCAAGAACTAGGTTGAATTTGGTATATAGTATCATAAATTCCTAGATTGTTTGGTTGGATTCACATGTTACAATTATAAACTAAATTATTGATATCATGTTTTTTTATTTCTTTCTATTTGAGTACTATAACCAATTTTAGATTGCAGTTCAATCATGCTAGAGGCTTTGAGGCTTTAATTATTTCATATACAAAAGGATTAATACGAATGGGACGTGAGCAGCTTCACATGTAACCAAAGTCTCAAATCTTCATGTTTAAAGCTTTCAAGTGCTAAATTTCAGCTTCAGGTTTAAAAAAAGATTTTTAAGGACAAGACAATTAACTGGTTTCTAATAGCTTTCCATGTCTCTTTATCTTGAGTGAAGTTTTAAGTGGTTTGGATCCAGCATTCTTGGTTCACTTGCTACCCCGGTAATAATCAGCATTTTTGGTTCACTTGCTACGAAAAAATTGTTCATGTTATCATATCCACGGTACAAAAAGTGTAAAAAATATTGCCTAAAATGTATGTATCATCTTGAACTTGGGTTGTCTTACTAATAGTCATTAATGGAGCCTATGATTCCTCTTCTCTTTATTAGGTTCCTTAAGCTGTACGGAGCTCATGATTCCTCGTCTCCTAAACATGTGCCTTATGATGTCCATGACATATTGTGTTCAATGCGTTTTTGGCATGAAATACATATCTTTTAAAAATCATCTTCGTTCCTTATGGTCTAAAGCTGTGTTACTTCTTGATGAATTAAAGCTATGAAAATGACATATTACCTTTTGGGATGAAGAGTTAGATTACAACTGTGTAATACAAGATGGACACATTTTGCGTAATATAGTAGAATTTGGCAATACAACTTGTTGTACTTTTGTTAGAGTTTTCTGCTTTAGTAATTTTGGTTTCTTGGCTTATTTATAATCGATAAACATGTACAACATGAAGTCGGGAAGGTAAAATAAATTGAAACCTAAGGTCATTACGAGAAGAAGTATGCCAACATAGCCAAGTGAAAAGATTCATTAGAAGTATTTTATTTCTTTTGCAGTTGTTTGTCCATTTATTATCCATTTAGTATCAACCAAATGTTCAATCTAAGATGGATGAAGCTTGTAAATATCTACACACTTGTCCATGACTGTGTTTTGTGTTATGATTGCGTTTAGGATTCGACTATTTCTATTTAAAGGATTGATTTGTTTGATGAGATTATTTTGTTTCTTTTTTTTGTTGTATGTTCCTTTGATATCTATCAAACGAGCAAATGTATCATATAAGAATATTAAGATGTACAAACAAATGTTTTATAATCTATTGTTTCAGAGTTGTATCATCTGAATTTTATTCGTTTCTTACTTTTTGAGCAAAGGAACTAGCTTCTGATATTTGAAAGAAAATCTCAATTATTCATGTCCCGTGTTTCATATTCCGTCTCCACATTCAGGTATCCGCGTTCTGAAAAATATTTACAATTTTTTCATCAAAGTTTAAAACTAACATTGCGATAATGAGGTTCATGCTAAATTGTATATAAATATTTTTTACATACGATGGCTCTGTTCGTTTGGCAGTCGTCAGCGCTGCGATTAGAATATGCGATTGAATCGTGTTCGGTTAGTTGCCGCAGTATGCCGCGACCAATCGCGAGCGATTGGCGACCTAAATTTTAGTCGTCGAAAAAATCAGCGTTGCGATTAAAAATTATGCGATCAAAAAAATTAAACCACATTAAATGACAAAAATTAAACCATGTCGCAGTGACCAATCAAGCGATAAGAAAACGAACAACCCTACGACTAATCACACAATAATAAAATAAACAACTAATAGCGATATCTAATCGTGATCACTAGTTGTACACTCTAGTTGCAGCAGCCGGCTGCTGCTAAACAAACAAGGCCGATCTTATTCATTGATCAAATAGAGACTTCGCAAGTTTTTAGTTAACAACTCTAGTTTTATTTTCTAGTGTTTCCTTGAAGAAACAAAGCGTAACATATTTATTTCATTGCCAAAAGTTACTTCATTTTCTCCACAATGAGCCGATCTTTCTCCTTCTTCTCTTGCGCTCTCATCGTCTACCTTTCCCTTCACCACCATCTTCTCTCAGCTTCTCAATTCGAAGGATTTGATGCTGATGACAACGATGTCTCCGACTATTCCTCTGATCTTCACCACTCTCTCCCTCCGCCTACTATCACCCAATCTCACTCATCACTTCCCGATCCAGAACCATCTCCGGCCGACTCTAACTCCGATCTCATCCCTGAATCAGACCCCGAGCCTCAGTCAGATTCCAACAATCCCTCCTCCATGCCGTTCGATTTCTGGGATGAAGACGAGTTCGAAGGGTTGCCGTTGAAGGAAGCGACGGCAGAGACGCTAGATTCTCCGTTGATTGCAGAAAACGCCACAGAGACGGTAGATCTCGAGACTGCTTCGATAGCTCAAGACACTACCGTTCCGAGTAAGAAGAAGAAGATGTCGTACGCAGTCGAGATCGTTTGCGTCTGTTTCTTAATCGCTCTCGTAATCAATTACTTCGTCGGAAAACGTGAGAACGAGAGCCTCGCTTTAGCTTGGGCGGCCAAATTCGCTTCCAAGGACACTATATTCCAGAAGAATTTCAGCTTGCTAGGAGTTGGTGATGGAGAGGAGTCGCCATTGTTGCTGAAAGAAGCGCTGAATGTGTTCAAATTCTACGCGAGCGGACGCCGGTACTGCCATGGATTGCTTGCCACCATGGAGCTCAAAAGCAGACACGATCTGATCTCGAGGGTTTTTAATTTGCTGGTGCCTTGTAAAGATGAGATCACTTTTGAGGTTTACATGAACGAAGAAACCATGGATCATGTCGTGTTTGCGATGGCGAAGAAGAAGGCGGCGAAAACTATGCAAAAGGAGATGAAGGATCTGCAGAAATTCGCCGGGATTGTGTCTCCTCCCGCCGGGAGGAAGTGGGTGTCGGAGGAGCTAGCTGTGATCTCTGAATCAAAGGAAGTTGCTGGGGATATGATCACAGACACTGTGCTTGATCAGGTAAGAATGTTCTCTGTCTCTCAGATTCTACTGTAGAACCGTATCAGCGTATTTGCTGGTGTTTTAGTTAGCAAGAATTTGTTCTTACGCAAAAAAAGGAAGGAGCTTACCAGAGTGAGAACTAGTAGTCACAATTTGGCTCATTTTCTGAGCTCAATCTGATCTGGAGTGTACTTTAATAGGCCTCATTGCTACACCAGTGAGGTGAGTATAACATAAGTTGGAAGGAAGGTTTAGTTTGGTCAAGGCTTTATCTCTGTTTGTATCTGTATCTGTGGCAAAATAGGAAAGCACTCACTTCCAATATGAAAATTAATTGGATCTAACTTAGATTTTTGTTTTGCTTAATTTTTGCACTTTAATTATCTCTATAGCATATCTTTGCTACACTAAGCAAATACGGACCTGCAATGGAACTCTGTAGGTTTTTGGTGACAAGGCTATGGAGAAGTATAGGAAGAATTTTATGTCGATGCATATCTCTGACCAACACCCTGGCAAACACAGAAAGATGCTGCTTTTCAAGTTTTCCTTACCCGATGCTAAACACATGGATGATATCGTCCGGCTGGTGGCGCTAATTCCATATTACATTGATTTAGTAGGACGGTACAGGCTCAGTTCCCAGGTAAGGGGCAAACACATTATTAGTTATATAGCCTGGCCTAGAGTCAAATTGAATTGAAAAGCTGAGTTAAGTAAGTTTCGTTTGATTTAATGAAGGCACGGAACAAAAGTGAGAGTGGTAGGCAAAAGGCAGCAGAGGAAGCCTACAAGGAACTTCAGACCGTGACGCAAGAGGCATTGCAGAAGAAGAAAGCAGAGAGGAAGAAAATGATGGAGGAAGCGGAAGCAAAGCTGAGCGCAGAAGTGATAAGGAAGAAAGAGGTAAAAGAAAGAGCAAGGCAGGTAAAAAAGGCAACGCCAAAAGTTAAGATGAGCCGTGGTCACTAGCTATTAGCTCTTGTTTTTTTTACCTTAAGACCACTCTCTAAACTCAACAAGCATAGCAAACACTTTCACGTGTTTTACTCAGTAGCTTCTTTTGCTTTTCATGCTCTTCTCCCTTGGAAGTACCATTTTTTGAATGATATTGGAGTTTTTGATATTGAGGTGGAAATTCCTGGAGCTTTGTATAGTGTTGATGGCAAATGGCTTATTGCAGCCTTTTATCAAGTTGGTTACACTGAAATACAACCAAAAGTTATAAATGGTACACAAACTGTCTATAGAGGTATACTTTGCAATTAGAGTATATGGTTTCTATTTTTCGATGAGCCTTCTGAATCTTTTCTTGATTGATATCAAAAGCGCAGGGCCTAGAAGCGGCCAAGTCGTGACTATAGCAATGTATGCTAATAGCCAGATTGATTTCCGGCTGTATCTTGAAAGCTGATCCACTCTCTTCTTCAAAGGACCGAGCAAACTGTTATAGCCTTGTGGAGTGTTGCTGTCTTTATGTTGATCATAACTTGTCTTTTGAATTTGAGCACTATTCTCTTGTTCTACATCAGCTCTTGTTGCCTCCACTTCACTTGCTGCTGCAGCAACAATCATCCCGTCTTCTCCAGTATCCACAATATATGGTCCCTGATCAATTGAAGATTCCAATGGTTGCGGGATGATCTGCGTCAGAAAGTATAATATGATGAATATTTTGAAAGAGCCTGAGAGTGGAACATGTCATGGTAATGGACTAAAAGTAAATTCTCTTGTACCTTATGTCTTCGGTCTACATAGGGGCTGGCGAGAAGTACTTCAAAATATTCTTGCACTGCCCTAACCCACCTATACATAACAGTTTCACACATTTCATGTTCATTCCTAAGGAAAGAAGTCTTTGTGGATAGAGTGTGAGAAGATTACCACATGCTTGTTGCTGTAATTCCTTCATAATATGCAAGATGACCACCATGTGTTGTAGTTGCCAGAACTATGTTTTTGTTTCCCCTGCAAAAGTTGAAACATTGGAACATAAGTTTCATGATACATGGAGACCCATCGCAACATGCAACAGAAAGATACAACCAAGAAACTCATCAACTTTTGCCTACAATGCCTGAAGTCCTTCACTTACTAATTTAGCCACACACATGGAACAGAGAAACTCTGTTATACAGTAAAATCACCAACTCAACTTAGCAACGGTAATTTTGTGAAATCTTGTAGAGCATTTAAGAACAAAATCAAATGGGAATGGCTTCTAGAGTCAAAACCTATTCCGCAGATACTCTGATGCCTTCACATCAAGTTAAATACCTTAGTTATACTAATTGTTCCTTCTTAACTATTTTCTGAATGTTACTGAGGTGACGTCTCTACTTAACAGCTGAATGGGTCCTTTCGAAGACTTATCAGCGACCCTATAACGAAGGAGAACTGGAGTAAAATGGAGAACCAGAGGAATGATGCCGATTAATCATGATGAAGAGTAAAAGCAAAGAGATTCTTACCTACATTCATCCCAAGGTATAGCTTCCCTAGTACAAACTGGATCATCCAAAGCACTGATACAAAGGAGCGGAACAGCTACATTTCCCACAAATTGTGCACTGCTTGAACGTCTATAGTATGTATCAGTTGTCTGCAGCATTAAAGGTTGGATTTTTCTACTGGTTTAGTGGAAAGAGAGAATATATGAACAAACAAAGGAATCAGAGAAATATGAAACAAACTGTACCTCGAATTTGGCAACAAGTCTGGTGGCGTAGTTGTCAAACTCTCGAACTGAACGTGACTAAAACAACAAGAAACGAAAGGAATGACACTTTTAAGCCAATTTACTTGATTAGGCAATAGATAGAATATCAATATTCCACCTTCTTAATGCCTTCCCAATCGGCTATACGAGAAATGATGGAGTGGTGTCTGCAGATTACAAACATATGTGTAAGGAAACAAGAGAGACATGACTAAAGCGAGGCAAAAGTATGTAAGAAATAGAAAGTTAAGAACAATACTAGACAAGAATATAGACATACAATTGTGCATAACCTTGTAGACCAACAGTAAGCACTCTGTCATAGAGTTTTTGCACGAGTTTACGGTTGATAAATCGATCACATATCTGCAAAGAATAGTATTTAACAAAACAGCAAGGCATGATTATTTTCTTGTCTAGCTAGAAAAAAAATGTGACAGTGATTGTTTTCAGTATTATGTAGTTAAAGGACGTGAGGGTATACTGACCAAAAGATCCCAAGGAGAGCACACAGCAGTAGCTCCAACAAGAGGTGTATCAGGCCCATCCTCCCCAAGATATTTTACCTGGATGAGGTTTGGAATTATCAAAGTAAGAAAAGCCAATTGTGCGAAACGTTATACCTTTAGAACAAACAATTGTCGCAACCACAATCTTTTGATGCAATACTAAGAGAATAGAAGGTATAAAGGAGAAGCTATATACCAGAACGTTGGCACCAATGCTTGTTCCAATAGCAAACAAAGGAGCCTCTGGGAACTGAGAATGGATGTGAGCAATTACTTTCCGAAGATCTTCTGTCCATCCAGCCGTGTAGACGCAGTCAGACTGATTAATGATTCGAAGACTCTCAGTCAGACTGATTAATCATAAGTTTCCCGATCTAAATGCATAATTTAATGAGTCAACCTCACATACAATAAGCTTATGAACCAAAAAATAAAAAAAGTTTCAAAGCTAAATCAGTTTAATAATGTTCAAGCCTATGTATGCTTCTTCCATAAATGTTTAGTGGCGAATTTGATAGCATTATTGCTGGTCACATACCGAAATACCAGATTAAGATCATGAACATTCTAATCAATATAGTCATGCAGTTCTGATCCAAATTATCACTTGAATAAATACGAAGAACCTCACAGTTAAAGATATCCCTCCAAGTCCACGGTGGTTGCTCACAACAACATTCCACCCTTCCTTTGCCAGCCTGAAGGCAAGATGTTTAATATACTGTGAAGAAAAGAAAAAAAAGCAAGAGATATATGAGACTGTGTCCCAAAGGAAAGAGAAATCACAGCAGCCACAAAATGGAAACAAGAGGAAGAATGTAGAAAGAAGTGTTCAAAAACGAAAGATTACAGCAGCAGTAGAATCACTAGTGAGCCCTGGAACAACTATAGCAATTGGAGTCCTATCATTCCCTGGAGATGAGCCATTGACCACCTGAGATATGCCTTCTACGACTGTGCAGAACACAAACAACCGTAAGTCAGTAAAATGAAAAACACATGAATCAAATCTGTAAACAAGAAAATGTATTTGCACTATTATACAAACCATCAGAATGCATTAACCAGTCCAAAGCAATTGTGCCACCATCTGTTGCTCGAAAGAGATTTCTGAGACCATACCAAAGAGAGATGCAAAATTACTCAGACATCTCAAAGATCATGTAACAGGGAAAAAAACATAACAAAAGAGCTGTTTGAAGATGAACTCACTCACCGCTTGTAGCAGAAACGAGGTGAATTTCCAAAAAGGCTAAGAAACGCTGTTTGAAGATGAGGGCTTGAAAGCCAAATCGTTGGAAAGTACCTGAAATCGAAATTGCAAATCTGCACATAAGAAAGACAGTATATTTGTTTTTGCGGTGAGTTTAAGATTGGATCAAGACGATGAAAACAACATTACCGTCCGTGAAGGAGACGACATTTGGAGACAATGAACTGGCAGAAGTCGGAGTTGGGATTGAAAGTGAGAGAGATAGGATCTGCTCTGGGAAAATGAATCTCGAGGAAGAAGTAGAGGAAAAGTAAGATTGTGAAGAAGAAGAAGATGAAATATTGAGTGATTGGGATGAGCGAGAGAGATTTGAAGAGGATGAGATAAGGAGAGAGCGATTCCTCCTCTGTGATTGCGCAATTCATTGGGAAATCAAGAAAAGCGACTTTTCTTGATGTTGCAGAGATTTGATTATTATGCCCAATGAGTGGAGGAGACGAACGAATTTTGTTTGAACAGAGCTTTCTCTTTTCCAACAAAACTTTGACATTTGCTTCGCACTCCAACCAAACGGGTGGTTTTTCCAGTTTTTGTTTTTCTTTTTGTCATTTCACTTTAATAAAACTTTGCATTTTTGCTTTAAAATATTATTTAGATTAGATTACAATTATCTCTTTAATACTATATTATATCGATAATTACACATAAAAAATATAAAAAAAATATTTTAAATTTTATGGTTTAATTTTGAAAATTATGGTATATGTTATTTTGATTTTTTTAAACCACAATTTTTTCTTTAAAAAAACTTATGTTTTCACTTTTTATTAGGGTTCAATTTTGACATTCATTACAAACCAGATCTCGAAAATAAAGCAGTGCACCCTTATCGCAAAAGACCATTTTGCCGAAGTTGTTCGCCTTATCTGTACCTGAGCT
The DNA here is from genome assembly GCA_000218505.1 of Schrenkiella parvula. Lineage (NCBI taxonomy): Eukaryota > Viridiplantae > Streptophyta > Magnoliopsida > Brassicales > Brassicaceae > Schrenkiella > Schrenkiella parvula. The sequence continues at coordinate 6,252,564 of CM001192.1, read as the reverse complement.
ATTCAGTTGGAAGAAATAGAGACAATTACACAATAAGACAATTTGTCTTATGTTGGTTTCACTATTAGACACATTCAACTACCAAGGCACTTTCCTTTCTCTTTTACTTTTGGCCTTGTTTTTGAAATTCCTCTTTTGCCCTCACGTATTTTTTTCTTTCCACCTTAAAGAAAACCAGATCAATCTAGTTATATTCAATGCTAACCAAGGAAGAACATAATTTTTTTTCCAATATATCACTCACTTGAATCATATCTACCAACTCAATCTCAACCACATATTTTAAAAAGCGATTTCCTTCATCCACGGCTGTGATTTATTTTTCTTTTTTTTAGATTTGTCATTATGGAAAGCTGTAAGAAAATGTTTACAGCTTCATCTCTCTCCCATCACCATTTTTGCAGAACCACCATGTTAGACCATTAATCGCCGGCGAATTTATAAATAATTAATCATATCCCCTACCTAAGTTTATCCACCGAACTGTTAAATTTCATTATCTATCTTGCATGTCACAATTGATGACTCCATTTGGGTACTCTAGAGATTGTGGATCAATGAAGATGAGATCGAAATCCTCCATAACTTCCTTGACTACACCATCAACCGTTGTAGTATAAATTCGTATCCACCAGGTACAACACAATTTTATGTACAATTTGAAAAAAAAAGATGTCTTCAAAGTGTTCGACGAAATTCCTGAGAGAGAATGTTTTATGTTCACAATATATTCTCCATCAGAACTTATCCACGCGTATATGTCCATCTGTACATGGTCTCAGCATATATCTTTCACCATCCATGTCCACATGAACATACGTACTCCGGCCAAGAAACGCCATCCATGTGGACAAGTTCGCCCTCCTCATCTGAACAATCTCTCTACACATGTCCCTTACACCCTCGCATAACGCTTGTATACGTGACCCATGAAGATGTTCCACTGTTGTTTGATAATACACAATAGCAATACGCTGAAATGTCCGACTTAAACTTTGATGAGCTTTCTTTTGTGAACCTGCTCTTCGCATGTATTTTCAAATTGTTCAATAAACCAATCACACATACAAACATACACGCACATGTTACACTTCATTGCCCAAACACATTCAATTTATTTTTTACTTGTTTTATATCCACCACATGATGTACAAGTCCACTTGTCCACATATTTATGTACACTTGTTTCATGCATATAGTCCACGAGTACACCATCCACAAGTACATGTCCACATGTACATGGTCTGTACATCTTTCGTAATCTAGGTCTACATGTTCATCTGGGCATACGTACTTACAGCCGAGAATGTCATCTACGTAGACAGGTCCATCAGAACTTATCAACTAATTTGTGTCTATCGAAACATGTCTATTATTTCTTGTATACTTCTTCTTGAAGAATTCATCATGAGAAAGTGTATTTTTTCGAATATTCATTTTGTAATGATTTACCATCCACAAAGAGTCCATGATAAGTATTTATTTTGTGTGTTCATTTAATACTAGATAAGTGTTCATTATAAATGTTCATTTTAAAAAATGTTGTCCACGTCGATTTGTCCACGATTTTGTATCCACAATACTTTTGGGTCATTATATGTCTATGTTACATTATTGATAAAAATGGATAAAATGATTTTTCATAAAAAAATGCATTATTGACACAAAAATGGTTTAATCACACAACTTAACATCTAGCTTGTACGTATTTAAAAAAAAAACAAATCTTAAATGTCATAAAATGATAATGTTATTCAATGCACACTTAATGCCACACTAAAATAATAGTCTAATGATACATTAACCAATAAAATGATTAGCAAATCAGCAAATGAGTATGAATTAAGCACATTTACACGAGAGACAAGTAAAATTGATTGTAAACATTTGAACTTTAATTTTGTTTTCTATCAGCAGTTCATCATTTGTTGTCTACAATACTTCTGTTTAACAAACTGAAGGTCAATTTCACACTATCCATCTGGTTATCCACATGTCTATCTGGATAGACTCCTGGTAGTCAGCCCTCATTATCCACGAGTACCTGTCCACGTAGTTATCCGCTCACATACCTCTCTTGTATTTAAATACAAAACCACGTCTACTCCATAAATCACAGTACACGCGTACAGAACAACTAAATCCATCCACAAAACCATATCCACAAAACTATGAACATTTCACTCTATCAAAACAATACCTTTGGTGGTGTTCCGCTTCAAGGATGTCCACCAGTATCAGCCATGAGCTTCTGGGGAGGTTCCCACTAGGATAGTGCGGGTGGAACATTGTCTCTCTATAGTAGAGATGTGTGAGAATGAGTTTATGAAACCGGTGCACCTGATTTGAGTTATGTAGCATATGAGCATGTGTTGACAGAAAATTTTAGAAAAACCCTGCAACAAATCCATTTGACAATTACCCAAGTGCCGTAACAAAAACTGGGCAAAAATAACCTAACCTAATTGAAAGCATAACTAAGAACCCCACTCCAAATTCCCCCCACAACGAAATGACTTTCGCAATCTGGAACAAAAGACGTGGCGTTGGATAAAAGTAGGCAACTTACCCGCCATCTCAGAGAACTAACACTGCGACCCTTTCATGGTGGCTTGCCGACGAGTTTTCACGAACGGAGACCACATACTTCGAGATATGGCGGTCGCTTGGAGTTTCCCCGGCTCAGCTTTTCTTTTCCTGTTTTCTTCTTTTTCTTTTGATAGAGGTAAATGTCAAAAAAAATAAAGACATGAAAAAGTGAAAGAAGGTGAAAAAATGTTAGTTTTAGATTAGGTGATTTTAATTTTCAAATGTGTGGTTCAAATTGATTCACACTATCTAAAAAAAAGCCTAAACAATACTTTACATCTAAACAATTTAGTTGAGGGGCTGATTTGGTTTTTCACACTTCTAAAGTGCCTTGGTGTCATAAAGTGCCTTTTTGTGAAATAAACTTTCACAAAATGCCTTATAATGTAAACCTCTCGAAAAAATATGTGGACAGGTAGACAAAAACGCCAAGCTGCAGAAACTCATCATGGAGTTAAAAAATGACTCGTCTCTCCATCCAGATTTTTCTTTGGGCAATTTGGTTTTACCCCATACCACTAGCAAAAATGTAGCCTATAGCCATGGCTTTGTCACGATTGGAGCGTGATATTTTGATAAAATTGTCGCGAATTACCCACATAATATAAATCATGACAAAACCGAAATAAACATGGCTATTTCATGCCAATTTCGTGGCTATGTTGCCATGGAACAGTAACCTAATTGATCGTGGTTACAATAAACTGATATGTCACGAAAAAATCGTGACCGATTTGCCACAATGCTGTAATATGGAAAAATCGTGTATAGTTTGTCACGAAATTGACACAAAGTGAGTTTGCTCCCAAGGAGTAAGTTCAGGGCAAGAGTCGTTCGTGTGCTATTCGGAAAAATGAATTGTTTTATGTTATTTCGATTTTAAGACTAGTTTAATTTTTATTTTACGTTTTTAAATTAAATTTTGGATAAAACGATTTGAGCGGGATATTTTCTTTTGATTTTGGTTTGAATAATAAATGACAATTTTTTTGTATTAATTTTAAAATTATTTATTTAAATATTAAATTTTCCTTTTAAGCTAAGATAAGTGAAATGGTTATTACAATTTAAAATTGTAACGCCCCAACTGTCCCTACCAGTGGGCACCCACATCCTCTCTCGGTCCGTGGGCTCCACTCCTGTCCGACGGTCGGTGCATTAACCGGGAGACTCGAGAGAATTGATATACTGACCCTGCAATCACCACCTGATCTTTTCCCATATTTTATCCTCACTCACACGGTACCGGAAATCACTTCCCGATAGGTCACCCATCCTTTGACTACTCCAGCTCAAGCAGGCTTAACTATGGAGTTCTCTCTGGACAAGTGACCGAAAAGATAAGTGCATTTTGGTGACATAGTTAGTCAAATCAATTCTATTAAACATCTCCACATACACTACCATATAGTAGAAACCGGAATGTTACACCAACGCTTGAAAGAATCCGACGAAGCAAACAGAACAAAGAACACGGGAAGAGGGCGTCTCGTATGACACTCTAGGTGTGTATATGAGACACTCTAATCTCGTAAAATTAACCTCACTTGATTTATACTCATTTAACAATCTTTCAAATAATAACGAACTTATTAAATACGCAATTAATTGTCTGAAATATCTTTTATTAAAAATCAAACCGGGAACTTGAAAAGTCTTAACCAAATAAAACTAACACTTGTTTACAAAAAAAGCAATAGAAAATCCCGAAAGTGTTTTAGATAAAATGACAAAGAAATAAAAGAAGCGCCATTGGTTCCCGCTAAAACACCGCGATGACCAAACTTGAGTCTCACTCCTCAAACTCGCCTGAAAAGAAAAAGAGGGCTGAGTATTTCGACAAATATTCAGTGAGGACACGATAAAGAGCGTGCAAGCTCCTTCAAATACACTACTTGCAACAACAATAAGCATGTGCATAATATAAGCAATAGACACACCCAAGACTCTATATGCAATTTCTATGATTATTACATAACATGCATCAATCAATCATCCTAGTATTTCTAATTCACATTCCCAAGGACCCCGGTTCAAGGTACTCATTCTCCTTTACATTTTCATTATCATCTTTGGCTCGTCAGCCGTTTGGACTCCAGTCACTGACGAATCCTTCGTGTGACCATGGGCCCACAACGGTAACCTGTTCTTATTGCGATCCAGCAAGCAATACCACATCATGGCTCAAAACCCATGATCGCTTAGGACAAACAATCGTGTACTAGCACGCCTAGCAAACAGCTACTTCAAATTCCACATGCATCAATAACTAATCAACGTGCAACAATCAAAAATCATATATAATCCCTATATTACACATACACTTACAACTTCTTACAATTAATATATCTTTAGAAATCCACAAACTTGTCATCACCTTTGTCAATGGTTGGAAATGATTCAACAGAAGAGGTGGTTACTGAGGTTGATAGTCCACAACAGCGATAAAAGAGTTAACGGTTTAATTCTAGGGTTTCTATAAATAATTTTCCTTAAATAGAAAGTTTCCAAAAACAGCAGTTTTCTAGAAATATAAACTTACTAAAAGTGGAAACTTTCCAAAAATAAAATATTTCTAAAATGGAAATTTCTAAATCTGGTACTAGGGTTTCGGGTTTTAGGTTACAGCGATGATATCTTATGTTTTAGAAACTTGCCTAGGAAGCAAAAAAAACAGATCTAGGGTTTACTTATTGTTAAGAAATGACAGTTTCTTGATAAGAAAGAAAAGTCCAGAACTTTCTGTGGTTCCCTCGGATTTGGAATCTAAAAGTAGTTATGAAAAGTTGGCTTGATTATCTTTCCAACGATAGGTAGATCTCCTTCTGTTTTGATCTGGTTCGCGCGGAAAATACCTTATAAGTTGATTGTATGCATATTCGATCTCCACAAATTTGTTTTAGAAAAACAACCATAACTTTTAAACCAAAACTCTAAATGGACATCGTCTTTTTCCTCTGGCTAGGTTAAGGTGTTGAGAACTTACCCTGAACGTTTCAAGCAGATATAATCTGTTTTGCCCGACCGTTTCTCCCATTCACCAAAACGGGTCATAACTGCCTTCTTCTTGCTTCTTGGTGGCTGCGGTGGCTACTCCTTCGTGGTTGCTATTGGTAAGGGCTCCGGTAACATTCCGTCAGGGCTTACCCATTACACAAGTTCCTGCCACTTCTCCAACTCGCGGCTCCTCCTCATATAGGATGGCAAAAAAGACTTATAGATTTAGGGTTTCTTTGGAGATGTCTCTTTTACCCTTAATGATCAACTTGGATTTTAAGACTTAAGTTTCAATTTCTAATGACTATGGGCCAAGAAATTTGGGACTAATAAACTTTAGGATCTCTTACTAAATCAGTCTCATTACTCTCCTCTACCTTCTGGGCTTTTCTTAAACCAAAACAAGCATAACTCTTCTTCTATCGGTTTAGTTGGTCCAACTCTTCTTATCTTCATTCTATAGCCCATCTCCTTCTCCAGCGCAACTTATAATGAGGTATACTACAGTCCAAATGACTTTGAAACCAAAGAATAAGAGGTCGGAACATTTCTTTCTTTGCAAGTTAAGGTTAGGGTTTTGATCTTAAAAAATAGGCCCTAATTCTGGTTTTGAGATGTCACAATTCTCCACACTACAAAGGAATTTGTCTTGGAATTCTTGGGACTGCTTCTCCCCCACTTAGTTTTCGACCGGCCTATGGAGCGTCATTATCCTTGGCACAACATCTTGCTCTTTGCTACTTGGTGTTTTACGTGGAGCAGCTCTTTTATCCTTGGAGAGTCAAAACACACTAACACAAGTGTAGGTCGGTGGTAGTGCTTTACATATAAAAAAAAAATCTGCATTCCCCAAAAGAGTTTAAAAATTGTTTACTTTAAAACAAAATACTGACCCCCCGGGTCAGAACCAGAGTGGTCTTTACCTAGGTTCTAATACCAAATTGAGACACTCTAATCTCGTAAAATTAACCTAAATTTATTTCTATTCATTTAACAACCTTTCAAATAATAATGAACTTATTAACTACGCAATTAATTGTGTGAAATATCTTTTATTAAAAATCAAACCGGGAATTTGAAACGTTTTAACCAAATAAAATAAACACTTGTTTGGAAAACATAGCAATAGAAAATCTAGAAAGTGTTTAGATAAAATGACAAAGAAATAAAAGAAGCGCCCTTGGTTCCTACTAAAATACCGCAATGACCAGACTTAAGTCTCACTCCTCAAGCTAACCTGAAAAGAAAAAGAGGACTGAATATTTCGACAAATACTCAGTGAGGACACGATAAAGAGCACGCAGATCCTTCAAATAGACTACTTTCAACAACAAAAAACATATGCATAATATAAGCAATAGACACACCCAACACCCTATATGCAATTTCTATGATTATTACTTAACATGCATCAATCATCCACAACAATCAATCATCCTAGTATTTCTAATTCACATTCCCAAGGACCTCGGTCCAAGGTACTCATTATCCTTTACATTTTCATTATCATCCTCAGCTCGTCAGCCGTTTGGTCTCCACTCAGTGACGAATCTTTCGTGTGACCATGAGCCCACAATGGTAACATGTTCTTATTGCGATCCAGCAAGCAATACCACGTCATGGCTCAAAACCCATGAACTCTGGCGACAAACAATCGTGTACTAGCACGCCTAGCAAACAGCTACTTTAAATTTCACATGCATCAATAACTAATCAACGTGCAATCATATATAATCCTTATATCACGCATACACTTACAACTTCTTACAATTAATGTATCTTTAGAAATCCATAAACTTGTTCTCGCCTTTGTCACTGGTTGGAAATGATTCAACATATAAGGTTGTTACTGAGGTTGATGGTCCACTTCTGCGATAAAAGAGTTAACAGTTTAATTCTAGTGTTTCTATAATAACTTTTCTTAAATAGAAAATTTTCAAAAATGGCAATTTTCCAGAAATGGAAACTTTACAAAAATGGAAACTTTTGGAAAATAGAATTTTTCTAAAATGGAAACTTTCTAAATCTGGTACAATGGTTTCGGGATATAGGTTTCAAGGTTACAGCGATGATATCTTAGGTTTTTAGAAACTTGCTTAGGAAGGGAAAAAAAACAGATCTAGGAAATGAGAGTTTCTTGACCAGAAAGAAAAATCCATAACTTTATGTGATTACCTCGGATTCGAATCTAAAAGTAGTTAGGAAAAGCTGGCTTGATTATCTTCCAACGATGGGTAGATCTCCTTCTGATTCGATATGGTTCACTCGACAAACACCTTGAAAGTTGACTGTTGGCAGATTCGATCTCCACATATCTGACTTAGGAAAACGACCATAACTTCTAAACCAAAACTCTAAATGGAGATCCGGTTTCGGCTATAACCTATGATATGTTTATGATTTAATTAGTCACATGTTCATGAGTTTGATAGTTTAAGCATGTTTGCACACATTCCCTCCATCAGGATGATGCAGGTGAGGATTGGTTCCTTGAGGAACCATTTGAAGCATTCGAAGAAATGATGGAAAGAAAAGAGTTTGATGTTTCGGACATGTATATAATAGCAGACGTTTGGGGTTGGACATGAATCTCTTATTGGAATTGAAACATTTGTCCAGTCTTTTGATATTTTCTTATATTGTTAATCTCTCTATAGGAATCAGAAATAGCAAGGTAACAGCCGAGTAATGTCTAGTCAAGTGTATAAACAGTCTTTAGGGCAAGCAAAGTTTGCTGAGTTCCAAAAGTTGAATTACTCTGTTTCATTAAAAGGCTCCCATGGCCTGAGGAATAGAGCAGAAACATTATGAAAGATACATGCTTGACTGATCCAAAAAGCACATCGGAATTGATGTGATATACCAAAAAGAAAGATTAACGACAATAAAAATGAAATCCAACAATCTTAACAAAACTACTACGTTACTTTGTCAGACTGAAGAATCAGTTTTGTTAAGGATTGTTTGGTTAAAATAAATCAATGTTTTATGTGTATATATGTATTTCTGATTGATTCAATACAACAACTAGGAAAGCTTCAAAGCCTGAGTATTAGTCAAAGATGAGTCCGTCCTTGATGGAATTAAAACGTCTGTCTAGTCTTCTCATCTCTTCTCTTATTATATTATTAATCTTTCTGCAGGAAGGAATGTGGAAGCTTAATTAGTTAAGTGAATAAACAGTTTTTAGTGCAAGCAAAGTTGGCGAACCCAAAAATAAAATTAACTCTGTTTCATCAATAAGGAGAAACAGAGAAGAAACGTTATTGAAGTTGCTGAAAATAGAAATGACAGAACATTATGTTTGATCCATAAACTGAGATTTTGATTGATCCAAGAGCGAATTGATAGAACATTATTCTTTTACCACAAACAATGATTACTTAAGACTTAAGAACATAATTCTTTACCACAAACCCAATAAGACTAGTACTACTTGAGAGACTGAACGACAAACAATCCCAATAAGACAATAAGTTATTTGAGAGACTGAACATACAACTAACTCTATACTGTTTGTTTCTTGCGTAAGCATAAAAAGACTATCAATATGGTTCAAAAAGGTCTGATCATATATATATGGACCTCCATCCACTCCTTCGATCTTAAGCTTTCTCAGATTTTCTGTGACTCGATCGTAATACAACACAAGGTGTGATCCATCAGGCGACGAGTTATTTGCGAAAACAAGTAGTCCTGTTCCGATGGTACCTTGGAATTTAAAAAACATATTCCCGACAGTTTCTCTCCAACGCGGAATCACAACGGGCTCTACCAACCATTCTCCTGTACTTTCATTCCTAACCAAGAACTGATGTTCTCCATTGTTGTTAACTGAGAAATTCACTAAGGCAACGTTCCCGTTGTAGTTCACTAAATTAACACCATAGCGAGCTTTGACTCCCACAGGCAATTCAATAACAGTGAACTCTTCAGACATCAGGTTGAAGCTCACTATTATAGGTTTACCCGTCTCCAGTTCTATACGTTCATCCTCTCGGGACCAAGCAACATAGTACAAAACTCCTCCTATGCATAGTGCAGAAACCATCGTATATTTTGGTTCTGAAGAAAGACGCATATGTTGTTGACCAGACGACAACAATGGTTTCTCCTCTTGATAAACAGAGAGAAACACATCTGGGCCTAGGTGGGATACTTCTCGAGAGGATGTTAAGCTTGAATTTACAAGTTTTCTTTCGTCGTGCGCGTTTTGTTGTTTCTTCGTGTACAACTTTAAACTTTATTCTACTAATTAGGAAAGAGATAGCGGTGAGGTTTTATTTCATCTCGCACGTGTCTAGTCGTATAACAGTTAAATTTTTAAAGTTTTTTACTTTGGTTCTTTGTACACAATTGCAAAAGCAGAGGTTTACTTACACACATATACTAAAATTGTTGGCCAATTAACAAATTAAGAGGTTTGGTACCTAACGTAACTTGAAGGATTTTTTCTTTCATTACACACATATGTGTCGTGTGCATGTGTTATGCGCTTAATGCAAAATGTTCATAGACTCACATGACGATGTCGTTCCCTTTACTATGGTGACTGCCGCATATTAATATGAACCCTTTAAACCAGTTTGACGAAACACACTCTATTCATTTGGATTCCTCCTCTGTTAACATTGTTTCATCCATCTCCAGATATCATCGGACTTCTCAAGTTATGAATACAAAAGTTAGATAATTCCGGTTGACCACTCGGCTTATGTTGCATTTAAGGTTTTAACACGAAAACTGCATTTTTCAATTCATCTTCATCATTTAAAAATCATGTCTTTGTTGTTATTTTTTTCTTTCATTATATGTTTTCTGGATCGGGAGTTCTAATCGATAATCGAAAATGCATGCCACTTCTGAGAATCTCCCTGGGCTCAAATCCGCATTCGATGGTCTAACTGAGATGAGAGGTTTGCCTTTGGTTTTGTTTCCTTTTTCGCTTTCTTAATTTTTTTTCCCGAAAGTATGTCGAATCTTCAGAGTCCATAGATCCGAATTTTCTGTGATTATTTCAACTGATCTGTTCGTCGTTCCCCCTTGTTGTTTCAGCGAGACTGAAAAGAGTGGATTCATCGGCCTCGTTACACGCTACCTGAGGTTCGTCCTTTCTTTACCGCTTTGAATTTCGCAGTTAGGTTTGTCAACATTGTTTACCTAACGGTAGACTCATAAGTTCCTCGGTCACTGATTTCATATGGTTTTGAAGCGGTGAGTCGCAGCACATTGAGTGGAGTAAGATCCAGACACCGACTGATGAAATCGTTGTTCCCTACGAGAAAATGGCTACCGTCTCCGAAGGTATTATTCGTCTTCACTGCTACCTATTTGTTTAGAAGTTTTTTGTTGTTTTCTGCTTATATGATAGCAGTTTCTCTGTGATGATTCTAAAACGATGTTGATGTTTACAAACGATGTAAGATGTTTCCAAGACCACGCATCTGCTGGACAAACTCGTTGTGTCAAAGCTTAATGGAGGTCTTGGGACAACAATGGCTTGCACAGGCCCGGCGTAAGCCTTTTTCTTGTTTTTTTCGTTAGTTTTCAATCGAATTGCCTAGCTGCTCTATAGTCTCTTTGAGATTTCTAACTTCAATGTTAAATATGAAATTTCTTTCCGCTTTCTGGTTATCTGTTCTCTTTTTTTACAGTAGAAATTTGTTTATCTCATTGCTCGTTGATGTAACATTCAAATTGAAGCTAGTGAACAACCCATTGTGACATGCTGTATAAGATGATCTCCAAGATCATTGCCAACTGTTTGAAGGCACTCCTATCTCACATTATCTTTGCTAACCAATCTACGTTTGTGAAAGGGAGATTGTTAATAGAAAATATCATGCTTGCAACGAAGGTTGTAAAGCACTATCACAGTAATAATGTTTCACCGTATTCTGCTATGAAAATTGAAATCTCTTGATGAGAACATTCGAGACGCACAAACCAACATCGGATCCGACCAACAATGCGAGCTAGACGTTCTCGAGACATTTGAAGGAGCTATGACACGCCAAAGAGCTAGAGCCTTGCATCACAAGTACAACCTCAGCATCAAGAGCATCCTGGAACAGCTCGTACCAGGCGTACCGCCCAACCCGGTCCATCCCAAGCACGCCGAACCACCCGGTACAATCTCTGAACCATGAAATGTTTCCCATCAAACAAGTGACCAAAAAAACCACTACGGTCGAAACACTTTAACCCTGGACCGGACCAATTCAGAAGGTGGTCGAGAAGGCAAGTCGCCCGACCCGAGTTCCAAGCCGAAATCGGACCACAACGCTTCGGACACATTTCATGAACTCGAGTTCGATTTCTCTCGACCAAATGAGAGCACAAGTCACTTCGGTCAAGCCCACTTGACCACGGATCGGACAAAATCAGGAGTTGATCGAAGCCTATCTAGGCCCGATCAGGCTGCGTACGATCACAATGCATGGACACTCCTACCCATGCAAGCCCAACTCCAAGTCTTGATCATCACCGAAAAAACCCAGCAGCTTTGAGAGAGTCAACGAAGAATCCAATGACGCGGACCAAGCTCCCTTTTCTAGCACCATCCGACCGCGCCTACAAGGTAAGTAAGGTAAATATTTAAATTATTAAACCGTTGGTCTTTGGTCTGACTATTTGAAACAATCAGCGGGATTATAAGTTGACAATTTGAGATTGATTGTTGCATTTCTTTTAATTTTGTTTAATTTGTGCAATCTTCCTTTATTTTAAACCCACCCTAGAAGGTCATAGCTGCTAGGATAACAGCCTTGTATTCGTTACAACTTTTTATCTAATAAAATACCAAGTTTTCTTTAAGTTCCGAGTATTTCCTCTCTTAGCCGTGTTGAGACCCGAACCTCCATTGCTAGAGTGTTTAGTGTTTTATCATAAGTCTTACACAACTTGTGTGGTACACATAGATCGACTTACATCATCGACACATCGTTCTTTCGACCGAACGAACATCACGTTGCACCGTCCGAAACAACAGGCTAGAGTAGCTCGGCCATCTGATTCCATCGCGTCCGCCCCGACAACCGATCTGTCCTCAAGCCGTGTGACAGCCCCGTGCTTGTATCATCTCTAAAGCATTTGAATCTGTTCAATGGTCGTTTCTTTTGAAAACACTTGAAGCAATGGGGTTTCCGGAGATGTTCATACATTGGTTGGATACAGTTATGTATCACCTCTGCCTCATTTTCTGTCCAAGTAAATGGGGAACTTGTAGGATTGTTCCAAACTGCAGGAGGTCTTAGGCAGGACTGCTCTCTCTCCCCAGATCTATTTGCAATATGTATGAATGTCCACTCACATAAGTTAGATTAGGTCGCTGTCGATGGGAAGCTGTGTTACCACCCTGAATGTCAAAGCCTCACGTTAACTCATATGTGCTTATGGTGCTTGTTAATGGTATTAAAAGATCCATTGAGGGTGTTATTTCGGTTGTTGATGATTTTGCTTACTACCCTGTACATAACAGACATAGCTCCAACTCAGCGTGAGGACACACTGTCTGCTTTTCCTTTAGTGAAAGGGGAGCTCCCAGTTCGTTATCTTTGGCTTCCTCTGTTGACTAGAGGAATGACATGTCAAGACTATCAGCCTTTAGTGGAAAAGATCCGTTTGCGCGTCAGCACTTGGAAAAGTCGTTACTTATCTTTTGTAGGTCGACTGCAACTCATTCGTTCTGTCTTTATGAGTATTACTAACTTCTGGTCTTAGGTATATTGACTGTCGGGTGCTTGCATGTTTTCCAAACATCAGTCCATGCTATTTGGAGGGAGAGAAACCAGCGGAAGCATGGCGAACCGCCCATGCCACTGCAACAACTCGAGAAAATAATAGACAAGACAGTTCGAAACAGGCTTAGCTTGCTACGCAACTCGGATACTGCAAGTTATGCAGATATTTCATGCTTTGGTTTGCCACTAGAACTTAAATCCTTGTTGCAATCAGCTCTTGTTTTCACATAACACTCTGTAGCACACAATGTATCACAAGGTTTTGATGAATATAAATTATACATTCATTCAATAAAAAAAATCCCAAATTAAAATCTCTAAATTGAAATACAAAAGTTGAAACATAGACGGAATAATAAAACTTCATTTACAGTTAAGAAACTCTAGAATGATGCTCAAAAAAAGAAAAAAAAAGATCAAAAAAACTATATAAAAATCTGAAGCTTGAGTTACAATTTATAATTTATATAGAGGATAAGTAATAAGACGTTTCCAAAAATTGTACAAATCTGTTTTTTAATTATTATTTATTAAAATCTAATATTCAAAGAATTATGCTAAAAATATAACGCCAGTGCATTATTTTATTAAAGGGAGGACACAAATCTTGGAAGACCCTCAATGAAAAAAAAATCTCTCATAACCTTTTATAATCTATGTAACCTTTCTGTTTTAATGAAAATATGATTTGGCCAAAATATCATTCGATCCATTTGACCAAAATACCATTCGCTCAATTTGACCGGATTTTCTAAATTTAATCAAATTTAATAAAAGTGCTTCTTTTACTTCTTCATCGCGATTTCCATTGAAACTATGTTCAAACTTTAATGTTTTACATAATTTCTTCTGGTCTTTTCTATTTCTCTCTCTTATGTGCGTAGTTTTGGAGTTACTCTTAGTTATATTTTAAAAATTGTTATTAAGATTTTTCCGCGCTACGCGGATATTATGTAAACAAATTTAGATTTACTTTATCTGATATAAGTCGATATTGTTTTTGATTAATGAACTGTTTTTTGGTATTAGACGTTTTTACTGTATATTTTATGAAATCATAGAATAGAAAAATCAATAAAATTGCTTCTTGTTTAAATAAAAAGAATGTAATACTTTAAAAATGATATCATCTTTGTATGCATAATAAGTAAAATATTTTTTTTAAAAAGGAGAACAAAAAAATTGAAGTTCAAGTAAAGATTTTATACCTTGTTATACAATAATAACATGACCATTCTTTTTTATTTTTGTGTGAGTATGATATTGTATTTTCCACATGTAGGTGATCTCCCCAATGATTGGCAAAATGGAGGGACCGATTTGAAGATTATCTAGATCATAATTTTGTTCACCTACTTCTCTCTTCGTCATTCCTATAAAATTTTAATTAGTTGTTATTTTGATTTTCTTAAAATTAGTTTTAATAAACTAATTAGTTATGTATATAGTTCTTTTGGGTTTGAGTAAAGTTTTTTTGTTTTTTTAGTCTTTGGAGGTGGAGTTTTTTTTACTTATACGAATAAATGATTATGTTGCCAGGAGTGATGATGTATATAATTATTTATTTAGAAATGGAAACAAAGATTTTATATCTTGATGTCCAATAATAACATGATTATTCTTTTTTATTGTTGTGTCAGTGTGATCTTGTATTTTCCATATGCGGGTGATCTTGACAATGATTGGCAAAATGGAGGTACCGATTTGAAGGTTATCTAGATCATAATTTTGTTCATCTACTTCTCTCTTTGTCATTCCTATTAAAATTCTAATTAGTTGTTATTTTTTTTTTCTAAAATTTAGTTTTAATAAACTAATTAGTTATGTTTATAGTTCTTTTGGGTTTGAGTAAAACAAATTTGTTCTTTTTAGCCTTTGAAGATGGTGGTGTTTTTTTGACTTATACGAATAAATGATTATGTTGCCATGAGTAATCATGTATATAATTATTTATTTAAAATATGGTTTTCAATTATCATAATTCTTTATATTCAGAACATTTGTTTTAAATTAAATGAGCAGTATAATATAAATTGTATGATTTATTTGTAGACAGCAATAATATTTTACTATTCTGAATTTTGGCATAAAATTTTAATATTTGTTGTCATTTATTTGTGTCATGATAGCAGAAAATTAAATACAAATATTAATTTGTTGTGATATATTAATCAAAAAATTTATATAGTGAGTACAATTTTGAAGACTATATTACTGATTTTGAACTTTCAAAACTAACCAATACCTAATTGAAGCGTCCAATAATAATTAGATTTGCATATGGATGGTATTATTTATTTGGTCCAATAGGCAGATTTTTTTGATTGGAGATTACTTCTTATATTTATAGTTTCTAAAAGGTGTTCGAACATGGGGACAAAAAATTAAAGTTAAAGAATTGAGAATTATCAAGCAATTAAACAGATGTCATAAGTTTAATGAAGAATATTTGATGAATTTAATACAACTGGTATAATTTATACTTTAGTGATGAAAGAATATTTGACTATTCCATGCTGATTTTTGTACAAGTATTTATAATAAAAAAGAAACAACAAAAAAAACAACATGTATTTTTTATGACTAACTTTAACGTACTTTTTATGTTTGGGTACGACTTAGTACAACTGATACAACCTGGTATAACTGATACAACCTGGTAGTAACGAAAATTTATAAAACAACTTTGTAAACATATTTAGATATGATATAGCCAACATACAATAACAAATCTATATTGGTTTATGGGGTAAATTTAGCATCTATCTTAGTGACATAAATTTAATTTTTGGACATCGGCTACATTACATCTTATTTTTACGTCATATACTTTATACTTTTATGGTTAGTTTGTAAATTTTAACCATATTATTATGCATAACAAACAAACAATGTATTTCTACATATATTATTATATAAAATAGTTAAATATACTTTAATTACTTAATTTTCATAAGTACAACCATAAAAAATAATTTATAATAAGGTTTAACGAACGATAAATTTAAACTATCAATGTACAACTATTTGCAAGTGAGTATAACTAAAAATTTGGATACAACTATTTGAAATTTGTCAACGTCATCAGATAATTTTAATTAATTGTTTTGGACATGTGTTTTTTTATCAACGCCCTTATATTAAATAAAATACTTTTTAATTAGTTTTTTAGATACGTGGTTGTAATATAATTGTACTAAGAATTCTAATTATATTTAAAAATTAGTTTAATTATACATTTATTATAAATTTCATCCCGGATGGAGAGAATGAAAATACATATACTCTTTAAAGTTAGTTTTACCAAACATTACTAAATTTAATTTTGTTTTAATAATTTTTGGACTTATAAAAATCAAACAGATTTACCAAGTACTATTTAAACATACCAAATACTATTTTTGTATTTGAATTATTAAAAAAATATAAAACTAGGTCGACAATTATCATCTCTAATTTTTATATTTAACATTTTACTATTTTCATATTATGTTTGTTAATTTCATCAATTTGAGCAGAATTACCAAATCTTGTATATACTCTTTAATTTGTTCTCACAAACTGTCTATAAATTAAAGTGGATTTGGGAAAGAGCTGAAAACCTAAAAGGAGAGAAAAGAAAGATGAAAAATGGTAAGAAGTGAAGACTGAAATAGAAGAAGGTGAAGGTGAATCTGAAGGAGAGAATCTAAAAAATATGAATATCTTAGAAATTAAAAATGGATGGAAGAAAAAAATATGAAAATAGTAAAATATACCTCTATTTGTAAAATATGAAAATAGTAAAATAGTAAAATATACCTCTATGAAAATAGTAAAATATGAAAATAGTAAAATATGAAAATAGTAAAATATGAAAATAGTAAAATGGATCTAAAAAATATGAATATCATTAACCTCTATTTGTGTTAGATACCTAATTTCATTTTGGCACATGCTATCCACCTAATTAATGTATGTAAAGCTATTATTCACCTAATAAACCCTTCCGGATTAATTATCTAATAAAAATGAGAGTCTACTTTATTATTCGCCTAATTTCGTTGTAGAATTTGCTAATTGTAAATTTCCGAGCAGTTACAGCGTGATGGGTGCCTCTTCCCCTTGAACCTGGATGCAATATTTCTTGCTAGATGTACCATACAAGCTCCATGTCTTGCATTAGGGTAAACCTATAATGAAAAGCAAACCACAGTCGCTTAAATCATGGACATATGTGTCAACTTTCTTATATATAGTTCACTATGATATTGGAATAGTCAACTATATAGTATATGAGTTTTACCTTCTGCAATATAGCATATATGCTGGAATGTCGATCTGATACAAACACCAAATCACGTGTATCTGGTATTACTTTACCCAAACAGCTCAAGAACAACTCCCACAACTTATCATTCTCGTTGTCAACTATACCATAACCAATAGGAAAGATCTGAAAATTACCATCTTGAGCACTTGCTGTGAGCATACATCCACCATATCGTCCATGCAGATGTGTGCCATCTAGGAGTATCACCTGTCGCATGTACTTCCACCTTTGAACGGATGCCCCAAATTCCAAAAAGAGGAACTTGAAAGTCGCTGCTCCGTTAATATTTTCTATCTCCATGTTAATTACTGATCCAAGATTAGCTTTTTCCAGCTTTCTCAAATAAGCTGGCAGTAAAGCATAACTGCCTTGAGCAGAACCAATAGCTTTTTTACATTGCTATCTCACGGCAGCACCACGCCTTTCAGTAACTTATGCTAACTTCATATTCTTGTTTCATAATCCTCTCGATGTCACACGCCCTGGGACCTTGCCTAACACCAACAAATCGTTCTCTCATCATCTCCTTTATCACTTCAGTTGTCGCTTGCCGGTGATAATATCTCCGGTCATCAATTGAACAAGTATGCTCCAGATTCGCTTTCCTAATTTGGAAATTTCCAGAAGAATCAATCATCGATGAATAGATACGCCATTGGCAGCTCTTGCTAATACACAACAACTCGACAAAAGCAGGATTTGATATTGCTGTTCTAAAACGGTACTTCTTGTGGATTGCATGTATTGTCATCTTCACTTTAAAAACATCTTTACTTCTGTACACCCTTCCAACGTACACTGTTTCACCTTCATAATCCAAATCATATAGGACTCCGTGAATATCTACCCAAATTAACACCAATCAGCAACACACATCATACAAAATAAAACCATAATAGCTGCCTATATATTCAAATATAGATAATTATTTTGTGGAAAAATAGTTAACTATGACCAATAACCGACTATATATAAAGACGTAGTTAACTATGACCAATAACCGACTATATATAAAAACCGACCATTCGAATCACCAAATGTAACAACTTCACTTTCACAAACTGTTACAGATAAGTTAAGCGTCTCCATGTTACTACAAAGAGACTCAAACACCTTCACATCATCATCGTTGGTGATTGCTGCTGGAGGTATCATCTCTTCATCTAACATTACCATCCATTTTGGACATCGGGATGATAAATCAACTCTTGTGTTTGCACAAATCTGGAATTTGTTTTTCACCTTCTCCACCAGCTTTCCTAGTGAGATACGAGATGTCATCCGAATAAACTTGGCCAACTTATTCCGGTCTAGCTTGAACTCCCAATCACCAGACTCAGCGTGAACCCATCGACCATGGAGAACAACTACATTCGTCCCTTTCTCCATATGCAAAAAAAAAACAAAAACAGAAAAATTGCAGATATACACTACATAAAACTCCATAGCTCACTATGTCTACTATGAAAACAAAAACAAAAATAAGCAAACAAACCTTTTCTCCACAAGTAGTTGTTTTCTTCAATATAGTCATAGTTGCAGCTTAATTTAAAGAAGAACTTTGGGTTGTGCAAAAAAAACAGAAGAGAAAACGTGATTATTGTTTTCCCAAAACCCTAAATATATTTATTTAACTGGTTTCCAAATCCCTAAATTTTAGCAATAACTATTCAATATTGTTTTCTTATTTAAACATTTTTAATTATTATCTAGTCTTTAATTCTCACAATTTTCATTAAAGTTAAAATAGTCATTTAACCTCTATTTGTGTTAGATATCTAATTTCATTTTGGCACATGCTATCCAACTAATTAGTGTATCTAATGCTATTATTCACATAATTAAGCATTTTTAACCTAATAAAACTAGATTCTCATTTTTATTTTGTTGTTTCTTTTTTTCTTTTTTTGAAGGAAAATTACTCAGATTAACATCAAATTATTGATAAATTACTATATTAGCATCCATCACAAAATATTTACCCTAACAGATCAAAAGACAAATAACCCATCAATAGTTTAAATAATTACAGATATATTATTATTAATTAAATAATTACAGATATACCATCGTAAAAAATCAAATAAAACAGAAAAAACCAGAATTGAGGATTCAAACACAATTTTTTTTTTAAATCAAAACCCTAAAAAAGAACGAGCGTCACTTGAACAAACGATTCACTTGAGCGAACGAGCGTCACTTAACGAACGATTCACTTGAGGGAACGAGCGTCACTTGCACTTGAATGAGGAGAGCCATACTGGGTCGGATTAGTGGATTAGGCTTAGGAAACCCATACTGGGTCGGATTAGTGGATTAGGGTAGCCCGTTTGTGGCGCTGCACCAGATTAGGGTAGCCCGTGTTTTCCCAACGGTGGTTGCATTTCAAAGCTGATTAGTTCACCTTTGTTGGTGTGTTTGTTAGCGTAGGTATGAATATATCTATCTTCATTTGCTCTGCTGAAAGTTATGTTACTGATTATTTCTCAAGACCATACAATTGATTATGTCATATTACAAGGTAGTAGGCGTCACACTGCACCATTTTTGCTGCTCTTGTACAGATTATTGATTTATGTATTTGTCAAGTTTCACTTAACAAGCTCTTGTTTTTGCTCTTTAAGCACATATTTTTCTGGTGTAAACCTTTTGATTGTTGCACATATTTTTCTGGTGTAAACTTTTTGATTGTCTTTGATCACCTAAAGTTACATCATTTTGTCTAACTTTTGATGCAGCTTTGTTACCTAATCCATGAGAATCGTTCGGATACCTCTCATGGTTTACCTAATTCATTGTCCAAACCTAACATGGTGTATATTTTTTTTTGCTAGACATGGCTTCATCAAGTCGCTCTAAAAATTATCCTACACTACTCTACGTAAAGGGAAAAGCTCCTACTAAAAAAAAATTATGAGTTACTACTCTTACTTGTCGAATTTCCAAATGGTTGAAACGGGAGTTGGAAAAGATACATAGGATGCATTGAAGAAGTCTTATGTTGGAGTTATTCCTAGGTGATATGAGTTGGACTTCATATGGTGTGCTAAGTCTGTTCACTATCTCCTAACGAATCAGTTTGTAGTTAGGAAGAATCATGAGATATGGTCATTGATTGATTGTCAGCCGATTCGTCTATCTCTAATAGAGTTTGGTGATCTTACTGGTTTGAAGTGTGGTCCGTTTGAAGATGGAGATACATGTGATAATGATCATTCAGAGTTTTGGGGAGAGTTGAACGTCTCTACAGCGGTAGATCCTAATTTGAATGAATTGCAGTTGGTGCTGGAAAGATGCAAGAACTGGAGTTTTGAGAATAGGATAATGGTTGGCTGGTTGTGTATTTTGCATATTGGTATTCACGGTATATCTCCTACAAGTCAAATTCCTTTGGAATGTGCAAAAAAAGTACTTGATTCCGAAGCTTTCCAGAGATACTCATAGGGTCGTGTGGCGTGTAAGAGTTTGATACATTCAATTAAGAGTATCAAGTACGATGCAAAGAAATCGTATACTATGGAAGGATTTGTTTATGTCTTGCTCATATGGGCGTATGAATCAGTTATAGGACTAGGAGAGCTCTAAGGTAACAAAAGATATGGTGACAATATTCCGCTTTTTCATGGGGTGGATCCCGTAAACGATTCACGTTTGAGGATTTCATTCTACAAGAGAAGAAACTCATAGAGAAGTACATACTTTATCTATTTTTTTTTAATTTCATCTTTTTAGAAAATTGAGTAATAAGCTGTTTTATGTTTTCAGATGCGTATAAGAAATTTTGTATCACTCTTGGACGGCCAGATATCTCCTAAATGGGATGATGAGATCGAAGATGAAAATCTGAGCAATTTACTTAATGATTTACTTCAAAGTTGTGTGGATTACAATGTTTGGGATGTCATGGAAGCTCCAGTTCCAAAGACGAGGAAGCGTGACAAATCTTTCCACATTAGTGATTCTACGAATTATTGAGTTTTGAATTTTTCATACCTGAACAATACCAAAAAGGTTCAATCATACACATTTAAATATTGTGCTTGTTTTTAACATTAATTTTATGACAATACATACCTCATCGCATTTTATTTGGTCATTTCATACATAAGAGTAACACTGTTAGTTTTTCAGTTAACGGGTGATGACGCGAATGCCACGTAAGCAACAAAGTCGTTTTAATTAAAACGTGGAGGAAAAAAAGAAAGCCAAAACGGCTTCGTTTGCATGATAAAGCTGCTCTATTTTTTTTCCTTCCTCCCGATAAATTCAATTTGGGGGTTTAGGTCACTGATTTTTATCTTCAAATTGGCAGTTGCTCATCAAGAATCCGGTAACAAATGTCGCCATCCAATTCATCGTCATTTTTCTCCGTCTCTGTTCCGCCGTAATCCATAGTCGTCTCGTCTCACGGTCACCATCACCGTCTTCTTCTTCTATTGCCAGGTTCTACCTCTGCAGATTCTTTGTTCGTTCTAGTGGGGTTTTTAGTTTCTCTGTTGTTACTCTCTTATGATTTGGTTTGATTCTTAAGGTTTTTCATCTTTGGACTCAGATTTGGGCATGTGAATTGATGCTTTTATGAAAAATCTCTCTTCTTTTCAATCTGATTATGTTTCCAGCTCGTTTGTCTCTCGTGAGAATGATCATGATCATGAAGGGGATTCATTCACATCTCAAAGAATTTACCATAGCTTCCTTCACCAAAGATCCGCTATCAATTCGGATTTTTCCCAATTTCCTGGAGGAGGCTTACATGTGCCTCTGGTTCCTACGTTTGGGTCTGCTTTTCCTTTTCATCTCTATATGTCAAGTGCACGTGGTGTCGGTTCTGAAAAGATTTGTGATTTCCGACATTGTAGAAGTCATAACCGACTCGACGTTGCAAGATGCGCCAGCTCAGGCTGCTGCCGCAGTCAGTGAAGTTGCACTTGCAGCTAGTGACTCTTTACTGCATGTCGGGCCCTTCAGCATTGCATTGATATGGTGCATTCATACACAGGTTTTGGATGGTAAGAAACTTCAAAGTTGATTTTTTTTTTATATGTTTCACTTTGATCAATCCGCGTGGAGTTTACCAAGTGCTACCATATCAGCTAGTTTTCACTTCTTTTTATAATCCCAATGGCACAATAATTCCCTCCTCTTAAATCACTGTGCTGTTTGTCACGAGTATCTCACACTTCTCTGTTTCCAGTGGCAATTTTTTTATTTCTGTGAGGAATCAGCTCTTCCTATAAGATTCTAGTTTTATCATGGAAACGACGTCATTTTAGCTTTTTTCTCCACGTTTTAATTAAAACGACGCCATTGCTTACATGACATCTGCGTCACACCCGTTAACGGAAAAACTAACAGTGTTACGGTTATGTATGAAATGACCAAATAAAATGCGATTAGGTACGTATTGTCATAAAATTAATGTTAAGGTATGTAAAAGCACAACACTTGAATTGGTGTATGATTGAGCCTTTTTGGTATTGTTCAGGTATGAAAAATCTGAAACTCATACGAATTCGACATAGAAGAAAACACAGAATACGCAGTTTTCGAATGTGAGTATAAATATCATGTTTATTAGTAAAGTTAACAAAAATCTATTATATTTTAATTATTTGATTGAGTTTCAATTTTCTTAGGCTGATGGAAATGAAGATGGTTCTAAGTCGAACAAACATCAGGGTGAAGTGGAAATTGATGGGCTGCTCACCATGATGAAGTCTCTTACAGAAAAGGTAGACAACATGGACACCAATGTTGCTACTAAGTTATTGGCGGGTTTGGATACAGCAATTGATACTAGAATTACTCCCCTCAATGAGAAATCAACATCTCAGGACGACTTACCGATTGAATGTGTTGTCAAGAATGTGAAGAAGGCAAAAAAGGGAAATACGAAACTAGGTAACAAAAGTGTAGACATGGATCAAGTTAGGAAGAATGTTGTCAAAAATTAAATACAAGTACCACATCTCGTTGATACAGCTTCTGGGGAAACTTAGTCAGACCCTGTACAGCGTGAGATGTTCAGAGGAGTTGGTGCTCATTTAGATGCAATTGCATCGACGGCTAAGGATTCACAAAAGACTACATCTCCAACACCATCTCAGAAGCGTCAAACAAAGTTAGCGCCGAGTTAGCTATTTCCGTTCGTAGGAAATTCTACAGTGAAACGCATTATCACGACTATAATTCCATCGGTCACAGCGTATGACCCGTTCGCTGCTGTGGAGGACAATAAACTACATATTTTATTGCATTTTCTACTGGTTGATGAGTAAGTGCTCTGTTTTTATTAACTTATGCCTTTAACAACGCTATTGATTGTCCTAGTAAGTATATTTAAAATTTTGTAGGGAGGAACCAAGTGGAAAATGAGAGTCTAGTCTTGAATTCTACAAAGTAATTATAACTCCACAAAAAGAATGGCCTAATAATACATATGGATGGTTGACCAGTTCGGGCCCAATGAAATCTTCAAAAGAAATTTTTTCCTTTGCTCTTATAACTTGTTTTCCTCTTTTGCTATCAATACTAAAGAACCATTTGTTTTTCTGAAACATTCATTTACCACAAACCAGATTAATCTCCGCCATTGTTGTAAAAAAATGAAGGGGAAGAGTCCAAGGAAGAAGATTACTTGTATC